>CM077220.1:32632070-33264570 GCA_039654775.1 Spinibarbus caldwelli
ATTTCACAAATTTAGGTAACACTTTACTGAAAGCCTTTATGTATCAAGCCTTATAAAAGTAGTTCCAATGCATGATGCACCTTATAATGCATTGTACAATTTCATGAATAATTGTAACCACAGTTAATATATTAGAAGACTTATCAATTCATTGTTACACTATGCATTTTAAATTTGGTTATAAATATTTACAACAAGATATAATGCATTACAACACATATTATGAATAATTATAATGCATGTTTTCATACCCCATTATATTGCATTACACATAAAGGCTTTAAATAAATTTTTACTAAAATTTATATATTTGCTGTATTTTCAGGACCATTGTTTTTATTAATTTCATGACAGTTTTCATTATCATAATGCAATACTCATTCTCTTTACTGTAACATGGAAAAATTTATATCTTATTTAAAATGTTAAAAGTGTATGTTCATGGATTTTTGCTGATTTTAATTTATATTTACACTTACAAAGTCATAGTATCACTGTAATATCAAATAGGATTATCTTTGAGAATGCTTTGAATTATTTAAAAAATATTAAGAATGATTAATAAAAATGAGAAAATGTGCTGAATTATCTTAGTGATATATAATAATGATACATTACATAAAGCTATATATGTGTGTGTGTGTGTGTGTGTGTGTGTGTGTGTGTGTACCTGTGATTGGTCATTATTTATTGTGTGCTAACTGATTGGTGGTTCTCTCTTTCAGACCTGTCAAAGAACCGGCTCTGTGAGGTGCCAGAGGAGGTGTGCCAGTTTGTCTCTTTGGAGACGCTCAGCCTGTACCACAACTGTGTGCGATCGCTCACGCCCAGCCTGTGCCAGCTGCAAGCTCTCACCTACCTCAACCTCAGGTAAAACACACACCCATCTCCAGATACAGGCTCAGTCTCACACACACATTCACATCATCTGCAGTGTGCAGTTTACCTGAACCAGAGCAAGACACTTCAGACACTCATCTTAGTACCGCTAAAAAGTTTGGGGTCAGTAAGTTTTTAATAAAATAAATTAATATTTTATTCAGCAAAGATGCATTAAATTGACATGAACAATGTAGTAAAAGAATTTCATTTCAAATAAATGATGTTCTTTTCAAGTTTCTATTTATCAAAGAATCCTAAAAAAAAAAAAATAAAAAAAATAGCACCATTTCCACAAAATTGCTTGAAAATTTAGCTTTACCATCACAGGATTAAATAATATTTTAAACTATATTCAAATAGAGAACAGGTATTTTAAATTGTAGTAATATTTCACAGTATATTACTGTATTTTGACCTTGATGAGTGTAAGACTTCTTTCAAAAATATTAAAAAACTGATCCTGAACTTTTGGGTGGTAATGTACATAATAATAATCAGGTCACCCTGAGTCAAATTTCGGTCTGTTTGTTGTTAAAGATGTTTGAAGGATTGTATATACAGTAAATCTGTCATTCAGTCTTTTGTACTGGTGTTAGATTGCATCAACTGAGTTCACTCTCTTTCTGTTTGTGTGGTGTAGTCGCAACCAGCTGTCCAGTCTACCGCCGTCAGTATGTCAGCTCCCTCTCCTGCGGGTGCTCATCGTCAGCAACAACAAGTTATCAGTCATACCGGCCTCCATACACACACTCATACACCTGCGACAACTGGTACGTAGAACTGACAGATAGACCCTCATCTTCATTTTAAAGCCATCTCATAGACACAAAGGTTTTTATACAGAGGAGGTGATATCACCTGAAAAGAAAAAAGAAGAAGAAAAGATTTATGAGCCTTTCAAATAGAAAGGCTGCAGCCGTGATGACTAATTTGCCATGGATTCCCTTGAGATTTTCCTATGGGTTTTTTTTTTTTTAATGGGGTTTTTCCAATTCATGACTTCATCAAAATTCAGTATGAGGGACTATTTTATGTTGAAGAACAAAAAATCCAAGTATCTTCAGTTTATATTTATCATAGCCCTTGTTATACTCATAAATTGAAAAAAACAAAACAAAAAAACCCCCCCCAAAAAAAAAACAACATTATAAAAACCAACAGGAAAATTTTTCGGGAACCCACAGTGAATTACTATTCCAGGTTTTGTCGTCACAACAGTAGCACTCTGTAGGAACATGTCAGATGTTCTCACAAGTGTGTTTTCAACATTTTCAACAGTTTCACAATATTTTTTTTCATGAGGATTTTTTTTTTTTTTTTTTTTAATTTGTAGTTTAGTTAGCATAGTTAAACCATGATAAAAACAGTCACATGAACAGTTATTAATGACTGTACATTTCTGACAGCTGTCTGTGGTGTGAAATCTCTTATGCTCACCAAGGCTACATTTATTTGATTAAAAATACTATGAAAACAGTAATGTTGTAAAATATTTTTTACATTTTTAAAATAACTTTAAAATATCCTATTTTAATATATTTTAAAATGTAACTTATTCATGTGATGGCAAAACTGAATTTTCAGCAACCTTTAATTCAGTCTTTAGAATCATATCCATATTTTTGTGGAAACCGTGATGCATATTTTTTCATGATCCTTTACTAAATAGAAAGTTCAAAAGAAAAGCATTTGTTTGAAATAGAAATAAATGTCTTTGCTCTTACTTTTGATCAATTTAATGCGCCTTCGCTCAATAAAGTATTTTTTTTTTGAACAGTAGTGTATGCGCAATATTCAGTCCCTGGTTTATAATTTCTTCTATACCTTCATCTTTCTCACTGCACCTTCCTCTCACTGTCTGTTTATCCATCAGGATGTGAGCTGTAATGAGCTGCAGTCACTTCCTGTTGAGCTCGGCCAGTTAGAATGTTTAAGGGATTTAAATCTGAGAAGAAATCAGCTTCCAACTTTACCAGAAGGTCAGTATCTCAGTCATATTTTCTAGGCCTTATCACATAAAGTAATAACGTGTTATCTTGCAGTATTACGGAGATTGAGATGTTGTTTGAAATAACACAAAAAGGTGGTGACCTCTCTAAATTAAACATCCCAAAAGCCAATCTGTTTTGTGGTTGTCAGAGACTTTTATAACAAGCTTACATAAAATATTTGGACACTTAAACCACACTTAAAAAGTGTGTGAAGGTCATTGAAGATCACTATTTCAAGCTAAATATAAAAAAAAAAAAAAAAAAATTATATATATATATATATATATATATATATATATATATCACCCTCGAGGCATCCTAGGTGTGTGTGTGTATATATATATATATATATATATATATATATATATATATAATTTTTTTTTTTTTTTCTCCATTTTAAATGATAAAACAACTGATTTACTTTACTGTATTTGGACACTTCCTGTCATGATAATGGTTAATGTGATGAACTACACTCGTGGTTACTCAGATAGCACAAATTTATGAATCTTAAGACACTTTACTGGTTAAAAGTCATTGCAAATATGACTCCAAAGAGTAATGTTTTGAGTTGTGACATACATTTGTTTTATAGTTGTCACTTGATTTGTGGCATTCAAGCATTAACGAATTGTTTTTAGGACTAGTGTATATTGTAGATTGACTCATCTAATTGACTCTTCTCTCATCTCAGAGCTGTCAGAGTTGCCGCTTGTCCGTCTGGATGTGTCGTGCAACCGCATATCGCACGTGCCTGTGTGCTACCGTCATCTCCGGCACCTCCAAAGCATGATTCTTGACAACAACCCCCTCCAAATGCCCCCCGCCCAGATCTGCTCCAAAGGAAAGTTCCACATCTTTAAATATCTGAACATGGAGGCCTGCAAAAGGACTCAGGACCAGTTTGAGAAAGCTCTGCGGCCCACCGCCTTCAACAGCTGGTGAGGGATGGTCAAGAACGAGAGGTCTTAGGGTGCTGAAAAGTTTTAATTGCCTCTATCAGTGAAAACTCTTCTCATGCTTCTCTTTATGTGTGTGGTCTCTGCAGTCTGGAACAGGACCTGTTCCCCGGTCAGTATGGTGGCCTGGATTCTGGCTTTAACAGTGTGGACAGCGGTAGCAAAAGATGGTCAGGAAATGAGGTATACAGAGCTGTGAATTTAAGAAGTAATTCACTGGTTGCTAAAGGCTTATTGAGTGTCATTTTATTGGATGATGTAAACAGCTGTGTGTCTGTTGTTTTATTTTAGTCTGCTGATGATTTCTCGGAACGGTCGCTGCGATTGACGGACATTTCCCGCGAACACTCAAATTTTCAGGAGGAAGAGGAGAGAAATATATTGCTAGATACACCCAAAGGTAATGTTAATGAACTCTCTAGATCAGTGGTTCTCAACTAGGGGCCGGGGCCCACTAGGGGGCCTAAGCAAATTTCCAAGGGGGCCTCAGGATGACTTACAGAATTTAAAATAAGACAAAACGAGCATTAAAATGAGCTAAAACAACTAAAAATTTTAATTCACCCCCTTAACAACTCTTTTGTCTTTTAAAGAACCAGGATTCTTACGGCCTTGGGAAAACCAGGATATATGAAGAAGCCTGATTGTGTGAAATCTAGACCTGTTATTAGAAGTCATTTAAGTTAATTAAATATTCCATAAAAAAATAATAATAATAAATGCTTCATTTGAGATTTTTACACATTTTCTGAATATACATGTTTGTAGTAATGTCAAGCTATAAATGATTTTATTGGGTAGAAATTGTGATTAAAAATATATATTTTAAAATTCTTATAAATATTCAAATATTGTTGTAGACAACAAGGGCCTAAATAGCTGCTCTATAGATATAGATGGGTACTCTTGGTTGTCTGTGAAAAACACTTCTAAAACTTCTGGTCCTTTCTGTAGTGAATGGAGACCTGGAGCAAGTGGATTTTATAGACAACAGTGTAACAGAGGAAGAAGAGGAGAGATGTCACCCTCCACTTACCGAGCCCCCACAGGTGAGGAAGATTTACTGCAGTGACATAAGCAGTACTCTGAATATTTAAAGGGTTAGTTCACCCAAAAATGAAAATTAGCCTGTGTTTTACTCACCCTCGAGGCATCCTAGGTGTATATGACTTTCTTCTTACAGACGAATCCAGTCGGAGTTATAGTAAAAATTGTCCTGGCTCTTCCAAGCATTATCATTGCAGTGGGCGGGTGTTTCTGTTCAACAGTCCACAAGATGTCAAATAAAGCACGCACATCCATAATAAAATGTGCCTCACACAGCTCCAAGGCATGAATAAAGGCCTCCTGTAGCGAATCCATGCGTTTTTGTAAGAAAAATATCCAAAAGTAATAAACACTTTTCTCTCACTTCCGGTATCTGTTGTACGCGGAAGCCGTTCCGGCGGATGACGTAGGACGTGTGGTCACGCGCGCGCCTCTGAGATATGCTAGTCTCACGAGTTTGTTTACAGGAGCAAATGAAGCAGTTTCCTTTCTTAAGCAAAGGAAAACCAGTCTCCTCTTCGCTTATATCAAAATCCTCTGACAGTTTTCTTTACAAATCTTCGGTTTGTACTTCTAATTCATGACTGGCATTTTGTTTTGTTCTCTCTCCGCGTTCGTCACTAATCACGCAACGCCGACGTCCTACGTCATCCGCCGGGAACGGCTTCCGCATACCACAGTTAGATGAAGTGAGAGAAAAGTGTTTATTACGTTTGAAATATGGATATTTTTCTTACAAAAATGCATGGATTCGCTACAGGAGGCCTTTTTTATTCACGCCCCGGAGCTGTGTGAGGCACGTTTTATTATGGATGCGCGCGCTTTATTTGACGTCTTTTGGACTGTTGAACAGAAACACCCGCCCACTGCAATGATAGCGCTTGGAATAGCCAGGACAATTTTTAATATAACTCCGATTGGATTCGTCTGAAAGAAGAAAGTCATATACACCTAAGATGCCTTGAGGGTGAGTAAAACACAGGCTAATTTTCATTTTTGGGTGAACTAACCCTTTAAAGGTGCACTCAGGGCTTTTGTTTTTGGCCCTTTTCCAAATGGTACCCTGTATTGTGCTGGCTGATGCTCCGGTAGTCTTGAAAGTTGAAGATCTATGCTGCAGCTATTGGCAACAAAAAAAAATATGATTACTAATGTCATTAGCCATGTTTACATGCAGCTGTTAGTAATCTGACTTCGCTCAATCAGAACAAAGACCTCCTCAAGCATGGTAATACTGTCTAGTAGATAAGACTACTTGACATTTTAATGGATAAAATGATTTTCGAGAGGATGAAAAGTAAAAAGCAATGACTTGTTCAAATCAGTTATTGAGGAAATGGAAGTCTTTCAGACAGGTTCCTGCTGCTGCGAAAATGTTGATACTAAAGGTAGCCATTTACATACACAGAGCTAAAGAGATATTTTTATCTTTTTTATTTTTAGATATTTTTACATTTTAGTTTAGGGTACATATTGATTATATTAGGGTACCAGCTGCAGTCAGGTTATATTTAAATTGATGAAAATGTGTAGCTTTTGTATAAATACCACATTTTTGTGATGGCATGCTTGTCATCTGTGATTCATTACACAACTGAAAGTGTGTGATATTAGGGGGTTAACGCTGATGAAGTGAGAAATATTCAGCTGGTCATGTGATTTGAAGATGTCAGCCACTATGCTGTCAATAGCACTTTAGCACTTTTCATTTCTTTAGGGTTAAAGCATTTCTATTTGAATGTATTTTAAAACGATTCCTGTGATGGCAAAGCTGGATTTTCAGCAGCCATTACTCCAGTCTTCAGTGTCACGATCCTTCAGAAATCCTTCTAATATGCTCATTTGGAGCTCAAGAAACTTTTAATATTGTTATAAATGTTGAAAACAGTTGTGCTTCTTAATATTTTTTGTGGAAGCCATATACTTAGGATTATTTGATGAATAGAAAGTAAATAGAAACAGTGTTCATCTACTCATTTCAATTAGCATTTGTCATTACTAAAAATAAAAAAGCTTACCTCAAACTTTTGATTGTTAGTGTAGAAGTCATAATGTAAAAATTATGTTGATGTAATGTCAAATTAAAATACTATCCCCTCTCTCCTTGACAGGAAAAGAGTGAAAGTACCAGCAGCACACCCTCCCAGAGCCCTGAATCTACAGGCAGCAGGTGAGGGCTTATGCACATGTTCAGATTTGTTTGCAAATACACATATTGCTCACAAAACCACCTGCTATTATTATTAAAATGGAGAATGTCTCTGAAGGGGGTCCTCACATACAAAAGAGCCCCCAAGAACTCTCAGATGTAGAAAATTATATGCATTTGAGCCACATAAAATGCCAATTCAGTAGTATACTAGCTTATATGACCTTAGGTGACTGATAGTGGAACATTTAGACCTACAGTACAGACACTAGACACTCAAACTGATCTGTGCTTGTGTGGTATCAGGTTAACTTACACCGCACCTTGTGTTAGACATGTTTATTTTACAGACATTGCAAATAGTTTTGGCTTGATCTGGATTAGATATTTTTACAGTCTGTCAGACAGATGGCATATTTCTATTCCAAGGCACAGAGTGAAATTTTGGCCCAAATATTTTTCATCGTGGATCCGCACTCAGTGTTGTGCCATGAAGAAATATCAGTCATGTAGACATACTGCATTCAAATTAGACAATGCAGGATGAACTGAGAGTACGAGGACATGATATAAAGAGTGTCTGAATTTGAATGTATTTGAATACAGCTGGTAAGGATCAGTTCTCGTGCTACAGTATGTAATATGTGGATGGGCATGATACACGGAGGAGAGGAAGACATTGTACTGTCTCATGGCAGCAGGCCGGAAAATTTCCAGTAGCTCTGTGGAATAAGTCAACGAACCAAAGGTGCTCCAAGATGGAGAAGATGTGCATAGTTGTTCATTTATAGAGATAAATAGAGGTAGAAAAAGCAGAAGACGGTCAGAATTACAATTACCTGTTTCTCCTGTTCCTGTGTGATTTGATGGCCACGGTGGCGTCCTTCAGTTGATTTTAATACATGCTCAAACAGTTGCTGTGAAAAACAGAGTCTCTTAATTAGAGTGTACTGGATCCCTCCTCCACTTTGATTGCACAAGGTCAATCTGCGAAGCAGTGCTGGGAAAAGTCAGCAGCCAGTTTCCTCCCACAGTTTCAGTGTAACTGAGTATCTTACTGTCAGTTACTCAGTAAACTCATCTGCTTTATTCTGTTATAACAGCAGCCAAAGGAAGGATGTTTTTACTGTCAAAAATAGAACAAAATATTAAATAAAAATAATAGTTGCTTTCTTCCATTCTTCTAGGCCTGCACAATATATAAAATGAAATCAAAATCATGATCAAATCATTGCAAAAGCTGCACCTTAGTTAAATATATGCACTGCATGTTTCAGATTGAAGCTCGGCAATGAAGCGTGTTCATGCAAGCAGCTCATGATTCACTGTTTTCAGTGTCTCGGAGAGGCTCGGTTTACAGTAAATGCTGCTTCACACAGAAACTCCATCTGTGCTGTGAGCTTGAGTCACTTATAACATGGGAACATTATATGAGGCAGCAGCACCACCCTTTAAATATATTACTTGTTTTATTTAATGCTTTTATTAGAAATTAATCAACAACAACAACAAATTTTTTATTATTATTTTAAAGCCATACTGAATAGGTCAAAAACAGTGAAAAATGTGTGCCAAATCATTCAACTCTAAAAGGACACAAAAAAAATATTCAGAGTAAAAAGTAATTTCAGATTTAAAAATAAATAAGTAAATAATTTCTATGCAAATGCACTCCCCTAAAACATCATCCCAGTTATTCTACAATGTGTAATTATTTCCAAACAGAGCTATTCAAGTATTCTATTAAAAAGTACAAAAAATAACAATATGTGTTGCAGAAAAATGTAAATATCGCAATGTCAGTTTTTCCAAATTTTGTGCAGCCATACATTCTTAGTGCTTTTTTTCCCCATATTTATTCCCTGATTTGCCATCTGGAGGAGTTGATTCTACTTGCTGAAAGTTGCCACATAGTGTATGAAGGCAAAAAAAATCAGATTTTGAATTTTGTTTAGCTTCATTTTATGATTCTATCCAGTTGGAAAAAATCAAACGTTTGATATTTTTAGCTGATTCTACAAAACATAACACTTGAAAGTCTGGTAATGTAGTGTGTGGTCCTCAGTCATTTGGTGTATGATGCCAAGGTTTTTCTGTATTCATTCACAAAGTCAGCAAATGTATGATGTCTGATATGTGTGATACCTCAAATCATGTGGCTTGTTGTGGAGAGGTGTGTTATTAAGGTGTTAAGCAATCAGACATAAGTTGGGCGATTTAAAATCGACTAAAAATCCCTTAGACTTATATGTACATAAGCTATATTTAGGGACCAGAAAATGATAGAGACACTTTTGACTCGAGTCAGTAAGTAATCACCCAGAAAACCCTAGAAACTGCACAGCAATGACTAAAAACCATACAAAACACTTCAGCAACTGCCTACAACATCCTTGCATAGTGGTGGTGACTTAATAAAGTGCCATAGTTTCTTCAGAAAAAGTTATATTAAGTTACCTTTTAGTGAAAATTTTTAAATGTCGTAAACCTCTCTCACTTACTTTCAGGATATTTGTGATTGGAGATGGTTCAGACTCTGGCTCACCATCCAGTCCCACTTTAGAGGAGAAAAGGAAACCTGGAAACCTGCTCATCTGGCAGGAGAGAGAGAGAGCCCAACAGCAGAGAGACCGAGCTAGCACGTGAGTGGCTCATGGGATTGAATGAATGTGAAATGGGAGACAATTAGTGATATAGCATCAAAAAAAAACGCCTTAAATGATAGAACTAACAAGCCTGTTTGCGTTTGCTAATGCATAGCAAGCAATAAAGAATCTTCAAAAGCACATGATGGCTATAAAGTGCATAAAATGGCCTCTTTTGTTTTCTTTCTGATGCTTTGTCATCAAAGGCATTGTGGTTGTAAAGGAAACCACTATTACCTGCTGTCACATGCCTTTACTTTATTATTGTCTTAAAGCACATTTAGAGTCTTGAATCATTGAAAGCATAGCCAGAAGGAGAACATCAGAGGGGCTCTCCCAGAATGTATTTTGTGCTTTTCTTCTGTATTAGGATGCTATTGACTAATAAGCGTTTGATGTCTTGCAGTTTGCAGAAGATAACTGTAAAAACAGGAAGTAACTTGGTGACGACGACAAAGCACGGAGGAACAGGAAGTGTTTCAGGGTAAGTGTGGAGCGAATGGCCTAGTGCATATGCGTTTATGTGTTCTGTGTTTGCATGCGTACTTTTGTTAACATTTTGTTGTGGCAATCTGAGTCTCTTTAGCAAAGAAAAGACAAAAATCTGAATTTGAGATGCTCAAGGGACCAGATTACTAGCTGTGGTGGCATAATGAACAGTCAAATCAAACAGATACACTGTACCTTATTTAAAATTAACGTACCTTCATAAAACAGGCATGATGTGGTTGTAGTATTACAATTTGGCTTTGTAGCTGTCTAGTTGAGCAGTGAACATGCATTTGTAGTTGTGTGATCAGTTTATTGTTGATCTGTGTCCCTCTAGTGGTGATTCTGATAGCAACTCTCCACCCAATGGCCTGAAGCAGAGATGTGCAGTGAGTGCTTCACATTTACTCATTCTGTAATAAACAGTGGCGCCTGCAGGTGTACGGCTCAGACTGACCTGAGATTTGCCCCGCAGACATTTCAGCAGTAAATTATAGGCCCGTGCGTCCCATATTTCTGTCGACTGAACCAGCCATGCCATTAATTATGAATTTACCAGTCTTTTGCACGCCAAAGTCAATTTCTGCGCATAAATATTACGCCAAATAGAAACAGAAAATTGTGCTAAACGTGCTTTCATGAGATTGGGTTGGACTACAACAATTAATTTGTAGCCTATTTTACAAATGGGGATACAACGAATTCATGACAATGTTTCACTTTCCAACTACCCGTAAAATTTATAGTGAAAAGTTCTTTAAAAGCATTTGGAATGCAATAAAGTATTTTTTAAAGCTGTTTTTAAAGCATTTGCAGCATGGATATAAAAAATAGGCCAATAAATTATTCCCATATCAGACAAAATTGCGTTGCAGCAAATCCTTTAAATTTTAAGGTATTCAGAACAGAGCAACATAAAAATCAGAAAATATAAGCAGCTATAGCTACAATTATAGGACAAAGTTTTATGTCATTATATTTTTAATTGTATACAATTGTAAAATAAAACGCAAATTATAATCAGGCCTGTTTTAGGCTTTTCCTTATTTTTATATTTTAAAAAATGACTCGCCTTCTCCTCATTGGATGTGCCTTTAGAGAGAAATGCATCTTTACGGATTACATAATGAAAGAGTTTTTGTTTTCGATTTGAATTATTTTGTTTCAAAGTAGTAATTTAAATCTTTCTATAGATATATATTTATCATATCTGTGAAAGCGTATCCTCTGTTTTCCTATTTATTTTATAAAAGCACAACATTTTGTTGATCTTGTGAGTGCACACAAATAAAAGTCGACCCTTTACAGTTCCGAATGATGAATTACTCTTACCTTAATGAGCAAAAATTACAGCATATTTTAAGTTGTTTCCACTGTTAGCAAAAAATGCAAGTGATCGCGCTGGCGCCTCCATGTCCTGCAAAGCGCGCTTTAGCTCCTCTCCGCACAAATGATTGGATATGCGTCTAACAGCGCACATTTATATAAGTTTTAAACATTTAAACTAACAATGTGATATGCTTGAACTGTTTTATATCTATAGATTTTATTTTAGGCAAGTTGTGATGATTTGAGAAGGCTAAAGTAATCAAACATAGGCTATGTTCAACTCACTGTCTGCTGCTAGCTGCTTGGTAATTACTTAAAAAACAAAACAAAAAAATTACATTTAATGAACAACAAATGCTCTAAAAAATGCTATAAAATATTTTCTAAATTAACTTTATAAAAAAAAAAAAAAAAAAAACGAAACAACATATAATCACTTTTCCATTACATACAAAACTGAACCATTTTAATAGCTGAAACAGTATAAGCTGTTTTGGGAGAAGGGGAAGACAGGCTCCGGTCGGACTCCGGCCGGTAATTCTGATAAGCTGTCGGACAAGGGCCAGGCTAGGGTGTATATTAGGGCTCTAATCCACTTTATCCAAAGCTGTTTTGTTCTCTGTTGTTTTCATCTGTGTGCATGCTCTTGACAGATGTATTTTACCATTTTGTTGAGTTTAAAACGCGTGACACATTCGTTCTGCTCTCACTGATCATGTGGTCCCCCACCCCCCAAAAAAATAAAAAAAAAAACCCCTGTGCGTACCCTCGGAAGAAATCCTGCAGGCACCCCTGGTTATAAATGCATAATATTATACTGGAGTATTTAATTGTATATGAGAGTTTAATACTTCTTCCTTTAACTTATTTCTCTCTTCCTGTCAGAGTGTAGATCAGGTTTCTCCATCCTCTCAATCGGGCTCTTTACAACGCTCCATCAGTCGCACAGGTACCCTCCATACCAAGATGCTTTAAGATTACATCGTGTTATTAATAGACAGTACAAATGAAAAATAGCATCTTTTTTTTTTCTTTTTCTTCTGTGTGAGCTTCTCACACATAATGACCAACTTGAACCTAGTAAGATATTTTGCATTTATGCAAAAATGTAGTTAAATTTATAGGCACTTCTAGTTCCTGTAAATTAAGTCACTAAAGTAATTATAATTAAAATTTAAATAATTGTATTCAAGTTTTATAAGCTGAATGTTCTTCAGGGATCTCACTTTTTTAACCTATTAAAAATTTAAAAGTCATTTACATGAGACTTTTCAGTCATTCATTTAGCTTATTTTAACGTGTTTTGTCTTGTTTAAAAAAAAATTAAGACAGGCCCTCTTGGACATTTGCTTAGTCACCCTAGTGGGGCCTCACCCCTTGTTTGAGAAACACTGGTCTTGAAGAGACCGTGGCTAAAAAACATGGTCTGTGAAAGACCATCCTGAACAGTCCCTCAACTGAATTCTAATTTTTTTTTTTTTTTAGAAATGAACCTTCCAAAAGCACTGTGTCCACCAGAGGGCAGTGCTGATTCAAAAGTGCTTTGACACTTTTTGATAAAGTTTTTATTGTTGTTGGGTGTTTATTTGTTGTTGAGAGTAATTTATTATAGGTTGTATATGTCAAGTTCAGTTTTATTTTACCTTTATTTATATATAGTAGCACTTTATACAGTACAGATTGTTTCAGAGCAGCTTCACAGTAATAAACAGGAAAATAACAGAATCAGTGATGCAAACTTCATCAAATATGAGACAAATCCAAATTCTGCTTTAAAGCAACTTTAACAAGACAATAGTGTAATTATTCTACTCAAGTCAGTTCAGTGTTGGTTCGGTTCAGTGACTTTGTAAAATTTATCAATTATGAAACAAGTTAAATTCAGATAAAAGCATCTCTTCTGAAGACAATGGTAATATTACTGAATATTAAGGATCTTTTTATCCTCAACAAAGCACGTGGGTAGGAGCCCAAACTCCATCAGGTAACACAAATGGAGAAAACATCCTTTTGAGAAACCAAGCTCAGTTGGGGAACCAATTCTTCTCTGGCCAAAATAAAATATAATATATATATATATATTGGTTAAATTTTTGTTTTATTAACATAAGTTTTTCTTTGATTTGCTGAAGCTGTATTGGTAATGTAACTTAGTTTTTTAATGAATTATGTTTGTGTCATGTTTTAGATGCGTCCTATGTGAAGCCCTGTTCTCCTACAGGTTCTGCTCCCAAACCCAACAGCTTCTTATTCCGCACATCCTCACGATGCAACGTTAAGACGGGTACACACACACACACACACACACACACACACACACACACACACAGACAGACACACACAGACAGACAGACAGACAGACAGACAGACAGACACACACAGACAGACGCACACATAGAGAAGTAAATCTAGGAATATAGGACCTGTTTTCTTGATTTGGTCGATAATATATGTTGTCTCTTTCTCTTAGGATCAGGAAACAGTTTGGCGGAGTCTGGCCGCAGTGAATCCCGCTCCACACTCAGATCCCCACGAGAGGAGAGAACAGACGTCCTGCTACTGCGCAAAGTAAAGAGGCATCCCGTATTATTCATCTCACCATTTCTAGCTTTTCTGACACACCTCACCCCATTTGTGTTGTAGTGATCTTATTTTTTAATTTGTCTATTTTATTTCTAGAATGTTTTTTCAAAATTTTATAACTAAAATGTACATTACTGTTGAAAAGTTCTTTTTTTAAAGAAATTAATACTTGTATTTAGCAAGGTGCACAGAATAGATAAAAAGTGACAGAAAGCTTTTATAACAATGTGAATGTATTTATTATTTCAAGTGAAGGCTGTTTTTTATTTCTGTTCATTAAATCATCCTGAAAAAATAGTATCACGGTTTCCAATATTAAACAGCGCTACTGTTTTCAACATGGATAATAAGAAGAAATGTTTCTTGAGCACAAATCAGCATATTAGTGTATATTTCACAATCTTACTGTTTTGTACTGTTTTTGATCAAATAAATGCAGCCTTGATAAGCAAAGAAACTTCTTTAAAAAACAAAACAAAAAAATTCACAAATCCCAAACTGTTGAAGAGTATTATAATAAGTAATAAATAAAGTACCTAAACAAAAACATTTTATTAATCGCTACATTTTCAGTTCACTATGAGTGTTCCGTAATAATACTTTCAATATGTGTGTGTGTGTGTGTGTGTGTGTGTGTGTGTGTGTGTGTGTGTGTGTGTGTGTGTATGTATATATATATATATATATATATATATATATATATATATATATATATATATATATATATATATATATATATATACACACACACACACACACACACACACATACATATATATATATATATATATATATATATATATGTATGTGTGTGTGTGTGTGTGTATATATATTTATATTTTTTACTGTAGTCCAGTATTGTTTAAGGGTTGGATAGGAGTTTAATATGCATGATTTGCATGATTTCTCTAACAACATTCAGCTGTTCTATAAGAGATGTGCTCTCCAGGGTCTTGACAAAGTGATAGGTATCTTCCAAGAAAATTCCCTTCAGAGATCTGATTGGTTAGTTTTTTTTCTTTATTTCTTCCTAATCGTCTCAATGTCTCTCTGCTAGACTCTGGAGTCACGTCTGAAGATTTCTCTGTCTGAGGATCTGGGAGAGGCGTTGTCCAATGGCACAGTTCTCTGCCAGTTGGCCAATCACGTGCGACCTCGTTCTGTGTCAATCATCCACATTCCCTCACCGGCAGTGGTGAGCTAATACTTAGATCTTATTCTCATTATGGCCAAAACATAATCTAGTATCTCATAAAACAAGCACTATGCCTGGATCTTTATGTGTAATCCTTATTTATCCATATTTGAAGGCGGCTGATCCTGGATCAGCTGGATTACTAGCAGGCTGTTCTTGAATTGCTTTCTAATGAATGTATGTGCAATATTTCTATCTGTTCAGCCAAAGCTGAGTGCTGCCAAGTGCCGCCTCAATGTCGAAAACTTCATTGCTGCATGTCGTAGACTGGGAGTCCCTGAGGTAAACATAAATTTCATCTTTTATTGTTTGCTTCTTTTATTATCCTCCATATTTTTGTTTTCCTGAGATGTGTTGTCTGAGCTGTTTGTAAATGAGAAAAACCTACTTCGCCCACTGACATGTGACTGCAACAATGTTAAAGCTCTTTTATGTTGTCTTTCAATTGCTTCAAGCTCGATTTGCTCCTTTTTGTGCGCTCTCGTTTTATTTTTATCTTATTTATTTATCTTAAAGGGATAGTCATCTCAAGTAGTTAATGTTGTTCCAAAATAATTTGACTTTCTTCCGTGGAACCCCAAAAGAGATGTTTATCAGAATGTCTGAGCTGCTCTCTTCCATATAATGAAAGTAGATGTTGACTGGACCTATCAAACTACAAAAAGGATGGAAAAAGCATCATATGAGTAGTCTATATATGACTCCTGCACTTTATTCCAAGTCATCTGGAATAGATTAAATATACAATATGTTAGTTTTTCAATGAAGGTCTTGCCTTGGTGATTTTGAGAGCTGTAATCACCTTTCATTTTCATTGTATGGAAAAGCGGAGCTTGGACATTGTTAGGGGTGCATGATATATATCGAAATGAAATCGATATTGTGAAATGTCTGAGATTTAATAAAATAAACAGATGCTCTGCGGATTTCAAAGTGAATGAATCAAGCCACTTTAAGACGTTGAAATACTGTATCATGCATCATACTGTATCATCTTTGGTCTGAAACCCGCAGTGCATATATTTTCTGCCGTCAAACAGGAAAAAAAAAAAAAAAAAAGATTTGATGCTTGAAGATGAATAAATATTAGTATAGTAATTTTATACTATAGTTGTATTTTTAAATTATTTAAAACTTTTAAATTATTTATTTGTTCCTTATTTTGTTTAATATGTATTATTATTAATAATAATAATAGTAATAATAATAATAATAATAATCACCACAGTAAAATATTCTTATTTTATTTTCATATAGAAATGGGCAAAAACAGTGGGATGTGGCATTGAAAACTAAAGTGAAATAAAAAAATATATATTATGTATGTGTATGTGTATGTGTATATATATATATATATATATATATATATATATATATATATATATATATATATATATTTGTTCGCTTTTTTGTTACTAAAATAGATTTAAGTTGGTTTCTGTAAAGGTTATACTGAAGTGTGAATTTTTTAAGGTTTTCCCAAAACTTTTAGCAATAAATGGATGGTTTGCACAAAAAACTATTCAGAATGCTGATGGACTCAACAAAATTTCCCAAATCATTCTAGAATGATTAATCTGTTCCAAAGTTTCCAAATATTGCTATTTAAGTAATCTAGTGATAATTTCCTTTATTTTTTTGTATTACAATTTAAATTGCAGAAAAAAAAAAGTCAGTTATACATGTTCCAAAAAGAGGTTAGTAAATGATAACAGAATTTTCATATTTTGGGTGAACTATCCCTTTAAATGATCCGGCTTTAATTTTGTCTTTGTTCAACAGTGTGTCCAAACATCTTTGTTTGTCCCCTCTGCATTGTTCTTCCTGTCCTTTTGTCTGTCTCTCTCTTTCTCAGATGGAGTTGTGTTTAGCGTCTGATATCCTGTGCAGTAAGCTATCTGCAGTTCACCGCTGTGTGACGGCGCTCCTGGCAATAGCAGGAGGAGAGGAGGAGGTGAAAGAGGACAACAGCGGCACCTCTCCCTCTGTCTCTCCTTCCTCCCCTTTTTCCACCGGCTTCCTGCTCTTCTACTCTCTCCTCATGGCTTTGCTCTATCTGTTCTACTGCCACCTTATAGCATAGAGTGAGCGAGTATCAATGTGCAAATGTAATGGATTTTAAAGTCCATCATCTCTGTACTGTGTACACTGTCACACACACCGTTGACGCCATCTGACATATATATATATATATATATATATATATCAGAGCAAATTCCTTACCCATAATGCCTTTCAGCTTACACATTAAATCTCCCTACAGATATCTTAAAACGTTAGTTGTAGGACTTCAGAACCAGTGAAATATTGAAATATATTGCAAATTATCAGACGTCTTGATGGAATATCTACATTTTTCCACACCAAAATGCTCATAAACAGCTCATTAATGGCCACATACTGCTTTTTCTATAGAGGATGTGGAATTTATCTGTACATAGACATGGTTTCCACTAATGAAGGGCTTTTCCACCTGATTGCCTTAGCATCGCTGTTGATCCCAGGGTAGTTTATACACCTTCTAGCGGTCTTTGCAAGGGATCTTGTTATCCTAAGAGTTTTAAAGCACTGGCACAAATTCCCCGTCCCTTTTATTTATTTATTTTTTTTATCTCTTGAAGGGCTTTTTGAAATGGCTTGTATTTGGTCCTCATCGAAGTGCCTCAGAAGCTTGTAGGTTCCTTCTGTTCACACAGCAGTGCAAATTAGTTTGTAGCATCTGGTAAACAGTCTGTTTAACAGTGGCTAACAGTGTGGTGATGGTACTTCTCAGCTGAATTTGGTTTAATTCACACGTTGTGGAAATCTGTTAGGGTCTGTTAGGGTTTCCTTTTCTTGTTTTGTTGACTGTGACCATCAGAGGGCAGTGCTGTTACTAAACTGTTCCTTAAACACGTTTTTATGGTACTAATATGATTCAAAGCTGTGTTAACTTGTTACTTTTTTTGTTTTGAATGTTCATTTTGGTTTTCTTGAGAGCATCTTTAATATAATTCTTATATGCAAGCAGTTGAAGATTAAGTTATTGTTTCAGTTTATTTATGTTCTGCTGAAGCTGCATTTGGTGGAAACCCAGTCTCACTGAGCACATTACGGAAATTTGACTATTTAAATTGAACAGATTAAATGAGTAATACAATTCTGATTAAGCTGGAAAAACAAATTGTGGACATTTTTTTTTTTTTAAATTTATATGTGTGTTACTGTTCATGGATGCACAATATGTCTAAACAGACATTGCCAAATTACAGCATTTTTTAAATTAAAGATGAAATGGTTGTGAGCTGTGCTTCTCCACAGCCTTCTTCATTTGCCGTTTCCTGATTCTAAATGTGGCCGTAGTGGTTTTGTAGTTCTGTAATGTGCCATGAGCACCCATTTTCCCCGGTGCTGTATGCTGATGTTGCTTTTGTATTCCGTGCCTACTTAATGTGATTTAGAAGCTTTGCCGACAGTTTACTAACGAGCAACCTCTCATCTGGAGAGAACGATAAGAAGAGAGAGACTGGGAAATAAGGCTAGGTAAAGGGATATGCTATAACTAGTTACCAATGCACCATCCCTCACCCTACGATGTCTTAACATATTTTAAGAGGGTTTTGTTCAGGAGTAAGTAAGTTGATGAGGTTTTATAATATTGTACATTGTTGTCAATGCTAAAGCTAATCATAATGGGCATTTTCATTTAAAATGTCCACTCTGATAATGAACTCAGACTTCACATTTAGCATAGATAGACCCCCTCACAGTTGCTCGAGAGGCTTCAGCCATATGAAATAGGGATTGTGATGTGTTATATGTTGAAGGATTTTACAGAGGACAACATACATACGCTAGACTCAGTTTAGAAGGCACTAGATCTACATGAATGTTTCCGTCCAAATGTTACCTAGTGGAAACTATTCCAACACATGAAATGTATTTTGTAATATTTATAAAATACTGTGTATTTAAGAAGTTAATAAGTTTATATTGATATTGTTTTGTCTGTAAAGAAATTATTAAAAAACTGAAACACTGATTTTTATGTTTTGTCTGCTGCTTTACATGTGCTTTTGTCAAATGTTCATGACTGACTGTTGCTCTCGCTCATGATTAATTCTGCTTTAGTTCTTTGTCTCTCTGCTGAGGATGAAATCCTCACGTCAGCTCGTCTCTGTAGCTAATGAGTCCAGGTATTCTGTGCCCTTTACCAAAAGGTAAGTGTTGATCCATTGTGTGGGTAGTAGAAAACAAAGAAAAAGAAAAGCATGCACTATGCTACACAGTGGGGTCCAAAGTCTAAGACCACATTTAAAATCATTTTTCAGTGGACAGTGGAGTGCTGCTGCCGTTAAAGCCAAAGAATCTAAAAATGACAAAAAAATCTGAAATTTTAAAATGGGTTTTCAATTCAACTTTTTATTGATACTTGCTTTACTTGCTTTTTGAAACTTGTGGACCCTAGTGTGTGCTTGTTTATACTGGATGCTAAGTTTATACACTACCTTTCAAAAGTTTGGAGTTGAAAAAAGTCTCTTGTGCTCACCAAGGCTGCATTTATTTGATCAAAAATACAGTAAAAATTGATATTTTGAAATATTAGAGCTGTTTTCAGCAGTCTGCATTATTCCAGTCTTCAGTGTCACATGGTCCTTCGGGAATCATTCTAATATGCTGATTTGCTGTTCAAAACACATTTGTTATGATCAGTGTTGAAAACAGTATTATTACTTATTTTTGTGGAAACAGTGATACATTTCCTTCAGTTTTTTTTTTTTTTTTTTTCATGAATGGAATGTTCCAAAGAACAAATTTATGTGATAGATATCTTTAATGTATCATTATTGATGTTGATACTGTCACTTTTGGTCAATTGAATGCGTCTGCAAAATAAAATTATTATTCATTTCTTTAAGAATGGTAGTGCATGCATACAGTACATGCTCATATAAAATGCAATGTACTGTAAGAGTTTTTGATATATAACTGCATGATAGAACTGTTCTTTAGATGAAAATATACTGCCACCCATCAGCACAAACAACTACAAACCCCAGAACAAATCAAAGAAACAAAGAAAATAACTGAGCTTCACCCACTAATTAAACGCTACTTTACCAGCTATTACTGGTCATATAGTGACAATGGAGCTTTGGCTCATTCTTCTTTTCAAACAGTGCTTATTATTTAAATGCAACAGTTGTCTGTAGACACTGACTCTGCAGGAAGTGTTAGAACTGTAAAGCTGCTTGTACAATTAATCAACACTTAAAATAGATGAATGTCATTGCTCTGAGCAAAATGAGTTTTTAAATAATCAAAGACTTTCTTCCTACCACACTTGCCAGTGTTACGTTGTAGATGCACTGATTAGGACGCTATCAGACGCAGGTGCACTTACACTGAAATCATGTGAAGCACCTTATCTGCGTACAGGTGTACTTTCATCAAGCAATTATTTTGGTTACTTCTGAACTCAAAGTGTTTCAAAGCAGGCAAGTGAATACTTATGTGCTCATTTATTTTCCGTTTATTATTTTTAATTATTAATTAACTGGCCAGCTAATTTTTCACTTTGACATTATAAAGTGCTTTGTGTTCATGGGGAGAACAGTTGCTAGTTAACTCTCTATAGTGTCGCTTTTTCTTCTAATTATGGAACGTTTTTAAAAAATGTTTCTACCATTAAAGAAAATCAATTTTAATTTCAGAATTCTCCTCATTTTCTCCTTTAATTAAGTGTGTGTTTCTTGATGAATTTGTGTATTTGGAACTACAAACTCTGTTTATAATACTCTTCTGAAATAGAATCAATCATGTACTCTTCTTAACGGCATTTCAGTAGTATATAACTTTTTAAGCACACGAAACATAAATCATAATTGAGTTCTACATAATTATAATTACAATAAACACTTCCAAATAAATAATCCCAGTAATAATTGATGCCCCTAACAATAAAGAAATTCATCACTGTCAGTTGCCATATGGCTGCATTCATATTGTCTTTTTACTGTAAAGCTGTATTAGTAAACTTGAGAATATATGAGCATAAACACCTATTTTAACACAGAAGCAGCAAAAACCCAGATGTTGAAGAAATGTTTTTAATAGGGCAATAAGAGGAGCTCTTGAGCATGTGTTGACCCCCAGGAAAAACAAATTATGTGTCTTAAAAACAACATTATTGGCTTAAAGACTGATTTTAATTCAACAATGCCACACGTCGTTTTTTTTTTCTGAAAAAGTGAAATGTTTCCATGGCCACACGGCACAAAAGAGGGTTAAAAACATAATGTCTGCACTGTAATACTGCTGCGCTTTTATTGTGTTAAAGCAATGAGCTTACTGCAAAATCTGATATATACTGCATGTATATACAGCTTGAATATGGCAATAAGAGGCCTTTTATCAAATGCAACTCAATCTATACATAACATAATGCATAGACATGTACTAACATAATCTATACATAATGTATACGGTTAAGGTTGACTTAACTTAATAATTGGAATGCATGATGGATATTCAAGATGGTGAAGTGCTGGCTTGTTATGTTCCACTCACTGTACTTCACTCTGGGATGAAATAGCATCCTCTCTGTGAAGTGCTATAACTGCATGGCTGCGTCTCTGAGAGACGGTGTCTTAAACACTGCTGCTGTGTGATAGCGTCGGCAATTAAAAGAAATGATTTTGCGATCAAGTGCTGTGCGGCATGCATTGCCTGCCCTTCCTATGGCACGTGTTCCAGACTGCCTCTTGTTGCCACTTTATGTGATCCTGTCTGCATGTTTTGCATGTTGTGGGTCCTTGAGATGGCTGATGGGAGTTGCATGTCTCAATCATCCTTAGGTGCATGGAAAGCTTTTCATATTGAGGTCTAGGATCTTGCTTGTCTAACCAGAGTGCACTTCACCCTTCAGCATCTCCTCTTAGAAGCATATATTTGCAGATTTCAGGGCCTGCAATACAAGAAGCAATGTCCCTAGAGCCGTCTGATTATGCCAAGATGTTTTATTGCTTATTTTATGATCTTTTTGTGTAAACAAACTTATATTGGTATTCTTTTTTTATCATCAAATCCCACCAGGACACACTGTGTCCGCCGCAGCTGATTCTGGAGGAAGAGGGGCTCACTCGCATCGCTCAGACCGTTCAGACGCTTTTGGAGTTGCCCACGTCAGGTGCCCGTCGCTCATCCCGTCAGGACCCCTCAGGGCTTCCTCTTCAATCCACAATTCAAAATCAAGATGCCGCCTCCTAGTGATCAAGTGATTATTTCCAGCACATTTCAGTTGCACAATGCATTTGTTGTTGTTTTTTTTTTTTTTTAATGTTATAAATTTTGATCAGGAGCCATCCTGGAATAATACCAGCTTGTTACAATGTTGCCTGTTACGATGCATGTACAGATTATTTTATGTTAATTGCAATCACAAATTCTTGGTGACTATTGAAACATGAAATAAAGGACAATAAAGCAAATTTAACTTAAAACTGCTTGTCTGTTGCATATTTATGCAGAATATATGATACATGATGGAAGACGTTACCTAAATGAGCCTCGTTACTGAGGTAGTTGGCCGTTCTTGTGTAATCACTTTGTTGGTTCTTCCTCATAATTGAAAATTAATTACGTTTGTAATCTCAGCTTTATTACAATGAAAATTTAATTGGTTTTTCACAGGTAATTACTCTTGTGGAGCGGCAAAGGTGGCAGTCCAATTGTGACATTTTGTGCAGATTTGGAGTGTCGGACAAACAATGTGTCTCCCTATAGCTCTGCCACGGCACCCTTATTTAGCAATAGCTGTATGTCAAATGATCTATTTAATTTGCTGTGAATTAAAAAGTAGTTTATTAAGAGTGTAGCTAAAAAGCTGAAACAACCTTTTAACCTCAGTGACTGGAATAAAAAATGTGAGAAAATGAATCTCCACCTTACACAGTTGGGAATAAAGTGAGTTGATTATCTAGCTTATTATATTAAACAAAGCCTAAAAACCTAAATTGCTTAAATAGCGCGATTCAGCAGCTCAATCCACAGGACTTCAGTGGGAAGCGGTCAGGATTCTGACGTGACTCTAAAACACTGAATTTCTTGTGTTTGAGTCATTATGTTTTGTGTAACTACCATGTTTCATGACTCATTCAGTCTCTCTTATGTTGCCGGATCACAGTCAGATGTTCTGATGTTGAATTTCTTGGTATAGTTTGTAATTGATTGGTCTCTCAGTTTCTGCACACCATTCGGGCCCTGAAACGGCAAAACAACCCGCAGCATCATACTTCTCCATTAGCATTACATCACAGCTGGGATGAGGTTTAGCTTTTAGTACACAGTGTTCTTTTTTCCAGGAATATACTGTTTGCATCCAGCAAAAAGGCTAGCATCTGACTAATTTTGCTGCTTCTGACAAGTGACAATGTATACATTATTTAGATGTCAAGCTTTGTCATCAACAACAAACGTATAGAATTTTCATCCCTTTTTAAAGATGATTTTGTTATCCCAGCTCTTCACAATTACTGTATATGATTAGTTGCATATTATTTGAATATAGCCTTATTTTTCCCTGCTATCCTCAACCCTGTCAGACCTGCAGCCCACTAGCTGAGATGCACTGATCTAAATGAACATTATGCCTATTAACTATCTTCAATAGACTATGAGTAAGAGCATGAATACCAACCTACAGATCCCTGATTTACTGTGCTATTTTTATAGTGGTAATCAAACTGTGGAAAGCAGCTAATTTACTCTGTAGGAGATTTTTTTCTTTCACTAAATCTGCACTATGGGGAAGACTACCGGGGCTAGTTGTCACATTTTATTTATTTATTTTTTTTCTTAAGTGAATTTTCCTCTGGAATTTTAGAAGGTCATTCTCTGTATAGACATACCTAAAGTCTTATATAAAGCTATTGAACTTTTCTACCACTGTTGCTCAGGAAAAAAAAAAGTGCTTCAATGAACACACAAAACTGCTGTTTATTGATATTCTTATTGACTGCATAGAGAAGACAGAGTTTTTTTTACTATGTAGTACTGTAAATACTATGCTTTTCAATAGCTTTCCACAATATTTAAATAGCAAAAACAGACAAGAAAAAAAAAAAGATAAATTATATAAAATAACATTCAAAACAACATGTACAGAATTTGACAACCAGTAATTTGTCACTTTTTCTTTCTGCAGTATCATACAGGAGTTTTCTCCTCGCTCTCCATGGATATCTGGAGACAATAACATATCTATTAACATTTGCGTTTCACTTGTGAGTGGTATTTCACGTTTAGCTTTAACGATCATTCATTTTCACCAAATATTATATGTTGCCTAATTCAAAAATGGGTGCTGAATAGTGGTTTTCATGTAAGTCTTTTGATACTTTGTACTGTATTATGTCAAATGGACATTCCAATGCTGTTATACTTGGTTTCTTGAAAGGTAATGACATAATAAATATAGGGTGCAATGGGACCAAAAGCAAGCTTTATGATCAGAGGTTATAAACATTGTTCATTAATAAATAGATATGCTGAGAAAATACTCGATTGTTTCTCAGTTTTGTTGAATGTGATTGACATATGCCTATTTTAACATTACAGCTTCCAGGGGTCCATTTTCTGAAATCAGAATGAAAAGTCCTTATAAAACACTTAGTTAAGAGGTTCTGAAATGCCAGAGATGATTATATGAACAGACAACTGATACACCATTTGCCGAAGTGGCTATTTTGAACAAGTATGTACTTAAATCCACTCAAAAAATATCTTTCAAATATCAAAAATATTTGCATATGAAAATGTTACAAACTAGATCTGCACTGTATCACTGTAGTGTCTGAAGTATGGGGTTAAAGACTCTTGATGTATTTATTCTTACATCAGTTTTAATGGAAAAAGTATTATTTTGCCTGTTTACACAAATTAGCTGCATTAATTTTCAGTATGCATATAAAAAAGAGAAATAAGTTTCCACTTTTAAGAATGGTTTTTAGCCCCATTGTACCCTATTTGAACTTTCAGCCCACCGGCATAAGCCACAGAAGTTGATAACATACTCCTTACCTCTGTCATGAAAACAGCTGAAGAAGAAAGAGTTCCCCGGCAGACTGGAAGAGGAATCTTAGTAAGTACCTTTTTTGTGACACTCAGAGGGGAATATGAATCTGAGAAGTGAAGTATCTGAGCTGCTATCCAAAGGATTAAAGGTCTGATTCAGAGGTTGGGTGAGAAAACAGCAGCTATTGAGATCAATTCAGTTCTGCCACTCTTCAGCTTTTGAGCGAGAGATTTCTACGTTTCTAAAACGGCAAACTGTCACTTACGTTCTGCTTCGGCTTTCAAAAGCACATGAATTCACATTTGGCACCAAAGCAATAGCAGTAACAACAATGGAAAATTGTTGGAAATTCCACAATCTATGCCATTGGATATAAAGGCTGACACAGGCTCTACAGTCATCACATGCTATTTTAAATTCAGCCTCAAATGGAGCTCTGCCGAGTCCAAAAGCTGAGCTGTACTGTGGTAGGCATACCAAATTGATTACAGGCGGCCTGCATCAATTATTAATGTAAGCACTTTCTTCAAAGTGCATCTTTAATGTCGAGCGCAATACTCCTAGGCTCACCTGACCAGCATCAGCTCAGACCAGACCAAGATCGGCTCACTTTCACAGGCATGTTGCCAGACGTGACCTTGATGTTGTTGTAATAGGAGGTTTAGTTTTTGCACGCAGTCGGCAGAATTAAAGAACAGCAGTCACACGGGATCAATAGTTAAACATAAATTGTGCTTTGATGCCTCAATACTGTTGATGGTTTCCCCCTCAACAAATGTAATTAAAATCAGAGTTAAGTGCCCTGTTTGCTGGCTGCTGAGGAGCTACTGCTGTTTCAATTTATAAGCAGCGACGCGCTCGACTCTTATATCCGACCCGATATGCAGTGACATTTCTAGGTTGTAATTTGTTCTACATTCTTGTATTATGTTCTGTTCCGTTGAATTGAATGCTACTGCCTAACATTACGTTTCAATTACGCTTTGTCCCATTGTTCTGCGCTCGACTCAATTGGATTACACTCTATTGAATTACCTCTTACTCAGTTCTGTTTCATTCTGCCCTTGTCTTATGAAGTTAAAGAACAGACTGTGGCCTCCAGTGCTATTGACTCACCAATGATCTAGTCACATTATCATGGACATGTTTCAGAGCATATGGCTCTATGTAAGAGGCTGTAACCTCTCCAAGTAGCTTTTTAACTGGGTCTTTCTTTTCTTGTTCATTCGTTTGTGCGTGTGGCTTTGTGGGATACGCTATAAAGTGGAGCAAAATCAAGTTTAATGCTGTTTAATTTCTTTGGGCAGGTGCTTATCTGTGCTGGACTGCTGCATCTGTTCGGTCATCGAAGTTTTGAAGATCAATAATAGTGAGCAAAAACAATCCACTTTCTGTATTCTGGCAAGAACTAGGCTATTCGATGTGTTCGATTTACTAAACTAAGTTAAATGAAATGAAATTAAAAGTAGTTAGTTTGAAACATCAAATGTCTGTCTCTCCCCCTTAAGAAAGGTAATATTGGCCTGTTCCACATTAGAGGTCTTGACCTTCTAGACTACATCTAAAAACTTGATCTTCTTGACCACATCTAGTAACTAAAATCAGAGAATTATTATAGGTGGCACTACTTTAGTTAACATAGGCTAACTATGAGAAATAAAGCATTTATTAATCAGATAATGTTAATTTCAACATACTAATACATTTGATACATTATCAAAAGTTGTATCTGTTACTATTATGTAATTGACCTGAGCTAATGTGAACTGAGTAGTTTTATTTACTAATAATGTACTAAATACTAAAGAATAACCAAGAATAAATAAATAGTACATAAAATATAAATAATGAATACAAATATATAAATACATGTAGCAAATGTATTGCTCAACATATTGCTAACGCATTAACTAATGTTAAGTAATTGAATCATATTGTGAAAAAGAATGTATATATTATTATTATAGTTATTTAAACTATATATTATAGCTTAAATTTAAGTTCTGTTACAAATATTTTATTTTAATATTTATTTAACTGATTTTTAGCTAGAAAATAAAATAACACTAATTAGGTTTTAACCATTGTATTATGCACCCTATTCATTGAAAGTGTCATAGAATGTAAATGTCTTTGTATTTTATATTTGTAACATAACATTAAATCACACCGACTGCAGAAGCATTTTTAGAGTCCTGTTTTATTAAAGAGGGAATAGGTGCTGATATTGAGAGTGGGTGATTTAGTTCTAGTTTCTACTACACTGCTTGATTTCCTCTCCTGACTTCACAGCTCCTTTACCTTTTCCTACATAATTAATCACACACCATCTCCCATAGACATGAGAGGGATGGACTCAGGGCATGTAGGAGAGCGAGAAACTAAATTTAATTAAAACCAATACAATGCAATGTACACGAGCACAGCGTGAGAAGTGCCTGCTCAGCATACTGAATATGGCCACGACACTGTGCAGGATTCATTTCAAGTAAAAACAAAAATTGAAGCGGAAAGGCTGCTCGTCAATTTAGAGTGATGAGTGTTTCTGCTGGCAGCAGAGTTTAAGTTCCTCCCTGCCCTAAAATATACCAGCTGCAGCTGTCAGTGGAGCTTTATCGGTCCATATGAGGGGGTGAGGCAGGTCTGACTGTGTGTAATGAGCTGCAAATCAAACAGAAACCTCTCCAGGGTTTGAGATTCAGTTGCAGAGAGCCACCATTTCATGCGAGTGGGGTCATGTGGTACTACAATCTTGCAGCGCTTCACTTGAACATCTTAATTTAGACCTCAAAACCGCACAGGTTAGTGCACTGAACCCCAGCTATTATAAAACACATGCAGATATAATCTGGTTTAGAAAGAATTTTTAAATATGCTTTTCAAGGCCAAACTCTGCTGTAGGTCCGAAAAAGATGTTTCAGCCAGGCGTCATTAAATTTCTTCTGTCATTAAAATCATACATTCTACATTCATTTCTGTTATAAATATAGGGAAATATGCATTCCAAATCATCAAATTTTGATGACTACAAAACAGACTTGATGTACTTCAGCAATAAAGGTTGATTAGGACATGATTTACAAAATTACAAAATGTGCAATGATAATGATTCCGTACAAGTTATGCTGAGTTTTAGAGAATGCATTGATTGGTACGATACGCAAGTGGTTCATTTGTAAGAGGCATTTTCACTTTTCCAATGCTATCTCACGACCAGTTTGAACGTATTTTATGAGGTGGCTCCTACGAATTCACCACCTCGTAAAATATGTATGATTTTTCAAAAATCATAAGAATTCGTACGAGGTCGTACAAATTTGTATGATTTGTGAAAAATCGTACGAGGCAGCGAATTCATAGGAATTTATATGAATGACCAACCCTAAACCCACCCCTCACAAAAATCGTACAAAAACGTAAAAGTGAGGTTGTCTGAATTAGCCACTTCGTAAAATAGGTACAAATTGCCGTGAGATTGGGTTGGACTTTTCACAGGAAAAGCACATGAATTTTATTTTATTTTTTAATAAGCCTGTTTAAAAATTTGAACAAAAAACACGTTTATGGACTAATTCTAAAGACTTAATTAGTTTTTAGTGACAGGTTTTCATAGCAGTTTAATGTAAGCCTAAGCTTAGTCTTTGTTCAGGAAACCAGTTTTAATTCCTCACTTTGGCATCATTGGCAAACAAAAATACCACTAACATTTAGATATACGTATGTTTAGATAACTTGTTTGTCATTGTTTTTGCATCAGATTCGCACAGAAATTACACATTTAAACTTTAGTTGTTTTTTTTTAATTACAACATTATTCCTTTTTACAACCATTATTCTCATATAGAACTCACTGTTCAATGAAAATCTCTGTTGATTTTAACCTGATGTAAAGAATTAGACCTGATGTAAAGTCTGCCATAAAGTGAGAACGACCACAACAACATGGTGTCTTTACTAAAAAGGTATAACATATTTTATGTACCAAACACAAAATCACATACAGCACAGTACATCAAATTAAACAATCGAGGCATTAAACAAAACAACATCTTTGGCACTTGAAAAATAGATGATAGTCAAACAAAAAATGTAAACAAGACAGAGGCATAACATTAAGACGCAACAACAATTAAGTACAAAAAATTGCAAGGTGATAAAAAGTCAAGGTTTTGGCAATGTGATGGTCTGTCCAAAACGTTCTCAGTCTGCATGTTTTCATGCAAAACCGCGTCATCTCTGCTGTGGCCGGCTGTATTTGAATGCCGGTTTGCGAGGCCTCATCCAGGGCCCTAGCACCATGCTCTTCCATCCCTTGTGCCAGTCGCCAAGGGTCCTTATTTAGTGCAAATAGGCTGGCTGCAGTCTTTAAAAATGAATCCTGCAAGCGTCATTTTCGGAAAGTGGATGGAACTATGAGTGGTTTGGGTCCTGAAACAGGTCTGAAAGAAAAAAAAATATTGGTTAGATAAACACTAGAACTTTTATGTAATTCGTCTGCTGTACTGTTATAACAATCTCACTGATTTACAGAAATATCAGAAATTCATCTTACTATCTGGTCATATAAAACAACAATCTTGAGTTCCTCCTAAAGTGTGTGAGCTCCTTATTCTCCCTATATTCATATTATATAAGATTTTGTCTAAAGGTTCAATAAATAAAAAAAGATTTCTGACTACTATTTTATATGTCAGGCTTTGCAGGGTTAAAACTCTTGTAAAAGCAGAAAGATCTCACAAGATCCTTCAATTCAAGGACTTTACACTGTTAAATGAATGTTTTTCCAAGGTTGACCATCACTTCAAATGAACTGCTTATACCTTTCTTTTTGTGTGAAAAACCACAATATAAATATGATATCCTGCTGAGCTTGCCAAAATGAAATGCAGTTTTCAGCATATACAGTCGATTCCTCAGAGTCTCACTGTTATGTGTTGAAAATGAATGTGTCTTTTTATCTCAACATAATACTAAGCTGCTGCCACCACTGGGAAGCTACGAACGGATTTATCTTCACAAGCTGAAACTCTGTGAGATTCGGTTGTTCTTAGATTGGAGGAGCATGTAGTGCTGGAGACAAGCAGAAATGAGGCCTGGATGTAAGTAGCTGCAGTTATTTCTGAAAATAAGTGCTAGACGGCTACGTTTGAGAACTGATAGCGCACTAGCATTGATGTGAAGACTCGAGGAAAGAAAGCAGATTTAAACTTGAAAAATTCACTTCTTACAAGATTCCATTGGGGCATGTGTAATTCCCCATAAAACCTACTACTGTATATAAATGAGAAAAACCCAGTCCAAATGTTTGATGTGTTGTAAAAATTCAGTCCTATATTTACTGCATTCAAGAATAGGTAGAGAGCTGAAAAGAATCCCATAAAATATCCAAACCGCACGCTTCACCACCCACTGTTCGGCACGCTTATTTTTATGTAACATTGCCTCTGATCCATTTGGTCTGGCAAAGAAAAACAAAGCATCAAATAATTAGAGCAGACAGACTCTCACTCATTAGGAGTGCCTTTCTTATTGGAGAGTAACTGTTCAGTCAACTGCTACAGTTAGTATGCTAATCAGCTAATGATTTCACAATTTACATATTTTGGTCTGAGAACAAGCCACAAATGGTGAGTGGAAAAGACAATTCAGACAATTCTTAGTAAAATTCAGTCCATACTGAATACTGTTGTCACCAACCTGGACAACTTTTACCCTAACATTCATTAGCTCCACTCAATAGGAAACTTCTACATACTCCTCCTAGGGGATTTGTGTGATTGTCATTAAACTTTGTCAAAATTCTGTTTACATGAACTTTGCAATTCGATTAACATTTTTGTTCACATGTGCATTCCGTATTCAAACAAAACTTTAGCGCATATGCAGTGACCCTGTCAATACCGTCACAACATTATAGGAGTTAACATCAGTATTATATTATTGCCTTGATGACAAAGGGAAAGCTGACAAATATATCAGAAGGGTTACATAGGCAATTACATAAGCAAGTACATATTCATTTCCATATTCACTCTTCCACTGACCAGTTTGTAAGATTTAAATAAACATATACATGTTTGTAAAAAAGGAAAAATTATAAGAATGGTCCAGTAAATATACAGAGCACTACGGTACTGTGCACGTGCCCAATGTATTTTTGAATCTGATCAAGAAGATAATCGTATTCATGTGTTTACATGCTTAGTTTTTTCCTATTGATTGGAAAATGCCAGATCTACTCCACACAAATTTATACGTATTGAGCTCAATCAGATTGACTCGTGTGTTGCCTTGAAGGCTTTTCAATCCTATTGAGCCATCAGTCAATAACAGATTATTTGGGTGCATGTAAATGTAGCTATTGAGGATGCTAAATTGTGAACAGATTTTGGATATCTCAAACGTTCTTGCCATAGTGAATGATTAAATAAATGTCAAAACAGGGACACAGGAAGAGGCCAATACAGGTATCTTCTAAGGCAGGTATCTGATATGCAAGTCTCAGCTAGTCTAACGCAGTACACGTAGCTAGTTTTTTTTTTTTTTTTTTAATTATATAATAAATAAAAAGAAAACAGAATAGAAAAAGAATAGAGCAAGCTAGTGTTAGAGGCCTTTTTTGCTTTTGTTAATTGTATAATAAATAAAAAGATTTTTTTTTTTAAGAAAAACAAGCAGTAAATGAATAGAGTGCAAGTCTAAAAGGGACAATTTTTTTTTTTTTTTTTTTTTTTTTTTAAGAATAGAATTAGAATAGAGAGAGAGCTAGAGTTAGAGTGTCAAATAAAGATGGAAGAGATGTGTTTTTAGCCGATTCTTGAAGATGGGTATGGACTCAGCTGCTGGGATTGAGTTGGGCAGGTCATTCCACCAGGAGGGAACATTTAATTTAAAAGTCCGTGAAAGTTATTTTGTGCCTCTTTGGGATGAACAATAAAGTGACTTTCACTTGCAGAATGTAAGCTTCTAGAGGCACATAAGTCTGAAGTAATGAATTTAGGTAAAGGAGTGCAGAGCCAGTGGTGGTTTTATAGGCAAACATTAATGCCTTGAATTTTATGCGAGCAGCTATTGGTAACCAGTGCAAATTGATAAACAGAGGTGTGACGTGTGTTTAAAACATTACAGGACGTGTTGTTAAAGTGTGTTAGCCAGACAGGATTTAAACATTTAAACAGTCCAAAATCGTAAGTTTAATATAAAGGTGAAAAAATGTCAATGTTGTCTTACCAGTCCTAATTCTAAAACAAACCTACAGCATTCAACATGTTTTGTGGCTATCATAGCAGAAATGAAAGCTGCAGCTCTCTGTATCATTTTCCGTTGTCTTCATTTCACGTTGCAATGTACAGTGCGTTATTTCAAGTTGATATTCTGACCATATTTTTTTCCAAGCACAGTTTACCAATTCCAAACCAAATCAATCTTAATATTTACTATTAATTTTGTATTTAATAATTTATAAATGATATATAATTGTCCATGAAGGCTGGAAGTGAAAAACTTCTTGTATTCAGGTGTGCATAATTATTAAGCAGGTTTTCGTTATAGATAAAATGAGGCAAAAAAAGAGATTGAACTCTTGAACTTGACTGAAAAGTAAAAAAATTATTAAATGGCCATGAGAAATATTCAAAACTAATGCAATACAGAAATCACAAAGTTAAGGCATGATTGCAAAATGCTCATTAGGTCAGAAAAACAGGTGGAGAAGAAAAGACACAGTAACTGCAAAAGAATTAATGAATTCTGAGTTAAGAATTAATGTGAAGAATTAGGTGTGAAAACATCAGGAACAATTTAGTCTCCAGGTCCATCATTTTCCAAATCTGCAACTGACCTAGAATCTCCAGAAGTGTCAGGTTCTCAGAGACTTTGCTTGGGTAAAAAATCCTAAAAAATTACCCTCACTAAATAAGAATAACATGCTGAAGTGTCGTAAAATACATGAAGACTGATTTTTTATAGACATAAGTTGAGAGTGACTCTTGAGAGTGACCAGCATCACATCCTCTTGTACCACTCTTTCAAGAATTTATCTTCCAGAATCTGGCAGGACGTTTTGGGAGTTTTTTTTTAGTCCATCTCCTATCCTGAAAAGTCTGTCAAAGTCTTTGAGAATCTGACACCTTTTACTTCTGGAGACTCCAGGTAGGTTGCAGTTTTGGAAAATGGTGGAACTGGAGACTAAATGGTTCCTGATGGTTTCTCACCTAATTCTTCACCCTAATTTTTTTTACAGTTACCATGTGTCTTCTCTGCTTGTTTTTTTTTCTGACCGTGCTGACCCAATGAGCATTGCGCTGTCCAATGGTCATGCCTTAACTTTGCAAATTCTAGTATTGCATTAGTATTGCATCCTTCTCATGGGCATTTAATAATTTTTGACTTTTCAGTCTGAGTTAAATCTCTTTTTTGGCTCATTTTATTTGTAAAAGAAAACCTGCTTTTTAACTATGCACACCTGAATATAAGGAGTTTTTTTTTTTTTTACTTTCAGCCTTCATAGACAATTATATATCACTTATAAATGATTAAATACTGAATTAATAGTAGTTATTAAAATTTATGTGGTTTGGAATTGGTAAAATGTGGTTGAAAAAAAAATGATCAGAATATCAACTTGCATAATAATTATGCACACACTGTAAATTGCGCAAGCTTATTTAGCAATATTATAACAAAAAATCAGAAAAGGCCCATACATGCACGCACCCAAAGACCCTCCCCTCAAAATCAGGACAGAAGTGTTTGAAAGTGGACTAAAAGAGATGGATTAAAACAGCAGGTGTAAATAGGAATGTGTCTCCCTTGTCTAATTCTGATCCGATCGACCAAAATGCATCTTAATACCAGGTGTAAACAGGGCTGATTTAGATCAAATTGGTGTTGTATGTTTGGTTATGGGGGCTCATCACATGGATGTGGATATCATCTCATCTGTGGAACACATGTTGTGTTTACTTACCGGAATGCCTTTAAAGGGGGAACAGCGGTCACTTTTCCCACAGGCTTGGGGCCGACTGAAGGGGGCATCATCACCATGAGCCCCCCACCAGAGGGTCTGGGCTGTGCTCCACGAGCAGGGCTGAGAGGAAGAGGCCTCTTGGGGGGTGTGGACGGGGGTCTAGGCTGTAGTTCTGATACCATCTGTATGAGGACAGGAAAAAGAAGCGAATAAGAATTTGAGGTGCGCTTAGTTCAGGATTTCTGGCAGCGTGTTCACAGATTGTTTCAATACAGATTAAAACAAGCAGCATTTCATTTGTTGAGATTGTGACCTACTTTGGCTCCCACAGTGATTTTGATTAAACCAAAAGAATATGAGTACACAGAATTCTCACCAGTGGTGAGCGTGATGGGTTGAGGGGGAAAGGCTTCTTGGGAGGACTGAGTTTCTGAGGTGATGCTACAGATTTGGGTGTGCTGGGTGAGTTGGGCGGCTTGCTGATAGGCGGAGGAGGTCGGGGTCCTTTGATGTTGCTCAGGGATGGCGATGGAGCCGGTCGGAGGGGACGGACGATATTGACTGGCTGAGGACCATTGGAAGCTGGGTTTGGCCTCAGAGGAAGCACCTCTTTGCTGGTGTGAGGTAGCTTGAGAGGGAAAAAAGGAAAGGGATGGGATATTGGTGATGCTACATGATTTGAAAATTTAAGTACACATATTAAGTCAAACTAAACACATACTAAACAAACCCCATTATAGATATATCTAACTGAAAATAAATGCACTTCAAAGGACTAATGTCATGACAGAGGTTGTAGGGGTCATAAAACTGATGAATGCTAGAGAAAAATCTAAATGCATATAGAAATTAATACTTTTATTGAGCAAGGATACATTAAATTGATCAAAAGTCACAGTAAAGACATGTACAAATAATTTCTATTTCAAACAAATGCCGCCCTTTCTGTTCATTAAGGAATTAACATTGATAATAGTAAGAAATGCTTTTTTTCTGAGCACCAATTCAACCTATTAGAATGATTTCTGAAGGATCATGAGACACTGAAACTGCAAATATGCCTGCTGAAAATACAGCTTTGCCAATAAATTACGTTTCAGATGTTAATATAGATATTAAAATATGAAAACTGTTTCTATTTTTACTGTATTTTTGATCAATTAAATGCAGCCTTGGTGAGCAAAAGAGACTTAAAAACATTAAAATATCTTACCAACCCCCAAAATATGTACAGTATTATGTAATGCAAAGTTCTGTATCTCATTAAAGATTACATATGAAAGTGTTCACTCTTTATTTTGATATGACTAAGGCATACCTTGAGATTACCACTTCTGTTGGAGGGTCCCACCACCTTCAGATGGAAAGCATGGTTTAGGTGGCCATTCTTCCCCTTTTCAACTGAGCCCTCATTTCTGAAAACATATGAAAACACATAGAAATGATTTATGAAAATGAATAGACTTTAAGGAAATAGACAAACATTGTGTTTTTTGTCAGTTTGTTAAAGCACAAGATTGACTTCCGACTTTCAGTATGTACCATAATAATACCATAATTTACTAAGCATGCTATTCAAAAGTAAACTGAACAATGAACATTTTAAGAACATGTGTGTATGTTTATACAGTGACATCAGAAAGCATTCAGACCGCTATGAGAATATTTATAGTTCAGGACAGACTGAATTATGTATTGTATTTGACAATATACCAAAAGGACAAAGTGAACATGTGATTTATTATGTACGTATGAAAAAATCTGAAATCTATTATTTGCATTAGTATTCAGACCCCGTGTAGCTGTGCATGCTGTAGGGCAGTGATGACAGCAGGAGACCTTCTTGGGTGTGATTTGCACACCTGGATTTTTTCCCCCTTCGTCCTTGCAGACCCCTTCAAACTTTGTCAGCTTGCTTGTGAATAGTTTGTCGACAGTATTTCTATGGGGTCATTTTAGCCGGAACACTCAAGGACATTATTTGTCCCAAGGCCAACACAGGATCATCTTAGCGTTGTGCTCCAAGTCATTCTGACACTGAATGAAGAATCTTTTCCCTTGATTGTTTGCAGGTTTTCTGCAAGGATCACTCTATATTTGGGTCTATCCAACCTCTGTCATGTTGCCTGCCAATCCTAAAGCCTGTTGCTGAGAATAACGCTTCACTGCAGCTGTGCTTAGTAGTCAAATAAAATTATTACAAGCAGATCTTTATCAGGTGCAGGTATTTTAATAAAAAAGAGAGAATTTATTCTTTTTTTTTTTTTTTTTTTTTTGTCTAGCATTGAGCATGCACAAAGATTATCTTCTAAATTTAATTTAGTTGTTAGCCAATATGAGTTTTTTTCCCTAAAATACATGGCAAATACTCTGAATTGCAACCGAGCCTGTCATATGCCATCAACGCTACTCGGTTTGGAAGTGGTAGACCTCTGCTTTTTGGCTTTTTATTCTACACAGATTTTTCCTAACTGACACTGATGCAAAACAGATATAAGCATGTCCATTTGAAGCTGCAGGAGATATTCTAGGATTTAAAGTCTTACATGAATTGCCTTAAAGGGATTGTTCTCTCCAAAAAATGGAAAATTTTACATTATTTATTTACCCTCACCCTTCCAAGCCTGTAAGACTTTTTTCTTTTTTCTGTGGAACATAAAAGACAATAACCTATTTTATAGAATGTTGGGAACTAAATGGATTTGGTGACTATTGATTTCTATTTTATAAACAAAAAAACAAAGCCACTTCTTAAAATATCTTATTTTATGTTACACAGAAGAAATAAAGAAAGTCATACATGTTTGAAATGACAGAGGGGTTAGAAAATGATTACAGAATCTTCATGTTTGGGTAAATCAAGTGCAAAAGTTAAGTTGAAACCTTGCTGTTAGCAGATGTTTATCAGTAATTGTGGTGCATTAGGTTGCATTTAATTTTGTAATTTTACTGGAACTGAGAGAGTTCAGATGTGAGACTGTACGTGCCGGGAATCACTCTGTACCAAATGCGACCTGGTCTGCCACTGACTAGAAGAAAGGATAATACTGTACCTAATCTGACTAACTTTTAATGTTTTTAATGACTGGGGAGGATTCAAAGTGAAGTAACCTCAGTTATCTCACTGCAGCTGCTGTTTTCAGCAAATGTGAAGAGAGATCACATAATTAGATTTCAAAGGATACTGACAGCTGAACTAATCGCATATTTTTAGAGGGCCTCAGATGAAAGACGGGGCTCTTGCACTCTATAGAACAGCAACTATTATTTCTTATGAAAGTCCTTTATAAAGGAGGTTACAAAACAAATGTTTGAAAGTATTTGACAAAGCAAAATGTGTCTCTGAAATACCTTGATTAAATTTGAAACAGACTGATAGTGTTTGAAATAGGAATAATAATAAAAAAAGAACCAAAAGGAAAATTAAAAACAACTCAGCTATAGATAAGGGCAGGGAGTTAATATTATCTAAGGGGCCAGATAATATCCATAATTGTGTAAATACAGAGAAGGGGTTTTTGTCTTTAAGAGGTAAGAATATGTGATATGGCGAAACACATAAGGAAAGGAAGTCTCTTTTGGTTTCTTGGTTTCAAATCAAGTAGAAAAGCATTATGGATCAAAGAAAGATTGACCAATTGACTTTTTTTGAAAATGTATAATCTAGGAAGTCAGTGGTATGAGCAGCTCCTTGAGAAGAGGAATTCAGATATTGGATACAGGAACGATGAAGACATTATATGAGAAACCAATATCTCCTGAAGAAATATGGCTTCTATTATAATGGCATTAATCAGCTGAAAAGTGGCAAAGCCTTGGGAATGGATGGTTTTCCAACTGAATTTTGTACTGCAGTTCCATAAAAGTACTCCAAAAGCCATGACATCTATATTGCTTAAAATGAAAATTCCTAAAGTATGACTTCTATCAGCCAGTTGTGATGGGACGGAACCCATTTCTTATCAACCTTGACTTGAAAGAGCCCATTTATACTGACCCCAAAGTCAATAGCAAGGATAAGTCCATTTTGTAGTATTTTCTCCTATCTTCTTTTTTTTTGTGTTTAAAATCAATGTGTTTATTATATACATATTCTATCAACAGTTTATTTCTGTCAACAAAACAAATGTAAGGCTGATGTCCTTTTATCAATGTAGAGTAACGTATGTTTTTTTCACTTATGTTATAGGCATAACATAAAGAAAGCAATTCAAGTCCTGCTTCAAACAAAGCCAAACAGGATTTAAAGGTGTGTGCTTCCTCACCTAAAGTGAGTTAAAAGCCATCAAAAATTTTGATATTAGCTATAAAATCACGGGCTCCAGCAACAGAGAGAGTTTGTTATCCAAGAAATCTAGAAATATTTCTAGAAATCTAAGAAATATTTCTAGAAATCTAAGAAATAAAAACTCTAGGAATCAGTCATACCACAAATTTGCATGAAGAAAATAATATTGTGTTGAATCACACAGCATGCCACAGGTGGTAATACTCACTTCAGTTCAGTTATTCTCTCACTCACGGCATGAATTCAAAGGGGCCATCCTGGAACCAAATACCCCATTTACCTAAACCAGTTTTAAGATAAATGGGTCAAAATGCCTTCCATCTGACAACACCGAAGGCCACTGCACCTTTAGCAGACTTGACTGGCCAGACATGTTTTTTTTTTTTTTTTGGATACAGTCTCAAACAACTAATAAAGTTCTTTCAGAACTTCAAAGACCTATTACAGGTTTTTGCTCTGCTGTGCAGCGTGCAGGGGCGGATTGGCCATCTGGCAATTCTGGCAAATGCCAGAGGGGCTAGACCATTTTGTTTAATGTGGGCCGGTCTGGGCGGGGCTGAAGCCCCGGGGCCCGAGCAAGGAGGGGGCCCGTGATTGGCTGTAGAGTAGATTGACTGGTCATTGGTAGCGCCGATCGTCAAACCCCCACCATGCCCCCCACTTATTAGCGCTATTATTTAGTGGAGCTTTTCCATAAATTTCATTGCAGTACCATTAGGAATTGAAACGTCACGTTTGAATTTGTTTTACCAATCAAATGCATTTATTTTATATTTTGCTTTTGAACGACCTGTGTATCTATTAGGTGACTGCTGCGTCCGCACTCACCTCTCTTCGATTCGTTCTGGCGTAATCTGGAAATGGTCATGCAAAGAACAATCTTCGATAAGTGAAAATGTGAACTATTCTACAAAAAAATAATAAAAATAAATAAAATAAAATAAATAAATTGTGAGAGAGGGGCTATTCTAAAAAAAAAAAAAAAAAAAAAAATGAGAAGAGAGAGAAAAACCCGAGTTAGTCAGTAAAATTCCCAGCTATCAGGTTATTTTACTAAAGCTGATGGAGTGGAAGTTGTGGAACAGTAAGTGGACCGGACACATGGAGTAGATAAAAACATAACATCATCGTTGCCACAGATTTTAGGTTAGTTTGATTATTAACTTGATGGATGTATATTGCTTGTTGCGTTTGAACAAACTCTATAGGCCTATAATCGCTTTTGGGTTGAGAAATAATCCGGTAGAAATATGCCAATCATTTTGCGCGTCATGATGTTAGCTTATCATTTAAACTCATTTTAAACATTGTGGTTTAAAAACAAATTTAACTGTTCAGGGACATTAAGAAGCGGGGCAGAATTCATTCTGGTAAATGCACGCGTTACAGCCTAAAATGCGCGGCGCGCACCTGCGTGAAGCACCTGCCTAAACTTGAGTTCTTTTTCGTGCCTTGAGCTTAAACATTCAAATACACATAGTTATGTGTCAAAATGCCCGTCCTTGCGAGTATCCTCGTAAACAGTCATTCGTGTCTTACATGAACATTATAGTTAAAGATAAAGCATGCATGTGAAGTGTAGTAGGCCAGTGGTTCTCAATCACATTCCTGGAGGACCCCCATCACTGCACATTTTGCATGTCTCCTTAATCAAACACACCTAATTCAGGTCACCTGCTCATTAGTAGAGACTCACAGACTTGAAATGGGTGTGTCAGACAAAGGAGACATGCAAAATGTGCAGTGTTGGGGGTCCTCCAGGAATGTGATTGAGAACCACTGTAGTAGGCTATGTGAGTTCCTGGTATTGTATGATGAGATTTTAAAGGGATAGATCACCCAAAAAATAAAATACTGTCATCATTTGCCTCGAGTTGTTCTGAACCTGTATGAATTTCTTTGTTCACCTCAACATAAAAGAAGACATTTTGAAGAATGTTCATAACCAGGTTTCTGGTCCCCATTGACTCCAATAGTGTATTTTTTCTTTCTTTCTTTTTTTCATACTATGAAAGTCATGCAGCAGCTGTTTGGTTACCAGTATTGTTCCCAATATATTCTTTTGCTTTCAACAGCAGAAGGAAACTCATACAGGTTAAGAAAAACAACAGAATTTTAATTTTTGGGTGAACTATTCCTCGAATGCAGTCTAATATAGCTGCTGTTGCCATTTGTGTCAATAATGTGAATCAAACATCAGAAAGAAAATCACTACACGTCCTTGACTGAATCACTTTTGTAAAATAAGAATTAATCTATATTGAATTTATACAGTGAAGACTACACTGAAAAAAAATTATATAAATTTTTTTTTTAAGGTAAGTGGTTGCAAACATTTATTTTAGCTACATTTAAACAAATTTAGTTGACTAACTTTCAACATTTTTTATTTTATTTAAATGTAGCTAAAATAAATGTTTTTATTTAAATGTAAAATAAAAGTAGCTTAAAAAAAACTTTAGTAAATTCAATTAATAATTTTTTTTCAGTTTATTCAGTCTATTTGTACATTTACTTCATACAATATGTTTTTTATTCAGTGCTTTAAGTTTTTCAAGTAGGTCTATTTGTTATGTATCTTTGTTCTCTTGTCATTCGTGACTGTTTACTTGTCTTCAGTAAGCTTGGTTTTACTCAGGCTAGTATTATTTTTTGTGATATTGTAATTAGTAACAAGAATTATGAAATTTCAGTGCATCAAAAATGTTTATAGGATAAAAATCCTATTTAAAGCTATATATATATATGTATATATATATATATATATATATATAATTATTGTGATGGGGGGCCCTGCAGTAAGTCATAGCCCCGGGGCCCAGTGAGGTCTTAATACAGCCCCAGGGCTGGTCAGTTTTTTTAAAAACTTTTTTTTTTTAAACATATATAAATAAAATTGTCTTTACAGGGCAACAGCGCATAGGACGAGTTTTTATCGCTTGCACGATTTCACTATGGTTAATAATAAGTCAAGTGTTAACGAGCCTGTTACTGAATTGCATGATTGAAATATCAGCAGATAAGGTGGGATTTAGGGTAACCACTGATGTAAGCTGCTTGCAATATAGTCGAACACATCAAAAACCTAGAGCAATAGCCATAGTACTATAGACATTTGTAGTGAACTTTACTTTGAATATGTAGACAGTCATATATTAAAATACAACACTGAATACATGAACACAGTACATAAGTTTACAGTATGCAATTAATCCTTAGGTAGGGTGGAACATAGGCTTCTATTACAGGCAATTATATTATATGCAATAGTTAGATGAGGTATTATAAGCCATTGGCTTACTTTTGTTCTTATATCGACTCTACAACATCCTCAGAATCTTTTTCTTTTGTTTTTACTGTATGTGTAAATTTGTTATAAATGTGTGCTCTTTAAAAAGTAGTAAGCATTGTTTGTCAGACACATACATTTAATGTTTAAATATCTGTTACACGGTACTGCCTATATTATTTCACCATCTGTACAGAAATGTAAGTAGTGAATGCGCGTGTCCATGGGTGGGGTTGTGTGGGTGTGGTAATATGTGGCTACAGTGACAGGGCTGAATTTTTTATCCCAGTCCGCCCCTGGCAGCGTGTACAAATACATACAGGTGTACCTTTCTAAAATCATGTCCAATCAAATGAATTTGCATAATGGGACTAAAAATAAATTCTAGAGATGATCAAAAGAAACAGTGCACATCTGATCTCAATACATGGTCTGAGATTTTAGCGTTCTGCTATTAATCCATTCAAACTTCTATGAACCCATTTTCACATTGCAACTGTGGTGGTTTGTGTCTAAATGCATATGCATAAAATTTTTAACAAAACAGTGAAAGGGTCTGAACACTTTGTAAAGGCACTGCGTAAGTGTGTTTGTGTGTGTGTGTGTTGCTACAGTAATACCTGCTGGCTTTGCTCTTCTCTCTCTGTATTCTCCACTTGTGGTAGTAGGAGCTTTTTATCTTGATGCAGTAGAAGGCAATAAGTACAGCAGGGAGAAGCACTAGAAAAGCAAAGAGCAGCCCAACAACCAATCCCACCTGACCTGAGGACAGATATAGAACATACAGCGACTGTTAGACAAGGGTCAACAGCAAACACAAAGTGAAGTGCTTGCCAAATATCTGCCACTCTGAATAATAGATCTTGTGTGCACTGCATTCACTCTGTACTATAATAATGTCTATGGCTATGTTCAGAATAGCAAACTACCATACTTTTTTTCTCTAGCATACCTCTTTAAAGCAGCATCTAGCAAATGAATAGAACGCCCGAATGACCTACTACATTTCTAAAACGTGCAACACAAAACCAGTGGACACTCTCTCCCTCGATGCAATGCAACTTGACCTTCTATTTCCAGTGTGCCTCATGAATGGGATGGAATATTAACTGTCTTTTAATTTTAAGTTAAGCCATTTTTACACAAAATTGTCTCACTCTCATGAAAACATTTGGTATCATGAGGTTTTTTATGCTCACCAAGGCTACATTTATTTGAGAAAAATACAGTAAAAACAGTTATATTGCGAGATATCATTAAAATTTAAAAGAACTGTTTTCTATTTTAATATGATTTGAAATATAATTTATTGCTGTGATGGCAAAGCTGAATTTCAGCTGTCATTACTGTAGTATCACATACTTTATAACTCATTCTAAAGTGCTGATTTGGTGCTCATGAAAAATTTATTATTATCAGTATTGAAAATGGTTGTGCTCCTTATTTCTGTGGAATTTTTTGAATAGAAAGAAAATTCAATAGAAAGAACAGCATCTGTTTAAAATATATATTTTTAAAAAAATTCATTACAGTCACTTTTGAATTTAATAGGCACTTTCTGTATAAAACTATTAATTCCTTTAAAAAGTTCTTATTGACCCTTTTGGAATGGTAGTGTATCTAGTGTAATGTACTATACTATTTATTGAAATATTTATATAGTTTTCACTTTTAATAGTTTTCTCTCAATAAACTCCTAATTTGCTGTTAACATGTTAATGCGTTTTATAAGTAAATAAACAGCTAATATGTGACCCTGGAGCACAAAACCAGTCATAAGTAGCACGGGTATATTTGTAGCAATAGACAAAAATACATTGTATGGGTCAAAATTATCAATTTTTTTTTATGCCAAAAATCATTAGGATGTTAAGTAAAGATCATGTTCCATGAAGATATTTTGTTGATTTCCTACCATAAATATATCAAAACTTAATTTTTGATTAGTAATATGCATTGCTAAGAACTTCATTTGGATAACTTCAAAAGCGATTTTCTCAATATTTAGATTTTTTTGCACCCTTAAATTCCAGATTTTCAAATAGTTGTATCTCGGCCAAATACTGTCCGATCCTAAAAAACCACACATCAATGGAAAGCTTATTTATTCGGCTTTCAGAAGATGCATAAATCTCAATTTCACAAAATTGACCCTTATGACTGGTTTTGTGGTCCAGGGTCACATATGCTAGTAATATACACACAAAGCAACTAGTTAATAGGGAATAGTGTTCCCTTATCTAAAGTGTTACCTAAATTCATAAATTCTTAGATTTGCTCTTGAAATGTTTCAACAAGCAAAGATATCATTGGCCTGAGTCCTGGAAAGAAAAGCTGGATTGTAGAGATTTATGGTCAAGGTGACATCTGATAAGAGGTGTGAGGAAGAAAGGGAAAGTGAGAAAGAGGGAGAGAGAGCACACAAGTGATAAAATCTCAGATAAATCTATCTATAAGATGGATTAAAGAATAGGAGAGAAATAAGTGAGAGCAGAGGCACATGTGCACTGAAAGCTGAAGGTGAACTCACTGTCATACTGCACAGGTCCACTGTCCACACTTCCCCCGAGTCCTGGTTTCTCACAGAAGGGGGGAGCCCACCCACGGTTACAGTGGCAGTTCCCATTACTGTTACACACCTGCATGCAAAACAACACCACACACATAGGAATTAGTGCGGATGAGAATTTCCATCTGGAAGGTTGGGGTGTAACTTTCACACGCCTTTTGCACTGCAAGTGTTTGACCTTAAAATGATAGTTCATCCTTCATGAACGGAAATCCTGTCAGCATTCACTTTTCCTCATGACTTTTCGGTTGAACTACACCACAAACAACTGCTCACAATTGTTTGGCTTCAATATACATTTGTTTGAGTCGGTTTTAGCTTTTTTTAAATCACACGCAGCCATTTACCTATCCTCACTTTCATTGCTACCATTGCAGAGAACGTTTTCCGTCACGTCTTTTAGAGTATAGGGCAAATACAGAATATACTGCCTTTCATCTTAATGGAATTTCTTTTAACACAGAATATTTTACACGCTTCAATCTAACCCAGAGGCAAGACAGGAACAGAGGAAAGGAGAGAAAATGTGCTGTGTGCAAATAGCACGATCACTCACTTTATTCTCCATCCACACTTGCCTAAACCATACAATCAATATGAATCAAACGATAATGCAAATGAATAATAAAAAGGCAGTTTCTGAATCTCTAATCTCCCCTCAAAGACCTGTCGTATTTGGCTGCCCTTTTGAAAAGCGACTGGGTAAATAAGCAAGAAATAAAGAAATAAAAGAAAAGCTGACAAAAGAGAGAGACAGAGGGAGGGGAAAGGGATTAGGAAAGACAGAATTTGAGTTTATATGGCTTGGAGGCTGTTTACGACTATTTGACCAGAAAATACACAAATCAAATGCTATAGCTCTGCTAATATAAGAAAAGCGTTGGTTTTTATTAGAGACAGTATGTGTCGGGAATGAGCGACCCAGAGGGCGGTTTTAAAGGATTTAGAGGTGTGAAATCCACAATGAGTCAGTCTGGGTTAAAGATGAACTCAAAGGGAGAAGGAATACTAAGACATTGCCTTTATTTAGCCATAATTCAGGAGAAGCCCTTGCATGATTCATGAAAAAAAAAAAAAAAAAACAACAAAAAAAACTTTATTGCATCAATAGTGTCTTCCAGCAGCTGCAGCAGTGACAATGTTAAATAATAAATATTGCCAGTACCAAGTCTTAAGTAAATAATCATTTTCTTAATCAGTACTTTTTCCTTGTACAATATCTCAATATATAGTTAACGTTCATCAGTGTTTTTTTTTTTTTAATGACCACTTACCCCATGCCCATGGCAACGAGCGATGCAGCTGTGTAACTCAGTAAAAGAGGCATTTTTACATCGTCGATCTTTGCACACCTGAAGGCAGGTAACAACAGAATAAATCAACTCTTCAATGCAAAACATAAAATACATGCTTTTATTGAGATACTTATTTTTGACACACATCTCCACTTGATTAGTACAGATGCTATTTTATAAATATCTCAGTTGAAAATACAGCCAAAATAAAAAAAAAAAATAATAAAAAAATAAAAATATATACATATATCTTGCCTTCCCCTCTCCACACTTGGTACCCGTCATGACCAGTCCAGGGTCTGGAAGATCGCCCTGCCCATCTTGGGTGCTGTAAACATATGTGCCCCGGCACTTCACCTCAATGCCGTCTGTGCGGATAGTGGTGTCAATGGACACAGCATTGGTGCCCTTTGGTTTCTTGGCAGCACTGTGGCACTGTATCTTACCGCATTTGGCATCACTGTTGGGATATTTGATATGAGAGATGGAAAGTCATGAGAGATCACTAATCATCTTTGCTCACAGCCATTCTGCATAAATACATCTACGAGGAAAGCAAATTAAATAATAATATGAGGGGAAAAAAATCATCTAAAAATCACATTTGTTTTGAGAATGATGAATAAGCAGAAAAAATAGTCTAACTTTGGAAAAGTTTGAAAAAGTACTGAGTCTGCAGTGCTGTCCTTATAAACTTATTTGAACTAGTTTGTTCATTTTCTTTTTTTTTAAATATATTGGCTTGTTCTTTATAATGTATTAGTTTGTTCTTTTTAATATATAGGTGGAGTCACAAGAGAATTACTTGTGCTGTAACAGTTTTAAGGAAGTCCAAGACCAAATTGCTATTTGCAGAAATTGCAGATTTCACTTCAGGTCAGTAAGTTCTTTGACAGAAACCACATAATATTGCTTATATGGCTGGCTGAAATAATGAAATACCACCTCACCTTTTCTCACACTTTACGTAGTTGCCATGACTGTCCTTGCCACAGTTTCCAAAGGCATTCCCCGCTGCGTTCACATCCTGAAAACAGGCGTCATGTGCCGGTTGCGCACCTGGACAAATTTAGTTATTCAGTTAAACCTACATTACCTCTGAGAAATGACAATTACAGTTGGGGACTCAAACAGACTCATAGTGTGAACATGGATCTGCTGGCTTCATGCCACCATCTAATATTTGATTAGAGATAATTTTATTAAATTGAAGCTGAAGTGTTAGGTTTTAAGTGACTAAAAGTTTTTAAAATGTGTTTATATTACATAATACCACAATTTCATTTTATTTGACCATGCCATGTTAGAAATAATCCATTGATTAAAAAAAAAAAAAAAAAAATCCAGTCCAGTAAAACATTAACTGCTCAATTAAAATTAGTGAATATGATAATATCCCTTACACACAGGGAACATCAAACATGTCAGCACCCCCTCACCCCACAAATGACAAAGTATGTCTGCTGTGATCTGTGTCTGTATGACAGCCAAAGAGCCTGACTGGACATGAGCCCAGAACACACTGGAGGTGTACAGCCAAATGCCATGAGCTCTCACTACATAATCCACATCAAGCAGTATTTGATCATTAGTGCTGACTAAACACTGAAAGAGTCAATTAGGATTCAAAAACTTGTTCTGAAAGGTTGGTTTATGGAATTAAAAGAGACATTCGTGCCCCTGGACCACAAAACCAGTCATAAGGGTAATTTTTTTTTAAAAAAATTGAGATTTATACATCATCTGAAAGTTAAATAAATAAGCTTTCCATTGATGTATGGTTTGTTAGGACAGGGCAATATTTGGGCGAGATACTACTATTTGAAAATCTGGAATCTGAGGGTGCAAAAAAATCTAAATATTGAGAAAATCGCCTTTAAAGTTGTTCAAATTAAGTTCTTGGCAATGCATATTACTAAATAAAAATTAGGTTTTGATATATTTACAGTAGGAAATTTACAAAATATCTTCATGGAACATGATCTTAACATCCTAATGATTTTTGGCATAACTGAAAAATCGATAATTTTGACCCATACAACGTATTGTTGGCTATTGCTACAAATATACCTGTGCTACTTATAACTGGTTTCGTGGTCCAGGGTCACATTTCTCAAAGAAGTACCATAATATTACCATGTTTTTTGAACATGGTACCATGGTAGTACCATATATTAAAAAAAGAACATGGTCAGCAAGATTTTTTATGTTATTGAATGAAGTCTTTTATGCTCAACAAGGCTGCATTTATTTGATCAGAACTACAGTAAATACAATAATATTGTAAACTATTATTACAATTTAAAATAAATGTTTTATATTTTAATATATTTGAAAATTTAATTTATTCCTGTGATGTCTAAGCTGAATTTTCAGCAGCCATTACTCCAGCCTTCAGTGTCACATGATCCTTCAGAAATCATTCTAATATGCTGATTTGTTGATGAAGAAAAATTTCTTATTGTTAACAATGTTAAAAAAAAAGTTGTTTAAAAGAACAGCATTTATTTGAAATAGAAATCTTTTGAAACATTATAAATGTCTTCACTGTCACTTTTGATCAATCTAATGCATTCTTGCTAAATAAAATAACTTAACATAGTAACACAATAACTTCTGAACTGGATTCTACAAATGTAATTTCCCTGCAAACTAAAGACACAGCCAGACAGCACGCATCTTACCATAACCCCACAGCTGCAGGCACTGCTGTTCATGGGTCAGACACATGCCATTATAGCAGTAGGCACGGCCACGCTGACACAATGACCCATCCAGGAGGTAAACGTTAGAGGGGCAGTAGGGAGAACCTCCCGTGCAGTATTCCGGCAGATCACAGGCACCGGCTGCTCCACGGCACATGGTGCCGGCCTGCTTCAGCTGTGGGCAGAGGGCACGATAAGGAGACTGGAGGACTTTGATGAAAGAAAAAGAGAGCAGGTGGTGGGCAAACTACAGAGAAAAAGTGGATATGAAACTGTGATGCCTGGTGCTTCTCTAGAATGTAGATACACAGACAAGGCCTTCACTATTTTGAGCAACACATAAAATAAATAAATATACACTGTACAATAAGGTCATATTATATAGCATTCATTAATGCATTCACTAACACTAATTAACAATGAGCAATATATTTGTTACAGTATTTATTCATCTTTGTTTATGTTAGTGAATAAATAGTAAAATATCTACAGTAATACAATGACATATGTTGATTACAAAAATGCAATTTCTTCAGAATACACAGCTAATGTGCAATGGTTTCAATGGGGAAAGATGCTTTTTGCGGCCAGGTGGTGTAGTTATGACTTCTACCAGCAGGGGTTAACAGGGACAGGCTAACTCTCTAAGCCTTGACCACTTGTATGAAACATACTAAGTGAGAGTCAGAACAGAGTGAGAGAGGGAAGCGGTGGGAGAGAAATAAATAAATAAATAGATAAATAGACAGATAAATAGTTAGGCACCTTGCAGTCCTCACAGCAGACCCCGTGGGCACACTGTGCATCCACCTTCAAAGTGCAATTGCTGGGGTGGCAGCAATCATTGGTGCACTCCTGTGGGAGACAGAAAACACACACACACACACACACACACACACACACACACACACACACACATATAAGGTACTTCCGATAAAGGCTACCAAAGCAAATCAACATATGGCCCTTAACTTACATGGTCAGCCACTTAGAGCAAGTTGTGAAAACACAATAAATACAGTATATATACGCATAATGTATGTAATGTATACACACACTCACAGTGTCTGTTTACACACTACGATTAAAGTGCGGAAAATAATAAATCGAGAAGAAAAATAGCACAGGACATTAGACGCATATAAAAATGTTTGACGTATGACACTGATATATACAGCATGGAGGCGTCTGACGGCCAATAATTATACCATACAGCTGAAAATGAATAGGGGAAGGGGAGGAAGTGTGTGTGTGGTGTTTTATGGTGTTTAATGAGGAGGAAACAGCCACAACACACACACACACACACACACACGTTTGTTTTTGTGAAAAGTGGGGACATCCCATAGGCGTAATGGTTTTTATACTGTACAAACCTACACCTAAACTTAGCCCTCACAGGAGACTGTGCATTTCTACTTTCCCCCCAAAAAACTCACTCTGTATGATTTATAAGCGTTTTGAAAAGTGGGGACATGAGGCAATGTCCTGAAAAGTCACCTTCACCTTGTAATACCTATGTCATACCTGTGTCACTATACAAATTTATGTCCTCATTTGTCACAAAAACACGCACACACACACACACACAGAGTCTCTCTCGGTCTCACATAAACACACACAGCAACCTCTATTCTGCTTGATATGGTTTCAGAGCATCAAGTACGATTGACAGCTATGATTATTGCACTAGAAATAAATAAATGGTGTGATTCAGTGACTATAATGAAAAAAGGCATGCGTACATGACAGGCTTGCACTGTCAAATCTATTTTTGTGTATTCATGTAAGTAGAGAGGGCCGGCAGATGATGGTTTGGATTAAAAGGTTAGAAAAAAGTGTACGATAACAGCTCTCAGTTTAGTGCCGCAACCTAGCTTTTTCTGTCAGGTGATAGTTGAGGTATTGTTTAACTGAATATGATATTGGCAGCAGGTAAAATCCAGAACAGTAGTCCAGGTGTTTATGTATTGACTAGGAGTTACAGACGCTACCTCAGTCTACCTGCACCAGATGGCAAATCACCCAGCCATTATATGCGCACTGACAGCCTGTCAAACATGGCTTTGCAGCAAGGTGGGACGCTCCTCTTTCTCTCTCTCTACACACATACAAGCACGTAAGCAAACATAAAAACACATACGCTTTCATCTGTCACGCTTTGTTACGGCACTATTTTTCTGCTGTAGTTCAACTATTTATGTTCTACTGTAACATTTGTGTTTGGACCTTCCATGTGATAAAAACAAAACGTTTTGCTGGTTCCAAATCTCTTCACAATAAGAATGATAAAAAAAAAAAAAATACATTGCATAAATATATCAAGTATTCCATGAATAAATAATAAATGCATAAAAATAAGGCATAATCAATGGTAATCCATATTAACTATCAAATTTTGATTTATTACATGTATTTCAAACCCACTACTGTTCTCGGAAAAATGACTAATTCATGTTTGGTCTGATTCAATATTCTCTAAATCAATAAGCAATTCCATTCAATAATTCATTTAGGCACAAATCACCTCTGGTTCTCCACAGTCACAATCCTCCCCTTCCTCTACAAAGCCGTTTCCACACCTCTTGCCACCGACCAGATCCTTCATGTTGGGCATGTTGAACAGGCACATTCCTCCTCCCTTCTGGAAGTAGTTGTCCAAGTCTTTTTTGCTACAGCGGCTGAAAACTTTTGGAAAGGGGTGCCTGTAGACCATTTTAGAAAGGGATATTTTTATGCATCAAAATGATTGAAAACAAAAGGGGCACTAGTAGAGATAAGATGGAAAACTTCCAATTTGTTAAACAACTACAGTCAGCCATAGACACTGAGGCAGATGCAGCTGAACACAGGTTTATAATTTACAGTAACAAAATTATCATGAAAATAATGTCTTGATTTAAAATGAAAAGAGAAGTGAAGTTTCCCAAACTGTTTTTCACAAGTAAAAAAACACTTTTCTCCTCTTTATGCCAAGTGATCTCTTCTGAACTTCTGTCTTACCTTTCCTCTACTGCACCAGAAGCAAGGGGTCACTCAACCCACTTCATCTCAATTAAGCTTCAAACCAATTCACTCTACTAAAACTACTATCCTTGCCATTAATGATGTGCTTATGTCAGCCACTTTTGATCTCATACTAGCAGTTGTATTTTTTATCCAGAAAAAGTTCTTTCTGGCTTTTTTTCTGGTTTATGTCTTACCTAGTTCTTACCCAGTTAGCTGAAAAACTGCTGCACCCTTACCACTGGGGTTCCACAGGGCTCAGTGCTGGGCACCCTGCTGTTCTCCATTTATACCAGATCTCTTAGAACATTTCTCAAACCGCATGGCACTACTGGTGTGCTGACAACACCTGACACATCATGTTCCCCCTTCTGTCCGTAAATCAGTGTTCTCAGAATGGATCTGAGCGTGTCTCTGTGACATGGATGTCTCTTCTAGAGAATTTATATATATATATATATATATACATGTGATATCTGCTCCCGAGACTATCATGCAATACCATCATAGATGGTGCCATATCAAAATTGATGTACAGGATATTCATGGTATCTTGTTTACTTGATACCTTCTCAGGTATCACACAAACAACTGTTTCCTAGAAATTTTTCTAGAAGCTAGATTGCAACTGGTGATTTCAGCCAGCTTAAGGCAGTTTTGTGTGTAATATATAATAGTGTGCAATTATTTGATAAAAATACAATACAAATATTTATAAATATCTTTACAAGTTTTCTACTTCAGTATATTTTTTTAAATGTATTTTATTACTGTGATTACAAAGCTAAATCAGCAGCCATTACTGCAGTCTTCAGTGTCACATGATCCTTCAGAAATCATTTTAATATGCTGATTTGGTTCTCAAGAAACATTTCTTATTATTATCAATGTTGAAAACAGTTGTGATGCCTAGTATTTTTGTGGAAACTGTGATATATTTGTTTCAGTATTTCTTTTTTTAGGTCAAAAGAACTGCATTTAATTGAACCAGAAATATTTTGAAACATTAGAAATGTCTTTACTGTCCCTTTTGATGAATTATAATCTGTTTTTGCTGAATAAAAGTACTAATTTTATTCAAGAAAAAAAATAAACAAATCTTACTGACCCCAAACATTTGAACGGTAGTGCACATCAGACGGTCAGTGAATGGTCTGTAGGCATACAATCTGAAGTGGAGACTAAAATGCTTGACTCATCCTTAGGGACTTATCATTAGCAATTAAGTATGTACTTGTACAGTAGCATCCTGTCTATGTATTAGTTTAGTAGTGTCACAATTAGAAGTTAAAATTATTTGCAAGTGCTCCAGGGTTCTTTGCGTAATTAGCATGCTATTGTAATTACCGTGATTTATGTTCTGCATTGTTGGTTATTTATAAAAGGAAGCCTCTGCTAAAGGCATCAATGCAATGCAAATGTTGGAGTCTTTACCCTGTAGCTGCCGCCATGACACATCCACCCTGCTCCGCAGTGGCCTCCACACAACAGCCCTCATGGTCATGGCTCATGCCAAAGTTATGGCCAATCTCATGTGCCATGGTGGCAGCTGCCCCAATGGGCAATTCAGAATGGTCCTGGAAGAGAAGATCATTTAATCTACCAGCCATAACAAACAACACAATAAATGAAACAGAAGTTCAAGAACTGCTTTTAGAGTCTGTCTAAAATGATGAATTCAATATACAGGATTAGAGTATTTGCCGCTCTCACTGCTATGCAATAAATTACTTACATTTTATGCTTTAAATTGGACATAAAGGCTATTTGTAGCCCACAGGCTTCTGTCGTTGCTATGCCACATTGCCACGGTTCCAACACTATGGTAGGTAAATGGCAGTAGAAGCCCAGAGGACATCTCTGATCTCCAAAGGCATCTTTGTTATGTTACAATGATGCCATAAATTGTAGAGGATGTTGTTTTTTTGACCTGCAGGTAGTAATTTAAGTACCTTGGTTGGGGCAAACAGAATGGCCTTTCTTTTATCTTCATACATGACAAAAACATAAAGGCGCACACACTCACACATATTTCCAGAGAAAGGAGCACAAACGAATATCTCTGCAAAGGGCATGCAGTGTTGATTTTAACAGACGGCACTGATAATATCCACCATAACAACAATGCTGAAATATGACATGCAGTTGTATTACAAATGATTTCTCTTTATGGATTTTCTATCTCCTAAATTTCTCCCTAGGAACCACATTGTCCTTGCCATATACTGGTTCTAAAGCATTTGAAGAATGTGAAGGAGCCTATTTATGATAAGGAATGCTTTCTCAAACCATAGTACAGGACAAGAACACACATGTCCAACAGGGAGTCTATATTCACCAACTGTAAAAATGAAATAAATAAAATAAAAAGAAAAATAAATAATAAAATTAAAAATCAATCAATCAATCAATCAATGCTACAGTAACCTGTAATTGGTTAACTGTAAATTACTTTAAAAATAAAAAATATGAATGTTTTAACATTACATCATGTGTAATTTTATTATAAATTTATGGTTACTGTGATTGGTTTACATGTACTCAAAAGAAAAATGGTAAAATTACATTCCTAGAAGTCCCTTTGTGACACAGATTATATTTTATTTAAATATAATTTAAATAATATATATGTTATATAATTTTCATCCTCTCAGATTGTCAAAAATCATATATCACCAAAATCACTTTACAAGCACAATATTGCTATTTTCAACCCCTACAGGATTTATAACAAACAAACAAACAACAACAACAACAACAAAACTTCTAAATATATCAATATCTTGATAAATAACTAGCTGTCGACTGCAGTTCCAGTCACACAACACAGTCACACACAGCACATACTAAACAAATTCACTCTCATAATATGATATGGTAGTACTTCTACCAATGTAACCATTGTTGACATGCATAAAAAAAACGTTTTCCATGTACCACACTGATCTCAGTAGGGCTAAGCCGGCTATATTGATGTAATGTAGAATGACCCCATCCAAGTGTAATATCCAGAAGAAATGCTTCACCACTCATTAGTATGCTGCAAAGTGATCTTCTCCCGCCACACAGAGTAATAGAACCAATAAGAGGCTAATCAGGTGTGTGGGAGCTATTGATCACTTTATCAAATCCCTGCATGAGCTGTACACAAACACACACCCTATATACACAGTGTTTACAGCCTATTCCAGATGCAAGCCTGCATGCTTTCTTACCACATTGATGCCACCCGAGTTCTCGTGACTGCACATGCCCTCCAGCGGAGCCATGCCAATGGTGGTGCCCTTGAAAATCACACCACTGCAGGGAAATATATACTTTCAGCTATGAAATCAATAAAAATGTATGAGCCATTCTTTATCCCTTTAAAGGGATAGTTTAGCCAAAAATGAAATTTCTGCTATCATTTAATCATCATTCAGTCACCCTCATGTGGGTTTTCTTTTTTAAACGATGTAAGAATTTCAGTTTCTAGGTGAAATATCCCTTTAAATGATGTATAAAGTACTAAAATATCAGAAAAAAAATGTGCAACTAATTATATATTTTTTAAAAACTTATCCAACATCATTATGAATAGTTACAGGAAAGTTCTATGTGTGCATACAGTTGGTGTGTATTGTGACTAACGTGAGTAGTTGTGCATTGTCATGTTTCTTGCGGGATTTGAGTTTCTGTCTCCACTGTAGGAAGGACCAAAGAGTAGAATTTGGCTCCTCATTGATGATGCACTGATCATGTTCAGTCCAAACCTCTAGACCAATCAGAGGTACGCGGATGTTCAATTCTCTGTAGAACTGAACAGACCAAAAACAAACAATTAGGAACATGGTAAAGGGATTTATTTCGTTAAATATAATTATAATACAGACATCTATGAATTTTTGCATTCAGAGAACAAATTTGCAGTCTAAACAGTCAACAAAACCTTTGAACCAAAGAAATTCACCCAGGCTTGACATACCTTATCTACATAATTAGCAATTTCCATTATCCTCATTTTAGTTTTGTCAAGGTCCTTGTTTTGCTTTCTGTACTGTAGAGACATGAAGAAACGCCAAGAGGCAGTTTGATCAAGACAAACATACAAATGCATAGACCCTGCTTGAGAAATTGCAAAAACCCTGTTACAGAGAAATTTGATTAACTAAATCCAGCCATAATGAAATCTTACATAACCTTCTGCCTCGTTTGGCTTTTGGTGGATATTATACAGATTCAACGTAAATGTATGAAACAACTCAATCAGAAAATTCAACAGAATGTAACACTGAAAGATTGTCTGCATGCCTCTCATGAAATGCATCCCTCATACCCGAGGACTAAAAATTAAACTATTAAATTCACTGATAACTTCTTGATAACTCCTCATACATGTAAGATATCGTCAATGGTAGTGATAGAAAAGAGAGGGAGGGAGCAAAATGGCACTTCCGAAGCTTTATATTTAAGCAGCAATTTCTCAGTGGCCACATTTGAATAAGAAAGTAACACTAGGCTTAAAGCACCAGTTCTAAAGTACAGTTTATATAACTCGGCCTGTATTTGAAGCTTTAAAGCCTTAATTCCTGTGGTGAACTTTACTGTGTGGAAGTGTCTAATTAGTGGAAGTGAGCATGACACAGGCATCATCAGCTTACCAGTGTGTTGTCAGCTACTATATACAGTTCCATGTACTTTGTAGTACCCCAGACATTTCGTCTAACCTAGGGGTGGAGATAAATACAGACACAAACAAACGGCAAGCAAAATGAAACGTTAATTGCTGGAGGGCAGGATTTATAGATTTGTTTCTCAAGTCTCTTGGCGCTTGCTTTTACATACGTACAATAAATGTCTGCAACTACTTAACAAGTAATGAAGTGACAATTGTATTCAATCACACATATTGAATTTACTATAAAATTAGTTTAACGTGAATGTTAATTGTTGTTTGTGTGCAGAAAAAAGGTTTTACAAACTGACGACAATATCTCCAAAACTGTATGCAACGATATTGTAGCAATGTGTTTAGTTTTCACTGCTTGCCATCACTGCTGTTCTTCATGCTCAGTTTTATTAGCATTTTAATTGATGGGTCTAATTCACTCAAAAAACAGCGTTGGCACAGTAGTCACAAAAGTATTCAGTTGTCACAAAGTGACAGCAAGCACTTTACAGTAAGCAAGCAGTAAATAAAATGTGAGGGAAACAGTAAAATAAGTGGAAGAACAGAATGTGCATATAAGTAATCTTCCTTGGCAACCAGTGGAAAATAAAAGTGCAAGTTGATAAATGTTCATAAGCAATAAAAATCAGAGCTCTGCATTCCAAAATGAGTCTCATCAGGAACTCGTTTGTATGCCTATTAGCTATAGGAATGGAAATCTTTGGAAATTTAATCATTCTGTTGGAAAAAAAAAAAAAAAAAAAATCTATGTAAAAACTGCCATGGACTTGTTTTTATTGTGGAGGACACATCACCAACTACAGAGAGCTAAAGAGAAACAAGTTGAGTCATTCGACAAAGTAGTGTCGATATGATTCTGTACGCATGGGATCTGTGGTAATTAAAGACTAAAAGCTACACAGGGACATGCTGTACTACAGTATATATGAATTTCAAGATTCAGGAACTTTGTAATCCAATTGTACCAGGAATACATCATCACTGACGAGCGAGCACATTAGTCCACACTGTTTATTAATTTATGGACCCTCTAATTCTCATTTGTAAACAGCAGGCCAGTTAGAAGTCTCAACTGCTTGGCTTTAATGAGAAAGTAAGTGCAAGCAGAACAATAGCAGTAGGAGGGCTCCCAACTCCTGCTAATGATCCTCAAGAGTTTTATAATAAGCCCACATTATGCACTTCATCAGTCTAAACACTTAACCTGGGCTTAAGATGGCTTTATTTCTGTACTGTAATGAGACAAAACACATTATTCTTTCTGCAGCACATTATGGGAACAAAAGAAATGACTGACGTACAATGCAACACAACAGCTTTGCGTCAGACCGCAATGTTCTCTTTCGTGAGTGGCCTATCTAGTTATTATAGATTGGAGGGAACAGAACATCTTTGCTATTGTAAGAGAGAAATCTTCTCTGACATCACACACAATCCACTTATGAGATCAGAAATAGAGACGTTACACACTGAATAATGATGGTAATGACTCACTGTTATTTCCCTAATGACTATTATGCTTACAATCTAGTGAGAGCTGCTTTACAAAATGAGACGTTTTGTCACCTGTGGAAAGGACTGATTAAATACACTTTTGCCTGACATCTACTTCAGTGAAATATATTGTAAACATCAACATTTATTACCAAGTCTCTTTATTTATTACCAAATTTTATCAGCTAAATGTTATCAATTAAATGTGACCACAAAACCAGTCATAAGGGTAAATTTTTCGAAATTGGCATTCATATATCATCTGAAAGCTAAGTAAATAAGCTTTCCATTGATGTATGATTTGTTAGGATGGGACAATATTTGGCCGAGATACAACTATTTGAAAATCTGGAATCTGAGGGTGCAAAAAAATTGCCTTTAAAGCTGTCCAAATGAAGTTTTTAGCAATGCATATTACTTATCAAAAATGAAGTTTTAATATATTTATGGTAAGAAATCTACAAAATATCTTCATGGAACATGATCTTTACTTAATATCCTAATGATTTTTGGCATAAAAGAAAAATCAATCATTTTGACCCATACAATGTATTTTTAGCTATTGCTATAAATACACTCGTGCTACTTATGACTGGTTTTGTGGTCCAGGGTCACAAATGATGACATGTGACACATCATAAATCAAACTGATTAATTTCTGACTGACCCTTTGATGCAAAGGTTTAAGATGACCACTGAACAGGCTGATGTGTCCAGTCTGATGGCTGTGTCCACAGGTGCCGGTTTTGACCGGCAGGTCTTCAGTGCGATAGAAGGTGTGGTGGAGAACCTCCTGGCCTCCGATTGGCTCAAGGTAGTATGTATCATTTGACTTCAAGACAATCAAACCTCTGCAGAAGGAAATTGGAGTAATGTCAGCTCAAATGCTCTCTTGTTAAACTTCTAACTGTCAATTATTTACTCACCTTCATGTAGTTCCAAAGCTGTTCGACTTTATTTCTTAACAAATAAATATATTTTGGACCCCAGATAACCTTGGACCCCTTTCATTGTATGGACAAAAAAACCCAGAAAGTCAAATGTGTTTGGAACAACATGAGGGTGAGTAAATGATGGCAGAATTTGTTTTAGTAAGGTTTTGCCCTTACTAGTGCTATTTAAAAATGCCAGTAAAAGAGATGTGCATATCTATGAGTTCATTTTCAGTGGATCTTTCTTTTACAAACATATATAGACACACAGAGTGGAATTTTAATGCCTCTTGATCCTTCTTTTAGCCTCAGTATAGTTAACGGCATTAAGTAGTTACGCATTAACTAATCAGAGAGATCAGAAGGGCCACTGAAACGCTGCTGGATTTGAGGTCTCCCAAAGCACCTCTAAATTTGACCTTTGTAAAAAGTTTTCAAACAGTACATTTGAAAATATATTAAAAATAAAGTCCATGAGACTGCAGGGTGACCTATTCGCCATTTCAGATTTCAGATTGGTGTTCTCGAGTTGCACCCTTTGTGCCTACGATGTGTCCTCATTATGCATTTTTGTTGAGTCTGATGTTGCATTTTTGTTGAGCAATGATGTTGGTTCCATAGTAGACCACTATTCAACATGCAGCATTACGGCAAGGACTTGGGGCTGAATTTGGGACAAGGTCTTTAGAGTTTGATTTCGTTAAAGGTTTAGGTTCAGTAATATTTATATATATATATATATATATATATATATATATATATATATATGTATATGGAGTGGCAGTGTATTTATCAATTAAGAACAAGAGCTTTCATTATCAGCAATGCATCGCTGGCAGAAGTACTAATGTATGCTAATATAAACCGAATGTTTCAAAAGTTTTACTAAATGTAAAGAGATAAAATAAACTACTGTTCCACAGTAATTCCAGTTGCTGAATTTGTTTTAATTTGCTTTATTATTAATTTGTTTTATTCTTGTTTACAAAAGAGATTTATGGTTAGTTGAAATGTGTTTTGTCTTCAGATTTTTCACAACTGGTCTAAATCCATTTAGTCACAAAACCATTTGTTTATGCCCCCGGGCATCCTACTATTATCTTCAAAATGAGGATTGTCATTTTCCCCAAGTTGACAACAGGCAAGCTGAAATGACTCAGGGTACGGCTTTATAACAGTTCCTGACACTAAAACTGTAGGCAAATTTGGCTGTGATTTGATTTGCCTTGGCATAAATGTAATAATTTTCATGAAATAATAAATAATAAAATAAATATTCAACGATAAAAATAAAACAATCAACTACATTACTGTCAAATTTTTAAATGGACTGATTCCTCTGCAGACTATGGCACACATCAGCACATGACCTCCAATGAGCTGAGAGTAAAGAAACGCAACGGTCGCCTTGAGAAAAGCCATATGAAAACATACAGTGCTAATTACGTTTGCTCTTACAAAATCTTGCAACAGCTGTTCAATGACTTGATCTGTCTTCATAAGAAATTCAAGACCTTTGGCAATATCAAGAGACAGACTCTCCAGGGCTTTGCCCTTAAAAACTCTGTTATTTTCATATAACGGGTTACTCAACTCAATATATATTACAACAAACTCTGGATGTCAAAAGAGCAACTGCTCTCACAGTCTATGCACTGAATGATCAGGAATGAAAGCAAACACACTTTAGGGAATGCCAATTCATCCCACAACTATCCTGACTGCTGCTCTCTGGTTTCACACAATTTTCTAGAGTAAATGGCAGTTGCATCTAGCCGCATTTAACCAATTATGTAGCCAACACATCTTTGATATTTCAAATGATTTAAATGGTTTTTAAATGTTTTTTTTTTTTTCCCCCTCACTGCAGCTTCTTTTCTGATACTACTTCATAATAACTTTATCAAAAATATTATCTGATGATCAGTAGTTCATGTATAATCAAAAATTAATATACACTACCTTTCAGTAAGATTTTTTTAATGTTTTGAAAGAAGTCTTTTTTTGCTGCATTTATTTAATCAAAAATATAGTAAAACAGTAATATTATCACTATCCATTGTTTTATATTTATTCCTGCGATGGCAAAACTCAGTTTTCAGCAGCCTCCAGTCTTCATTCTACATTCTCTGATGAACAGAAAGTACAAAAGAACACTCTTATTTGAAAGAGAAATCTTTTAGAAAATTTTACAACACTTTTTAAAACAGCATTATAAATGTCTTCACCGTGTCCTTGCCAAGTAAAAATATTAATTTCTTTGGGAAAAAAAATCTTACTGACCTCAGACTTTGATAGGTGTATATGATGTCTATATTAATTAAAGTTCAAAAACTAAACTAATGGTTACATAATGTAGCAACGACTTTTCATCAATAAAGAATATTAAATTAAACTTATGTTATCCATGATCTTCATGTTCTCTTTGCCCACCAGTACAATAAATGTGTAGCAAAATGAAAGCAATCCTTTATTTATTACCATGACAAAACCTTTGGTTTGTGAAACTTTTAATACAGTCACTTGTGTATGTTTCAAAGACACAGATGTTTGGTTTGTATCTCTAGGCATTAGGTTTAGATTCAGCAGGAACAGACAGGGGCAGATGCAGTTTCAAGGCTGTTTGTGGATATTGTTTATACGTAGAGAGGAAGCTTTCAGTGCTGAATGAGGACTGAGCACAACAAACTATTAACATTCTGGTAGGGCCACAGCATTAGTCATCAGTGCTTATATTCAATAACCTGGCCAAAACATTTCTGCTCTTCACAAATTAAGCACACAAAAATGTGCCGCATATACAAAATTAAAGATGGCCGACGTTTTGCCACCACAAATGCAGAGTATCAAATAGACTTTTTTTTCTCTCTATGGAGCATTTTGTACTTTCATGCTTCCATGCAAACCCATAAATACTTGCTCACAAAGTCTTATTCATACAGCTAACTGAAAAAACAAAAAGAGATGTTAATGCTCACAGGATGTTCGTACAATCAAGCAGTTTACATGCTTATCACACTAAGCCATGTGACATTTTAGCCTTCCTAAGACATGTGACCGAATGAATTGAGCGTATTGTGTATGAAGAGAATCCAATTATGCAAGACACGACATACCTCATTCCCAAACATGTGCTCAGAGCGACCCAAGAGTCATCATGACCTCTGACCCTCCCGTGATAGAAGCAATGATCCTGGAAAAAGAAGGAGAGAAAGAGATTGCTGGAGGCAATGCAAAGAAAACGAGATAAGAGGGAGCAGTTTGCTCAAGAGACAGGCTGCAGAGTTAATGTTGTTCATAAAATGGGCAAAACCGAGTTAATGGAACATCTATCTAATTAGTAGTAAAAAGACTACATCTGTAAATCACAATTACATTTGTTACATTTTTGGCTTTCAGGTTTATTGGACTTAATTAGTCTGCCTCTTTTTGATTGCAGCACCAAAAAACTTCCCTCAGGAGTTTACCGCTAACATTTGGAAAATAATCGCTCCATTTAACTCTACTGAAACAGATCCAAACTATGTACAAGTGATATTCTTTAAGCTATTAAAAAAGGCTTACATGAATGGTCAGACCATGAAATTAGTTCATTTATTTGAACAGACAGGAAGCAAAAGAGGGATGGTCAAGCACGACAGACACAAATCAACAGTCTCTGGAGACAACACTTGACAATCCCAAACAAACTCCTAATTTGCTGCTGCTTAATAATTAAGTTAGTTGTAAAGATATTGGGTAGGATTAGGGATGTAGAATATGGTCATACAGAATATGTGGTTTATAATTACTTATAAACAGACAATATGTTAATAAAGGCATGCTAATCAACTATTTAATAGTGAGAATTGGTCCCTATACTAAAGAGTTAACTGCAGTTTTTACTATTTCTTATTTGTTTAGCATTTCTGTTATTGTTTTTTGTTATCATTTCAGTTTTTTTTTTTTTTTTTTAAGGTTTGGGTTTAATTTTGTTTTATCTAAAATTACTATTGTAATCATAGACTCTCCATTATTTCCCCACAATGCAGTCGGATGTGTTTTATTTTATTTTATTTTTATTTTTTTATATATATATATATATATATTATATTTAAGTGTGTGTGTGTGTGTTGTTTGATTGAAATCAGCAGCAGTACTTCCTCTTCTTCCTGTCAGTGCTTCCTCTTGTTGTCAGTAGATCAAAATTGCACACCATTTATTCACAGATCCATTCCAGGCCATCATAGGGAATATTTTCATTTCCAATAACTGGAACTAAGACATAAAACTGATTTGCTATAATGTGAAGCCTGCACACTGACAGTTTAATCTTCCCGCTGTAGGACTCATGAATATTTGATTTTCTTTGATTTGATAGGACTAAGGTTTGCTTAATGACTTTTTTTATGAAGTTATAAATACAACGCTAATTAAACCTCTGTGAGTGTGTGTGTGTGTGAGTGTGTGTGTGGTTACTAAAGGGGAAACATTCCAACCCGACTGTAATGTGCGGTTAACCAGCTGGCTTAGGGATCAGTCCCTTCTGTCATATTTTCCTTTTTGGATGCTGGTAGTGGAAAGAAAGATAGAAAAAAGGAGAAATCCTCTGCGATTTTCCCGGGATTGAATTACCCTGTCTATCACAACAGGGAGCGAGAGGGGTGCTGTGATCTCTGCGGTAACTAAAGCGAACTGCTCATTCCCTTCAAAAGCTCTTTGTGTGTTAGCGCCCAATGGTGAGCTGTACGCCCATCCTGTGCTGCTCACTCAAGGGGGCAGCTGGAAGCTGTTAAAAGGGCTCAAAAATAATCAGGGGTGTGACTTCACTCCCATCAACCCTTGTCAAGTGATGGAAACGCAATTACAAAGCTCAGAGCTTGTGCGGGGACTGCAAGTGGATTTGGGATCCTTCATAACAGTCAGGAAAGGCAGTTTACGGCTGAAGAAATTCGCTTGTGGTTTTGTATCCTTTTCTAGCTGATCAATAAGTCGGATTTTGGGGATGCGTGGAGCAAAACAAGACTGTTTTGCAATGAACAGACAGCGTGAAAAATCGAGCAATTTTGTCTTATATTCCGAGTCACACTTTTTGATATCGAGTCGCTCTCGTCCCTGATTGAACCCGGCACTTCACACCTCAACCACATTCAACGGAAGCACATAAGTGACAAGTTTTCACAACTTTCTGCAAGAGTTAGCAATAAATTATCTGTATAAAATCTGCCTTCTGCAGCTAAAATATATTGTAATGGAACCTCCAGAGTCTTCTTTGCCCGTTAACTGAATGTTTTGCAGGAATTGAAAATAAGGAAAGAATTATTCATAAAAAATATCCCTACTGGCAGCATTAGACTGTTTACTGGCTACATTGTATAAGGCTGTTTATTTGTGATTTGAGCGTTCAAGTACACAAATAGGCCTGCTCATGTTCTCACATGTGAGAAAGACAGAGATAACACAACACTGATAGCTGACTGAACTAAAAATTGCAATTATATTGCAGTATTTTATGCAGTAAAAATGACTGTATTGCAGTAAGTAGAATATATAATAATAAAAAGAGTACCAGGAGTATTCATTTTTCTAATACAAAAAGTAAAATACATTACACTAATGAAAATTTTGAGGGAAAATATGTTCAACTGTTATGACATCATTGATTTATAGTATGTAAAATTTTATTTATTTTTATTTTGGGATAAAATATGACTGAGATTTGTTTTGTGAGAATAAATTATTTATAAATTAGGGCTATCAATCTTTTTTTTTCATGACTCATGAGATGGTACATGGCTCATTACATGATATAATCCAAGTAATTGCAAATAATCACACGCCAATACCTGAGAAAAGTGATCATTTTAAGACAGTAAATTATTGCATTATTTAGATGAAAACATTGCATGGACATTAAGATATAATGTTATTTTTATATTGATATCATTGTGCTCATTACTGGTTCACAGTCCACAGCAATCTATTTTGCATTCACGTTTGCCTGAAGCAAATTTTTTACTGCTTATTTAATATAATTAATCACACTAAACGTGTTTAAATGACACACTAATATAACATTTCCGTTTTTAATGTTCTGCTTTTTAAAATATAAATCAAGCTTTACATGTCAAGTAAATAAAACACACTGAAACAGAACTACGAGAACTGAGAAAAGCAGAAACAGAGAGGAGCAAGAGCACACACACACACACACACACACACACACACACACACACAGAGGTCTCAGTCCTGCTTACAGTGTGATTGCTGGTTTGGGTGACAGGGAGGCCATTCTCATAGTGAGTTTCAGTGAAGTCGTGACCCAGGAGCTCCCTAAGAGAGACAAAATGAAAAAAACAAGCTGTCATTGTGATAGCGCTACACACACATACACATTTGGCGGAGGTTTATGCCATTTCAACAGAAAACTTTGTCTTTTCAAGCAATGCTTTGCACATTAAGACAGAGAAAAGAAGTTTAAATGCATGTTAAGGGGTTGAACTAACCACAACATTATAATGCACAGGATGAAAATTTGCTAAATATTATATTTAACAATGTTTCAAATGAATTGTGTTTACTGTAAGTGAGCTTTAAAAAACAAAAAGGTAATCTAAATGTAAAAAGGCAAAATATTGTAATATTGTAATGAATGTAATATGCAATATATGATACACTACCCTTCAAAAGTTTGTTCAGTAAGATTTTTTCTGAAAGAAATTCTTTTATTCAAGCAAGGATGAATTAAATTAATCAAAAGTGACAGTACTTTTATGTTGTTACAAAAGGTTTCTTTTTAAAATCAATGCTGTTTTTTTCTATTCATCAAAGAAACCTGAATAATGTTTGGTTTCAACGAAAGAATCCTGAAACATGGTTTCAACAAAAACATGAAGCAGCACAACTGAAATTGAATTACAAAGCAACTCAAGATTTTTTGTTGAGCACCAAATCAGCAAATTAGAATTAAATACATACATACACATAGACTGATACCAATACATTTTTAGTCAGTAACCAATAAGGTACATATTGGTATAAATCATGGCATTTACATATGTGTTCACATGAACATTTTTTAATTACAGACCCTCTGAATAACTGAAAAATGATGCTCACATACAGACGGCAGATGTCATTTTCCAGTAAAAGCCTCACACGCTTCAAAGCACTGGCTCAATGAGAGAAAATAAAAACATATGATCTCAACTAGCCATCAATCCTTCTCTATTCCATCATTCCTTCAAGAAGTGAATCTTTCTTCATCACACTGTCCTCTATCGGAAAATACCAAGCTGATAAGAGGCCAGGCTTTAGCTGGAGTGTTATTGTGTGGCTTTGCAAAGGGCTGGTGGTCAGAGCCATGATCTTGTCAGAGAGGGAGGCTATGATTAGAGCGAAGGGTGTGCAGGATGTGAGGACCGACTCTGCAATCTAGTTTATCCATCAGGGCATGCACACATAACACTCACACAAACACACATGCAGAGGGACACTAAAACATTTATAACCATAAAGTCAAGTTGTTACATTTTGTGTGCCACTGGCTCTCTGATTATAGAGCATGACTGCAGTCCACAGCACATGCAGCATTTCCTCAACCAAGCGATGAGATATGATACTTAAAGGTGAAGTGTGTAATTTCAGAGCCACTAGAGTCACTGAAACAGAATTGCAAAAATAATAACTTTTTAAAGCACACTTTCTATAACACATTCCCTGACCACATTTGGTCAGACCAACCTGAACAGGTTGGTCTGACCAAATGTGGTCAGGGAGTGTGTTATAGAGAAAAAAAAAAAAAAAAAAAAACTTACACTAGTTACACTACTTACACTTGAATGAGTTAAATAGCATCAACAGCTTGCAGTAAATTTTCTCTGCATAAACTGAGAAAGTTTCTCAATACTGCAATGAAAAATATACTTCAACGCTGACACACAACTCACTTCAGAGACTAACATTTACAATGTTTAATGCCCTCCTCTTTTCCCCTTGTGAATTATTGTTTTAACAGGAGTAAGTGATAATTTTCAGACCACTTATATGACAGGCAGCCTATAGAAGCTAAGAAAGAAACATCTGTATGAGACATTCTTTTATTCTCGGTAGATCTGAATGCAATATCCCTTTGCGAATGATATTGCTTTTTGGGTTTTGTGCTTTTAAAATAAGTGAATCTCTAACATGGCAATACCAGCAAAACAGAAGAGGTGAGTCATAAGGACCACCATTTTGGAAAGAGCTGCTGAGGAGCGAGGAATAGGCTAGGAAATGAAAAAAATCTCGGAACATGCAGCGAATCAGAGTGATGACCTTTCGCATCCGGCAAGAATGAAATGATGGCACATTTTCAATCTAAAGTTGGTGTGGAGACTGCCGCCGAGATGGAGGAGACTGTTGTGTGTGTGCGCGTGTGTCCATAACATTTCAATGAGAGAACACAGCTGGCAGTTTGATTTGTGTATTGTTACTGAGAGTGCACCATTAGCTGCGCATTCATAAATTACCTCTATGATTTTCACACTTTATGAGACCCCAATTCCCCAAACTCCAGCCATAATAACTCTACAAGGATTGAAAAGTGCTTCATAAATGCCACAAACCCTCACTGTACTGAACTTCTCCTTTAGTCTATCACCCTGTACTTAGAATTACCACCATTTAAAAGGTAAACACTTTTTACAGCATAGTGAGAAATGCACTCTCTTTCTGTATTACAATAAACAAACAAAACAAACCTGCCTATTAGCAAAGCTCATATCCACACATAAACACTAAACACTCGAGCAAATCACTACTCGGAGCTACAAACTCATTACCTCTTCCGCGCTCAGCCACACTGACACAGTAGCAAACATTTGTGGGTTGTGGGGAAAAAACACACACAAAGTTAATGTGATCAACAAGGCATGAGTCATTGTTTTAGTTTATGTTGGGAACTACAATGTAAGTGTTGATCTAACACCTATTTTAACTGGCCAAATGCTGATCTTAACTGCTAAAAGAACCTGCCTATAGCTCACTTAGGCCTTACACATCAATACATCAGTGTTTTTTTGTGCAATTGTGTCCAAATCACTTTCATGGACAGTTTTACTTACTTTGATGTTTAAAATCCTCAGAGTAAAATTGTGTGGTTCTTCTTAGACAGGTAAGCTTTGTTACTTGCAGCATTATGGCCAATAAGCACCAAGATCCAGACATGTAATCAGTTTATCATGAGCCAGTACTGTTTGTATAGCTCAGTTAAAGGGTTAGTTCGCCCAAAAATGAAAATTAGCTTGTGTTTTACTCACCATCGAGGCATCCTAGGTATATATGAATATGAAAGAAGAAAGTCATATACAACTATGATGGCTCGAGGGTGAGTAAATAACAGGCTAATTTTCATTTTTGGGTGAATTAACCCTTTAAAGGGGTCATAGGATGCCTATTTTCCACAAGTTGATATGATTCTTTAGGGTCTTAATGAAAAGTCTGTAACATAGTTTGGTTAAAATTTCTCAATGGTAGTGTAAAACAACACCGTTTTTACCCTGTCAAAAACAGCTCTGTCTAACGCAAGCTGTATTCTTGCATGCCGCTTTAAATGCAAATGAGCTCTGCACACCTCGCCCCTCTCTTCCGAGCCGCTCTCTGAGAGAAGGTAAACTTTAGCTGCATTCATCGTGAAACTTGCTAATTAGGACATTATTAGGAAAGGCGATTTGCAAAGATTTAAACGCATTTAGGTAGATCAGGGGTGCATTCCCTTCAGAAACAAACGTAATCCACTGCGTCTTCAGCAGCTCAGATGTTGGGAGTAAATGACGACTGCTATGTTCATTATTACATCCAACAACAAAACACTTCAATCGCTTAGGAGTCATTCTTGTTTACATCTGCTCCGGCGGTGAAACAATGGCGAACTGATAACATCTCACTCAGGGTGGGTCTAAGACACCAGTCCAGTCTGTGCTGAAACGCTACTGTCAATCAAACAATTGTGGGAGAGGCCTGTCTGTGTGACGTTACACAGACAGGCATCTGAGATGTGCTCGATTTGAGAAAAGGTAAATGATTTAACGAAATTAAAAAAAAAAAAATCTTTATCATTATAGGGTGGTTGTGTACACATACTGCCAACACACATTTCAGTTCAAACAGCTTGTAAAAGTGCATGTCGCATCCGATGACCCCTTTAAAGGAATGTTCCGAGTTCAAAACAACTTAAGCACTGGAGGTAATTAAATGTAAACTTGTTTAAATCATGATTTCTTGAACTGGAAATACTTTTCTAGGAGGATGAACTTCTTGTTATGCATTTCCAACATAAATCCTGTCAGTGAAGTTTGCCGTATGTAAACAGTGCTTTACAATCAGTCACAGTATGTCAGGTCATCATGACAATAAAATTAAAAGATTAGATATAATTTTAATCAGTTGCCAAATCTTTTTTAACTTGTCTCATAACAACATAATGTTTCATAGATTTTAACCCAGGGTGTATTTTGATCAATTCTGTTTTTTTCTGTGATAATCTACATTAAGCCTCAGATGCTGTCTTGCACTGAACTCAAAACTTTCCTAAAGAGCATTGCAAGCAATAGTTTTTGATAGCTCAAATAATGTTTCAAGAGTTGGCAATTTCAAAGGAATAGCTTTTAGACAAGCATAGCGTAGATACAAACATGTGTATTGCTATATTGCATGTTATATATAAGGTTAAAGTTCAACCAATGGAGTGTCATTAGACAATAAACTTCAGCAGCTCTGTTTATCTCACCTCAGAGATCCCATCAGAGTGTGAGGACTGATGTGCATAATAATGTCTCAGCTTTATTTTTTTATTTTTTGAAAAGCAGAGATAAACAATGAAATTTGTGTTGCTTTGAATTTGCTTTGAGTTGTAAGGGACCTTGCTGGCTAAAATACTTGCAAGATTACACAGTCATGTCATGCTTAAACGTCAGCGATGTTGGTCCATCTAAAAAAGCTATCATCACCTTGTACAATGACTCCAGACTAATCTGATTGTGATGGTATTCAAGTCATCTGACCCATGGCTATTCATAATCATTGTATTTATTTGTGATAACTATGAAGCAACTGAAGTACTGCACTTAGAATCCATATTTCTATTACAAACACATCTAATTAGTGTGGTTGTAGAACCCAAAGTAGCTCTAATTCCTTATGAAATTCAGATAGCCTACCCACAAACTTCCGTTTTGTACATTCCTGTAATTAACAAGGAGCACTGTGGGAAATATGTATCCATATCTCTCAGAAACCTCAAGAAAATGTGCACTCTGCTTAAATGAGCAAAAACAAATCAAGCAGACACTGGAACGGCCAAACTGTGGCAAACATCTTTTTAATGGCTGAGAAAGGGACAAAACCAGTGGGATTCAGTTACAGTGAGAGGAAATTGTTAAAGGGTCATATTTTTTGACCATTTAATTTCCCTCACCCCCGAAGGTCCACTTAAAATGATAGTGAAGTATTTTGCAGCAAAAACAGTCATTATTTAGTTTTTCATGACCTTATCTCTGACCCTTAGAATTAAACAAGTTGCTGAACAAATTTGGAAAAAAGCTGTTTTGCGGCTTAGTTTCAATAAATAGTCTTTGTGGGCTGGGAATAAAGGTTCTTAAAGTAGTTCTTAAAGTTACAGTAGATTTCATAGTAAGAGCTCTTTTATCTCGGAAGATAAAGTAAAAATTAATTCCTCACAATGTGACCACTTTATTTAAATATTAAATAAAAAAATATAAAAAAGAACCAGCTTTATTTTGCTGTTTGATTTGTACAGATTAATACAGACATCAGCAGAAGTATTTGGGTGACTTATAAAGCAGTGAAATGGCCTCAGCAAATAGGCATAACACATTTGGTGGCAAAATTATTCTACTTGTTTAACCAAGGAATAGAATATTTAAAAAGGGAGAAAAGGAAATTTAATTAATTCATCCTGAAGAACCACCTTTACAATTGGGCACAATGATATGAAAATTATGAGCTTTCTTTTAATTAATTTCACAAGGTCCCTGTGGTCACAGAAGCACTGAACTAAAAACTTGGAATGGAAGCTAAATCACCCGTTAGTAGTTTTGAGCAGGTAAACTCGGGCAGCAGCACAGTGGTCTGTGCAGTTCAATCAAGTGAAAGCTGAACGGCGATTCATTTCTAAGGTGGAGCCCCAGTAGGAAAAAAATAGGAGAGAGGACAGGAGCATGATTTGAGACAGACGGCCTCCCGACAGGAGCTATGAGAGGTGCACAGGCTAGATATTCTAAAAAAGAGTCTCCACTGCAGAAAACAGTCGTTCAACAACGTAAGGTCTACATTTACACTAAAGACAGAAAAAGAGCCAGTTTTAACCTTCCTCACACTAAACAATCCTCTATAACTGATATCCTCCAAATCAATGGAAGTGCAAAAAAATGTGCTTAAATGTTAAATTCACTGCATATTGATGTGCTGCACGTGCAATCTGAGTCCCGATTCTACATTATATTATGCAAAGGTTGGCTGCCAAATGTAAGCAAGTGCACATCCATCTGCTTCCTCCAACTAATGTAGCACATCCATCCTTTTGCTCCCACTGATGTAACACCCTCCAACAGTTATCTGACTGAATGAATAGCTGGCATGAGAAAATGTGAGACTGTTTAGGAATCAGGCATCGCTAAGATTATGCAATTCCTTTTAAAGATAAAATATGTCATTTTTTTTTAATGTTCAACTACTTTCTCCTATCCCAGCTTAACATGCAGAAACAACAACATTAGCTTGAAGTCGGGTGACTTTCGTAAGAGTGTAAACACTGTATCAACTTCTGGCTTCACCAATAGTGTTATCTGAGTGGTGTTCCAAAAGTCCTAATATAAAGTCCAGCAGCATGAAACAAGTGGCTGTCCATATGATTTAATCACTGAATCATTCTCTCAGCCAGTTTGTTCAAAAACATTGATTTATTCTGGAACTAAACAAATGACTTATGACTCGTCATTACGAGTGAGTCACTGAATCATTCACTTAGCTGAAGTGTTCAGAAAACACTGAATCATTCCAGTACAAAACAAGTGAGTGTTTGCATGAGTGAATCACTAAATCAGTCACTCTCCTAATTAATTTAAAACACTGATTCAATCAGGAAATAATTAGTATACACTCTTAAAAATAAACGTTCCAAAAGGGGGTTTTCACAGAGATGCCATTGACGAGCCAGTTTTGGTTCCCCAAAGAACCTTTCAGTGAACAGTTCTTAAAAGAACAATTTTTTCTTAGTGTGAAGAACATTTTAATAATCTAAAGAACCTTTTTCCACTGCAAAGAACCTTTTGTGGAATGAAAAGGTCCCATGGATGGTAAAGGTTCTTTGTGGAACCATTGATGCCAATAAAAGAACCTTTATTTTTAAGAGTGTACTACTCTTACTCTTTCAGCCATAGAAAGATATGGTAAAAATAGTAAGTATTATGCGGTTCTAAATTTAGCCTGTCTTTATGTGTGAGTCATTGAATCATTCACTCAACTGATTTGTTCAAAATCACTTAGTGTCTATATCAGGGGTCAGCAATTAGCAGTCAATGGACAGAGGACACCATTTTACCATTTCTACAGTTTAAGTTAGCAGTGCATCAAAACAACAGAGCTGCACACACCACTCAGTGTTGACTCAGACTGTTCAACTAAATGTTTGTGACAAATTAATGATGTGCCTTTTTACACAATAAAGTTTTTTGAAAATACAGAGACTGGACCCCTTGTAACTTTAATTGAACACCCCTGGTCTATATGGCCGTGTCTCATTTCAAAGGCTGCGCCCTCCGGAGGTGGCATTTATCAGCTGCATATGCCATTGAGGCTGTCACATTTTAGAAAGGAACCATTATAAAATTGACTATTATTCCTTGTGTGTAAGCACTGTCATTTCTTTGGAATGTAATAGTTACTTTTCTGAAATAAGAAAGGCTTGATGATATATGCAGCAGACAAATGCAATCTCTGGAGGCTTCAGCCCTCAAAATGTATGGATCACTGAATCAGTCACTCAATGGTTTTGTTCAAAACATTGATTCATTCAGGAAAAAAAAAGTGGCTGTCTAAATGAGTGAATCGTTTACTCAACTGATTCATTCAAACACATTTCATCATTCGGAAACAATAGCTGCTACTGTTTGTCACATGGGGATGCAAAATGGTTGATTCTGCTGTGAAAATTTTCATTAGCAAGGTGAAAATAGACAAGGCGATTGGCAATATTGTGTAAAGTGTAAATATAAAGCCACTGTATATAAAAGCGCACTGTTGAATTTCACTACAATCTAGGGCTTTTTTGTCGCAGACTTCAAACATCAAAGCATGATGAGAGTCAGTGTTTGAGTGCATGTGTTCTGTTGTCCTTTTCCTGCCTTTAATGATAATAATGTTTATGCTGATTGCTCAATCCCAGATAATAGGAGACAAATTAAAGAGAAAAAATCAAAGGAAGCAGTGCTGGTCCAATTCTTCTTCTGGACATCAGACAGGGAAGAGCCCCACAGTAGCCTACAGCTTATAAAGAAACAACAGTGAGGGTTTGCGGTGGAGGAGGCACTGAGCACAGGCAGAGATAAGTGAGTGTGAGTGTGTGTCTCATTACACTTCTATTTTCAACCACCAGAGTCTGGGTTAACTGTCCAGTGGACTTCGTCTTAGATTAATGTGCTTGTTTTATGCACAGCTGGGTTGGAGGAACAAAAAGAATTGGACTTGTCTCAGTGTGTGTATGTGTGTGTGTTTTTCTCTGAGGAAAAACAGGTGCAATTCAGCAATCAGCAGTAGAAAGAAATTATTCATAGTTCTTAGTTGAAAGGCTTACTTGAACAAGCTTGTAAAAATAAAAATGAGAGGCCATGTCAGGAGCAATAGCCATCTTATGACCACACATCTTTCCAAAACACATTACTTAATGTAAAAATACAGCATTCATTCCTTTGTCTATTTAATATTTACTAATAAGAGCTAATAAAATATTTCAAGTAAAATCAATATTTTGTGTCTAATTATTTACTTAAGTGGCAAGTAGCTGTGTACTAAGCCCTGATTCAATCCGCTTTGCATCAGGGTCCTGATCACTCATGGATGGATGGATGGATGGATGGATGGATGGATAGTATCAGTAATAGATCAGTAAATTTCTCATTTCTCATTTTTCAAATTGCACTTTATATATATTTTTGCTTGGTTACGGTGAGTAGTAACAGGTGTATGCAGGATGTTTGTTTGATGAATGTGAGTAGGTGTGAAACTCGGTTAGCAGAACATGAAACCTTATCTGCCACTAAAGATTTACCACAACCCAGGATGTGTAACCGACTCTGAGCGGTTTATGCAGTTTAAAGTGTGACTCTCAAAGTCAGTAAGGTGTAAAATCTTCAAGGAGCATCACTATTATTCAGTTAAATGTAGTGTATTTAGTATGCAACAAACCCCCAATCGTAAGTGTTAACTCATCCCATTCAATTTGTCCTACAGACATGAATAATACCTCAAATTGTGTTTTGTTGAATAGGGGTGTTTCCTACTGTTATTATCAAACTGACAACCTTCACAAGGAGAAAAATAAAAGCCGCACATTTACATTGAAGCTGGAATTTGAGTCATATCTAGAAAGCAGAATATAATATGACTAGAACACCCTATAAACCACCTGACAACGCCTAAAATCCTAGAACACCCTAATAGCCACAAATCAACGAATAATAAAACGGTTAGACCATGATTGGAACCACAGAGCAACACCCTGGCAACCATTAAATGGTGACAGATAAAAAAAGAAAAAAAAAATCTAGTTTAGTTTCAGTAAAGTTCACAGTTTTCAAGGTTACTCAGATTGTGAAAGACTGACAATGCAGCTATCACTGAGCTTATTTTACTTTCAAAACAAGTAAATGCTGACTACCTTTTTACAGTAAGATTTTAAGACATGAAACATGTGACAAGCTTCTGTTCAATATTTTAAACACTCAAAGAGCTGCTCATGAATAGCATTTTTTTTTTCATTCTGAGCGCAGAAGATGAACCAGCAGCATCTCTCAAAACAGCTGTTCTGCTGCATCACAAAATCACATTTCCTTCTGGTTCTTATGATCCAAAAGACTATAAATTGTCAAAGAGATTCACAACTACAAAGCATGCCATAATTGCGCTCAAGGGCAAGATGGTGCGACATACCGGATTTTAGCTGTACGTATTCTGCAGTCTGTAACTCCTTTTATATTCTTCCTGTCTGAAAAACTGAAGGTGTTTACAGTTTTGAAAACGCTGGACTGAAAGAGCAGCAGTAAGAACAGCAGAGGTCACAACACAGGGGAGATGACTGCTTTGTGTTTTATTGTTCATCTGAGAGGAATGAGACTTTACAAACAATGTAAAGGCAATCAGGTAGTGAACAGTCTAGAGCAGGGGTCAAAAATTAGCAGACTGCGGTCCAAATCATTCCTAATGAATTAGTATAATTAAAAATAAACATATACTGCAGACAGAAAACAAGAGACTTGCTGATTGTCATGACAACAGAGAGCCACCTCTGGCACAATGTCTATTCTGGAAGTAAGCAGCGTGTTGCGACTCGACAAAACTAGATCAGTCTAATTATAATGAATAGAGCTGCCTACTAAGTCATTTCATTTACCTCCATCTGACTTGAATAAATTAGTTTTATTTGAATAAAAGTCTTACATTTTTATATTTTAAAAATGTATTTTGCTTTGTGTGATTTGCTCCTCTAAAATGGTCCATGAAGAAACTTTAATACTAGCGGCTTTACTTTCAAGGACAAAATCAAAAATTAGAAATAACAGTAACACTTTACAATAAAGTTCTATTTGTTAACATTAGTTCACTACATTGGTAACTAGAGACACATGACAAATAATAACAATGTGTGTTCTAAAATCGCCTCAAAATACATGTTTGATATCTTCCAACTAGGCCTAGATGCAATCACGGTCTGAAGCTAAAATAAGTCTGTGCCCATCATATATTACACAATATTTTGTGAAATCTGTCAATCTGCAGACTTGCTCTGACTTTCAGCAACTAGCATTGACTTTTCAAGGCTGTAATTTGAGGCAAAAGTTATGTAGTGTATTCCAGTCTATAGTTTACATTAATTTCAACATTTACATAATACATAATACAAAAAAAAAAAAGACTGGGTGACTCTTTAGTATAGGGACCAATTCTCACTATTAACTAGTTGCTTATTAGCATGCCTACTATTAACATATTGGCTGTTTATTAGTACTTATAAAGCACATATTCTGCATAACCATATTCTACATCCCTACTACATTTACATTTACATTTATGCATTTAGCAGACGCTTTTATCCAAAGCGACTTACAGTGCATTCAGGCTATACATTTTTTTTTTATCAGTACTAAATACCTAAACTTAACTACTTCCTAACTATTTACAAGCAGCAAATTAGTAGTTTATTGAGACAAAAGTTGTAGTTAATGGTTTGTTAATGGTGAGAATTGGACCTTAAAATAAAGTGTAACCAAAAGTTGTATTTGTTAATATTATTTAATGGGCCTGAGCTAACATGAACTAACAGTTGTATTTTTTTTTTATTTTTTTTTTAACTAACATTATCAACAATTGATAAATACTGAAACAAACATACTGTTCATTGTTAATTAATGTAAATTAATGCATTAACTAAACTAATGGGACCTTATTGTAAAGTGTTACTGAAATAACTTTTTAAGGTAACAAATGCAGTGTTTTATGCTGTGGCCCAGTGACCTACTGAGGGCACAAAATTCCTTGCCCTTTTAAAGCGGCGCCATCTGTTACCAATCACCTCATTCAAACCAGCAGTACTGTACTAGACTGAGAGAGAGAGAACGAGAGAGGGAAAACAAAGGAAATTGGGGGATGGGCACAGAGAGAAGGCAACAAAGATCATCTGAGAACGTATAAGTGACAGAGAAAGAAGGCCGAGATGCAGAGAGAAAAACAGAGTGAAGGAAGAGAAAGAAAGAATATATCCTCCATTGTGTACATTTGTCTGGGGTTAAGTGACTCAAGACGTGGAAATATATTTGGGGGGAAGTCGGGGGCTATAAATATTTCAGTGCTAACAATAAACGACAGACGCTCAACTGTATGCCTGTTGGCTTCTTGCTAATACAAACACACCCCAATAAGGACTGTACTTCAACACTGCACTGCTTACACATCTCACAAAAACATCTGCCAAAGATGAACAAAGTTTCAGGATGTGAAACCTCAGTCGCACTGATGGCATTACGTCAGAAACACACTCATACACAAGTATGGAAATTATTCTCCAATGCATAGCCCCACTGTAAAAAGACAGTTTACTCTAAAAATGAAAATTGAGTCATCAGTTAATCACCACAACCTAAATTCTTGTCTTTTTCTCATATAAAGCTATTGTATGGCTTCAGAGACTTGGAATATAACATGCTTTATTGTTATTTTGAAGCCTGACATCTTCAGCTCTCATTCACTTTTATTACATAAGGAAGAGATTTACCACAATAAGATAATAAGAGCAGTGGTTTTTGTTAACTAAATTTAGTTAGTAGTTTTTGTAATTTAAATAAAACTGAAATTAAATGAAACATAAATGATATATGAATAACTTAAAAGATAAAAATCTTAAATGTAAATTAAAATCGTCATATTTGCAACTAAAGTTGAAATAAATAGAAATAAATTTTAAGTTACTTAAATTGCTAAAACTTAAACTGAAATAAAAAATAAAACAAAATACAAATATTTATAGAAACTAAAAAAAATATAAAAGCATATAAAATCACTAAAACAAACTAAAAATTAAAATAAAACCTGCAAATATAAAGATAAAAGGTCATCAAAATATTATTAGATAATATAATAGTAGGCCTATGTAATTAATACTAAAATAACACTACAAGACAGTAAACTGTTTACAGTATTGCCCACTATAGTCATATTTGTGCTAGAATCGAATAAAATGTGTAGTGTTTTGCATCTAAATATGCTTCAAAAACATTACAATGAAAAGCACTAATTTGACTGGAAAGTTCAACAGTAAGACCTCCATGAGTTTGGAAACACGACATTCTGACACTATAACATGGGACTAAATATTGGCAGGAAAAAATCTTTAATGCAATGCAGCTGTTTATAGTTGACATCGCTCCATCTCATTCCATTTTAACATCTGAGTCGCTCTCAATATCAAACTGCTATTTCCTCTAGCTTGTTCCTGCTACATGTCACAGTCACATTAAATATGGCAATAACGGCAATATTTCCACTGTAATCAGTGAGTATTACGAGCGCTAATCTCCGAACTAAACGCAAATATGGAATCATCACTCTAAATGATATTTTCAGAGCAGACTGAAGAGGGAAGGCTTACTTAATCTTGAGGATGCATGAGAGAGCAGATTACACAAACACTGGCTGCTTGTCAGGAAGGGAACAAAACAAGCCTTCTGCAGATGGGACTGCAGGGCAGAGAGTCCGAGAAATGCATCAGGGTGAATCAGAGTTGTGTTAAGCAGCATGCGACTGTTCTCACGGCTGCAGATGGCATTCATAAATGCATAATAACATCATGCACAATTTAGCTCTGTGTCTAAATTGCGAAAGAACGTTAGGCTCTTGCGAGAAGTTGTTTTTCTAAGAAGTCAGCTGCTCAATGCAGTTCTGGTTAGCACCTATGCAAGCAGAAGCTGTGACATCCTTCTTTCAAAGCATAGCTTATCTGGTGAAAAGTAACCCTTGAGGGCTACACTTAACAAAAAATCAATTTGAATCATTATTTATAATAGCACAGCCAATTCAACAAACCTAGCAGACTGATAGCAGAGTATTTACATTACATTTTTACATTGCTGCTATAACCTACCCAATTAAAATAAAACTCTACAAAATAATCAAATAAATAAAGTATGTACAGCAGGTATGTACAGCTATTTTAATGTTTTATTTATTGTCCATTAAAATTACAAGTGTATGAAGCAGGAATGACAGCACTTTATTGACATTAAATCAAATGACCTTTATTTAACCAGGAGAAAAGAAGCATTTTTGGGGTTTGTTGTAAACCCCTGATTACTAAACTTCTGCAATTAATTCAGCACAAATTGCCAAAAAACGAAACAAATTTAAATAAAAAATAAATAAATAAACACTTATTCCATACTAAACTGCAGGAAGGTTTTCTTTATGAATTGTGATTTACACTTTTACACTGCAAAGAAAACTGTAACACTTATGGTGTGAGGCTGTGGAAACAGTGAAATGTACAAAGACAAACATTAAAAAAAACAGCACAGACTGAATGCAAGATTGTGTACTGTCTTAATGAACCATAATCTGCATTTGACAGATTGACAAATTTAATATATTGCTGTGGACTGTAGGCCAGTGATGGGTTCAATGAGATGAAAATAAAACAAACAATATATTGACTTAAACAAAATATAAAGTCTTAAAGTCCCCCTACAGTCACTAATTTTATCTCTTAGAACTCATCTTTGATAATCAAAATGACATACTGAAACATTTCCCATGGAAATAATTTCTTCCTTAAAATGGCATGAATATAACTCGAACCCCTTCCTTGGTGTACGCAGAACAGTTAAGAAGTCTTAATGCTACACAATGGCAAATAGAAACGGTGGATTAATTCAGCTATACATGTTTGAACCAGAAACCGATTCCAAAGAAGAGGAAGAGCAAATTATACACGATCATCTACAAGTCAATGTATCAGAATGGTAATGTATTTTATGTATCGCTCTCTACAAAGTCAGGCGTGTAAAGCTTAATGATAACTGATACCTTTGGCTTGTCTACATTATCAAACGGCTAATGATATGAAAAGCCCCACCAAAGTCAATGGTGACACGAGTCAACAGGATTGGTTACACTTCTGTGATGTCAGAAACAAGGCCAGTTTCAAACCGCATTTTTGAGACCTGCAGTTTTAAGGAGAAAATGCTCAGCAATGATTTGAAGGCTTACATATGATTAGTCATACATGTGATTAATTTGATTAAAAACTTCATTTGATTGACCTCCCTAATTATTAGTGATACCATGACACCTCTGGAAAGGTTTTAAAAGTTCATGAGTTATGACTGTGTTGAATTGTATAGACAGCTGTTGGCTTAATCCCGAACATGTGCTGCATTTCCAGAATTTTTTTTTTTTTTAAAATATCATATCCTCTGGGATGAATACATTAAAACATTCATAATAAAATATGTAGGTCAATCACTTCGGCTCTGATGGGATATGAGGTTCAGCTCAACTACCACTGGATCTGAACCACAACCACCTGTTTGGACTCTTCATCTCCCTTTTCATGTTCTTTTCAGCTCTCTATCCTCTGTCTCCTTATCACCGCTCTCCATGCCCTAAACCCCTCTCGTCCTCCATGCTTCTTTATCCTTTCTCCTTCACACCATCAGTTTATACTTCTCAAATACATTCCCGCTCACACACTCTCCAGTCATTCTTTTCCTCTAGTTTCTCTCTCTTATATTAGGCAATATAAACTCTATTAATCTCTTTCCCCCTGATACACCATGATCTCCCTCAGTCTCTCTCTAAAACACTCTTTAAATGACATAAATGCAACCTCTTCACAAACCACTTGACCTTAAAAGAAACCCACAGACCACTCCACAATGTCATCGCTAAAAATGAAATCACTGTCATAATCACTGTAGTACCTTAAAATACCAAATGTTAAAGGACAAATGTCTGCATAATTCAGTTTAAAATTTAATTAAAATATGTAGTAAGATCCTCCCCAGTAGAGATTAAAACTCATCACTCCAGGTTATAAACACTGCCTAAAGCATGCCTGTCATCCGCCTGTATCTGCTCATTCACTCTCTTTAAACTGTCTCTCAGCCTTTCAATTAAATACCAGCTCAGATGCAAACACACACAAACATACTCATTTACATCACAAATAGCTTAGCTACAAATAAAACGCCAAAACCTTGCACTTGTCAGGAATTGTCATTTGCAGAATGAGAGGCCCTAACTTTGTTATTCTCACAGAGACAAAAAATGTGAGATAGAGGAGCTGTATGCAATACACAATGGAGCTATTCAAGAACCATTTAAAATATGCCCACATATTCATTTAGAAATGATTTCTAAAAGGCTTCCATTCCATATAAGGGAAAAATATGCCTGGAGGTTTTCTAGAGGTTTTTATGGACATGTTATGGATCACACGTAATGCAACACAGCCATAAGACTGGTGACCTTTAACCCTAGCTGAGAGAGGTCAGAATGGCAGTCTAAAGTTGACCTTTACTGATGTTTTGAAATGTGTTCAGGGTTAAACTACCAAGATTGCCTATGCCAATTCTGTCGATCTGTTTATTCAACTTTTTATTGAAGTGGATAGTGTATTAGAGCAATACTGTGCAATACATAATTGCATATGATGAAAAAGTGTTATTACAGCATTTCATTCAAATCTACTTCTATGCCATCATTTTGTATTTTGCAGTGTTTTCTTTCTTTCTTTTTTTTCTGTTGTGTTCATAAATGTAGGCATTTAAAGTAGTCTACAGTATTATCTTATTAGTAACAACCAGTCCTAAGCGACGTAAAACCAGTTTCATCCACAGATGTGGGTTTTTTTGCACTTCCATTTGCTGTGTTGCTGTGCTGACTAACATGAAGCTGCTTGGTGTAAAAGTAATTTCTAGTGAGTTGTGCTTCATACAATGCTACACTATTGGCAATGCAACTGACCTTTTTCTGCAAAATTTCACCAAAATATATCTAATGTGACCGCACTTGAACACTGCAAGCCAAACACACAATGTAAATAGGGGATTCACTGCACAGTGCACTATTTACATTATACATTGATTATAATGGCAACCTTTGCAAGAATTCACAACACAGTGAGCTTGATGGGTCAGTGAGCTCGGCTTTGTATTTCATACTACTAAAAGGGCCATTGAGAGGTTGTCTTAATTACTGAAACATAAACAGCAATAAAATAATTCAGGGAGACACAGATCTCTGCTTGCTATGACATTCGGTTTCCAGATACAAAATAAGTGCTTTATAATACGTAAATTCTGTAATTATTCTGACCTATGGTGCACAGAAAAACAGGTGTGCTTCTTTTGAAATGGGCCTTTTCACAAACACCTTCTGCCCTTCCGAGAATAACCTTTCAGTTTCTGTGTGCTCTTCTTCCTGTTGTGTGTTGAAAGCACTTTACTGCAATGTAAAGAAGCAATTAGAAAAATGGCATTTACACTCAAGTGCACCTTCTTTTATCTATTTCAAGAAAAGCTTACTCTATAGATTGAGTGTATTCCTTAAAAAGTCCTCAAGCTATCCTCCCATTTCCTGGGCCCATTACAATGTGGCTGTGATCTAGATTCTATGCCAGTCCTCTATGCCCTGACTCTCCTCATTTCCTTCACTTCGACCTGCTTGGAGAGTACTTTGTGTTGTAAAAACTCCAAAAAAGACTGCCGGACTGCTTTGAGGGTTCCTTCGAGCCTCGACAATACTCAGGAAGTCAGGCTGCTCGGTGTTTATGTGTGTCAGCATGTGTGTCCTCTCTTCTGACCTACATTTGGAAAACCAGACTGGCCGAGACTGCAAGGTTCATATGTGGTTAAAATAAACATTTACTCTGCCAAGTAACATTAATGTGCTCCTGCAATTTCTGAGGAAGAAAAGGCAATCTATCCCCAAAGGCTTCCAGTACAGTCAGGCTCAGACTGTGACTCCATTGCACTGGTTCATCTCAGAATTTGGCAGAACAATCAGAAGGTGATGGAGATACCTGTTCCCTTTTCTCAGAAGATCTGCGGCTCAAGTCATTGTTCAACTGTCTAAACTCCAGCACACTTCCTGGACAGTTTTACCAGTCACAGATAAATTCAGCACCACTCCCAAATCTCCACCTTATTAGCTGGATCTAGATGCAGTTTTTTGCTATTATATTTCAGTGGACCTGTATTCAACAAGTAACTGCACAGCAATCTTAAAAACAGTTTGCAATAAAAATCTGTCAGCATTATATTAAGATTTTGAATGTTTGTGTTGCATGGTATGCACTTATGCTCAAATGTTTACAAAAGAGAGGTTTTTTATTTACTCAGAGTAGTCCACTCATGACTGCTGAGAAGGGAATTATGAAACCTTCCAGTTAGTCAGTAAGAAGTGTGAAAGAAACAAAATAAGAGTCATTTCAAAGACTGTGTGAGGGTGTTTTGCAAATGTCAGTCCGCCAGTTCCTTGCAATCAGATACATTTTTCTTCAATTACAGTGTGTATGTGATAGTCATTTAAAGAGGTTACTTACTGATTTCTTTCAACTTGTAGAACCAATTTCAAGTCCTGGGCTGAGACTAGAATCTCCCCTCTCTCTGGGAACTGGTCCTGATGAAAAAGAAAATTGAAATATAACTCTGTTCAATTTAAAATCCATAGCTGTCTATGTCATTTCTATCAAAAGAACTGGTGGCATAAGACAATTAGTTGAGTTGCCAATAAGTTGATATTAATACTTTAAAATAGGGATGTAACAATTCACTCAACTTTTTTTTTCATGAGAATTGAAGAAAATGAGATTTAAGACATTATACAGTAAAGGAGAAGGTGTCCTTTTATTAGGCTATTGCTACACGTTTCTTTGTGAAATTGAAATATAACAAAACTAAATTGAAATTTTAAAACAAACCCCAAATCAAATAAGCTACACAAATAAAAGAAATCACTTCATATAAACAAACTAAGGCTTTGTCTGTGCTCTTTCCATTTAAAATGAGAGGCAGCCACTGCATTTTAATCATCGTCCAAACAAGGATGCAGCATACAGTACATGCAGCATGAGCAGTTTTTAATCTAAATTAGACTGTATAATTTCGAAATTTTAAGCAAAAACAGAATGGTCTGACTTTAGTTTTGTGAAACTATACTACATAAAACATATCTGAACGAAACAGCAGACGAGCTGACGCAGATTCACTCTCTTCCAGCAGGTGGCGCTTATGAACAGCAATGATACAGTGTTTCCTGGATTACCGTTGTAAACAAAGCAGAGCTGCTATGAACACTACTTTGCATTGTTCAGAGGCAAGATGAAAAGAAAATACCATATAAACTTTTCTAAAGACAGTCAGTTCCCCTCAGAGATACAGTGCATTCATATAAACTCCTACTCCAATTGTATCGCGATTTGTTTGACATCTCAACCGATTTGAATCGTCACATATTTTAATTGATTTTCAACCGGCTCGCGGTTAATCGTTACATCCCTACTCTAAAATCATTAAGAAATGACAAAACAACCCACTTTACCTCTGCAAGGAGACGAAACAGGATATTCAAAACATAAAATGCAAGTTAAGACTTAATATTGTCTAACAGTGCTACAAAGTTGATGATCAACAGAAAAGTATTTTCATAGATGAAGCAATTTGATAAAAAAAAGATCCTGAAGAGAATAGGATGTCTTTGGAATAACATGCATTGATTAATCCTGCACAACAAGACTGGAAATATACACAACTATTCAAAGGTTTGGGATTAGTACGATTTAACTTTAACATTGTTACAGAAGATTTCTGTTTCAAATAAATTAATTTATAGGTTTCACAAAAATATTAATCAGCAAAACTGTTTTCAACAGTAATAATAAGAAGAAACGTTTCTTTGAGCACCAAATCAGCAGATTAGAATGATTTGTCTGGAGTAACGGCTGCTGAAAATTCAGTAACAATAATTGTGTAATTACATGTGATAATATTTTACAGTATGACTGTTTTGCTGTATATCTGAATAAATAAATGCAGCGTTAGTGATTTTTTTAAAAGAAAAAAAATCCTCAGACCTTGGTAGAGTATATTTAAATAAATATAGTACATTTTGATCTAATGTTCTCATCAAACGCTCTAAGACTAAGTGTGACTAGTGTTTTTAAAACTTCAAAAATATAGAAGTCAAATCCTCAGTAAAGAACTCTCTCCAAAAAATTTCAACCATGTCACTGAGTCAGCTGCACACTTAAACCTTGCCATTAAGAGAAAAAACAGTGTTGAAACCAGCAGGCCAGAACTAGCATCTAGCATGTGTTTGCTCTGCATGCACTGCTTGTGGTTAGCTGTGCTAGCAGATAAAACGGGTAGGAGGCTGAGGACTTTGATCCTCCATGTAAACCCTTTCCAAGAAGTCAGACATCAGTAGACACAAACTCCTCCCTCCAGCCATCAAAAGTCCTGCGATACAAATTGAAAATCTCTTAGTCCAGCGGCAACTAAAGTCAGTAAGATGTTCTACAGACCTTGGGGAGAATGTTGTATAAACAGTACCCTATAGGGACCACACATGAAATGACTGGGGCAGCAGTGAAAAAGAATGATTGTAATGTGAAACATCTTGCTGCTAGCACATTCTCAGAAAGTAATGCGAAGGTGGAAGCGTTTGTGAATTATTACTATCCTGCTTGCTATAGTTCATACTTAAGGTTTGAGGTTTATCCAAACAGTATTAGTGCTATGGACAAATATGATACCTAAAATTGAGCGGCTTGATGGAAAGATATGTGCTTACTTAAGTAATCATACATTTTTCACTAGGCAGGTGATAAAACTGGTAACCAAAAAAAAAAAAAAAAAAAAAATGACGAGATATATCAGGGACAGGAATATTAAAGAGACCAGAACACCTTAGAAACTGCATAACAAACAGACTAACCACAACACATTAGCAACTTTTGCATAGCTAAGCCACCACTTATATTTTCTTTAGAAAATATAACAACCACAAATTAACGCTCTTAACAACTGCATAGTAATGCCCTAGCAACAACCGACATCACCCTAACGACTTTTGCAATTCACCATTTATTTTCTTCAGAAAATGTAGTGCCCACAAACAACTGCATAGTGTAGAGATACCCCTTAATATTAACCATTAGTTGACGATAAAAGGCTTATAGTCCACCAAATTTTACCTCACATTCTATTTAACACATTTCTGCTTGTTAGACTTTGGTAAGGCATGTCAAGTTTATTTGTATAGCGCATTTCACATGCGCCGGTAATTTACTTCCACTTTCTCTTAATGTTTTGCACATGCAGAAGATAAAAATTTATTTTCTGACCTTTTACAAAAAGTGTCAGTTGCTTTGGAACATTGGGAGAGGACATCATGCATTTTAAACCATATCTGTTTAAACTCCTGATATCCACTCTTATTCCTAAACGAGGAAGTAAGCCTATGGCGAGACATCCGGTTCATTAGCTGCTATAGGGAAATAACGAAGGAATAACAACGTGCTGTAAAACTGTTCGCATTACAAACGAGTATATTCATAATTAAGAAAATACACTAAAATAATATGTTAAGACATACCAATTTATTAAGCAGCAAAGGGAGTGGTTTGTACAGCTAAAAATAGCTGGAAGTAAATGAGACCGGAAGCAAGACCCATCAAATTTACAAATGGCTGTGCCCATTTTTATGTGAAGAATAAGGTGGATAGGGTTTTCTAAGCGCACACATCCGAAGCACACGAACAGAAAGCGGCTCTCACATGGCATGTGAGTACTAAACTAAGTACTAAGTACTGAGTACTAAACTCTCTTTCAGGTCTTATTGCGCTTAAATTGTCAAATACAAACAAGTTTATGTTAAAAACACACATGGGTTGCAAAAAGAAAAGCTTACCAAAATAATTTTCTGGGTTGTTCTTTTTCACGTTTTTCTGGGTTGGTAGATGCACCGAAGACCCGAATATAGCACTTAAACACGGAAAAAGTAAAATTTTTGTGATATGTCACCTTTAAATCAATATTATAAACATGCAGTTAGTCGATTTATGGCTTAAATGAACAGCTAATGGTCGAATAGGAAAATCTTTAGTTGTGGGCAGCCCTAGCATAGTGACACCCTGGCAGCCCCCTATAATACTCTCATGACTTTTGGATTGGCAAGCCCTCTAACCACCCACAACACCCTAGCAACATTTCTACAACCAAGTGCCACCCATATTTACCCCCAAAAATGTAGAAACCACATAGTTCCCGCATAGAAACCCTGGCAACCCTGCATAAGACCCTTGCAACTTTTGCATGGGCAATAACCACTCACATTTTCTTCACAACAAGTAAAAATCTAGTTTCTGATGCAACTGTGGAGAAATTATTGGAACATAAAGACATATTTTCTATGTGAAGAAAGGAAATGCATTAGAAACCGCAGGACTACACATACAGACATCTGTCTGAATGTTCTAGGCTGAGGGGGAGTTTAGCGCCACGGAATAAAGCGAGAGGAGACGAGGAGGTTTGAGACAAGTTCACATCTCACAAATCAAATGGGGAAAGGTTGAGATGGAAGAAATGAGGAGTTGCGGAGGGGGTCACTTTTCCTGAACATGTAATCACTTACCAACCCCAAGAGTTTCATGCCGCTGTCAAAGAGACATGTGAAGGGACGAGAGAAGATGTCAGAGGACAACAGGAGAAATGGATGTTAGAAAAGGGGAGATAGAAAAATGAAGACTGAAAGACAGATTGCTTGAAGTGGTTGTACAGAAGTGTATGACATATGCTGTTGTAATGTTTTGTGTGAAGTCTTGTAAGTAATACCGCTGGAATTCAGATCCTCAGACTTAGTAGTCAAAACATGTCGGCACACCCTAAATCTGTTATCATTTAACATTTCATTCTTGTCAAACACTTGATTTGTGTTGGTTTCATTTGTACTCTATGTCAAAAGCACAGCCAATTTAGTTTATGTCACTCTGGAAAAAAAAAAAATCTCCTGAATAGTAGATAGAAATAAAATTATATTATTTCCCTAGACACCTTCCTCTAATGACAATATCTTTCCTTTAAAAAAGTTTAGATTAAACAAACCCTTTCGGACACCTCTCCAGACTCTTCATCACCTCAGTTTAAATATTTATATGAGGGGAATCAGTTGTTCCTCTGTTGACGTGATTACATCTGAATGATAAATGAAAGAGCAACACAAAGCCAGGGAGGTGGGCACTCAGGCACGTGGTATCTGCAATCCCAGAGCTCATGCTGGGCTGCAAGCTTGTAGTCTTGTGAAAGACTGCACCATACTGGGACATTGCATTTGTGCCAAAGCATGCATTTCAGCTGAACATTTTCATACATAATAGAACGTATTGAAAAGAAAAAATTAAAGGAATAGCTGCTCATCTTCATGCTTTTAAACCTGTAAGACCTGTTTTTCTTTTCTTTTCTTTTTTTTTTGTGGAATACAAAGGGAGAAATTTAGCAGAATCCCAAATCTTCAGAAGATTTATAATAACTCTGAGGAAGATTTTTTATATATATATTCTTCCCCTCTGTCATAGCTTCTGAAGATTGTAACCCATAACATTTGGCATCCCTGCCAACAAACGTGGCATACTGTACATAAATCTGAATGAAATTTGAGTGCTGCAACAGAGAAGAACATTTTCAGGAATTTCAGCTTGTTTGTCACAGTGATATATGGTTTCACTTTTATTATGCTTTATGGCTGTCACATTTTGAGCCTGACAGAATCCATTCTCATTCGCTTTCATTGTATGGAAAAAAGCACCTGTGGTATTTTGCTAAACTTGTCCCTTTTGTGTTCCATTGAGTAAAGAAAGAAAGAAAATGGGTGAACTAAGTGTGAACCACTGTATCCCTTTAAAAATTGAACAGTGTTGACTTTCAAACTATCCTTATGTTTGCTATTACTCTTTCAAACGATCTAATGATCTGTATCAATGCATTTTAGGTTAGGCAATCCCACATTGAAATAATGAATTCTGGATGCAGCAACGAGAGCTGGAGGGGCTGAAAATAATGTATTGCCATGTGAGTTAGTTTGAAAACATTGAAAGTATAGAGATGCATTCAAATTTGATGTACTTTCACGCTCTCTTTTTCATAGAACGCCAACTTGTGCTTTACTTCGGTAAATATTCTGATAGGTTTAGAAACATGACATCCTTTTTAAGAGATGAGACCATGATAGCACATAATAGTAGACTGGGACCACAGAGGAACCTCATGAAAGTGTGTTTACATCATGCGAGGGAATCAAAGGAAATGTGATTTCATATTAAATCCACTCACTTCTCAATGTGACAAATTGTCCTAGTTTCATATTCACTTGGTAAGGAAGCTAATTTTCGGTAACCGTATTTCTCTGTGCATACATTTTCCTTTGAACTTACTGGACACATATTGACTAATGGGGGTAAGAGATTATTGGGCTTTTATAGTGCAGTTATCAGCTTTTGTAGCCAGACGGCTTTGAGAGATGTTGAATCAGCTATGAGGACAATCTTTTTAATATAACCTATCTGCCATTAAGGGAGTTGTGAGCACCAGATCAAATTTATCACAGTCTCCTCATGACATTCCATCCTGGAGGACTCATCATCGCTCATTCTTCGTGTGTGACTATGTCGAAGAGGAGTCACACAAGAGACGCAGCAAAGATGATTTGGGGGAAGTTAACTGGGGCTAAAAGCAGCTAGCCACATCCCGATGGTTCAAACCAACACCTCCTGGCCATTAAATATGGAATTTTGATAGAGGTTACTCTTCTATATTTATCTCAGACCTCAGTCTCAGACTTCTGAATATTTTGTATAGTTTATTCTGGCCAAGAACTGTCTGCTTAGACAGGAAGAGACTGTCTGACTGACATGTCAGCAATTCACAGTTTGTTTTGGTTTTAAATGCTGAGGCAGGTTTATCGGAAGGTCTGTATAAAAAAAGACTGTGTTATATTGATTTTGTAATTGTTTTTTTCATCTAAAGTAATACATAACTGAACAAACATATGAGCAAACTGTGTACATATCGTGGATATTTAGTTAAATTGATGGCATGGCAAATCCGTAATTAATTCTTCCTCAACCTTGTACGTTGTAAACACCAGTCGATTTTGAGACATACTCAAGCATCCTGAAATTATGTAAAACTAGCCAATCAGATTAGAGTCTGCCAGATCGAGGAAGTGCTTTCTATATTTTGGATTTTGAGATCACATTTAGACTTATAAATTCAGCAGAATGCTTTTATCCAGAGTGAATTTCAAATCTGTAATACTGTAACAGGTTACAATATATATATAAAAAAAGTAAATTCTAGAAAGTTTGTAAGAATGTGCAATTTTTCAAAAATTCTTCAGACGTTCTCAAATATATGTAGAGTTGTTACTGATTTTTGAATTCAGCAAAAAGTCATTTTAGGCATAATCATGACCGATCAATGATGATCTGTTGTTATAGTTTTCATAAATAAGCATTGCTATATGATTACTTTGTCTAGTGCTCTTATGAATGTTTTTAGCATGTCTTTGTGAAAATGTAACTTCAGTACTTAATGAAATAGCATAGACTTCTTCATGGCCAGTGTTTGCATATTTCATTTCATTCTGTAACCTACTTGTTCTACAGATCTCTATACTAGTGTTAAATGCTACTGTTTTTGATAGCATTGATAACATTTCTTCTCACAGTGACATGTATCTAAATTTAATTAGCTATACATGCAGACACTCATATGAGGAGGTTTAAATGGCAAATTCAACCCAGGCTCATTGGAAATATGTGCCTGTACATACATTTCTGCAACACCGTAATTATGTATCTTACTGCACGTTTCGTGGCAGTTTCAAAGTGAAATGTCCAGAGAGTGGCGCTAAAACACACGTTTAATACGTGACCGTGGCACGTTTTTATTACGTTGGTACAGGCACTTATTGCAACGTTTTTATTATGCTGCTTGAGGTATGTATTGCGGCCGTTTAGAATTGAAATATCCGGTGAGTGTCGCTAAAGATTAATGCTCTATCATGTTGGAAATATCCCCTACACCAAACCCAAACCTAAACCTACCCAATAGTGTTAACAAATGCAAAAGTAATATAAAACGTATTCGCTGATGCATCCGTGCTATTTTAACTTCTTTACACAGATTTGAGCTGTTTTGTCGAACCGTAGTTTCACGGGGATTCATACTGAAGCTCTTCATTACGTAAGTGCAACGCCGTATAACGTGAGCTACCGAGTAAACTTACTGGGGTGGAAAACCCATACATATGATGCAGTATATGTGACGACAACGGTCAAAAGTATCCATTTTCAAATCGCGCAGGATGTTAAAATTGTTTGTAAGTCATAACATAACATTCTGCGAGTAATTGTGTGAAAATTAGCCTTTATTAATCAAAACTCTGTACCTGTAAATCATACTTTGTGTGAAAAGGGATAAAAGTTGTCGGAATTTTACTGCCTCTAGTGTTGATTTCAACTGGAAACTGCAGTGAATCGTACATATAGGTACGTTTTTTCAGTTTTGCAGAAATGTATGCAAAACTTTATACATTCTTAAGAAATGTTTCTGAGAATACAAAACATTCTTAAGTTTATTCTTTAATTAGAAAATAAAATGGCCTTCAATCTTCATTATATTTCTAGTGTTCAGTGGCCTTTATGCAGAGCATAATAAAAGCATCTTCTCAAAAATACCTGACATAGATAATTCTTTACAGCTGTTTTACCTGTATTAACACACTATTTCAATGTCATTGAGAATAATGGGACTGAAGTATCTACCCGAAGACCAAATTGAAAATACATCCAAAGACTTACAATTCAGACGGATATGTTCCACAGCAGAAAGAAAACACAAATAAACACACAGTCATGCACATACACTCACTTAAATCTAACACTGAATGCATACTAAGCCTAATTACACACATTTTTCACATTCACTTGAGAAAAACCTCTGAATGTCCACCTTTTTGAGCATACATCCAGACCGTTTTGGAATTAAAATATGACTCACAACATAATACCCGGCCTTTACTTGAATAAAAACTCGTATGTCCTTCAAAATAATCATTAAAATTAATATATTTTTGTCCAGTCGTCCTCACGCACATCCACCTCTCACCGCAAGTGACTCATCTGTCCAACAAAACAACACTGAATGAAGAAACGTTATTAAATAATAAAAATGGCCATGTCTGAGCTAGTTTTTGTATGCTGCTTTGTGTGGTGATGTTTGAGTGTGTGTATGTCTGAGCATTCAGTGCTGCTTTTCTAAACTCCCTACATCATTTTATATAAGATTTCCTGAACCGTACAAAAGGCGACTTTCAGTTGGAGCATGTGGACTGTGCCAGACTGTCTTATTATGTGGCTTATCAATTCTTAAACACACCGACCTACCTTCGGACTACCAAACACCCACAAACAAACACTCACATAAAAATCCTATTAAACCAGTTAATAGAAGTTCGTAATCACACAGTCTTTATACGAGGAAAACGTATTCACCTACTTGTGAGCATGACCCAAATGCCAGGCAGGTTCATCTTGGGGACCCACGTCCTAAGACAAATGAGCCTCATAGCTGCAAATTCAGCAGCAACTTCAACTACTTCACTTAAAGTGGGACTTCAGACTCCATTCAATTCAATTCAAATGTTGATTTTACTTCTAGAGGTCAAAAAGCATAACACTTTCAGTGCAAAAAAAATGCCTCTGGAGGTAGAGAAAGGACAGGGGGTGAGCGAGTTAGAAGGATAGAATAAAAAAGAGAAAGCCATACGGAGAGTGACTGTGATGGAGCGGCGAATGAAAGAGAGGAGAGAATGATTGAGAGTGAAAGCCAGAGAGAGATAGAGGAGAGAAGAAAGAGGAACGTAGGGTGGGGGAAAACAAATCTAATTCCTTGCAGGATTGCTGGTGTCAAACGTGCTTATTTTTGTTTCATGGCCGTCATCCCGTGTAACTTTCCACTCTCACTCTTTTGGCTCTTGCTCTCTGACTGAACTCTGAAAGTATTCTCTCTGTTAAATGTTGTATTTCTACTAAATTCTATTCTACGTAGAATGTAAAACACCAAATATTTGGCATAACAATCATAACTTCTTTACCTCCAGTCTGAGTATTGACTATCGCTGACTCTAAGGTGGAATTAAAATTAAATGAATTTAGGCATTATAAACATACATAAAAGCACAACGCATAAACAAAATATGCTCTGTACATAATTTGCAAGGTGCAACGGTTAAGTGAAGCTAAGTCTTTTCATAGTCCTCCTTTAGTCCTTCAGTCCTTCCTCTGTTCATCCATCTTCCAGTTTTCAGGGGATAATGTTTATTTTTCAGATCAGATATCTAGAAAGATCCGAGGAGCTCTAACATTATGAGCACATTGCATTTTCAAGTACTGGGTCATTTCTTCTCTGGGAGGGGGAAAAATAATATTGACTTGTGCATTTCTTATTGCAAAACTTACAGTTACATACATATTAAATTATCATTGATTGTTATATTCTGTAAAAGTGTGTTTGCTGTAAATTCTGGCCATTCCAAGAAATTTCGCCTTTTATTCAGAGCTTTTCAGGTATAAACAAGTCCCAAAACAAAACATTAAACTTTAGCAATGGCATAAAATTCAGTGGCTTCAGAAGGTATTCAATCATATTGATTATTTCTCATTCTGCTGTGTTGCACAAGCTATATTTTAACTTTTTAACTATATATATATATATATATATATATATATATATACTTTTTTCAGAAGTGATTTCCTAGATAATTTCCTAAATAATTATCATTACATTTATAATAAAAATCTATGATTAATATCAAAGACTTCTGATAAGAACCTAAATTGTGAGCTATTGAAAACCTCCAGTTCTTCAATTGCTTAATTTAAATATCACTGACTTAATAAAATCAGTGATATTTATTAGAGGTCTTAATAACTTTTCGGAATGCTTCATATTTTTTCTCTCTTTGGAACAGCCACTAGGAAAGTTAGTCAAAAATCAAACAGCTCAGCACTCAGGAACATCACTCCTACTGTCATGCATGCTGGTGCACCATCATGCTCTGGGTTGCTTTCAGCAGGAGGGATTGGAAAAATTGTTGTCATCCAGGGCAATATGGCTGAAGTCTAGCTAGAGATAGCAAAAACATGAACTATGAGGAATTTAATAAAATGGTTAGCATTCTGAAATTATTTGTGTCTGACTCAAGACCAAAACAGTTATATATATTGCACTCATCATGAATGTGGTAAATGTTAAGTGTTAGCCAAAACAAACCTTGCAATTATCTCAGATATCAAACATAACTCATTAGCCTTGGCTCATGTTGGTGTGCTTATTATAAATAGCTCAGCGTACTGCCTGAAAAAAATATTTTAAACATCTTAGTAAAAAAAAAAAAGAAAACTAATATACGCCTTCTCTGAGTCTAGAATACCAGAAAAGTTTGGACACTGAACCCTTTTGGACTCCAAAGTCACACTTAAAATGTCTGAATGGCATTAAATTTGATGCAAAATATGAAACCAAGTGCCATCTGCAAATAAATACTTAAAATGACATAAGCTTTTTCTTTTTTCTTTTTTGTAAACTAGCTATCTTCACATTTCAGAGCCATTTTCTGCAATTACATTTAACCATCTGGTGTTGCAAATATTTTTGTGGATGTATGAAGTCATTTCCACTCAAATTCACACCGGTGTCCTTACAGAATTACCACTGGTATAGTTCCCCACATTAACTATAAACATTTGTGACAATCAGAAATTTTACAAGTATAACATTTCCATTCTTTTAAAACATAAACCTCTTTTTTTTATGTTTTTAATGAATGTTTTTAATTAATGTAATGTTTTTAATTAAAAATGTTTTTAAATGTAAACCTTTTTAAACTATATTGCTGTGATGTATCGGCTTGTATAATATTTATTCATTCATTCATTCATTCATTCTCTGATCAGATATGTGTGTGCATATGTATAATATATTCTATTGTATATATTATGCAGAATCTGTTATTTTATTTCAACATTCCACATTGTACATGGTCCCTTTCCAAAAAAAAAAAAAAAAAAAAAAAAAAAAATAACAATAATAAAATAAATGAAAATAAAAGTATGCTATATTTCTTTCAAATAAATGTCACTTGGTTTTGATTCTTCACAAAGTTGTACAGGTACAATTTTTGTAAACTCTGTAATTCCAAGTGAAATGTTGAGATGAGTTCAATAGACAATAACAAAGAAATTAAATTTGACAAATAAAACATTACATTTATATACTGTATGCCTGCTACATATCAAATTGCCACTGTGTGACCGCTATCTACTTATCAGCAAAAAGAAAACCTGTGACAGACACATATCTGTGTGGGGAATTTGAAAACAAAATGGAAAAATCTAAACCATATGGTCAATGCTCGGTGACACACAAAGAGCCAGAGAGTGATTTTCTTTTGCTATAAGTAGCTAACATTTTTTCTTCATACACTCAGTGTTCTGGCAGGCGGCCTGTTCCCCTGCCCCCATCCTTAGGGAAGCGCGTCTGTGTGTGTGTCTTTGTTTCAGCGTATAAAATTACATCCGCCTGACATGCAATCTCTACCAAGCTCCAAACAGCACAGTGACTCATTACATCATCACCAGAAGAGCCAGAAATTCAATCAAACGTCCAGATTCTCATGGCCTGTGAGTGAGTGCAAAACATGTGTTTTCTGTCGATTTGTGAAGTCAGATATTAAGTGAACATGCGAGCCTGTGAGAGACTCCAGCGACAAAGCTGCGTTCTCACCTACAGCTATTAAATCGCATTTGAGATCGCAGAGCCTAGCTGTTCGTTTATAGTAGGAACCGCTTTGGTCCTCATCTGCATAAAGCTGAGCTCTGTTCTTGCTGCACTGGCAACAGTCACTGCAGCCAGTATGTTGCAGGAAATCGCCAACTCTAATAGAAAATTAATATCTGATCATTTTGTTGCACTATATCAAGTAATTCATGGTCCAGTAAAATGACTAATCTTACCATTATCATGAAATTTCTCTCTACAGATGGTGACATATTCACAGGCTGGACCTAAATGTCAAGAAGTTGCCACCACATCAAAAGTCAGAACCACTGGCAAACAACAGCTGACAGAATCTGTTTGGCTCCAAACACTCAGTCAAAAGCGTCATGTTTATTCAAACCCGAGCACATGCTTCACTCAAACTCTGTGGATTTCAGATAGTGGATTTTTAAATCTGTGGATTTTATATAGTGGATTATGAATGGTCCAGACTCGCATGACTTCTCCCTCATGGATCAAAGTGTCGAACAACCTAGAATATCCTTTCTTACATTTATAATAAACTAATAAATAGTTAGTTCATGACACCTTTACTGAGTCATCCCACATATACGACTCCTAAAACAGACACTACCTCCATATTGGGCCAAAAAGAAATACTGGTAAGTCTGACAAACTTCCCACGAAGAACCCCACACAGGACCTGATGTCCATAGATTAACCATTTAAGGCCAGATTTACTAACAACTTGCGCCAGTGCAAACTTTCTTTGGTACTATCAGGATTTACTAAAGACGTGCAGAGAAGAATTAGCGCTGAAAAGGCATGGACAGTTATTTTTCCTCCTGACCTTACTGAATATGCATTTGTAGGAGTTTTTCTTTCAGACACAAAATTTATGGGAGGAGAGTATTAAAATGAATCACACAATGTGATTTACTAATGTTTCGCTTATCAAATTACTGGTATTTGTGCCACTGTTTAACACAAAAAAAGCATGTCTTAAGCAGGCGGTAATTTGCACTGCTCTTGGTAGACTGTGCTGGTCATTATGGAAATGATCTGTCTGTACCTGTGTTCTTTAATGTGTGCATTGTTAGTAAATCACATGCAGAATTTTCCCCTCACATCAACACTTTTATGGAATTGCGCTCTAACGCTAATTTGCCCTGTTTAGTAAACCCAACCCTTAGTATTTACGCAACATATTATAAGAAAAAATAGAGGTAAATATGTTAATGTTTATTATTGTAGGTTCATCATTGTTCTCATGTAGGTTTAAGTGGACTTGTTTTGGGGCATTTAGCTTGACATTTTCAGGTTGTCTCAGGGTTTAACATCAAGCCAAGAAGGTTAGATGCATTCGAAGGGCATTGAGTTTGAGACGGAGCACAGATGTCAATATAACAGAGAAATCAGACTGAGTGGATGTTCCAGTGGAGTATGCAAGGATGTGTGCGCACTCACATGTGAGTGGCCGTGTTGCACATGGAATGCAGCTACACTATTCAAGGATAGGAAACTTTCAGTAGGTAGAGCTGGGACTTTAAATCAGCCAACAGGAATGGTTTCTTCTGGTCAGGTCAAACAATTTCACTAGTGAACTTTATGAATTATTTATATGGTATGTAATATTTATATGAGGTTTTCAGTGGCTAATATAGACAACTGGAAAGTGGGTGGCTGATATACATGGTATGTAATATTCATATGGTTTTTAAAAAAACATCCAGATGGGTAAATAGATGGAGAAATGGGTAGAATATTACTCCAGGCTACACTCCAGAACTGTCACCACTGAATGCTCATCATGCGACAACTGGACACAGAACTGGGAGCCATGATTAGAGCAGCTGCTTGAAACTCCACTACATTGCTGTCATTGACTTGAATAAAGAGGGGCTCTTTTAGATGCTTCAGAAGGCATGCGGTCTCCTAGACTGTACAGAATCATCAAGCTCTTCCAAAAGAACATGAAGGAAAAGCTTTTTAGTTGCTTGTTAGAAACTCTGAATGCTAGAACACCTGCAGCAACCAAACGCAAGGGTCTGTCTTGATTCCAGGCCTTCCTCATAACAGAAGAGTCTAAAATACACACCAACAGAGTTTCTCTACAAGCTTTTATAACTCAGATAACAAGAACCAGAACCCTAGGGTGCTTATCAGGAGCTGCTTTCTGGCAGTGATGCTGCCACCGCCAGCTGCAAGAGGTAAAAACTACATCCTTCTAAGTACCCAATGGACTGGCTTGTAAGACATTGGCTTGACCATCTTCATGAAGAAAAAATACTTTTGCCACATGGATGAAATCCACAAACATCCATTATTGCACAACATACCACATTGTTTGGAAAACTTACTGCTGAGACCAAGACAACAGTGTACAATGTGTCTTTAGTACACCATCTAACTAAACATCACCCTAGTATGTAGTGTCCTGACAGTGAATTTGCATGAATAAAATGAATATTTAATGTTATACTGTATATATATAAAAATATGTATGTGGTGAATTTCTTCTTTTTTTTCATTACAGTTACCTAGTCTTACCTTAAATGATGTTTCAGTCTCTTGCTGTGCTGTTCTGTGAGAGATCCAGTGTGCTGTCACTCTCTGTCCTCTGTCTTCCACTGAAAAGAAGGAGATACACTGAGATGATGGGAGGGAATAAATGTTTACTGACATTTAAGCTTCACTTTTATTCATTGACATATAAGAGTGTCCGTTATAAAGAAAAGGAAAAAAAAATTAAATCTAGTTTAAAATGCATGTGACACGTTCTTAGAAATGTACTCTTTTTATTCATCTCGATTCCATCTTGATTTCAACAAATTCCAAGTTGAATTTGAATGACTCTAAAAAGTCATGTGATACAACCATCAAGAAAAAAAGTACAAAGAAAAACATTTTCCTTACATTTTGAACACATGTGATCATTACTTTCAAAATGGTTTTAATTTATACACTATTTAAAGGGATAGTGCACCCAAAAATGAAAATTCTGTCATTAATTACTCACCCTCATGTCATTCCAAACCTGTAAGAACTTCGTTCATCTTTGGAACACAAATTAAGATACTTTTGATGAATTCCGAGAGCTCTCTGACCCTCCCATAGACAGCAAGTTTCCTAACATGATCAAGGCTCAGAAACATATGCAACATAGAGTATGTACGCGAATACGTTGTTTACGTTCAGATCAATGCGTAAACAACGAATCTGCATACATACGTTGCATCCATTGTTTTCATATTGATATTAATAAAAAATGTTTCTTGAGCACCAAATCAGCATACTAGAATGATTTATGAGGGTTTATATTACTGGTGCAATGGCTGCTATAAAATTAGGATTTAGTTGGGAAAAATATATATTTAATATATAATAAGAAAGAAAACATTTGTTTTAAATTGTAATAAAAAATCACAATATTACAACAATAAAAAATGATTACCGATCCCAATCATTTGAACAGTAGTGTATTTTTTAATAGATTTTTTAACAAATATCTTAAATTAATTCCTTTCAAAGAAGTTTTGAGTGGTGGTATCATATGACATTTTTCCTGACCTTGTGTCATGTCACAATAAAAAAGCCAAATGATCTGAGACTTACTGAATTAGGAGCATAGTCTGGTTTCAGCGTGTACCCCGAGATGAAATCCTGCAGGCGCCCCCAGACTACTAACCATGTTTGTGCTTTTATCAAGCCTGAAACCTTATGAAAGTTGAACATGGACGTGTTACTTATGAGACTACAACATAGTTTGGCAATCTAGGCCTCATATTAAGTTAATAAACTCTAGAGAGGCAGCTGAAAGTGGGCAGCAGGTCACACTATTAATCTCCCTCAATCACTCATGATTAAGAGGTATAATCATCCTCATAAATCATTTTGTACGTCTCAGCTTTCATGCACTTGATTTAAAGCTCTTGAGGGATCCAAAATTAGACACTAAAATTACAAGCTTTTACAAGTTGATTATCAGCACAGCAAAACTGGCTATGCATTCTCTCTGATAAAGAGAAGAACAAGAGGGGAGAGGTAATGAGAGGTGTGGAATTTTCTCTTACCTCCCTCTCTTTTCCTCAACAATAGAACTTTTCTTTGCAAAAAGAAACAAATAAGCATCCCCTCTCAGCTTGATCCCAGACATTTGGGGTCTCACACAGAGCTGTCATGCACACAAATGTGGAAAAATAAGATCATTACTGACCTCTCCATATCCATTTATGGCTGGAGTTTATGAAATATGACGCGGTAAAAGGAAGCAATAGAATTGATCGGGAGGGGAGTGTGTCGGCACGCTCCTCACAAGACCATCCTTTTTCCAATTTGCTTTTCTATTTCCAAATTGTAATGGTCTCATCTCTTCTAATGCTAAAATATCTGACTCGTCTTAAATCAGCGCCATCTAAATCACTGCGGCCTGTCAATCACAACGCAATGTTTCGCAAAGTCTATTCTGGTTGTAACCGCAGTTCTCTTCCACAATAAACATCATCAAAGGCCAAGTTTGAGTTCTGGGGATGTAAAATAATCAGCCTGTCGCCTGCACAACATAAATCCAGAGAATCCATCAACGCAGACTATGGCCCTCTAGAGAAAACCATTTTCCAAAACTAATAGGTTTAGAGAAGGCATTAGCTGCAAGCCAGCCTAAGACATTGTTCCCAAAGAATGATCTAAGAAGGCCAGAGCTGGCTTGAGGGCAGTTGCTCTGAAAACACAGCGAAATTGACCTTCCTCTGGTTGACAATTATCTGCCCGTCAAGTCATTCAACTGCCATGGGGGTCCCAAAGAGCCTTACTTTTTCCACTTCCTCTCTTACCAGGCTTTTTAGGAACAGACCTCAGGAGAAAAGTTTGAAGGAGAAGAGGATTAGTATTCTTCCTCTTTTTGCTATCTGTTCACTTTCCTCTCTTGCTTCCCTTGGAGTCTAATTATTACAAAGAAAAAACAAAAATAGTATTTTATATATATTTATAATTACTTCAAATATTAACTTACATATTTCGCTCAATTTATGTACACCTTAAAAAGGTAGGAATATTAAAAAAAAAAAAAAAAGATTTCCTCATTTTAACACCTCCACATAGGAATGTGTGTAAAATCTTTGATTTCCTGATTCTCACGCCTCATTACGGAGATGAACAATATTGAGGTCAGACCTGAGGATGGGACAGGTTGAGTGTAACTGACAGATCCGACCGGATGTCAGCTTTAAAATGTCACAAATGAAATATTGCACCAGATGTTACAGAAGCAGGTTACACCCATACTGTGTTCTAAAGAGGCCTAATGAGTGTATCCAGATATCCAGCACAGATGTAAGAAAGCACATAAGATCCATAAAGCAACATTGCTGTTAGGATTACGTATTGATCACCCAGTGAGGACAGAATACAAATAGAGAGAAAAACAGACGAGATGATTATGATTTCCTGTCACTACTGAGAGAGATAGAAGGGGAGAGAGAGAGAGATGAAAAGAGTAGGTCTATTTAAAATTTGCGACCGATATGGGTTTTTCAAGAGAGTGGCCAAATGGCCGGTATAATGCTGATATATAGCCAACCTAATGCAATTTAATGAAACACAAAATTGCTTAAATGAAATAAAATATGGAAATGCAATGGCAATGTATTGTGCATAATATTTGCTCAAAAACAAAGATTTATAATCAAAAGACTTTTAATAAAAGCTATTTATTACGGTTTCAATATTTTTATATCTCAGCTTAATGTTTTAGAAATATGCAATCTGTAGGCTGATTTCTCAAAAAAGGGTAAACACTGTGGTATTGTGACGCAAAAAAAGCTAGATTTACACAGACACATTAGCACAACTAATGTTGTGTGTTTGGGACGTGACTATCTGTTCTACATGGTGACTTCAGAAATGATACTATTATAAATGATGTGCTTCAACTTAAATTGCAATAAATTATCAAAATTGTTTATTGGCAAGGATTCGCACAAGGGAAGATCGTATTAACCCTTAAATGTGCATAAGGACAGTGTAAAACTGGGTAAAATCTAGTATGAAACTCACACTCAACAAACAATCTTTCTACATTTTAGTAAATGAAAACTTTGTTTAAATGGTCTAAAATCAAGCGATTAACTGGCTAATATATCAGTCTGTCACAGCAGCTGTCTGACTGTGTGAGGAATTCCACACATCATCTGTGTGACTGACCAATCTATAGACCATTGCTGAGAGACAGAGACTAAAAAATACATGTCAATATCAGATTGACAGGAAGCATCTGCAATTTAGTGAGTCCAGAACACTCTAAAAGATGCTGCATGGTGCAGATGACGGACTACGATTGTGTGTGTGTGTGCGTGAGATAAGCTGGCACAAGATTGAATGTTGCTTCTGTGTGGGGGATCTCTTCTCTGAATTGTGCCTGGTGCGTGTGTGAGAGAGGAGACAGAAAGAAAAAGAGATAGAGCGGTTTGAATGGAACTGTTTCTATCACTGTTTCCAGGGTGCCGTTTTAAACCAAATGCAATCACAAAGCGCTGCAGGGACCGGGCGTCTTCAGTGACAGCTCTAAACAACAGAGGCAAACTCCTCCCTTACCTTCCAACTAACAGCTCCGCCACGCTCCCCATCTCTGTCTGCAGCTTTTTGTCTCTCTGATTCACTCTCTGATTACCTTTGTCTCTCTTTTTATCTCTCTCTCTCTAACACACACAAACACTCTTTCTCTCTCGCTCATTATATAGCACCTAAGAATGTAAATTTATAATACAATCTGACTCATACAGCCTTCAATATTTTTTTTTTGTTTAAATGCCACAAGTATTGCTTGTGTAGGAGTGCACTAAAGTCCCCTCGCACTTCAAACTGTTCTGAGATACACTGATTTATGTTAAGTCTTTATCAAAGAAGTTCATGCTGCTCTAGTTGATGCACAATGGACACACAAAGCACGAGTACTATTTGAAATGCTAACAATGTGTGCACTCTTGTAAAAGAAGCGTAATTTAGCATACTTTTAAAAAGGGTACTTATCATAAATAATATAATATTTAAGACAGTAAATGTGACATTGTATGCTATTTACAATGAAATGAAAATGCATTATAGTTTAAATTTATATTTAATGTAATGTAGCACTTACATACATCTTTATATGTAATTTCAGAATTACTTCTATTTTTTTTTATGACTGTAGTGAAGACAAACATTTATGGTAAACTAAAAAAAATGTACATAATTTCTATTGAAACTTAGGTAACACTTTATTTTAAGGTGTCCTTGTTACACGTTACATGTACTTACTATTATAATAACAATTAATTATGCATAATTACATACATGTAACCCTAAGCCAAACCCTAATCCTAACCATATAGACATATGCATGTAGTTACTTAATATTAATCAGTACTTAAATGTATAATTACACTGTAACAGACACCTTAAAATAAAGTGTAACCGAAACTTGTGTCATGTATTTATTTGTAATTACACATTTGTAATGATGAAGTTACATTTTATTTAACATATAATAACTTAAACTTAACTTAAAAGCTAATTTAAATACAGTACACTACACTTAAAATTATAATCAAGTACTTTACATGAGCTTTAGCATTTTAGTCAAGATATCAAAAGTGTACTTCTTTAAAGCATGATTAAAACATAGATTTAAAATATACTTTAAAGCTAAGTTACTTAAGTGTGTTAAGAAACAGTCATGAAACTGTACTTCACTTAAACGGCCTTTTATCTCATTAATGTTATATTATCTGCAAGTACAGTTTTTTAAATTTACTTTTAAAATGCCTTTAAAGTACACTACAAGTGCACATTCAACACAATTTAGTACACTTCTTTTTCACAAGGGCAGCATGGAGTACAACTTTATAATATTCAGAATTTGAAGTACATGCTGTATTTAAAAAGACAGAGAGGATTTATAATGATGTACAGTGGAACTACAGCTTGAGAAAAGATGGCGTTATAATAAGATTCCATGCCACAAAAGTCGCTTTCACAAGGAAAAACAACCATTATCTATTGTGTGAGCCAATTTATGAAAGTCATTATCCTGATAGAAAAAGTGTAGTCCAGGGACTAATGGAACATTCCAGGAACAAGGGGCTTTTTAGACATACTGATGAAACCCAAAGTCATCCATCTTTCTTCTCATCGCATAAACATAAGGCGTATAAATGAATAATGGGGATATAACTAACCCATGCAACTGTGGTGAGCACAAAGCGCTGTGAGTAAACCACTGCAAAAAGCCTGCCTTATTTATACCTCCTGTGCTATTATGTGCATATTTCAAATAAGTTTACAATACATGAGCCCAGGCCTTCCTCGAAGAGAAGAATACTTTCGACTTTTATACTGTAGCGGTTTGTATTTAACTGTGATGCAAGCATTATCTTCCACCATTTGTCTCATTTGCAGTTTTTCAAGCTTTCACATCATTCTGCAACAAATAGCACAGTATATAGAAAACACAACACACTATTTACTATAGAATCACAACACTACTGATATTCCTGTTCATATTCTTTTTTCTCTGCAATTAATTCAGCATGAACAGCTTAAAGTACAGACTTATTTCAAACTACATTGTATTGGAGTACAAGACAATGGTTTGACTTCAAAATTTCACATTTAATTCTTTGTGTTACTTGCCAGCTTTTGTAATTATTTGTGAAAATTACTAGCAGTTTGAGTACCCATTTTCTTTTTTTCAGTGTATGTTTGAGTATTCGACCTGTTATGAGTTGATCAATGTCACACTGGCTCTGGTGAGTTAACTGTAAGCAACTGATAGTGAATTCATTTATTTAAGTGAAAGCTAGAATGGTCAATGTTTATAATAAATATTTGACACTGTATGAGTATCTGAATGACAGGCAAGGAAAAGCATATTTTGTGAACAAACTGAATAAGCCGGAGATTGCATCCAAACATAGATGAATAAAGTTTTATGTTCAGCATAAAAGTAATCCTGAAGTCCTCCAAGGCCGGCTTTACTACGGTCGATATCTGTTTTGAGATGAAAGATGGCATCAATTAACAACTTGCATTGTATGAAAAGAGAGAGCGAAAGAGCGACTGCAGAGACACAATAAACACTATTATGTAGGAAATCGATTGTCCAGATGAGCAGTCAGTTATTCCAGACAACAGAAATTCATTAAACAAAAATATTTGACTTGAAGTATTTTAGAAAGCTATGTGTAATAATCTAAAATAATAATTCCTTGGCACAAAAACTTTTTTTTTTTTTTTTGGTAGCTTCTTTTGTCCCAATATTCTATATGTCCCCGTATAAGAATCAGTACTTATGTTTTCACTATTAAAAACTGAATAGGCAGTGAAGTCATTTTAATATTTCCATTCTAAATTGGAATTTCATTTCTTGGATTTTTATTTATTTATTTATTTATTTGCATTCAAAATTTATATTGGTCTTTTCCTCATTAAATATGCAAATGAAGCAGTGAAACTGCATTGCTTGCATTCAGCAACAATATATTTTTTATTAGGCTATTATGTCACAAGACTTTCTTCCAGTCTAAGTAGAAGTAACAATAGGCTAGCTTTGTGCATCATTTAAAATCCACATGTAGGTATAAACAAGCCATAAGTTAATTTTAACATCAACTTCTCAGCTCAGCAGAATATTTGCTCTTGCTAATAGCTCTTGTCTGTCGTAGATAATATCGCTAGCCTTGTTATAAATGCATTAAAGGTCTGTCATGCAATATGGAGGCTGAAGCTCAGTGCAGGTCCCAGAGTCCCCGGTCAAATCTCAGAGAGATGTAGCAACTTCTCCAAACACGCAGAACAAGCGGAGAGCTCGTGTCGTTTCTGTTGGAACAGGACTGAACCTGATATCCTGAGACCAACAGCCTGTTTGAGTTTCTTTAAACACACAGTGTTTAAATGACAGAGTAGTGATGCCTGTGATGAAATATTCTAATGGGAAAAAATGGTCAACAGTCTTCCGTTTTCTCTTTCATTTGCTGATCAGTGAGAATCTGGGGCGTTAATTAAATGAACTTCTTGAATGCTGGGTATCATGTTGTGGTTTATACAATTGATAATAATGGATTTGCAGCATCAATAACAGTTTGGTTTTAATGGAGTCCTGTCATTAAGGCTGACATCACACATCATTGTTTGTTTTACACAACAGAAAGACTGACTAATGTCTAAAAATCAAATCGGTTTGTTTTGTGCCGTTCAGTGATTTGACAGAAATGTGTCGCTTTTAAAAAGGGATTCTGGTTGTGGTCCTCTAAATGATCCCGGTTTATAGCCTAACGATTCTTTAAGTACCTCTAAACAAGAAATATAGGGGAAAAAGAACATGTAGGTTATAAAAAATCTGAAATAGCCTACAATTCTTTTAAAAGTTTGTTTACACAGACTTTATAATGACTTGAAAGGACATTTTTTTAGCATAATAGCAGCCCAATTATTAAATAAATAATATATCAAACAACAAAACAAATATTTAATCACCAACTAGGCCCTACTCGTTGTCGCGAACAGCCTACTGTTATTTAAGTATCTACTTTGTTAAGTTGTTGTTGCTACAACAACACAGTAAGAGTTTCTAAATTAAATAAGTAGCCACTCCAAATCATTCATAAGTGTTTTAGATTCACTAGAAGAATCAGCTCCTAAGAGTCATTCCTTCGGGAATCTGCACGCAATTTTTGTCGTTTAAGATGCATTTCTTTTATTCACTAAAATTCGCTTTTGATTCGCGGTGTATGTTTTTGATCAAATAAAAATAACCGACTTGTGTTAGTCAATCATTTGGGATTCGGACTACTGCTGTATGATTTGATCCACTGAAAAGAACCGGCTCATAAGACTCGCTCGTTTGGAAATCTGATTACACTGGTCGCGCTTGATTGTTTTTTGATTCACCAAAAAGAATCGACTGATAAAGAGTCATTCGGGAATCTTATTAAACTGGGCGGCGCGCAGCGCCTTGTTTCACGATGTGGATTTATAGTATGAGCGCTGCACAATGCAATAGTAGTGCAATAAATACTCGCAGAATATTTTAGTTCAGAACTTCGGATGCATGTTCCAGAATTCATGAAAAATCATTCGGCTATGAAAAACCGGTTCTCGATCCCTAAACCTACTCGTAAATGTCTCAGTAACAGTCGTTCAGCTTTAACTGTTGGATAGAATCACAGTCTAGCTGCATGTGTCACATTTTCTCCCTCACCTTGCAATTTCAGCTGAGATCAATATAAAGCTGCAATCACATCTGCTTATGAAGCGTGGATCAGCAACATTAGTGTAAACAATCAGCTGAGAATAGGCTAAGAGGTATTGCATTAGTCAACGTGGGCAACATCGCCATCCTTATATGGAAGAGAAATCACTGATGAATTATCGCTCAGAAAAATTTGTTTACACGATAACCCAAGCAAACAATGCATTTACGCATCAAATCTACACTTTTCTAAAGTTATTTAAAAGCGTGTCCCCCGCAAGAAAACTTCTTCACGGATGCGCGCAACTGGTTGATAATACAACTTTCCAAGTAGGTTCTGGGTAAAACAGCGATGTCTTACCTTCCTCCCGAGGATTTCCGCCTACAGTTTCCAGTAAACCGTTAAAGAGAAAAACCGATAGCATTACAAGCACACATCGTGTCGATGAAGTGTGTCCGTTTTTCTGTCTGTGTTTGGTATACATCCCTGTGGCGGTCGGTGCTGTTCTCCGTCTCGCCTCTCGCTGTATTCACTCGCCAGCGTGAGAGGAAACAAGAAGAAATAGATGTAACGGAGTCAGCTAAGCTCTGCCCTCTCGATTTGCGTGAGCCACACGAACCATTATATATTCGTTAAACTGTCCTACTAAGAGCAGCCAGAGAACACGACCAAGGCAGGAAGGGTAAGATCTGTGAAGCCTTGGACACTTGAAAGCACGCGCCAGGGCTTAGTGAATCAATGATCAGTGTATTCAGCAGACCCCTGCTGAGAAAAACAGTTTAAATCAGCTTAAGCTGGTTTGCAGGTCTGAAATGGTCTCTCAGCCTGGTCAGACTCGTTTCAGACGTTTGTTTTAAACCGATGTAGGAAAGGCAAAGCCCATTTCCACCACATAAGGAAAAAGAAGAAGGAAAAAAACTAAAAAAAAAACATTCGTGGCATAAATTACGAAATAAGTCACAACTAAAAAAAGTCTAAATTGTAACATTAAAAAGTAAAAAATTATGAGATAAAAGTTCATTCATAAAATTCATGAGATACAATTTTTAATTTCATAGTTATGACTTAGTAAATCATAGTGTTGACTTTTATGACCCTCTAACTCTAGCATTGTCTTTTCTAATTCTATTTTATCTATCTGCCTTCTTTTTATTTAAAACACACACACACACACACACACACACACACACACACACACACACTTGACCCTCTATCAATTGCATAATTATTCTCTAACTGCTAGCTTTTCTTGAAAAACTAACTAACTTTCTATATTCTATCTACTTGTTTTCTTAAAACAAACAAACAAACAAAACAAAACAAACAACAACAACAACAACAACAACAAAAACCCTTGCTAAGTGTACTGCGTTATAGGCTAACCGAGACTTGTTATAGCGCTTGCATGTTGTTGCTCTTTTGTTGGTTTTGATTGCTTCTATTGTCCTCATTTGTAAGTCGCTTTGGATAAAACCATCTGCTAAATGACTAAATGTAAATGTAAATGTAATTATGATTTACCCACTTGACTTTTTTTTTTTTTTTTTTTTTTCCTTATGTGGCAATAATGGGCTTTCATTGGGACATAGGCTAATAATAATATCATAGGCTATCCGACTAATTTGACTCTTCTTGAATTCTGGGAAAGAATCTCTGTTTAAAAACATATTTTCAACAATATTTTGCCTTTAAAAGTAATACTTTGTTACAAAAAGTAATACTCCTCCATTAATTATAAGATAATTCATATCTTATATACATTTTTAGTATATGTTTACTTAATATATGTAATATAATATAATGATATATAACCCTGGACCACAAAACCAGTCATTAAGGTCAATTTTTAGATTTTTACATCATCTGAAAGCTGAATAAAAAAGCTTTCCACTGATGCATGATTTCTTAGGATAGGACTATATCTGGCAAAGATACAACTATATGAAAATCTGGAATCTGACGGTGCAGAAAAAAATAAATAAATACAAAAATTAAAATCACCTTTAAAGTTGTCCAAATGAAGTTCTTAGCAATTCATATTACTAATAAAAAATTAAGTTTTTTATATATTTATGATTGGAAATTTACAAAATATCTTCATGGAACATGATCTTTACTTAATATCCTAATGATTTTTAGCATAAAAGAAAAATCGATCATTTTGACACATAGAATTGTATTGCTGGCTATTGCTACAAATATACCCGTGATACTTATGACTGGCTTTGTGGTCCAGGGTCACATATAATATAATATAATATAATATAATATAATATAATATAATATAATATAATAAATATAATATAATATAATATAATATAATATAATATAATATAATATAATATAATATAATATAATATATAGTTTCACCTGCATTTTTGAATTCTGTTGTTTCCACAATTCTGCATAAAGGTTTTTTTTTTTGTTTTTTTTTTTTGTTTTTGTTTTTCCTAGCAGGCACATAACAGCATTGTGATCCAAGATGTAATGCTAGCAGAACGGCTTTGGGCCTGGAAAGAAAAATCCCCACAATGAAACAATGGATCTCCTAACAGAGCATGTGTGGTTTCTGTGACTTTATCATATACTCAGTCATCAGGAAATGTTATATCCGTTTAGATTTTAAACATCAATACCATCAAAACAAAGCATGCAAATTGTTTACAGCAGAGGTCCCCAACCACCGGGTCACGACCCACTACCGGGTCATGGAAGAATTGCTACCGGGTCGCAAGAACGTTCTGGGAAAATGTGTAGCCTATAGATATGATCATATGACACACTGTTATTTATTGCACGTTAATGAATGCTAATTATTCTGTATTTTCGTTGTATGCGATTGATATGGAGTAGCAATTTGACGATTTCATGTTAAGTTAGTATATGATAGATTGCTCTGAACTGTAATAGTCTATATTAGGGGTTAAACGGAGAGCAACTGATCCGTGATTCGTACAGACCAGACCCCACTGTTCGGCACGCATGTTATTTCACTGCAGTCACGCCATCTGCGCTTATTTTTATTTTTTATTTTTAAAGAGTGGGTCAGATCTCGTATCAAACTGAACTGATACTTTATTGTATCATTTTTTAATAATTGCATACCAAAGTCATGACAAATGCTATTTACATTGCTATATAGACATATTTTTAAAAAAAATCATAAAAAGATAAAATCAAATTGTTTTCTGCAAACTCCACCAGATTCTTGTTCTGTATCTCCCCAAATACCACTGAGGTGATTTTCATGTTGCTTTACTGTATCATTTTTTTAATAATTACATACCAAATTCATGACAAATGCTATTTACATTGCAATATAGACATATTTTAAAAATTCATAAAAAGATAAAATCAAATTGTTTTCTGCAAACTCCACCAGATTCTTGTTCTGTATCTCCCCAAATACCACTGAGGTGATTTTCATGTTGCTTTACTGTATCATTTTTTTAATAATTACATACCAAATTCATGACAAATGCTATTTACATTGCAATATAGACATATTTTAAAAATTCATAAAAAGATAAAATCAAATTGTTTTCTGCAAACTCCACCAGATTCTTGTTCTGCATCTTCCCAAGTATCACTGAGGTGATTTTCATGTTGTTTTACTGTATCATTTTTTAATAATTACCTACCAATTTGTTTTACTGTATAATTTTTTAATAATTGCATACCAAAGTCATGACAAATACTGTTTACATTGCTATATAGACATATTTTTAAAAAAAAAAAATCATAAAAAGATAAAAATATATATATATTTTTTTTTTCTGCAAACTCCACCAGCTTCTTGTTCTGCATCTCCTCAAGTACCACTGAGGTGATTTTCATATTTTTGGTATGTATTTGTCATGACTTTGGTATGCAATTATTTAAAAAAAAAATTATACAGTAAAACAACATGAAAATCACATCAATGGTACTTGGGGAGATGCAGAACAAGAATGTGGTGGAGTTTGCAGAAAAAAAAATTTATTTTATATTTTTATGAATTTTTAAAATGTCTATACAGCAATGTAAATAGCATTTTTCATGACTTTGGTATGCAATTATTAAAAAAAAAAATACACTAAAACAACATGAAAATCACCTCAGTGGCACTTGGGGAGATGTAGAACAAGAATCTGGTGAAGTTTGCAGAAAGCAATTTGATTTTATATTTTTATGAATTTTTAAAATATGTTATACAGTGAGGTAATAAATAGCATTTGTCTTGACTTTAGTATGCAATTATTAAAAAATGATACTGTAAAACAACATGAAAATCACCACAGTGGTACTTCATGGGGAGATGCAGAACAAGAATCTGGTGGATTTTGCAGAAAACTATTTGATTTGATCTTTTTTTATGAATTTTTAAAATATGTCTATACAGCAATGTAAATAGCATTTGTCATGACTTTGGTATGCAATTATTTAAAAAATTATATAGTAAAACAACATGAAAATCACCACAGTGGTACTTGGGGAGATGCAGAACAAAAATCTTGTAGAGTTTGCAGAAAACAATTTGATTTTATCTTTTTATGAATTTTTAAAATATGTCTATACAGCAGTGTAAATAGCATTTGTCATGGCTTTGGTATGCAATTATTTAAAAAATTATACAGTAATGTATCAGTTCAGTTTGATACGCGATCCGACCCACTCTTTAAAAAAAAAAAAAAAGATTTTGATTTTTGAAGCTTCATGGCTGTTACTACCACGCAACGCCATGTAGACGCGCAAAAAAAAAATTTTGGTGTAGGTGGCGTGACTGCGCTTTTACGAAACGCAGATGGCGTGACTGCAGTGTTATTTTGAGATTAATTTGCCAATTTATACGTGCAGGCACTTTTAAACCACAAGAAGAAGAAACGAAAGAGAACTCAATTCGTTACTCACGCGCTGTTCTCACACACAGCCAAAGCGAGCACAAGCATAGAGACGTGTTGCAGACAGCGCGGAAATACCGAGTTGATTCCTCTTTCGTGTCTCCCTGCATTTAAGATATCAACCCGTTCTGTAAAGTCTTGTTATTTATACGCAGACTGATGAGAACGGGTTGAAGATACAGGTGCATCTCAATAAATTAGAATGTCGTGGAAAAGTTCATTTATTTCAGTAATTCAACTCAAATTGTGAAACTCGTGTATTAAATAAATTCAATGCACACAGACTGAAGTAGTTTAAGTTTTTGGTTCTTTTAATTGTGATGATTTTGGCTCACATTTAACAAAAACCCACCAATTCACTATCTCAACAAATTAGAATATGGTGACATGCCAATCAGCTAATCAACTAAAAACACCTGCAAAGGTTTCCTGAGCCTTCAAAATGGTCTCTCAGTTTGGTTCACTAGGCTACACAATCATGGGGAAGACTGCTGATCTGACAGTCGTTCAGAAGACAATCGACACCCTTCACAAGGAGGGTAAGCCACAAACATTCATTGCCAAAGAAGCTGGCTGTTCACAGAGTGCTGTATCCAAGCATGTTAACAGAAAGTTGAGTGGAAGGAAAAAGTGTGGAAGAAAAAGATGCACAACCAACCGAGAGAACCACAGCTTTATGAGGATTGTCAAGCAAAATCGATTCAAGAATTTGGGTGAACTTCACAAGGAATGGACTGAGGCTGGGGTCAACGCATCAAGAGCCACCACACACAGACGTGTCAAGGAATTTGGCTCTTGTTAAGCCACTCCTGAACCACAGACAACGTCAGAGGTGTCTTATCTGGGCTAAGGAGAAGAAGAACTGGACTGTTGCCCAGTGGTCCAAAGTCCTCTTTTCAGATGAGAGCAAGTTTTGTATTTCATTTGGAAACCAAGGTCCTAGAGTCTGGAGGAAGGGTGGAGAAGCTCATAGGCCAAGTTGCTTGAAGTCCAGTGTTAAGTTTCCACAGTCTGTGATGATTTGGGGTGCAATGTCATCTGCTGGTGTTGGTCCATTGTGTTTTTTGAAAACGAAAGTCACTGCACCCGTTTACCAAGAAATTTTGGAGCACTTCATGCTTCCTTCTGCTGACCAGCTTTTTAAAGATGCTGATTTTATTTTCTAGCAGGATTTGGCAGCTACCCACACTGCCAAAAGCACCAAAAGTTGGTTAAATGACCATGGTGTTGGTGTGCTTGACTGGCCAGCAAACTCACCAGACCTGAACCCCATAGAGAATCTATGGTGCATTGTCAAGAGGAAAATGAGAAACAAGAGACCAAAAAATGCAGATGAGCTGAAGGCCACTGTCAAAGAAACCTGGGCTTCCTTACCACCTCAGCAGTGCCACAAACTGATCACCTCCATGCCACGCCGAGTTGAGGCAATAATTAAAGCAAAAGGAGCCCCTACCAAGTATTGAGTACATGTACAGTAAATGAACATACTTTCCAGAAGGCCAACAATTCACTAAAAATGTTTTTTATATTTTTTTTATTGGTCTTATGAAGTATTCTAATTTGTTGAGATAGTGAATTGGTGGGTTTTTGTTAAATGTGAGCCAAAATCATCACAATTAAAAGAACCAAAGACTTAAACTACTTCAGTCTGTGTGCATTGAATTTATTTAATACACGAGTTTCACAATTTGAGTTGAATTACTGAAAAACTTTTCCACGACATTCTAATTTATTGAGATGCACCTGTACATAGGCTTCCAGGGGCGTAGATTACGCGGGGGACGTGTCCCCCCCCCCCCACACACACTTTTAATATCATGTAAATTCGTCCCCCACACTTTTTAGGGCAAGTGTGTTCGCATAAAGGTTTTCAAGAGCCAGTGTGAATAAATACAGATTTAAATTCAACGAGACAGGATATTCTGTTGCATGACCTGATGTTTTATTCGGACCCAGAATAAGGCGAGATGAACATCACGGAGCGCTAAACACTCTGTGCAGTGTATGTTTCATTCATACTCGAAACCGGAGAGCGCTCTGCGCAGAAAGTCGCACCAGGAAATTCCTAATATGGACAAATGTCCAGCTATCGCTGTATGAAAACTGTTTTCACAGAAAAAAACGGACGAGTTTGGAATTGCGATTGGGAGGATATATGGTTTATTTGTGTTTTTCAAGTCATCTCCAGGTAATAAAGAAAGTATATGAAAAATGCTGTGCTAATTGACATAGCATTCATTACAGTATAGAAACTATTCTGCCTCATGGGGTAAAAAAGTGTTTGTAGTATATAAACAAATCATTATTATTAGTTATTGTCCAGCAGTGTATCTGATTTCTAAGCCAATTAAAAGCTATAAAAAGAGAAAAATTAAAGTTGCCTATACACTACCAGTCAAAAGTTTTTGAACATTAAGATTTTTAATGTTTTTTAAAGAAGTCTCTTCTGCTCAGAAAGCCTGCATTTATTTGATCCAAAGTAGGCCTACAGCAAAACAGTAAAATTTTGAAATATTTTCACAATTTAAAATAACTGTTTTCTATTTGAATATATTTTAAAATGTAATTTATTGTGATTTCAAAGCTGAATTTTTAGCATTACTCCAGTCACATGATCCTTCAGAAATCATTGTGATATTCTGATTTGCTGCTAAAAAAAACAAAACATTTATTATTATGATGATGTTGAAAACAGCTGAGTAGAGTTTTTCAGGTTTCTTTGATGAATAGAAAGTTCAGAAGAACAGCATTTATCTGAATTTATATACCTTTTGTAACATTATAAATGTCTTTATCATCACTTTTGATCAATTTAAACCATCCTTGCTAAATAAAAGTATTAATTTCTATCATTTCTTTTCCAAAATAAATAAATAAATAAATAAATAAAATAAAATAAAATAAAATAAAATAAAATAAAATAAAATAAAATAATAATTATACTGACTCTAAGCTTTTGAATGGTATAGTGTATAATATTACAAAAGCTTTTTATTTCAGATAAATGCTGATCAACGTCGTTTGCACCGCGCTCTTCCGTTCTTTGATCTTTTTATTTTGGTGCGTCAATCTGTTAAGTTACTTAGTATAGAAAATTATGATCCGCACTCACGAGAACAGTCTTCTTTTACGTTTTATTTAACAATCATCACCAATGGGAAAAGACACAAACGTTTCGGCTCAAAGCCTTCCTCAGTGTGTAGATTTCTATTTCAGATAAATGCTGATCTTTGGATCTTTCTATTCATCAAAGAATCCTGAAAAAATGTACTCAACTGTTTTAAATATTAATAATAATAATAATAATAATAATTAAAAAATGTTTCTTGAGCAGCAAATCAGCATATCAGAATTATTTCTGAATGATCATGTGACACGACAGGAGTAATGATGCTGAAAATTCAGCTTTGATCACAGCAATCAATTACATTTTTACAATATATAGAAAGCAGTTGTTGTACATAATAAAACTCTATTTTGGATCAAATCAATGCAGGCTTGGTGAGCAGAAGAGGCTTCTTTAAAAAAAACATTAAAAATCTAACTGTTCAAAAACTTTTGACTGGTAGGTTATATATATTACAGAAATGTTATATTGTAATGTGATACACACACACACACACACACACACACACACTGTATATATATATACTGTATATATATATATATATATATATATATATACATATATATATATAACATTTCTGTCCCCCTCACTTCTGAAATGATGGCTACGCCCCTGTAGGCTACACATAAAACTGTCAAAAACCCTTCACGGTGCTTTAATTTTTTTTTGTTTCTTGCTCATCTGAAAAATCATCCGATCTGTGACTCAAAAACCTATAGGCCTATATATATATATATATATATATATATATATATATATATAGGGTAAAAAAGGTTGGAGACCCCTGGTTTACAGCACACACACAATAGGCCTCCTGCAACTTTGTACATTCAAGCCATAAAAGAGATTGTGTAGAGCTAACCAGTCATGCAATTCAAACTGTGGGAGTTAAAGCTTTGGCCAGCTGCCTGCAGTTCTTTGCCTAAAGAAACATACAATAGTGTAATATATACTTTTGGCTCCACGGTACCATATGCTCTGCCATGTAAGCTTTGGGAGTACAAAACAAGCCACAGAACTGAATCAAGTGTTCAGAGTGCTCAAAATTTAATGCACATAACAGAACGCTTGTAGAGGGTGGTGTGCCATGAAATGGCTTCTTGCTTCCCCACATCAAAAAGACTCTTTTCATCATAATGTACTTTTATACTATATTATATGTAGGTAAAACCATTATTATATTATATTATATTATATTATATTATAAAAAAATATATATTTTTGTCTTGTCTTAAGTCAAGTAAGCAAGCAGAAGTACTTACAATTGCTTAAGATTTTTATTTATTTATTTATTAAAAAAAACATAATCAACATTAAGTGACTTTATGCTTGAAACTAGAAAAAATATCTGTCAGTGGGACAAGATTTTTTTTTTTTTTTTTTGCATTTTTTTTAATATTATATTACATTATGTAAGTATGTCTGCCTTTTCACTTGACTCACTGAAAACTGAGCAATATCCCATCTTCTAGGGTCATGCCACTGCACACCAGATACCTTAGCCCAATTAAGCTATATGATAAATATTGCATTTGCAGACAGATGATAAATGATTTATTTTTGACCCTGAGTTGTGTCTTTCATAAACTCGTTTTTGGATTGCTTATTTAATGGAAGAGCTTGTAGAGGTCTGGTGAAATAGATCTGAAATTAGAACAGTAAATCTTCCCAACAGGTAATTTGGCTATCTGGCTGTCAGATGTGAGCTAGGATATAATCTTCTGCCCCCGACTCTCAGTCTTAAAAGGCAGGTGGCTTTGCTCAATGATCAGAGAGGGCTTTAATCATGACTCAATGAGGACATCTTGTTGACCCGTAAACCAGAGGAGTTCCACATGTAAATGAGTGCAAATAATCAACATTCATGTCGCCGTGAAGGTGCTTGCACAGAAAGTCTAAATGAGTTGTGCTGTGTCTTGATTACTATGTAAATGTGAACTATTAAGTAAAGGTGTTAAATTATTTTGTTTTGTCCTGATTAGATTATGTAAGTAGTGAAGCCACATTAATTAGAATGCAAATGGGAAATGATGAGCTTCAAATAATGCATAATGTAAAATTTTGAATAAAACATGATCTGAGTTTTCTAAGTAAATACTTGTTGTCACAATAATAACTGCTATTAAAGGGAAAAAAATTAAAAATCTGTCAATATTTATTCACCTTTGTGCTGTTCCAAACCTGTATGACATTTCCGTGAAACACAAAAGAATTAATATTTTGAAGAATCCTTGTAATCAAACAGTTTTGGTTACAGTTGATTTCCATTTTATGGACAAAACAACAACAACAACAACAACAACAACAACAACAACAACAACACAAAAGAACTACTGAGAAATTTATCATATTTTCATTTCTATTCCACAGAAATTTGTAATTAATGTATAAAAGCATAGCATTTTAAACATGTATGCCAACTTTCCCAATTTGACATTCATGAAATATTCTTAAGCACACAGTCCAACCTTAGGTAAACTCTTAATATTCATTTGACTGTTGTCTTTGTGTATGCCAGTGTGATTTAATTTTACTCACTTGTTTACACAACTGCTGCAGCAAAAAATATGTTTACATTGAGTTTTTTTTAATTGAGTTTTATTTTTTTTTAGATCTATGAGGTTTAAATTCACAAAATTACTGTTATTTAAGAGGAGTTTGAGTCAAAAAGGACTGCAAGGGAAAAAAACAAATAACAAAACAAGCATTTGAACTCAAAAACTTTGTGTATGCAAGGCTCATTAAAGCTTTGGCAATGTATCTGGCCGGTGAAAGGTCTTAAAGAGTAGATGCATATTTTCTTAATTTTCATAATTTTTGTATTTTCCCTCTTACTTTTCGTTATGTACACTCATTCGCCGTTACCCACAAAATAATCTTTTGATACTTGAAATATACCACAAAACATACAGTGTTTTGCCTCCATCTAGGGTAAATTAAGGGTCGTTACAGAGCCAGTGTAGGTCTTTCTGTTCTCCAGTCCTGCATGCGGCAGTAATATGAATGTTTCCTGTGAGATGACATTCTTCTGTGTTGTGTAGACTGGAGACTCTGTGAAAGCATAGCAGAGTTCTATTAGAGATTTTTAAAGCATGTTGATTTTCTTAAATGTCTAAAAGTTATTTTGGGCACAGTCCGCTGGTACAGCAGCGCTGTTTATGACTGGTTTAAAGTGTTGGATTGGCGAAAAACATGACTGCCAATAATGAAGACCAGGAGGTGAGAGATACAGCTAAAGCTAACGCACATGAGCTAAAAGATGCTCATTTAAATACAGTGTGGAGGTTTAATGAAGGCTGTGTATTCTAGCCTAATCACAAACTTGAACTTTGTTTATGTTTATATTTGTTTCTGAAATGTAACATTTTACACTTCTACCCACATGTGGTTCTGAAATGTAACATTTAACACTATACAAAAACTGACAGTGGTTGTGTCATGGTACAGGGCTATTACTGTATGTATACCACTGAATTTTTAGTATACACAATACCATTATATTGCTGTGACAGTCTGAAGTGTTCATGTGTAGATGGAGTTGGAGGCTCTGCGCTCTATCTATGAAGGAGATGATTGCTTTAAAGAGCTCAGCCCTGTTTCCTTCCAGTTCAGGGTAAGAACTGCTTCACACACAAATACTTCAGTGGTGGGACAAATATAAATACACCCAACACTGTTTACTTTGGCTTACAGATATGTTTTATTCATGGCTGTACAGATACCAGGATTATTTACATTTATTCATTTGGCAGTGAAGTGATTTACAAATGAGGATCATCATTGTGATAGAGCCCACTGGCTATATAGTAAGACAACTGGTTTAGTAAACAAGTTAAAGCAGAAAAGAACATAGTTTTTATGTAAATAAATAGTGCCTTTCTGTGCTTACTGTACAGAATGCTGTAGAGTTTATTTCTGTACTTTATTGTAGGAACTTATAGAAAACTCTGGCATCGGTATATAAGTAAATATGGTCCTTTATTGCATAATGCAATTAAATTATTACCATGTTCATATATTGAGATTACTGTTGCATCATCTCCAAAAGTTTGTGGCAGTGCCATGGTTTGTGTCGGAATGGTGTCTTTTCCTTTTTTATTTGTAGATAGGAGATCTTGATGACTCCAAATCCTTCCTGCTAGAAGTGTCATGGCCAGAGAGCTATCCTGAAACTGCCCCGCACATATCATTAGATGCTTTTTTCAACAACAGAATGTAAGTTGTTCTCAGTGCAGTTGTGTTAGCTTTTAAATGTGGCTTTCTTGGCTGAAAAGGTCTTACCTAAGTTTATAGATTGTTCTTGAGTTAGATGTGTTGGATTATTAGCAGTGGTGGGTATGTTATATTTTAATGCACACAATTGTTCTAAATGTTTTTGATAGAAGTTTCTTATGTTCTCCAAGGTTGCATTTATTTGATCAGTAATACAGTGAACCGTAATATAGCGAAAAATTATTGCAATTTACAATTTTTTTCTGCTTTAATATATCTTAAAATGTAATTAATTTCTGTGATGGCAAAGCTAAATTTTCAGCAGCCATTACTCTGTTTTCATTGTCACGTGATCCTTTAGAAATTATTCTGATAGGTTGATTTGGTGCTTAATATTTTGAAAAAAAACAAAAAAAAAAAAAACTGTGATAAACCGATGAATGGAATGTTCAGAAAAGAACAGCATTTATCTGAAAATTTATTCAGAATTTTTATAACATTGACATTTTTTTTTTTTACTGTTACTTTTTATCAATTTAATACAGCCTTTGGTGAATAAAATATTCATTTCTTAAAGGAAAAAAACTTACTGAACTTTTGAATAGTAGTGTAGATTGTATTAGATTATAGAATACTGTATGCGATTAGGTTTAACAGGATTAAAAATCAAACATCTATTTTTAGATCCCTGGAGACAAAGCAGTACATTCTCTCGAAGTTGATTGAACAGGTAGAGGCCAACCTGGGCACTGCCATGATGTACACGCTTTTTGAGTGGGCCAAAGAAAACCAGGAAACACTCATGGAAAACCACCAGCCTGTGACATCCGCTGTGGTCTGTATTCTTGAAGTGTTGGGCTCTCTGAATGTATTGTGCAATCTCTGGACTAGTGCTTTCTGATTTATTTGAGTTTATATCTTTATACAATCACTTCACCTCAAAGAATACAGCAGCATATCACTGTAGCAGTTGAAGGTCTCTTGTAGCTATGGAAACTGCCTTGCTGCATTCAGATTGTTCACAATGACTTTGTCACGGCTTCTGTAAATAATGTAACGACTCTATTGTTTCTTAGACCCTGATATCCAACAGCGATGCCATGAATAATTCCACCTCTGTCAGTAAGAAGAAGGAGAAGAAAGAGCAACTAACCAAAGCACAGAAGAGGAAACTGATTGAAAAGACAGGTTAGTATTGTTGGCAAAAAAAAAAAGAAGCCAAACTAAGTTTGGCTTTGTTGTTGGAATACACACTGATGTGAAACTGCTCTTTGCAATGAACAGATAATAAGGGTGAATTGCCAAGAGGTTGGAACTGGGTAGATGTTATTAAGGTAAGTTAAGATGAAAAGATTTACTACAAATGCCATTTGACATGTAAAATAAAATTGCACATTCTTGTTTTATAATGTCTTTTTTCTCTTTTGCATGGGGATCTCATCCATACATTGCCACCTTCTCTGTTCAACAAACAGCACGTAAGCAGTTTATATGTATATAATATACATGTAGAATTTATAAGGTATAATATATGGCCCCAAGAAGTATTTGCACTCTAAATTGTTTGAATGTTGTGACACTAGATAAAAAAATCTAACCAAATGGTGTTTATTTGAAAGAAAAACAGTACAAGCATTTCACAGAAATTTGAAATGTGTGTTTTTTAGATAATAAAACAATAGACATTGACAATAGACAGAAGTGTTTGGACAGTTCATATGATGAAGTCCACCTGTGGTTACTCTGATATAAGACACCTGTGTGAACTTGAGGTGAATATACATCCACAACAAATCACCTTTGTAGCATTTGATTTCAAGTAATTCAAAAAGTTTTGACAAAATATCTAGTATCATCTGTTTGTAGATGCTGCTTGATTTGATATTCTGTTATAATGGCATACAAATTATGTATGACTAAATGTTTCAAATGTTTGGGGCCTTTGTATTTTGAATAAAACATTCATGTAATCATATCAATGACATAATAGACGACAAACAGTTTATAGTTTTTAAAAAACGAAAGTGTCACAATGAAACACTACTACTACAAAGGGTGTTGTCTATTTTTTAAATATATTAACACTTTTATTTAGCATGGATGGAATAAATTACATTGAAAAAATATTACAGTACAAAACAGTTGTTTTAAATTGTAATTTTTTCTCAAAATCAAACAAATGCAGCTTTGGTGAGCATAAGAGCCTTTTTTCAAAAACATAAAAATTCTTTAAAACCCCACACCTTTCAACAGTAGTGCACGCTTATAATCTTTTTACATATTTCTTGTTTTCTTTCTTTTTTATAGCTGAGCAAAACTGGAGGAAAAGATGAAGATTAAAGCAATGCTTAAGAAGAAATGATGGATTGAAGTAGCGTCGGATGAATGCGTGGATGAAATGTCTCTGTGCATTTGTTTTTTTTTAATGAAAGCTGAACATGAATTCTCTCCGGCCGTGATTTCAGTTCACCTGGAGCTGCCACAGAGCCGATCTGACAATGAGTGCAAGGAGCTCTGCCATCACAAAGACACATGTCTTCAGAGCCACACTAGCGTGAGCTAAATTAGCTGAGCCACGCATGAACATCATGAGGTGTGTGATAAGAAAACTAACACAGGTTTAAATGCTTGTATTTTTGGATCTGGTAGAACAGTTGGGTGTGACTTAATAAACCTAACATCAGTGTGATGTTTAATCTAGTGAAATTTCTTTTTAAAAATTGTATCATGGATAGTTAAAAGGTGCAGTACAGAGATTGTTGTCAGGGGTTACTGAAATAAAACAAGTATGATTTAGCTGGTCATATGATCTCAACATGGCGACCTTCATTAGGCCTCCCGCTCAAATTAAAACAGCTAAATAAATACTAACCATCTATTTAGGGGTTAAAAAGTCAACTTTCAAGTTTTACATTTTGATGTTACATGTAAAAGATATTTTATGGGTGTGTGTTTTTAAAGAAATAAAGTGTTTTAAAGCACAGTCATTTGTAGATAAAACAGTGCTGCTCTTGTTTAATGTGAAAACATTGTGTGTAAGGGCTTTAAGAAATATGTCAACATAGTGTAATAAGGATCTGGATCAGTTCTTAAAGCTCCAAGTTTTGATAGATGGTGTGCTCAAATTTTAATCTTGTGTTTAAAGTTTCTGTCTTAATTACACATTTAAGGTTTAAAAAAAGTTAGTACCCTGAAGTGAGACACAAAATAACTGTAGTATAATAGAATAAAATATAGCATAACATATCTTAAGTTTGAATCTTGGACACATATCAAGCATCATTACAAACATGAATATATATATATCTAAAGCAATGCTCTCCTTAGCGAGTGTCAGACCTTTCACCTTTAACCCGATGAAAGTGGCAGCTTGAAACAGATGTTAATAATAAATACAGATTATTTTAAATACAGTATTAACATAATAAACTATAAATTCTGAAAAGAAACAAAAAATGTCTTCCTTTTTCCCCAAAAACAAATTCAAGGTTTATAATATTTTGAGTTGTATAGAAGGGTTATTATTAAGAATTTCTCCATGAAATTGAATAGGGTTTAAATATTTTTGTTCAGTAGCATTAAGGATTCCTGCAGTGATTTCTATTTCTTGCAAAAATAAGTTACATTTTGAAATACGCTTTGGAAATGTTTGTTTGTGAATACAGTATTTGCCACACAAAGTAACATTCCTCCATCATCTTGCTTCTGTGCGCTATTTTGGCATACAGATTCGTCTACTGGGCATGCGCACATCAATACAGCGTAATTTTTGGCACACTGTACAACAAAACTGACTGTTTTTGCATTATTGCAAGAGGTAGGGGTAGGACTAGAAGCTGATGTCTGTCTGTCTAGGCCTGCGTCCCAATGTGCATACTATCTTAAATTCTGTGTGGTATTACTAATTTGTAATATATAGGGTGGATAGTATGCACATTGGGACGCAGGACCCTTCCGGGTTCCCTCTTCCTCTGTTTCTGCTTCTTGTACACATGTAGAGGCGTGCCGCCCCTTGCAGGTCTGGAGACGCACTGTTTGCATGCATGCAAACCGACACCATATGCACATACAGGACAATTTTGTATATACACGTATCTTTACAAACGCTTTTTGTCCTGAGGATTTTTCTGCTTTTGAATCCGAATCGCACTTGACTGTGTGGTGCAGGGCTGCGAGGTACGGGGTTACAACTTTAAGAGTGGGATGTTCCTCATAGCAGTGATAAAAATGAGGAAACACCAGCAGCTGTGAATGTAACAGCTCAGAGCTCACGAGCCTCTGGACGCGCCAGTCCGTGTTCATCCGTGGACGAAGGTGGACGCTCACACGGCTGGGCCGATGGGAAATCACTCACAGTCCAGCTCCACGCCAAGTAAGTACATACCCGCGAATAAGACTCGTGCAAGGGCAGACTAATTGATGAAGACCTTCTCCGGCAAAATGACAACCAGGCATCCGTACTCGCCTGCATCATATCAATGTGTTTGTGGCGCACTTTGGTGAATGCAGGGGTTGTGCAAGGTGCGGTTTGCCAATCATAAAGTTCGTGGCAGATGACCTGGCACCCAAAGTATGCTGTATGTCCGCGGACCGATATTTGGGAATTTGTTAGTCCATGGTCGTATGAACAGATGCGTTGACTCCTACATTACCGTTCCTCTGGAGGTCTCATTAGTACCGAGACCCTTAAAGGACATGGTGGTGGGAGAAAAAAATATTTTTCAAATATTTTGCGTTCTCTCGCAAAACTTTTGCGTTCCCTGGAGAAACTTTTGCGTTCCCTCGCAAAGATATTTGCGTTCTCTCACAAAAAAACAGTTGAGCTCGGACAAACGCTTACTTTACAGCTTGCAGCAATATTTACAGCTGCCGAGGTTCATAAAACGCTTAACGCGGCTTAATGAAGAGGAATAAAGAGCAAATATGCTATAAAAAGTATTAAAAATATATGTGTACATGCAAGAAGAAGAGCCCAAATATGAGCTGACTTGCAAGATAAGCCATAGGAAAACGGGCTAACGTGGCTTAATATAATAAAAAGCCCAAATTTTATATTTTAATAAAAATATACACTATGTACAGGAAAGCAACGTGCTAATCCATTAAGCCACGTTAAGAGTTTTAATAGTGTTTTGTCTAAGGGGGAGAAAACACGTGAAACTGCGAGTTCGACATTCTAAAACTCTTAACGTGGCTTAATGCATTAAATCAGTGTTTTTAAAAGACCAAAACTCAGTAAACACATTATTAATAAAGCATTCTATTTACAGACAAGCAAATGAGTCCAATGAGTCCCTATCTTGACAGATATTGTCTTGACAAGAAGTTAAAATGGATCATAAAGTGTCAGTTGCTGTATTTACATCCAGAGATGAGAAATGGGTGGGTAAGGGAAGAGAGGATGACACTACAGAGGAAAGATGGAAGGCTGAAAGGGAGTGTAGGTTTTGCCTAAAAGTAACTGGTAGAGGAATTGGTGGCACACAGGTAGTAATATTTAGGTTAAATGTAATAAAGAAATGAGCAGAGATGTCTAGAGTTTTTACCAAATGCTGTTTGTGATACAATTGCATGTGTAAATTAAGTCAAGCTGGTTGCCTGATTTGTTAGTGCTTATGGTGGTAAGCCATTTGAGATCGAATGAAGCTAGGAGTGGAAGTGGAACTCTGCAGTGTAAGGCTTCTCCAGATGGATTTCGAAGTCACCAAAGACTACAAGTGGACTGCCATCCACAGAGAATGAGCACAGCAGCCCATACAGCTCCTCTATAAAGCTGCCCAGTTGACCAGGAAAGCGATAAATCATTACAATATGGAGTTTAACAGGAGCTGTTACCATAATAGCATGAAACTCAAAAGAATTTTTATTGCATAGGGAAGAGTGGGCTGAGTATTTCCAATTATTAGAAATGAGAAAACCAGTCCCTTCCAACCTGATGGGGAGTGTGAGAGAAAGGGAAGTGGTTAGAGAGAACAGCAGGGGTTGCGGAGTCTTCTGTACGAATCCAGGTCTCAGTCAAGCCCAAGATACTAAGAGTAGACCGAGTATTCTTGAAAACAATCTTTTACTGAATAAATTATTAGTTAAGCTGGTATGTGGTGGGCATTCTGGCGCAATATGGCTGCCGTCACATCATCTAGGTGGATGCTGTACATTAGTGGTGGTTGAGGAGATTCCCTCTTTCATGTAAAGTGCTTTGAGTACCCAGAAAAGCGCTATATAAATGTAATGAATTAATAATTAATTAAAACAATCTTTTATTGTACTATTGAATAAAATATTAGTTCATTACCAAAGAAAGAAAAAATTAATAGCCATAATATGGACTTTTGTAAATGCTGTGAGACTGTGATGTTCAGATATGTTATTTCCTCCTCACATTGCTGATTTCACCATTAACTCTTCACCTGAACAGTTTATGTTGTTGTATATGGTATCATTGTAATCCTTGACCATAAAAACATAGGTGTAGACATCACCTTTTCTGTGTTCTCGTGTTTGGTTCAGGAGATATGACACAAAATACATAATTTGGTTATGGCGGAAAGTAAAATGGTCACCATGGCAACCACGAGGTGTTTTTGCGATGGCTCCATTTCTGAAAAGGCCCCAACCTGTACAACTGTACAAAGTTCATGCTTTAATGAAAAAGTGAACACATCACCTAAAATTTTGCACACATCACCTGGACTAATAGGGATTTTTAACAATTCCTTGATAAGCTTCACACTACCAGCTGCTCTCGCTCCATGTTTGGCAGCCAGTTTGTCTACACTCTAAAATAAAAATAACACAGTTTGCGTATTTCTTTTGACAACTTCTAATGAAAATATGTTTAACCAACAAACTACATTGAGATAGAATAATAATTTGTAATGTATAATTTTTTTTTTTTTTTTTTTTTTTTTTTAATGAAGTTTATTACTCAAAACAAACAAATAAATAAATAAATAAATAAAATATAAAATAAAGTTGCTCCAAGTAATGGATTTGGTTCAGGTCATACTTTGAAGGGAGAGGTTATTATGTGAGTATAGGAGAGCATAAGTCTAAGTGGACGTCCATGACATGCGGTGTCCCACAAGGCTCAATTCTTGCACCGCTCCTGTTTAGCCTGTATATGCTCAAATAATGAGACAGAACCAAATTGCCTATCACAGCTTTGCTGGTGATACCTCAGATTTACCTAGCCTTATCTCCAAATGACTATAGCCCCATTGACTCCCTGCCAGAACTTTCTTCAGTTAAACAAGGAGAAAACTGAAGTCGTTGCATTTGGAAACAAAGATGAAGTTCTCAAGATGAATGCATACCTTGACTCTAGGGGTCAAACAACTATAAATCAAGTCAAAAATCTTGGAGTGATTCTGGAGACAGACCTTAGTTTCAGTAGTCATGCCAAAGCAGTAACTAAATCAGCATTCTATCATCCCGTCGATTACTCAGACAAACAAACAGAGTTGCTAACTGTCTAACAATGACAGCTTTCAGTGTGAAAACTTTGTCCCAAGATGTTTTTGATCGTTTGTGTTTTTGACCTACACTGTACATGATATGAGAACAGTTCGCTATTTAGGTTTGTGCATTAGCATGTACTCACTAACTTTAACATTAGCTAGTTTTAGCCAGATACCTTGCTGAACCACAAGATGACTTTAATGTTGTGATTGCTTTGAGCAGATGAAAATTGTAACTTAATGAGATTAACATTTTGATCTTCATTGGGTTTGGAGTTGAATGCTTGGGGACATTTTGCTCTGTTTTGGTTGGATTTAGGAAATGGAATAAAATAAATTCTAGGGATGCACGATATTGGATTTTTGCCGATATCTGATATGCCGATATTTTTCAAATCATTCTGGCCGATACTGATATATTTCCTTTTTGTTTGGAAACAACAAGTCTCTCCTGTGCAGAAATTATAAGCAAAATATTTTGAATTTTGGTTAGTTTTTAACAAGAACTTATTTGTTAGAATTAAATAAACCATAATGAAGGTTTTTTTGACTGCACACTGAAGCTTTGAAAATAACTATAAATAAACTATATATCAATCGCTGCACCCCCCCCCCCCCCCCAGAAATATGCAGTGTTAACCCTAACATTTTATTTTATTTATAAGATTTAACATTTGTAGATGGTCTAAAGCAAAAAAAGTTGGAAAAATTCTGAAAATCTTTGAGCTTATTTGTTTAAAAAATAAAACATATTACACATTAATGAATAAATCAGTATATATAAAAATATTTAATTTACAAGTGTCATGTTTTTTTTTTTTTTTTCATGCGAGCTATAGCTTCTGACCTTTAAATCAAAACATACTCATTATTTTATGACATCAATTACTGCTTTATTTAATCAGAAACACCGTCTAAATGTTACTTGTATAGGCTATTTTACTTTTAATTTAATTAGAAGTAGGCCAACAGCGCCCCCTACAGATTAAATCTCTTTACTGAGCAAGCGTTAGGACCCGGGGGAGGCTGCCGCTGCTGCCGCTGCACGTGCTGTTACTGTTTACTCTATCACACACCTAAGGCTTGGTTTCACAGATTAAATGCCACGATCCAAAAGAGTGCATCTAATCATCATTCAGACAAAACTTTGCTTCAAGAATGATGACACTGCTGACGTGATCGAATCACTAGCACACCCCGAGCACATGTGAGTTAATGTATTCCTCTTATCGGCAAGTCATATCGGCATAATTTTTCATATCAGACCGATGCCGATATTTACATTTAAAGCTATCATCGGCCGATTCCGATATCAGCCCGATAATATCGTGCATCCCTAATAAATTCCATTGCCCATCCTCTCAGGATACCTGGAATCAATGTTACAAGTACCCAAGGCACATCATTTTTCCATGTTTGTAGCAAACACTATCAAACCGATGAAAGCTTCGGATCTTCCAATGTTTCTCTATGGCGCTGAAACGTAAAGATGTCTGAGTTCCGGTCCCCGTGCAACTGATACTCAACTGCCATTGGCTCATTTGCGTTCGAGGGTATAGGTGCTTACCTATAGTTCAATCGTGATATTAAAGAGGTCTTTCAGATGATAAAACATGAGTCTCTGTTAATGCACACAGTATCCTAAAGCATGTGTTGTCAACATTGTTCTAACTTGCATTCTGAATGCTGATCTAAATTATATCATACTAGAGCCAGGAGTGTGGTATGCAGTTTTTTTTTTCCCTTCAGTTTTTTTAAGATGCTTAGATCAAGTACAATAGAAACCATATCAAATTTCTCACCATGCCTATTTATGACTGGAGCGTCACAAGCAGCAGCTGTTGTCTGAAAGGACAGAATCCCTGGATTATTATGTTACAGATAAACAACAGTCACATGGCTAGAAAGAAGCTCTTTGGATGTCTAATTGGAAACTACCAGTCTGAAATCTGTCTTTCATTTAAGGTATACTCTGCCTGAATGTCATTTAGCTGTTTGTTTAGATGTCATCATCTCTTGCGTGCCCTTTTAGTGTTCAGTTCAGCAAGAGGAATGGAAAAGGAGAATTGTTTAGCTGGAATGCCTGCCCACACATTGCACAGATTACTCGTATTTAAACTGAACAACATCCATTTTAGTTTAACAATCCAATGAAGATGAAAATGTTCATTTTCTGGTTTTCATACTCTCATTAAGTTACAATTTTCAGCTGCTCAGGCAATCACAACATTAAGGTTATCTTGTGCTTCAGCAAGGTATATCTGGCTAAAACTAGCTAATGTTAAAGTTAGTGAGTACATGCTAATGTACAAACCTAAATACCTGTTAAGATAACTGAGATTCTCTTTCATTTGGTTGTTAGGCTTGGTTGCCGAAGTGGGCGGTAACTGTACTACGTAGCTGGAAATGTTTATTGTTCATGCGTATGTGAGTCACGTCAGATCCCTGTCTTGCTAGTTATCCTGTCTGTTCAGAACTGCTCTGACATCGAGCCAGTTCAGCAAGATGATTGGTCACTTCCACGCACCCAAACTCACTATCATCTGTGTAGACTTACTAGACCTAGACCTTAGTAAAGAGATGGTCATCTCAAGTAATTTTGTAGTGTATAACAAGAACTTTCAGTTATTTGAAAATTAAAATGGATTTTAAAGGGTCAGTTCACCCAAAACTGAAATTGTCATCAATTCCTCACCCCTTATGTTGTTACAAGCTTATAAGACTTTCATTCCTCTTTGAAACACAAATGAAGATATTGTTAATGACTCCTGAGAGAGTTCTGTCCTTCCACTGAAATTCCACACAACCTAAACTTTGGTGCTTAAGAAGTTAAGCAGGACGATGTAAAAGAAATCCATATGAATCAAGTAGTTTAAACAAAGTTTACACAAGACATTTGATATAACATTTTAGCTCTGTAATTATAAAGGTTATCAAATCTTTATCAGTTCACATTATTCAAAAATGTTGATGTAAACTCTTCACACCAGGAGCGATAACTTTTTAATGTTAACTATAGCATCCACACAAACCCACCATAACATTCGATTTATTATAAGCGTGCACTTCAGTAAGGTCTACCGCTTTAAATGCTCAAGTTCTTTATAGTTGGGTGGATTCTGGTTGGCTGTTAATGTTTTATCATTCTTCAACAGGAAAATTTAGTTCTGAAAGCAATTCCAACAATATCGTTCCTTTGTGTCGTTCCTATTAAAAACAGGGCCTACTGTGAAGAAAATGTTCTCTCCGGCACAGGGAGACACATTTGAGTCTGATAAGGACCTGAGGTTCTCGTAGTGCTTTGCATTTTCTTTTTACTTTTAACATAGCTCATCATCCGTTGGGTTGCGTAACTGTAATAAGAACCGAATGTACCGATTAGAATATTGCCCCACTTGAGCCTAAAAGCACGCTTCTCATCACGTGTGGATATGAGATGTATCCACAGCTCCACCCAGTCGATTCAATTGTAATGGTGGAATTTAGATGAGTATATTTTATTGACGCCCTCATAAGACAAAGGCACATATCATTTAGTCGAATACTAGTGTACGTCTTTTGTGTTCTGTAAAATTGTTAATACAGCAAGTCAAAGCATCAGTGCATGTGATATGAAGACATGCAGTAATAGACATCACAATTGGCTCTTTGTCTGCATGTGTGCTTAGTGCATAACTTGTTGGGGGTCAGAGTTCAGTACCAGAGCCCAGAGACTGAGCAAGAACGGCTAAAATACAGTTTGTTCACAGACTGGATAACCCTTTGACTTCTTGTGTTCTCAAGACATGTTTAAGAACAAAGACATGGTTAAGAACAAAGAGTTCTCCATATGATGTTCGATTTTACAGACAAGAGATTGTTGGGTGAAAGACAGGTGAGGTGTGTGTATTGATTTTGTTTTTTTCGCGTTAATGAATTTATAAAGGGAAAGACAGAGCAAACCTGTTCACGGATCCTCAGAAACTGAGGGAATTGTTTTGAGAAGGTAAATGAATTTTGAGTGGAATCAATGAAGACATTTCAGCCTTTCACTACTGGTACTCCACTCAAAAACTTCTGAGAGAAAGACAAACAAACAATTTTCTCCAGACGCTGCCTACATCTTTGCTAGTTTCAGAAGCTGACGTGCTCTTTAGTGACAGGAATTCTGTGAAGAAATTGGATAATATGATGCTAGTGTGATATTGGTGGTAGCCAGAGTGTTTATATATGATTGCTAGGGTGTTCTGTGTGTTTTTTCCACATGGTTTCATAGTAATTTTGTGGTCTTTAATTTAAGAACCCTGGAGAAACATGTAAATTCCTTGGTACATGGAAATTATTTAGTATTGAGTATATCAAAGTGCCATGCTATTACTGATGTAGTACATAAAGGGTTAAGAGTGAAAGATATAGAGAGTGATGACTGTAACTGTACAGTGGAAATTTACAGGGATTACTGCGTCCCCTGAGTCATTCACTGCAGTGTACCATGCCAGTGTCTGTCCTCTGTACTGTTCTCCGAGGTCATTCTTTCCCTCCGCAGCCCTCGCTTTCACTCATTCTTGCCCTTTCTGTCATTTTCTATGTATCTGACTGACCAAACACTCGGCCTGTCTCATTTTGAGCTGTGTAATGCGTTTCTCTGTCTGTGCAGACACTAGCACTTATTGAATAAACACTGCTAACTCTGCTTTTAGCCCCCTTCTGTGGCTAAAGTTTCAAAGTATATTAACTCGATGAAGTTATGAGTTAATCTGAAGATGTATCAACTAAATTGTTGATTAGTAAGGTCGGCTAGTTAGTTCATCTAGGTTTTTTAGCAGTGGTTCATAACATTTACTTCAACATTCCAATAACTTGACAAACTCAGTTGTCTTCCTTGTTCCTTGCTATCAGATGGATTTTTCCTTTTGTAACAACTGTAAAAATGCTGTTCATTTTCTCTGTAGGAGAATTGTTTTTTAACAATAACTTATAAATAAACCTATAAAGACAAACCTGCTGTGAACTACAAGGTTGTTAATTGGTGGTATCTGCTTTTTAAGATATAAGCCTGCATTATTTAAGCAGTTTTTTTTACATTATTGTTTAACAGTGGAATCCTTAAAGAAAAACTGCATTACATACGATTCTGCAAAGAAATCTCCAACAAACAATCAAATCACACAATAAGAACACTTTAGTGCTAACCAACTGCATTGTGTGTATGTATATGTGTGTGTTTCTGAATACACATCTAAAAAAAACATTTTATTTCTTCCTTTTTTAATTTTGTGTCTAGTCATTTTTATTGACTCTTTTAATTAATTTGAAATAAAATTAAATCATTTTAAATTTTTTACATTCCTTGTTTTATTGTCGTGATTAGGCTATATTTTTTGTGATTTATTTTAATTCATTTTATATGTAAAGCACTTTGAATTACCATTGTGTATGAAATGTGCTGTATAAATAAACTTTGCCTTGCCTAATTTGATGGCTTATGACTCTTATAGTTTATTAAAAAAAGAAACCTATTGGAAAAGTACTTCCTGAATAAAGGGTTTTTTTTTTTTCCATTAAATACAGAACAAATTTTAGTACAAAAGTTTTAGTGAATCATGAGTTGTTCGTGAAAATGTTGGTACGCAGGATTCAAATTAGTGTGTACATGTGTTTAGTGAATGAGACCCACTGTTTTTCAATTACTACTATATAGTAGGGAAGTATGCAATTTCGAATGCAGCCAGAGACACATGCTACAAGGGGATGAATATTTTCATTCTTGCCAGTATTTCATTAGACGAAAATTTGTATACACTCCCAAGTTCAAGATGGGTCATCAGTCAATTTTTGGACCATTTTTCCAGAGGAAAGAAAGTATGTACATTTTAAATGTGTATAGCTGATAAAAGTACATTTGTAAGGAGTATACTAACATAAAAGGTCTAACAGATATAAAAACAAAGCCCTAGAAGTGTTTTAGTCAGGTGTTAATCAGCTAATCAGTCTATCAGTTTGTAACGTATAGAACTTTTTTGTATTAATTAATGTCTTCTCTCGTTAGATGGTGAGGGTGATGGGAACTCGGGCAGCCCAGAGTATATTGCCTTTTTTCTGGTGCCTTTCTTCTTCCTGCTGGGGCTTCTGGGAGTCCTTATCTGCCACATCCTGAAGAGGAAGGGCTACCGCTGTACAACTGAGTCAGAGGAAGATGAGGAGCTGGAGAAAGAGGACAATGAAGAGACAGAAAAAGGAGGTAAGAGTGTTTTGCTGAAATTTGGTTAACATTAGATTGCATATATTGACCATGTTTCTTGAAACGGCAAAAGAAGATCAAACTTCCTCCCAGACGAATGGCATTCATCATGCAATTCCTGTGATCTATATATATATATATATATATATATATATATATTTATATTTTATGGACAATACCATTTCGGGAAGGAGATTGTGAAATCTTTTGACAAGGATCTTAAAATGACCATTGGAGCAGGAGGTATTTATTTATTTTTTATTAATTGGTTCTTCAGTGTTCGCTGAAGTTTAATGGTTTGTATATGGAAGTGGTCTAAAAAATGTGTGGTGTATAAGCAGTGGATTAAAATGAAAATAAAGACTTAAGAAGTAAATATTTTTAAACCACTTTCCTCTTAGCAATCAGTTGAAGGACCACCAAAGGTTAAAAGTGGATGCGTGACCTCATTCCATGGTGTTTCAAGTGCTTGTGGGATGGCGGATTTAAGCCGAGATTTATATTCAGCCCACTTGGAAGCAGTTTTGTTTTTCTTGTTTTCAAACATTCTTTAGGAAGAGAAGTGAAGAAATGTAGAAAAGTCTCTTCTAACATACTCGCTATCATGCTTGTCTTATTTTATCTCATTAAAGCTGCTCATCTTCTGATTATTTTGACACGTCTGTGATTTTATCTTGAGTATTTTCATAATCAGTTTTACTATCATCATTTTTAGAATGGAGAACAGACAATACATTATACTCCACTGATGAGTCGTGTTTCTTCAACATCCTTCCTGTCAGCATTTTAGGGAGGTTTTGGGAGTTGGCTCTAGCATATATGGCCCTGCCAAAGACACATCACCTATGCTAAAGAATAAAGTTACAGTTTTATCAGCTATAGGAAGAAAAATTCAGCTTGATACGCCTTGTGGTTAAGAACTGGGCTGGCCACACCAGAGCAAATTGTATTGTTCTCAGTGTTTGCCTTGCTTATGCATTACTGTTTGTAACTATTTTTGTCTTTGCGTCGTTTAAAACTGTATATTTGTTTTTAGGTGTACTGCTGCTATGGTTGTGTCTAGGAGCGTTTTAGCTCCAAGAAACTGTCTCTCTCTTCTTAGCATCTTATCACCCTCATTTAAGCTAAAGAATCTACCATGTTGTTGGTTTTTTTTTTTTTTTTTTTTTTTTTTTTTTTTAAATTCTGTTAATTTTTTTTATTGTATTTATTTTCAAATGCAAGTCTATATGTTAGTTTGCATGCTTTTCTAGGATTGTTCACGTGGCGAATACTTGGAAACTTGTGTGTGTGGACTTGTTTAACCTGGCACAACCCTACCTCTTTCTTTCACTCTCCTCTTTTTGTTTGTCTTCAAATCTTTGGATCCACCCATGTCCCATTGCATGTGATTGAGCACTCTCTATACTTTCCCTTCAATATTCAAATTCACTTATTTATACAAGGCCATCTGCCTGAGCAGTGTTAGCAGTATTATTCTGTTTTCTTATATTTATTACTATTTTGATTTAATTATAGTTTTGGTAATTTAATCTGCTTTTGTAATTTTTCATTTTTTTTTTATTATTATTATTTCTGTATAGCTTTATTTCAGTTTTAATTTTAATAATCTAGTGCTTAAGCTTGTTTTATTTTAGATGTAGGCCTAGTTAACAATAACAACACTATGCCTGAGTCAATTTCTCTCTAAATATAAGTAATCTCTGGTTCATTGTTGGTAAACCTAGACTGTAGGCATTTTGACATTGTGTATGGAAATGATTTAGTTGTAGATTAATACATGCAATAAATAAATGAACAAACTAACTAAAAAAAGAAAAAGAAATTTGCAGTCATAAACTTTATATGACTCCTGACCTACAGTCTGATCCCCTGCTGTGAGAGAAAATCCAACGCAGGAAGTCTGTCCTCTCCAGCAGGGGTCCATGGCTTCAGGAAGGACATGGGTGGTGTGTGTTTTCTGTAAGCGGCCCCCTCTGAGCTGAAGATTTTCAGAAATTCCCTCCAGATGCCTTTGAGGCCTTTCACTGATGTCAACAGACCATATTTATTGTTAGTATTGTAAATGTTAGTGTTTTCTGCTATCATAAGCAAGTCCTTTAAGTACAACTGTGTCAGCAAATATAATATTTCATACCACCTGTGTATTGAGTGTCATAAAATAACAAACACTAATAACAGTGATGACAGTTTGAGACAAAGGCTATTAAACCTGCACACTTTTCTAGATGTTTTGTGCTTCAATTCTGCTTTGGTTCTGCTTGTATGACACAAAACACTAAACAGTGGGTTTTTTTGTTTTTCAAAACAGATGTCACTTTCAATTCTATTTTCACTTAATTATTTTGTTTTTATAACAAAGGCAAGTTGACCAGTATTCAATAGCTCTTCCATTATTAACACAGCTCATCTCTTTCTCTCTCTGTCAGATCTGAACGACACCTTCAGTGAAGGCAACACTGACACGGTGGGCCAAATTGTTCACTACATCATGAAAAATGAAGGTAAGCTGAATGAGTGTGTGGATAAAGATGTATAAACTCATTACTAGATTACATACTTATTACACTGAAAATTCATATGAGCAGTTTGAAACCCCCTCCAGGATGTAAGGCCTCTCAGAGCTGATGACATGTCTGTGGGGAAATATGAGGTGTGATAACCAGTCAGTCACATTGATTGTAATGCAGAATTGATTGTGACGGAGCATGAACGATCCTCAGCTGACCTCAGAGCAGTGAATCATCATGAGGTCACACCAGACAACATGTTCTCATATTAATTACAGACTGTCCCCAGGTTTATTCAAACATATTCAGCTGCTTTGAGTGACCACAGAATCTACCAAAAGTGCATCAGGAGCATTTCTAGCCTCCTTTCAAAAAGTGTCCCATATTTGCATCTTTATTGCATATGCAGCTGCTTCGATAGAAGACATTTGTGAGTTTTTAGATTGTAGGTACTGTAAATATCACAGTGTGGGAAACTGCTGCAAACAATTAAGTGTGTGAGTAAGCTGTCTGAGTAATTTAAACTAAATCACAAAATATTTCAGACCTTTTTTCGAACCTATTTGACTGATTGGATCAGTACTAATTCATGTAGTCACTAGTCCGAGTCACTAGTTCTGATTCTAAACTGCTGATAGAAACACACAAAAAATGATTGCACAGCTGTATTTCACTGGGGCTTGTGTATTAGTAAAAAATGGTCTAGTGCTGTCCCTAACAGAATTTTTGATCAGTTTTGAAAAATTAAAAAAACAGAGATGAGTAAGAAATAAATTCATTTTTTCAATGTTAATCAAAAATCATCTTGATTTCTTGTTGGCACCTGTGTAGATGGTGTAGATGTTATCTGGTTCAGGCTGTAAAGTCCATGTGTAACATTGCATCTTAACAAGTTTAAAGTGTACAAGAAGTTCAGTTGTACCTGAAATGGGAAAACCGATCTGAAAATGAAAAATAGAGATATAAAAAAGCAGAACTATGCTTTTGGTCTGTTTGAACCAGTTTAGAAAAACATCCATAGTCACTCCATGGTAACACCATCTGATCAACAGCATTTTAAACTCTTTCTTCCCCATGAGTATGACACAAGCTGTAAACAGGAAGTGATATTACTGCTTATGTCTTTATAAATTTGTGTGGCATCTTTCATGTTGCACCATGTCCACTGTTACCAACACATGACTGCTTCAGAAACAGGCGTATTTCTGCATATCTAGTGGATGTGTTTAATAAGAAGTTATCTAGCAGTCAACTTCTTAAAATGGATGAGATGTTCTTCTGTGTAAACGGAAGGAACTGAAAGTTTTGTGAAGTGCTAGTCACTTTCATTGCCAGTGGTTGCACAATTCATGTGCCACTGTGTGAAAATATTAACATTTTAAATTTGGCTGCCTTTTGAAGGCATTTCAAATTGAAACTACCCTGATGCCATTGCATTATGAAACTAAATGGTGGCCTGAAACTACACCTCTGTCCTCTGTAATTGAGAGTATGTGCTGCAGTAATAGTTGCATCAGAAGGCAGTCAGCTGCTTTCATTAGTCAGAAGACTTCAGTTTGCTTAATGGTTCTGCATCTGAGGCTGCAGACTCTTCTCTGTGCTAATTTAAGAAGTCATTTAATGAACTTTCTTTTTTTTTTTTTCACCAGCCAACTCCGATGCACTCAAAGCCATGGTTCAGAACAGTATAGAATCAGATGGGTAAGACCTTGTTTATATATGTCCTATTTTTCTTTTTTTTTTTCTTTTGTGCTATATGTAATCTGATGTCCTGAACTGGCAAATTAAAAATAACAAAAAAAAAAATCATTATTCATTTAAAGGCACTATTATGTTGGTAATTCAATACGAACAAAAAAGCTAAGTAGAAGTATTTTTACTAGCAGCCTATTGGATCCTCACTTTATATAAAGATATAAATGCTAGCGCTATATATATATATATATATATATATATATATATATATATATATATATATATATATATATATATATATATATATATGTATATGTGTGTATATATATATATATATATATATATATGTGTGTGTGTGTGTGTGTATATGTGTGTGTGTGTATATGTAAAGATATTTTCTCACTTTTCCTTACTTTATATAAAGACATTTTTAAAAACACATTAGCATACTTCTAAAACAAACATGAATGTTTCAACATGCATGTTTTGTTAGCTTATGAAACTCAATAGGTGTTTTGTGAATCAGTGCCCCATCCCTCACAAGATGGCGCTGTCACTTCCCAAATAACGGCAGCAGCACAAGAGGGCAGAGTAGCACTGAGGCATAAAGGTGGTTCTGTCTGTCTCCTATGACACATCGTGGGGGAAATCACCATGAAGCACAAAAGCATCAATCACTGACACTGCTGCAAGCCAGAATTAGATCCAGAAAGATTTTCAAAACCACATATACAGAGAAGTCATGGAATATGAGTCTGGGTGGAGCATTGGTCTCACCTTAAAATATAAATATATTATATGTATGTATGTATGTGTGTGTGTTATTGTGCTGTATGTTATCAGCATCATGACATCAGTTTATAGAAGGTGACAGTTAATTATCTGGTGCTAAAAATATATGCTATGACATCAAGATTAAGATCCTTTTTAATCTTTTCAAGGGATCTTCACTTTTTTTTTTTTTAACTCCTTGCTCATATACTATATGTCAGCTATACTGCAGCTTATTCCTGTAACATTTCAAAATACTTGAGTGAATGTTTCTTCATCCTGAAATGTTATATTTTAACTCTGTTTTATTCATTTTATGCAATTCAGTTTTACACATCAGTCACTAGATTAAAAGAATCTTCTGTCATTTACTCACTCTTGTGTTTTTATTTCTGCAGTGGGGGAAAAAGTAGATAAATGTAATGGTTGCTTTCAAGCTTCAAATAGAATTCAAAAGGACCATAAAACTGTCTTAAAAGTGGTTCTAAATGTGTATTTTAAAACTTCTGAACTATTATAGCTGTTAATATAATCTGATAATCTTCCAGTGAGCTTTTAACTAAAGAAAACTGTTGGGACCAGATCAAGAGAGAACCTAAATGAATCATTTTGATTCAATCAATTCACTGAATATTTATTTATTTATTTATTTATTTAAAGGGGTCATGACATGGATTTAAAAATAAATAAATAAATAAAAAATTAAGATGTTCCTTGAGGTTTACTTATAATAAAGTTTTTTTGCACAAAAAAAAAAAGTAAATATGTGGAAAAATGATTATTTTTAACCCTCATTCTGACCCTCTCTCTGAAACAAACTGTTTTAAGGGGCGGGTCCTTTAAGGCTTGTCAGGAATCAGCCACTGTTATGATTGGCTAACGTCATTGTATAGGAAACTCTATCAACGGCCCCTCGCTATTGTGAGTCATTTCCAGACAAAGCATTATGAAACATTTACTTACGGTTTGTGATGCAGCTGCAGTCAGATCTACTTCTGCTTCATCTTTCAACAAATGTTTCTTTGTGAACTCTCCATGACACTGTGCCTCATTTACAAAACAAAACGCTCCGGACAATCCTCCGACACGATCCGGGATGCCTTTAAAAATAAACTATCCACTTGTTCCTTACACTGAGATCCTTCTGATATCTGTACAAAGACGCAAACGAGCTGTTTAAACCAAACTTTGAAACTTGCAGGATTTATTAAGCATACAAAGACCTCTTCTGTGTCAAAAGATCACGGGAAATTTGGTTTCTCATGTCATGACCCCTTTAATCCATCTTGAGGCTTGAATCACAATCTTGAATCATCCATTATTGTAAGCTCAACCAGCATATTCTACTAAATGTCTCCCCGTTTTAGTCAGTGGAAAAAAGAAAGTCATATGGGTTTGGCACAACAGGAATATGAGTAAACAGTTACAGAATTCTCATTTTAGGGAATTCCTTTAATCCTTCCTTTTTCTCCAGATGTCCTCCTTTGACATTGTGTGTGTGTGTGTGTGTGTGTGTGTGTGTGTGTGTGTGTGGTGTATGTTTTTCAGTTGGTCTGAGCATTCATGTGAATAACAGATTTGGGTTGAACAATGAGGTCACTCTGCTTGACATACTGTATAAGCAGCAGAGTGAATTTGATTTCTACTGTCTTGAACACAAGACTGAGACCAAAATAGAGAGACTTAAAAGAAGAGCAGAGCATAGGGAAGGTGAAAGGTTTAGAGCAATCAGATGCTGTGCCGAAAGGAGCTTCGGATGGAGTGACTAGGAACTCAAGGGATGTAGAGGAAAATTAGGAGTGGTGCTGAGAATGAAGGGTGATTGGGTGTTTTGCAGAGGAGATGTTGTGCTGTCCATTCTCTAGACACTTACTTTTTTTTTTTTTTTTGCAGCTAGCAGTGTTGAAAAAGCTACTTTATCCAGACCAGCATTCTTTTTGTTCTCTGCCTTTTATCTCTGTATCTGCTTAACGTCAACACATTCATTGAAAATAACTGATTTAAAATAATGAATCTTTTGCCAGTTGGAATTTCATTCATATTCTAAGCATATATATGTAGCTTTTTGTGTCACTACACTGCTACTTGAAAAATAGCTTGCTGCTGAAAAAGCTACACTGTTAAAAGTAGCTTTACTACTGTCAAGATACTGAAAAATTTTGTTCCGCTAGTGACATGTCGTTAACTTATAGTTAACTCAACACTGGCAGCTAGAAGGTGTAGTTATGACATCTACCAGCAAGGGCTAATGAGACCATTTCAACCAGCAGAACCTTGCTTTGAAGTGACAATACCTTTTTAATTCAATGTTTATACAGTAAATGATCAAACTAACTGATTTCACATTTTAGCTCCATTGCAAAACACACTGAATACACTTCTTGTGTAATGTGTGTTTGCATGTGTCTCTTGCTCATTTGTTTCTCATAGTCCCTCTTGCAGGTGGCAATTGAAGTATCTCTGTCCTGCTCTTCCTCTGCTTCTCAAGTGAGGCACACGTGCATATGCACACAGAGCAGAACAACATCCCGCAGTGTAATGAAGACAGATAAGAGAAGACCGCTGCATTTCCCTCTTTATTTTTATTTTTTTTTTAGTTGGCAGAGTGGAAGGACAAAATAAATAGAGGGAGAAGAAGAAAGGAGAAGACAGATAAAGCAGCAGGGGAGAGAGTTGGTCTGTCTTTTATATTAACTGCTCCAATTGGGCTGTATTTCAGCTAAAATATAGTACCTGTGAAAGGTGATGCTTTTTTCAGATATGCAGTGTTTTCAGTGATTTGGTGTTAGAGTTTCAGTCTATTCACTTAAATATACGTTCACAGAATTAATCAGACTTACAGGTTGTGATGCTGCTTGCTAAAGTTTTAAACAGATGTCAGAGCGTCAGCATCACCACACGCATGAGTCGTGTTACTCTCGTGAATGTACGTCGAAGACTGACACGGGAGAGAAAAAATGTTGAATAAAGGTGTATTTTGTTTTATTTGCGCACAAAAAGTTGAACCACTCATGTCACATGGTCTGTTTTAACAATGTCCTTACTACTTTTCTGGGCCAGTTGCTGTCTATGGAGGGTCAGAAAACTCTCGGATTTCATCAAAAATATCTTTATTTGTGTTCCAAATCTGAACAAAGGTCTTATGGGTTTGGCATGACATGAGAGTGAGTAATTAATGACAGAGTTTTCATTTTTGGGTTATCTAACAAATTAGTATGCTTAGAGTAGGTCAAGTCAAACATATCGTGGGCCACAGAACCCAGTGCAGTGTTCTCTGTTGTATATACCAAATTTTGGCAAATGTAACTAGGTCATCTGGGTATTTCATGCAGTTAAGCTGATATTTTTCTGCTCAATTTCCTACAGTGGCCCTGTGACGCCCACCTCTCCAAACACACCCTCCAGCCCAGAGAGCCCTGCGCTGCCAGGGTTGCCGCCCAGCGCAGCCAAACACACCTGCAACCACCTGCACACCATCGGAGGGATCGGAGGACATAAGAACATCTGCAACCGCTGCAACCAGAAAAAATGGCCTCTTATGAGACGCTCATCCAGCAAGAAACTGGACAGATGTAGTCACATAGAAGTCACAGTGCTGTCTGTAGGCAGGTGTGTGTGTGTTACATACATAAACAAGCCTATATAATATGTATTGTCATTCTTGGCTTGTCATTCTGAATCCAAGATTTCTCATACACATTTTAAATGATGCAGTTGTTGTGCAGCAACATACAAAAACATAAATAAAATTTAAATAATTAAAAAAAAAAGTAACACCTTATTTTGATAGTCTACTTTTGACATTCTACTTACTTTGTAACTTTGTAGCTACATATGAACTACCAGTTATTAATGTATTAGCAGAATATCTGCTTTGTTTTACACTTTATTTTTATGGTCCCTCAACGGACATTCTACTGACTCTCAAGTAACTTTGCAAGTACATCAACTCATTCTACTAACCTAACCTAACCTAACTTAACTTAGTTTTTAACATGTAGTTGCAAATTACTGAGATTTAGTTGACATGTAGTTGCACAGTTACTTATAGTTAGTACAATGTCAAAAGTGGACTATTGAAATAAAGTGTAACAAAAAATGAAAATACAATGTTTTGTTTACAACAAAAAATTAAATTAATTGCTCTATTTTCAATTGATTAGGCCTACATTTTAAAGGATTGATTAAATGATTAAATAAGTTGTATGAATTTAATTTCATCAGATACTATTTTTTGATAAATTGTCATTAAATCATAAAACCCAATCAAGAGAAAATATCTAATTTCATGGGGCTGTAACTTAAAAGGTAGTTAAACTATGTGGAGTTAAACAAATTGTGTACAGTCTTTTCTTCTTGTCAAAAAAAAAAAAAGTAAAATCCATTTCCTTCCCAATCCTTGGTATGAAAAGAATGTGATAAATATTGATACTGAATAATATGGATATTATTAAGGTCTGAGCTTTGTGCTTTCGTTACGTTTCTCTTTCTTTCTCTAGATTCCGGGTGACAAAGTGTGACCCCAAATCGGCTCGGGATAGGCGGACGTTGTTGATCACTGAGCCCAATGGTAGTGTCCCCCCTTCACCTGCTAACACTGACCCCCCTGAATGCAGCACAGACCCAAAGTCACAGGTGAGTGGCTTTAGTGTGGGGAAAAAAATGTATTTCCTAATTAGTGCTGTCAAACGATTAATCGCATCCAAAAAAGTTTTTGTTTACATAATATATGTGTGTGTACTGTGTATATTTATTTATGTATGTATAGATACACACACATGCATGTATATAATTAAGAAAAATGTTACTTTTATATGTTAAATATATTTGTATATGATATAATTTATATGAATATAAATATATACATGTAAATATTTTCAAAATATATGCTCTATGTGTGTCTTTATATATACATAATAAATATACACAGTACACACACATACTCTATATCATGTAAACAAAAACTTTTATTTTGGATGTGATTAATCGTTTGACAGCACTATTCCTAATGCAGGTTAAGCAATCAAGTGGTGTTTTTATTCTTGTTTTGTGTGTGGTTTGTCTTTAGGAGAAAGGAGACGGTGCAAAGTGACATCTGTAGAGTTCCAGCAGCTTCTCAGGTGACATTTTAAAAAGATTTTAATCTGGAAATCACACTTCCACACTTCCAAATAGGATGTAAGAGAGGGAAACGCATCAAACTATGAAGAGAGATGTGATAGAGGAGGAAAAGAGGATGATGGATGCCAACCCTCCTATTTGGCATGTGACACGTCAGTTGTGGAAAGGTAACCGCATTAACCTGTCACCATGCCAACCCACCTTTCTCAAACATCCTTGTGTCATGGCTTCATTTGTGCTTGTTAATGACTATGAACATGTCAATGTTTAATCCAACCTGGCGTCGTGGTCTGAGGTTTTTGCCATGTGCCTCTTTAGGCTACTTCCAGGAAGTGGGAATTTTTCTTCAATTTTTTTATTTTTTTTTTTTTCCTTTTTCGTTTTTTTTTTTATTGCAAGCTGTGATAAACACGGAAAAACAGAGCCATGAAATATCTCACTGGTTACAATCTGGACTATAATGCTTTTCTTAACCTGTTGTCGTCTTAAGTGGACTGTAGTTGATCTCTTCACTAAATACACCTTTTCACCTTTGTTTTTTTTAATGACTTAAATTGTGTTTTGACAACATTTTACTGCAAGCCAGTGAAATTGCATGTTTAATAGATTAATTTATCAACCTAGCGCACTTAACCGACTGGAAGTTTGAGAGCACTGCAATCAATTCACCAGTCTGTCAAACACTCGGTGGTTTAGAAATGTTAAACTTTCCTAGTTTCATGATTCGGTATAGCTTGCACGTGTCCGCAGAGTTCACAAACTCTCAAGTCTATAGCTCATATGTTAATATAATGTCAGGCGTATATAATAGATAAGACTCTATCCTTCACTATACTTAATATTATTGTTATCTTTGGGAAAAACAATGTTACCTCAAAAAAAGTAAAAGTGTCCTTGGTTTAGTCCCAAGCATTGGCAAAGAGGACCAAAATATAGGACTTTTAATAATTCTCCGTATTTTAACCAAAAATAATAAATATGCAGTTGCCCTTTTTAATGTATTTTGCCGTTTATTAATATTGTCATTATTGTGCCACTGATTTTGTTTTGCCTTTTTTTTTTTTTTTTTTTTTTTTTTTTTTTTGCTCAGACACCATAAAGGTAGACCTCAAGATATCTGTAAGCTTTCTAGTTCATTGCACATGAGCTTGAAGTGCTGGAACGAATAGCTTAAATAAATGTTGCACATAGCCTTCCTGTTCAAATTTTAGTTAAAGGTATTCATACTGAAATATTAACTGTACATCTTAATGTGTACAGAAATGGTCACTTCAAGTACTGTCATTTCTGAAATAAAGAAATGTAAAAGATGTATAAACAGAAGGATTGGAAGAATTTTATAGAGTTGTTTAAAGAAAATGAATGAGAATGTACTGTTATATTTTACTGAAAGTTTTGTACCCAGAATTTATACATTAAAAAGATTAAACGCAGTGTTTGTTCGGATTCTACTTTACCCACAAGCCACTTCATTTCCATTCTGAAGCACAAGACTGATCAGGACACACTTTCCCTCACAGCATGTACTTGCACATTTGCTACACTGAATGCTCTGAGGTCAGCGTAGCTCAAAGGTAATGGCTTTGAGAAACTTTAACTTCTGTATGTCCTTTCAAAATTCTCAGCATGATAAAATCTCAGACCATTCATCCATAGTGAGGCATGAGAGGTCCTTGCGTCTGTAGTATGTTTTCTAGAGCTGGACTGAGGTTAAAGACCAGTAAGAGTCTGTTAATAGGTGACTGGTGCAGCACTAATGACCTTCAGGTCTGTAGCTTTTCCAAAACTCAAAATGCTGAAGGCTTATCTTTCCCATCTCTCCGTGACTGCTGCCTACTTACCAATGACCTGCTGGAAAGTATGTGACTTTGTGCATTATATACATTGTTTTTGTGAGTTAAGGGCTATTTTTGTACATTATGCATCAAGATATTTCTAGGAAGAAAGAATGATTAAGCAACAAGAATATGCATTAACAGTATGAGTCTGGAGCATATAAATGGTTAACCAGCTGCAGAGTATTATTAGTCTGGATATGTTTTGGGATTTGTGAATCATTAACTCAAGCCCACACAGACTTTAAAGAGATGTGAGTGCTCAGCCACGCAGCAGCACATTTATTCAGGTAGATTTATGTTGTCTGCTGTATGTAGAAACAGCTGAACCTTTGGTGTTGATCAGCTGTGTTTGGCTCTAAAGGAAACTGAATTTAGGTTTTTAGTTAATACACAAATTGTGCTTTTCTATACTGGCTATAATTTATATACACTTAGTGTCAGTATTTATTTATTTTTTTCAAAGAAAAATTACACAATATATTATACAAGTGTTAAAAAAAGATTTATTTTCAAATAAATGTTGTTCTTTAACCTTTAACCGTTCATCATAAAAGATGTATCTCAGTTTCCACACAAACAGTTTGTTCACCTGTTTTCAACATTAAGAAATGTTTCTTGAGTACTAAATCAGCATTATTAGAGTGATTTCTGAAGGATTGTGTGACACTGAAGACTTCTGAAAAAGCTTTGTCATCACAGGAATAAATTACATTTTAAAATATTAAAATTGAAAATAATTTTTAAAAAGAATAATTTCATAATATTACTGTTTTTCTGTTTTTGATCAAATAATTGCAGCCTTGTTGGGCATCTTCTTTCAAAAGAATAAAATAAAAACTTAAAACCCCTAAACTTTTGAGCAGCAGTGTATAATTTAATTTTTAAGACACTTGTAAAACCCTCTTGTAAAAAAGTAAAAATCCTTGTTGTTTGGAATTTTAATAACCACATTTGCATTGGCACAAAAGTATGTGTTCCTTTCATTTCATTGATCTTTTTGGCTTCTATCGTCTATTACTAAACAACACAAGTCAGGGCTCTCTAAATGCCAGGTACCCAAATGATTATAACTCATCAAACCAGATATGATTCTCTTTTATCCCAAACGCTGGTGTCAGTGGCCTCTTGTAATGTTAAAAGAAACCTTTGCTTTTAGCAATCAAAGATCAAAGCATCAATTTAACTAAGACTGAATACAAATTTGAAAAGCAAATCATTCAAAAACTCTTTGCTGAATCAAAACCACTGACAATGAAAGAGACAAAAAGACAAACTGATGAATTTTGAAAAGGACTCTACAGGACTAAAATCTTTTGAAACAGTTCATAATACAAGCCATTTAATGGTTCTATATGATGTTATAGCCAATCAAAGGTTGCTTATTTTCATCCTCATTAAAAGTGTCATCGGAAAATAATGAAAATAACATCTGTATTTTAATCATGTTTTAGTATTTGCAGAATTGCAGGATTTCAGCACAATATAGCAGTCATACACACTTCAGGACACGTCTTACTGGCCAATGAGGGCTGGAGGGTTATTTAAGAGGCCCTACGGCATTGTTATCCACAAGACAGAAATGTCAACAGATTACATCGCAAGTCTTATGATCAAGCACATTGTTTTTTATTTTCCCCTGGTTCATGTGACAATTCTGTCCTCTGGTAAAAGCAAAAAGAATGGAATATAAACAGCGTATTCACTGTGAATGTGCGCTCAATGTAGTCGTAATGTCATATCGTTAGAAAATCAGTTCCTGTCAATAACATTTACTCATTAACAGGTTTAAAAGAAATGATTCTGACCAATGCATAAAGTTCAACCAATGCATACTTGGTAAAACATTTGGAAATACTCAATGACCTTCAAAAAGAAAAAAAAAAGTATAATTTCTTGTATAAGGGGGTTACATTTTTCTGAAAAAAAAAACAAAAAACATTTGTCTGCATGAGATGAGTGTCATATGGTAGAGATAAATTAGCAGAGTTCATCAGGCCTCTGATAGTCAACCAGGACTAGAGCATAACCTCTGAGTGTAGAGCATCAACCACCATCACTGGCCTGATTCTTCAGCACGCTACTGCTTTTAAAATGTACAAAGTGCAACAACAACATAAATATACAAGGATAAATCTCATGAATGGATCGTCTTTCAAAATCTAAAGAAAAAAGAAATTATATTTTGCATACATGAAGCTACCATTGTACCATAAAGATGCTTTGCATTAAGCATTTCCCCTTCAAATTAACTTCACTGTAATGTAAAAATCTCAAGATATATTGTTTATACTGTAATTATACATTTAAATATTTAATAAAAAAAATTATCATCTAAAATAAAGAATAACCATGCATTTTATGCAAAATATAATTTAACTTTTTATTTTTGGCTGAAATATGTTTTCATGAGATTCACCCACAATTCTTGCGCTATATTTATGTGTAAAAAATAAAGCGCATGTCATCCTACAGCTCTATGAGGGTACTGATGTATTCACAGTGTAACAACAAGCAAGAAATAGCATATTGATCTGCTGAGATTCAATGAACTTGATTTCACTGTATTAAGCAGTTCATGAACAAGCAGTTAAGCAGATCATATCATATATAACGTCTCTAAAAGTACATTAAGCACAGAAGTAACCCCACACCAGGACACTGGCTTATTTGTTTTTCACCACCTCTTTGTATAGAAAACGTATGAAAATAATTAGGACTGATTTAGCCCCGCCTCCAAACAGTTGCTACAGAAGAAGAGTACTTTCATTATGTTACGGAGCAAAAATAATATTTGACGATAAGAAATGGAGCTTATTTCATTACAATGCTGTGTACACAACAGCACAGAGGAGAATCAGTTTGGTCTGAGAATTGAGTTTGTCCATGACCTTCATTTGCTCAGGTAAGTCTCATAAGTGGTTCGTTTTTGTTGCGTAAACAAGCAGCAGTTCCTGTTATCAAGGCTTCATTTGATTTTTTTCCATTCAAAATAAAAGTACCTACAGACTGTCTGCAGGAAGGCTTCATGAGCACTATTATTTGGCTGTATTCAAATATAGAGGGTGAGTGAGAGAGTGAGTATGGAAATCTCCCATGTAGTCACCATTAACTAGTGAGCCACCTGACCGTCACTCGGAATCCTCTCCTGCAGTCGCCGCATCCAGAGCGGCCAAGGCCTCTGCCACCATTGAGTCTGTGACGCTCACACAATCCATCTCTTTCTCTCTCTCTTGCTTTCCTCTCACGATCGAGGGCTCTTCCTTTTCTCGGTCCTCAATCATGAGCTTTGTGTCTGCTGAGGAGAGGCTCGTACTGCTGGTGTGCATGTCCACAGACAGCACACTCTCCTCATCGGCTGTGTCCGGAGTACTGGCCAGCCTGCTCTTCCTGTCCTCGTCTGCATCCTCCAGTCCATAGGGATATCCGTCCGATCCCTCTGTCCCGTCTGTTATGCCTCCGCCGCCCAGCCCAGAGTCTCGGAATCTGTCCTCTCGCTTGCCCGGTTCTGTTCCCAACAACGACTCGTTTTGTATGGGTGGATTGGCGCGTAAGGTGGGGGCGGCTTTTATGGGCGTCCCCTCGCCCTCAGGCTGGAGAATGTAAAGACTCGGGTCACCCTCCGCTGGGTTGGATCGGATCTGTTCGCCTGGAATGTTAGCATGGAGCCGGTTGATGTGGTTGTTGTCGATGTCGAGTTTGGTTGGGCTGGGATGGGTGCTGTATGCTAGGTTGTGGAAGCCCTGCTTCTTGTGGATGTGGTCTGCCTCCTCTGGGAATCTGTGAGATTGATAAAGAGAGCTGCTGGTGGGGTCCCGCTTCCGACCAGGAACTTCTACAGGGACTGAGGGGTCATAGATGTAACTGAAACAGAGAGGGGGTTGAGAGGAGGGTTTAATGAAATGAACTTCTGGTGGCCTTTTTGATGGAAATAATTATTATAACCCAGTTAAGATTCAAATAAAGGTCAAACAGCCCAAATAAAGTCAAATAACACTGAAGCAGAACTAGTGGTTGACCAATACAATGGCCTTGACGATATTTGCATTTTTAATTAACACATCAACTGATAAGAACAGGACTTTTATTTTGACAGCACTAAGAAGGTCAGTTCCTGAGCGCTGATGCACAGGAGCTCCCATTCTTCATTAGTTTACTGTGAAAAATATTATAATAGGATTACAGAATCATCAAGTTGCTCTGTAAGGTATTAATGGGTTTATTTTGCATATTTCTATTTCTATAATCATTTATTTAGTTTGTAAATGACAATAAATTGAATTTCAACTATTGTTCTGCATGTTATTTCTTATCATTAAATTAAACAGTGTGGTATCATATTTTCCAGCATCCCTGTAAGCCTACAGAAGAGAATGGAGAACAGATGGATGTCATATATATCAGCATTATATTGTCCATCAGCCACCCTGCCCTCTAAGATACCAGCCATCAAAAAATCCATATAGTTTGACCACAAATCTACTAAACACACTAAACACATTGACATAATTTTGTAGGCCAACCCAAGTTAGTATTACCCTGTATCTCTTTTTCTATTGGCTTTTGGATTACTCCAGAAAATAAGCTCTGTGACCAACAAAAGTTTATGAATATTATACATTTTGTTTATAATCCTTATAAATGAACAATTTTTATGAAGTTTTAAGTTTAAATATAATAGCCAGGAGAGAGAGAGAGAGAGAGAGAGAGAGAGAGAGCGCGCTAAAACCAAGCTATAATTGAACAACACTATGATTGCATGACCTCAATGTCACCAAGCTAAGCTTCTGACAACTTCAATCTTTAAAATCTATGAGTTGGAAATTTTGAGTTAGAATAGTTTGCAAGAGTGTGATTATAAACACAGTGAGCCAGTAATAGCAGAATAGTACGGTGCCCGGGAGGACCCATCTTCGGTTCACTTAGTTTTGTCGTGGCTACGACATAATAACTCGTGGGAATGTGATAATATGTCGTGGCCACGAGATATTAATTCGTGGGAACGTCATATTAACTCGTGGGAACGTAATATTATGTCGTGGCCACGAGATCGTTTTGTCAAGGTAACGACATCCTTATATCATGGCCTCGAGATGTTATGTTGAGGGAACGACATATTTTTCTCGTGGCCATGAGTTTAATGCATAAACAAACCTACGTGATCATAGCAACCATAGCTACGTGATTATCAGAGATGGATTCATTAATATTTTATTTTGAATTATGAAATTATTATATTAATTATTATAGAAATTATTACATAATTAAATTATTATACTGACCATAGGTTGGACTGTAGGCAATGACACGTGATGTACACAGCATTCGAATTAAGTTGATCATGAATAGGCCAAATATTACATAAAGTACATAAAATAAAATAGACCTACATAAAACATTTTTATCCATCCCACAGTCTTGCTAGCTGTGTGTGTCCATTAACTGATCGTATTTTTCCGTAATATTTGTATATTATTATTAGCTATCATCATCATCATCATCATTATTATTAGCCTATTATTATATTTTTATGTTTGTTTTTTCCCTTCATTTCGATCTCTTTACATAACATTTTGACTAGTTTTGTAAATAAATACAAAATGCTCGACATGCCAATAAAGCTTTGATTATGCTGACTGGAATTTATAGCCTATTGGAAATGCAGTTTTAAGGTTGAATTTAACATATTATATATTAACATATATATAACATTCCTGCGAATTAATAATTATTAATATTATAGCCTACTGCCTGTTTCGTTGAGGAATGAATCATTCACGTAGTTTCATTTGTAAATGAAAACAACAGGCTCATTTATCATCACGCACTGGCATAAATAGCCTACAATCATAAAGTATTTGCATAATTATCAGGCGTTTACGGTATTTGCAAAATATATGGTAGCAAACAGCATAATTATACAGAACGTTAATTAGGTAAAGCGAATTGAAAGGGGAAATAAAATATTATATTTATATATTTCATTTAACCGTTATTTAACCTTTATTTATTTACATGAAATAAATATAAAAAATATAGCCCTAACAAGCTAATATAACCTAATAATAATAATATACAAATATTAAATTAAATGTTTAATGTTAATAAAAATGTTTTATCCATCTCTGATAATCCCGGGTTGCTATGGTCACGTATGTTTGTTTACGCATTAAACTCGTGGCCACGAGAAAAATATGTCGTTCCCTCAACATAAGAAGTCGTGGCCACGGCATAAGGATGACGTTACCTCGACAAAATGTTCTCGTGGCCACGACATAATATTACATTCCGACAAGTTAATATGACGTTCTCACGAATTAATATCTCGTGGCCACGACATATTATCACGTTCCCACGAGTTAAGATGTCGTGGCCACGACAAAACTAAGTGAACCGAAGACGGGCCCTCCCAGTCACCGTAGAATAGAGCTTGAGTAGATGAGTTTTCCTCCTCGGCACGATGGCAACCTCTGTAGTCCTATTTAGCCATTTGTTAGCAAGCACCTTTTTCAAGACACAAAAGCTTAAAAGTGTAGGGTTTTACTGATGTATTTTACGACGTACACTTCTTTCCAGGTTTGAAAGTTTTTCTCAGTCAGTTTGACACATTTCTCCAAATTTAAAGCTGCAGTCCGTAAGTTTTGCCTCTTTGTCGCCATCTCTGTTTGAAAACCTGGAATTGCAGCTTATCTTCCTTGCGTGGGTTGTGAGTTGGCAAGGTTCCAGCGTGGATGAATCTAATGTTTTGAGGTGAATGTGTAGCTGTCGGTCACCGCACCGGTGTGAATATTTACTGTACTTTGCAATCACAGATTATAGCCTATGTCTTGGACTATATGACCCAAATAAGAATTTTCACCGTATATTGCCATCTGAACAAGTAACAAGCCTGCCACGTTTGTTCCCCAACTGAGGAAAAAAAAACACTACAGTAAATCGCACTACCAATGGTGATTTAATCTAAAGATCAGTTAGCTCATATCACATCAAACCGTGCAAATTATTATTATTGCTATACTTTATTCTCAAATTATTAATGTTAACATCAGCATTGCGTGACTATGAGTATAGTGTGTATTAGCGTGTAGATTTCAATTTCTGTACAGTCTAATCTAATTGTCATGCCATTCGAATTTCATATTAAGAAATTCTTTTAACCCAAAAAGCAAATTATGCTCCCTTTGAACTGGTTTTCTTTAAAATACAAATCTAGTGTAATCCCAGGCTATCTGTAATCAGAAGCACATTTAAAACTGGAATATAATTGAATTTCCTTCACATGTGTTTCATAAACATATAATCCTTTCTGGATCACAATCCACCATCAAAATTATACATTTAATTATTCTAGCTGCTGTGAGAAAAGGCTATAAACTATCCGTCACCTGCAGCATCCTCACATGCGATAGCCTACTAGCCGGGACAACTTCATGTTTACAGACGTGACGTAATGACGCAGTGCCATGCTCGAAATTCCCGTGAAAATTTACCCGTACCATTCAAATTAGAAAACATTATTATAAGCTAAACGTTGTGAATCGGGCTAAAGTAAGGCGATAGTTTTGAATACTGGCTGGTTATGTACTTGCTCAAATATTGATTTCAGATCATTTTTAACCAAAAAAAGTTACAGACTGCAGCTTTAAGTCACTGCTCACGAAACAGTTATCACAGGATTCTGAACACTTTCTAATTGTCCTAATCAGATTGTCAAATTACAAATCACATGCATCGTTTTGTCAAAACACTGTGTACAATATTCTCAAATGTTTTCACAATAGTTCACACAGCCAACCAAAACTTTAATATATTTAGACAATTGCAACTTTACATGTTAGTTTTACACAAATCACAAAAATGTGCCATTTTTCCAAATGCAACAAAACTCTTTTATTGTTAAATTCTCAGTTGCACTAGGTGTGTTTTCAATTAGCCCTAAATTAATATCTGCTGAGTGAGTAATACAGACAACAAAGGAAATGCTAATTTCCTAATTGTTTACACATTTATCTCAATTACAACAATTATAAAAGGGGAAAAGGAAAAAGACAAAACATAGGTACAAGAATGAGAAGGGGAAAAGAAAGAGGTGTAATAGAGAGAGGTGGCAGAGTGGATAGAGGAAGGGGTGTAATGAGAGGGAGAGGAAGAGAGGTAGAAGGAGATGAGAGGAGAAGAGGACATGGTATAAGAGGAGGAGAAGGAGCAAGAACAGTTGAGGAAGAGGAGAAGAGGGAAGAGTAGAGGGAGACAAGATGGGAAGATAGGATTGGAGGGGAATAATATAGTGGAAGAGGACTGCAGGATGGAAAAGGAGGACGTAGAGATAGAGGGTACAGATGTTTTTCATCGAAATCAGAGCCACCCTGACCACGCTACATATCATGGTCTCTGCTTGAAAGAAGCTGGCCAGAGTGTTCAGGCAAACATAAACTGATCAACAGAGGGAAAACCAATAAGTAACAATACCATTCTGGTTCTCCGAGTCTAGTCTAGAGTCTTGTCCATTTCCAGTCTAGTCTATTTGTAGTTCTTATTCTTACTTGTTCAAGAACATTCAGGTGGATGAACAAGACTAGTTTCAATTGAACAGAACATGGTGGTTCAGAACAACACCAACAACACCTCAAAGAAATTCAGCAAGGAATAATACAAGAAAACCCACTATTTCATAATATTCACCAATGCAGTCTTCACAATTGATCAATCACAATTGATCATCTTCTAAGAAGAAATTCCATCCGGATGAAGCAAGTGAAGAACTCAGATGGATTGAAGGAGTCGTGATTCCAGTTTGTTCAGGTATGTGCATGCCACACAATTACTGCACTTTTAAGGTAAATACAAAGATATGCATTTCATGGGCATTATGTATCCATATACTATTACACTCTGGAAAAAACTCAGGCATCTCTATGCCTAGTTCTGTGTCAAAGTGGGAACTAAAAGTTTGGCAACAGTTACAGTGTCAAGTTTACAATCAATATTACTACTGTCAAACCACTGCGTTATTGTACCTTCTGTTCTTTTTAATCTAGAGGACTTTGGTGCTGGATAGCAGTGCAACTCATTATGAGCAGCTGTATGTTGATAAGCTGGCTTCAATCTCAACAAAAAAAGGAGAAGAGAATAGAATAAGATTGGACATCATGCCACAGTCAATGTCCCTGGACAACGAGAAGGCAACATCACAATGTGTCGCAATTTCAACCACTGGATGTCTTGAGCCCATACAACACTAAAAGGCCTCTACATATTTTAAACTCCCTCAATGAAATCCTCTTACCACAGGTTAAGCAGGAGCAAATGAAGTAGAATTTTGTAGTTTTTTGGGATAATGTCCAATTTCACCATTCAGCACTGGTGCGAGTGTTGTTTAAATATCACCCACATTTCAGGATGGTGTTCCTTCCACCATATATTCTCCTTCCATGAATCTAGCTGAGGAGTTCTTCTCCTCTTGAAAATGGAAAGTATATAACCGCAATCCTTACAACCAACCAAGTCGTCTTAAAGCAATGAAAGAGACCTAGGGAAATGTTGAGGCAGAAGCTTGTCAAGTGTGGATTCAACATTTATGCTGCGTTTTTTTCCCACAATGCATGACTTGTGAGAATATATGTTGTGATGTAGATGAAATTCTCTGGCCAAACGTAATTGAGAGACAAATCAAAGTCAGTTAATTCAGTGAGATCAGTACATTTATTATTTATTTATTTTTATATTTTTATTTATAATATATTAATTTTTGTAGGAAACTCATTGATATACAACTCATTAAAGAACGTCATGATTAATTAAAATGTTTATGTCTGTATGTAGAGTTAAGTATGTTATCAAATCAAGAGAAAACACTTTTAGTTTTGATGTTAGTATCTATTTTTAATAAATGCATTACTAGAATTTCTAAAATGCAGTGCTTTGTTATGTAGTAAAACGGAAATGTTTGGCCAACATAAGTGAGTGTTTACTGTGCTGAGTTAATTGCTTTGAAAGCAGTTACAACCATTCAGAGAAATGCGTCAAATCGATTGAGAAAAACTGTAAGGCTCTTTCCTGCAGCACTCTATTAAACACATCTGAACCAGCTAATAAAGACCTTCGGGATCACTAGAAACTTCCAGACAGGTGTGCTGGAGCAGGTTGGAGCCAAACTCTACAGGAAGGTGGTCCTCCAGAATGGATGACCCTGTATTATATTCATATCATAAATTCACTTTCACAAACACTGTTTTCTGACTGTGAAATAATCAGTAATCCACAGTTCTGCCAGTTTCTTTGGTGTTTTCTATACAGCCATTTGTGCAGATTGGCGACATCATTTAAAACATTTACATTATTTTGAATAATTTGAGTTTTTCCATGGCAGCCTATTTTTGCAGTATGATTGACTTCAGATTCAGTCACCCCTAAATAACATGTAAAAACAAAATGTGGTTGGATTCTTTCTGTCGAAATGCTTCTGTATAATAATTTGCAATAAAATAGTAATATTCAAAAGTCGGTAGACAAACAAACCCAATTGTTATCCATTTATCCAGCCTTCAATATTGACCATCATTGCTAATCTTCATATATATAACATATTTATATTTACAAATAACATATTTATACATATGTTTATATTTATTTATATTTATATTTATACATAACATATTTATATATTTATAAATATACCATATATAAATTCCCTCAGGTTGTCAATTTCATCATAATATACAAAATGCTGTTCCTCTTTTGGGTTCTACTGGAACCTGATATGTGCAGAACATTTGAATGCACTCATAATTTGCATAGCACAGGCAAAGGGCCTTACTGACGAAAGCACAACCAGTGTAGTGAAACAACATGTGAAATGACAAACAGGTGTATGAGTGATAACATCACATTGTGTCCTTCCTCTTTTAGGGATTTGTTGTTTTTTGTACTTATTACATAACACAATATTTACATTTCTATATTTACACCAAATTACACAGGTATTAAATAGGGAAAGAGGAAAAAGTGTCAAACCAACATATGAATGAGAGACACAAATCCCAACTTGTGTGTGTGTGTGTGCCAAGTGAGCCTGGTGTATTTGTGTCAGACACCTCCTGCTGAGATCCTTCTGTTTTTCACTTCCCTTGTCTGCCGAAAATCCACATGGAAAGAGAGGCTAATGTTACTGAGCCAATGTCAACATTAGGTGTTCATGTATTTATTTGTCTGTGCTTTGTGCGTCTCCTCTGTCATATTCCAAATATTTATTGTATTTCATTTTAGTGTATTACATGAGACGATTTTCATTATACAGCTTCATTATAAATTCTCCACGTTTAAGCACCTCGGTTCAAAATCCATTTCAGTTTAACAGTTTCAGGGTGGATAAAGTGGAATTTTCCACTCTACCTGGCAGGCTGAGAAATTTTACCCTTAGTAAACATTACCCCCATTAAACAACACACAATGTCTAGCAATGCAAGGCATTTTTGCCTGGTGAAAGTTGCAACAGAGTAGAATGCTAATGTTTATCAGCAGGAGGATCTGACATAATCCAAGAAAAGCCTGGGAACTCACATTCTATTCACCCTAAACATTTGCCCAGATTATATACTGTTCCCGGGGGAGATTTGAAAATGTGTATCTTTTCAGATAATATTGCCTACAACCCTTTGCACAATGTAAAAAAAAAGAAGAAGTTTTGTGATATCTGAATGTTACGTCAAGGGTTTCTAATTCTGCTCTTGGAGGGCCACCTTTCTATAGATATTTACCCTGTTTCTTAAGATTGTGAAGACCTTTATTATCTGCTTCAGGTGAGTTTGATTAGGGTTACAGCTAAACTCTGCAGGATTTTTTGGCCCTGAAGGAGCACAAGATTGGACACACTTGCAATAAGTAAAAAGGGGCCTATCTTTCTAAACACTTAGATTTATGTACTTTTTCCTCATCACCCGTGCATATAAATTGAGTTAAAATGTGTGGGTGTTGTTCAACAGATTTGACACAAAGCCAGTCAGACTACACACTACTAATGTTAAATGCCAAATGAAAGCATGTATTTGTAGTATGTGCATGAGGCAATTCTTGCAGCTCAAACTAAGCCCAGAAATGTGACATTCTGAGCAATTAAAGGGCAGTATGAGAGTGTGAATATCTTTGTGTATTTACCGTGAAATAAACTCCCTGCTTCAAAACAACCCACATAAATGTTAAAGTGAAAGATCCTAAAATAATGTGTCATTGACAGAGAAAAGAGCAGTGCTGGTAGACTGAATCTCAGTTTCAACCAAAAACTCATCCCAGGTCAGCTTTAAGCCCAAGACACTGCACGATTTTCAGCTGTCCCAGACGAAAGACTGGCATCGTGAAACAATCGTGCCAATTTCTGATTCGCCATGATTGTTTCACGGTGCCAGTCTTTCGTGCAATGTGTCTCGGGCTTTAGAGAGACTTCAGTCTGACTGAGCTGTTAAACAACAGCAGTTATGTGAGAAACATCTAGGATCTTCAGGATAGAAATACTTGAGACTAAAGAATCTCTACTATTTATACATTCAGTCTTACCTTTTTATCATCCTACAGCAACTGCAACCCATCTGGACAGTTGTGTAGAAAACCTGTGGAAAGGCAAAACAGGTTTAGTGTGTGGTTGTGTGTATATGTAATTGAATAAAGTGAATTAGAGATACCACGTAGACTACTGTGTAGATTGAAATACGCAAGTTACATTTATTAAAAAGTTATTTGAAGAATCCAGAGCTGGGCTGCTGAATCAGTGCTTAGGAGAGTGAACATGATTTCAACAAAGAGCTATTCAGTAACTGCTAATTCTTCACCTCAGCTGTTAGAACATGAGGACTTGATCACGGTTATATCTGCGTAAACAGACCTGCTGACACGGGAACTGAGAAACTCAAAGAATAGCATAAACCCTGTATGCCAACAATTGTGAACCACTGCAGACCATCTTTACAAGCAGACCCAGCCAGGTAGATTTCGCTTGTGCACATCAACCAAATGAACCAAAACTTGGGTTGGCTTCAAATCACCTTCAAGAATACATACTTTTTTTTTTTTTTTTTAACTTCACCCTTCAAAGACATCACACTCAATTTCAAATTCTGTTGATATGTTTACACAGACACAGGTATGATCTTTCAGAAGAACTATATCAATATCTGCCAGGACGTAGGGACATTTTATTTGGTTTCATATTGACGTGGCATATGGAGTTAGTTAACTTGACATATGAAATTGTCAGGTATGTGGCTTCAGGACACAAGGACAGTCACACATGTGTTTGTGGCATTCTGGATTACTCCTCACAGTGGTGGGTCAAATAAAATGTTATTAATACAATACATCCTCATTTTGTGAAAATCAACAAAGATGGATTGACCTTTCCATGGTCTGTCGCACCATTTCAGGCTTTGGCATTTCTTGTGCTCTTTTTATGAGCAGATAACCTTGTAAATAATTGATAGCTCAGTCTGGGAAAAGATCCGTCTAATAGGACAAAGACACTCCCAGACTCACTCTCTTTCTCCTGAGACAGAAAGCAACACGGAAAACAGTCACCTCACGTGTCCCAATGTGTTAGAGACCAACAAACATATAAAGCTAAGAGAGTAATGCAGAAGAGACCAATACAATTGCATTGTGAAAATCATTTACATCAGTGTTATTTTGATATTATTTAATTTAAGTTTATGTAATTTTATGTGCTTTTGTCATTTTATTAGTTTACGCTTTTTAACATTTCTATTTAGTTTGAATTTATCTTTATTTCCATTTTAGAAATTTCAGTACTTATTGTAAACTTGTTTCAGTTAGTTGGCAAGGCAACATTTCTCATTTTCGTTTAGTTATTTTTTATGTAATATTTATGTTTTATTTTATTTCAGTTAACCATGTTTTGTAATACTTTTAATTTTAGTTAACAGCACTTATTTACACAAGATTTCCATTTAATTATGTCACAATCAAGGGTAAAAGCAGTAATCTGAACCAGAATCGAATGCAATTAAATGTTTATAGTTTAGTATTAAGGAAGCAAGAATCACCTACGTCATTCAGTCGTGGCATCACATGTGCTTGAAACTAAGACAAATAAAAGAAAATTTAACAGATATATAAAATTAGGCAATATTTGTTGTACAGGTTTACTGACAAGCCAGTCACTGTGACAGAAAGGCAAATGGTTTAACAAGTGGAAAAATTCAAAACACACTGCACGTAGACTGGACATCAACAAGCAAATCTTCACTGTGAACAGAGTTGTTTTTTGTGTCTATATGATGTCTGCATGTGAAAGAAATCAAGATTTATTGTCTTATTTAAGTAATATATATATATATATATATATATATATATATATATATATATGATTGAACAGTATATGTGATTGGTGTATATGTGACATTAATCCAACTTTAAATGCAATGTAATTCTATTTATTATATTACAAAGCTGCACTATTTACAAAATTTGGAATATGTTTATACAAATACTATCCTAAAACTTCACACTCAGACTTCACAGCTTTCAGGCCATTGCCATGGACACAAGAAACTGGATGGAGTTTTGCTAGGTGATTAGAAGCCAGATGTGGTACACAGCAGACACCTGTTTGACAGCAGGAGTATGACACAGGCACCTGGTAACCTCTTTGTCAGCTGCTAGAGATTATTGCATATTACAGCAGTCAACATAGCACACAACCTTCCTTTCCATAAATACAATGACAAATCAGTTTCTTGTGTAGTTAATCTATAATGTGACAACACAATTATTATCAGAATAAAAGAAATCATGTTTACTTCATATAGTAAGAAAAAACGTTTTCTTTAACGAACCAATACATATTTCCAATCTTGCAGCGGGAATTCTTTAAGTGAGAGCGAGAGCTTTAAAGGCTTCCATTTTTTGTCTTTGGGAATTTCTAATGGTTTGATTCTCTGAAGTCTCCGTTTGATGCATCCTTGATATCAAGAACACATCTGGGCACTTTCATGTGTCCTCTGTACTTGTGTTCTTGAGTATTGAAATTGAACCTCGGCAGGTGTGTATAATGCAGTACGAGATCTTGTCAGAATGCAAGACCACTTAAGAACGCATATTGAGAAACGGCCATTTTGCATGTCTCCTTTGTCTGGCGCAACCATTTCAGGTCTTCTGTTGCCTTCACATGCTATTGTAATTACTGTAAATATGAGATTCCTGGTCGGCAATTGGACATGATCGGCCTCTCTAGTCATATTTGCAAACTGGGAAACTCTGAGAACTTTAAAGGGGTCATCGAATGCAAAATTCACTTTACAAGTTGTTTGAACATAAATGTGTGTTGGAAGTATATGTACACATCCAACCTACAACGATAAAAATCTACTCAGTGTTTGTTTTTTTTAAATCCCTATTTTAAAATCCCCTTTCTCAAATCAGGCTGTTCTGAGATTCCTGTCAGAATGATGAAGTTCTTCACAAACCGCTCCCACGATAGTTGATTGACAAGGCCGTCTTACCTTAGACCCGCCCTGAGTGAGCTGAGAGCTGTCTGCCATTGTGTTGACTCCAGTGCAGGGGAAGACAAGATGTCTCCGATTAAGCGATTGAGGTGTTTTGTTGTTGGATGTAATAATGAACATAGCCGTCGTTATTTACTCCCGACATCTGAGCCGCTGAAGACGCAGAGTATTAACATTACTTTCGTTTTTGAAGGGAATGTACTGATCCCCGATCTGCCTAAATGTGTCTATGTTCGTGCGAATCATTCGTGATCCAGCTTCACCTACAGAAGTGAGTATAAGGGTTTTTTATGAATATTTGCAAATCGCCTTTCCTAATAATGTGCTAGTTAGCCAGTTTCGAGGCTGAGGTTTACAGTCTGCTTGTCACCCCACGGAAGAGAGGGGCGGGGTCAGCAGAGCTCATTAGCATTTAAAGCGACATGGACTAAAAAACAGCTTGCTGAAAACATAGCTGATTTTGACAGGGTAAAAAGTGTGTTTTTTACACTACCATTGATACATTTTAACCAAAGTATGTTATAGACTTTTCATTAAGACCCTAAAGAATCATATCAACTTGTGGAAAATGGGCATCCGATGACCCCTTTAAATATGGCGGAGGAGAGAAATATAGCAGTAGCAGTACTTTTATTAGTTTTTCTCACAACATTTATATTGCTTTCTCCTGCCATTATAGTCATGTATTTTTACGTATATAAATAACCAATTGTTGTATAGTATGTATTGAACACAGTGAAAATAGCATTTATTTGATCAAAATTTAGGAATCGTCAGCCAGCTGAATATCTTAGTGCTGTGAATGTTTATATGGTTCCAAATAATGGGACGCTACATTTTATTTAAAACCTGTTGGATATTGACTAAATACTGTCTCTTCCAATATATACCTTTTGGCTTTAATAAGATTTCCCCAAGAAACAGGCAAGAATGAATAGGCTGTCCACCATGATTTCTGTTCTTTCCGACAACAAAGCACTTGAACACGACAAACTCGTAATTACAACTTCAGAAGTGGAAAGTAGGAAGTTTCCGAAAGCACATGAAGGCATCGTTAGAGTCTCTACTAATGAACTGATGACCTGAATCAGGTGTGTTTAAATAAGGAGACATGCAAAATGTGCAGGGGGCTACAGGAACATTGAGAACCACTGATTTAGTCCACTTAAATTCCAGAATAAATGATTGGAGAAGTCTGCCATATATCACTAGAGAGAAATCTGTGGTTTTATTTCAATTAATGAAACTGTTTTTAGTTTTACATAAGAAAATAATAAAAAAATCGGTAACACTTTATTTTAGGGTCTCTTATAGTTGCTTATTAGTATGCATATTACTAGAATATTAGCCATTTATTAGTACAAATTAAGCACATATTAATGCCTTATTCTACATCCCTAATCCTACCCAATACCTAAACTTAACAACTACCTTACTAACTATTAATAAGCAGCAGATTAGGAATTTATTGAGGTAAAAGTCGTAGTAAATAGTGAATAAGTGTTCCCGATTCTAAAGTGTTACCAATAAAACATTAAAAAAGTAATTCACTGCTGGCAACTTGGCTGAAAATCTAAAATTTAGAAAATTCTAAATAACATTTTGTTGAGATTGTAGCTACATGAGTAGAGAAAACAGAAAAAGGGCTTCCTTTTTGCCAAAAACTTCAACACCCATAATGCACTTCTGATTTGTCATTGCCCTTCTGTCAATCCAACGGTCCATGGGTGGGAATACAAAGATGCATGATCTGTAATTTTTTATCAAAAACTGGAACTGTAAAACGTTTGCAGGATGACACAAAATGGTGTATTTTGCATAATCCGGTAGACTTCTGACAAATAAACAGATACATCTGGGTGCAGGCAAAATGGAGAAAGAGAATACATTGTTCATTTACATATACTGTACTACAGACATTTGTAACAATACAAAGCCAGTTCATGCCAAACTAAAGAATTCCATTCCTAGCCATGCTCTTTATGAAACATTACAGTTTTTATTGAACAGTCTTAACAAAGATGACCAGAAGATCAACAGATTGCAAGAGAATTTGACACGAAGTTAAGATTAATGGCATATCCAGGACTCTATATCCAAAGAATTGAAATGTTCCATTTGGAGAAAGGTGATTCCTGGAGGGATTACTGGAGATTGTGGGCTGAAACCGAGGCAGATTGAAATCTGAGCTAGCCTATATGCCATTGGCAGACATTTCGCCATTGGAATAAATTGGAGAAGGGAATTTCTCATCACTGTAGAATGTGTGCCCTCCAGCTCAGCTTTCTGGCCTGCGCTTTGAAAGAGACAAATGCTTAATCTCCTGCAGCAAAATGAGGGTTTTTTTTCCATTCCTCAGCCCTTAACCTACTCAAGACACACATACACACACAAACAGGTAGGCATCCACACACACTGCGATAGCATTAAATCACAGACTTACGTATTTAAGCTCAGAGGCAGACACACACACACACACACACACACACACACACACACACACACACACACACACACACTTTTTAGAAGGTGCTTTGCTCTGAGCATTACTCGAATGTTTAAATCCCTTCAACTGGTTCAGCTGTGGTGTGTGTGCCAACACAAACCTACACACATGCACTGGCCTTCCACAGCCAAAATAAACAAACGCACAAGCCACTACCGGTTCATTTCCTTTCAATTTGTTGAGAACAATGTGAAGCAAACAGCCAGATAGACCAGTGTCAAGAGATAATTAGAGCTATCAATGACCAGCTGATTTCACACACTGCTCTGACACACTGAAATCTTCTCACAGACACCTGTAAGACGCTGCCGCTTTCCTGTTTTTTTTTTTTTTTATTACTGCTTGATAGAAACCAGCATATAATTGGATGTTTAACCTTTTCACAATCTGACTAATTTAATTTGTCTACTGAAAATGTGTTCATAGACACATCACTCAAGAATTCTCTCATTTTTGTCAATTTGTCTAAAAGTCAAATATTTTCACCGCATAGTACTATATTTTGTTTAATGGTATTCTGTGGTGGAAATCATTATTGGAATAAAATGACCAACTCCTTTGTCTTTCTAAGGCTAATTTCATTGCTAGCATTTTATAAATCCTACATAAACACAATTAGCATGCTTATTATTAACATACATAGTGGCTGTTTATTAAAGCACATTCTGCATGACCATATGCTACATACCTGCCCAATTCCTAAACTACCTTACTAACTATTAATAAGCAGCAAATTAAGAGTCTATAGAGGCAAAAGTCATAGATAATGGTTTGAGAATCGGACCTTAAAATAAAGTGTGATGCCCTTATTACCTAAACTTAACAACTACCTTACTAACTACTAATAAGCAGCAAATTAGGAGTTTGAGGCAAAAGTTGTAGTGTGACCAAAAAATATAAATCTTTTTCATACAATAATTTCATTTGTTGTATGAAAATTATTTATTTTTTTAAATATATCCACACATTAGATATATCCACACTTTAGCTATTTGCTGTGTGTATTTAATGTAAAGAGTCATTTATAATTATGTAATGTAAATAATATTTAATGTACCAGTGTACATGAAGCTGATCTCTGTTGTGGCAGCAACTCAGTTATGTTTAATAGTCTAAAATCTTGGTTTATATTATGAGTCAAAACATTACACAACCCTCTATAACCAAAGACAGGAAAGAGATGAACTTACACTTCTACAAATCAAAGGCACACACAGTTGTGGGTCATTTACAAGGACTTACATTTCGATATACTCCTCTGGGGTAATGGCTTACTCTTAAACACTATTTTTTTAACCTTAATGATAGTGTCAATGTTTCACAAAGTGCATAGAGTAATACACAAATAGAGAGAAATAGAAAGAGAGAGAGAGAGAGAGATCAAGTGAGAGAAAGAGAGAGATGGTAAAGGATATTAGGTTATCTACCAGTATACTGTGCGTGTGTGTGTGTGTGTGTGTGTGTGTAACTGAGTATTGGATGATGTGTAGGTCTTGTACAGGTGGAGGGTCACTACACAGAGGGATCAGATTCATGAAGGTGTGGTTTAAACAAGTGGGAAAACTGGTTTAGCATTTCTCTTGCTCTCAGCATGAGTTATGCTCCTCTTCATTTTTATTTATGCCATATGGAAACAGCCAGATGGCATGAAACTGGCAAGGGTCATTAACATGAAGAAACATGAAAAATCCATCACAACGCTGGAAACTTAAAAGTACGATTTGAGTTAATATTTCCCTGTCTTTATCTTTATTTAGCTAGTTGAAAAAAAAAAAAAAGCTGAGTATCTAATGACAAACTCCATTTCTCCATATTATACCAGGTAAACATCATATCTGTGTAAAATATAAATGCATTCAAAGCTCCTTTTAAATATGGCTTGAAATGTGGCCAAATATGGGCGTGTTGCCCTGGACACTGTTGCCATGGCCTCATTACCAGAAGACCAGTGCGTACAGAATCAGCTCTCTTGAGAATGCCCATATCATCACTTAATACAGCGCTAAATATACAAAACAAGGATCCACCTTACATCCTGTGTGAGGCACCCAAACACTCACTGCCAGTTATTATTCAGCTGTTTCATTTTATGATGTTGGCTCTTATGTGTTTGTTTATAAAAACTGTGAGTCACACTGACAAAAGAGATTTTTTTTTTTTTTTTGGTGTATTTAGTTTGCATTGCTAAAATTTCGACATCTAGTCCTAAAATGCTGCTTTCTTGTACACAAATTACTATTGTCTTATAAATAAATATCTGCTAAAAATATCTGAATATATACATACATACATACATACATACACACACACACACACATACACACACACACACACACACACACATATATATATATATATATATATATATATATATATATATATATATATATATATATATTTAACTTTTAAAGAATCCTCAAAAAAAATATCACAGTCTCCACAAAAATATTAAACTGTTATATAATTATACATTGATAATAATAGAAAATGCTTCTGAGCACAAAATCAGCATATTAGAATGATTTCTGAAGGTTACTAAGAGTGTTTTTATATAGGAACATAATATAAAGTTACACCTGATTACAATTACAGTGAGTATTAAAGCTACAAACAGTGTTATAGTGATATTTATCTGTCAGTGTTGCATCATTACATGGACTACGAATGAAGTCTATGCAACACTAGCGATCACAATCAGAGATCCACAGTCATAAGATCACACAAGATGTGTTAACACACAGGCCCTGGGTGTATCACAGCATGTTTTTTTTTAACTCTTATCACTGTTAAATGTGCTGCCCTTCAAACAGAGTCATGCTTACAAAGTGGGAAATGGCTAAAGGGAAAGAGATAGAGAGATTAAAACTCTGAATAGTGAACTATGGAAAAGTGTGCTGCTTTGTACTACATAACGTCACACTCAGATGTACAATATAGGCTAGTCTGTGTACACACTAGTAGTGTAAATATCAAGGTAAAATGCCGGAGCCTGACAGGACACGAGGCCCAGTGGCCCTTTGTAGGGCATCTCAGACCACACCTCACTCAGCACAGCAGACCTTGCTCAAAAGTAAACATTGAGTCTGACTGTAAACACCTAGACAAACTGCATAAACCTGCTCAGCCCTCCTCACAGCTACTGTAAACAGTACCACAAGCCTACTGAGCGTATAGAGACTGACTACCTGACAAAGTCTAGAATGGACTTTACAATGTGAAACATATATAAAATTAACAAAACATGCTTAGGAGCTTCTGGTTCAATGTTAAAAGTGTCCAAAGTGATGCTGTTATTTAATATTTTTTATGTTTTTGAAAGTCTCATCAAGGCTGCATTTATTTGATAAAAAACACAGTACAAACTGTAATATTGTGAAGTATTATTACAATTTGAAGAACTGTTAAATGTATTTTAAAATGTAATTTATTGCTATGATGGCAAGGGTGAATTTTCAGCATCCATTACTGCAGTCTTCAGGGTCACATGATCCTTCGTAAATATCCTTCGACAAATATGCTGATTTGAACATTTTCTTGGTGTAAGAGAATGTTCTTATTATCAATGTTGAAAACATGTGCTTAATATTTTTTAGAATTCTTTTTAGAATTATGTGATTAACATAATGTTAGTACTGTCACTTTTGATCATCCTTGTTAAATAAAAGTATACAAAAAAATCATGTGTTATCATGCTTTAGATCAAAACCAGCTAATTTTCAATAGGTGTTATCAGATGAAGCACTTAAGTTACCTGACAAAACATTCCTAAAATGATCATTTCAAAAAATAGCTAAACGCATCAAATTTTTTCCTTCCATGTCTTAACAGCTGCTTTCTTCAGAAAACACTAGGCCTATATGCAAACAGCATGCTAAAGCTCATTCATTTTTAATTAGTTCAAACCAAACTGTCCAAGGGCAGAAAAACTACAGTACACTTCACCTACAAGATAAAAGCTTGTTTCTTCCGCCATCGGTTCACAGTAAAAGTAATGGCTTTTACCACATTTAAAATTACACAAATGATAACCAAACTTCAGCTCATCTGAATCACTTATTTTGTTCAACTCATATTCCAAAACAAGGCAAAGATATTAGCAGAAAGAGAGATTTAAGCAACTATTCACTAGGCTACCTCACGTTAATTCAAAACCATCTTTCTTCCTTGAACCATTAAAAGAGAAATTCTGAAGAATGCCACTTTTTATTTTATTTATTTTTTTATCATCCAATGACAATAAATGGTGACTCAAAAGAGAATCGATATTGATGATTTAATAATCCAGTCACAGTCATTAATAGCTTACTGAATAGGAATGTTTTCAGTAAATAACAATAGGCATTTCAATCTGTTCTTCACACAAAGTATCATCACATGGCTTTAGAAGACCTAAAATACAGCAGACAAACTTTAATCATGCTTCTGTTTAATTTTTTAAGCTTACATCTTTAGTCACCATGAACTGTAATTGCATGGGAAATGTTAAGTAACCTTTTCCATTTGTGTTCCACAGAAGAAAAAGTCATGTAGCCCACGGTTTTACATGAGGGTGAGAATATGACAGAATTTTTATTTTGAGGTGAACTACCTTTTTAACAATGCAAGCGCAGAAAAACTACACACTGTTCACAACAACACCTCCATCTGAGAAGGTAAAACCGTGTTTCTTCAGCCGTCAATGTACAAGTACAGGCTTCAATTATCAATAACAAACAATAACTAAACTGACTCAGTTACTATGTTGTTTCTCCCTCATATTCCCGTAAAAAGGGATGATACTGTCAAAAGGATAGTTTTAGTGGCAATAAAGTAGACTTTATTTACTGTTTATGTTTTTTAAAGATGTATCTTCGTATTGGCCAAATGGTCAATCTTCCCATATCGAGCTTTGCGCAACAGGTGCGAGGAAAAACTCTTAAACGATGAAGCGCGTTAAGAGAAAACCTTTACCTGTTACACTGAAGGTGTGGCAGTTGTTTGCCAGAGGGGCTTCAATTTCACAGAGAACTCCGGCGTTCATTTATTTTCCCATTTCGTATGTCATAATGTGCTAAAAGAGAAGCGATCCCAAGAAGCGAAGTGTCCCAAAAACTTATTCCATGACCAGAAGACGACGCGCGCTCATAGCAGCCGTTTCCTCCTCCTTCCTTATGTTTATTGTCCCTCCTGTGTTACTGCTTCCGAGTAAAGGAAGGTCCCCAGTGACTCCGTTCTGCCGTGCCTCCTCCACACGTCCATTTGAATTTCAGATGGCAGTCCAAGGAAGGGCCTGTGCTCGGCACTGTAATGACTAACCATGTGACTAGGGATCAGGAAAACTCAGCTGACTGGGAAACACAGTTTAAACCATTGGCACGCAGGAAAATAATTACAGTTGCACAAATGACCGTCATGCAGGTGTTAAGCAGGTGTTAGACAGGCTGGGCAGGTGCATTCAAGTGCATATGAACAAAGTAAATCAACAAAAACAAAACTACTATGCACATATTAGTTTATTGCAATACTATGGTAAAAGTGAACTTATAATAAAGAGTTATCAGTCATATCAGTGTGTTATGATCATATTATGATCACTTGACCTGCTAAATAGGCTACTAATGGCTTTATCTCAGCATTCCCTCCTTTACTGGATACATTTGCTTACAGTGTTTGATTAAAATTAATCAGTAGTCAGGAAGTGTGTGATGCCATGGGGTGAGTGATCATTTGATCCACTAGTTTTTTAGTTGTGATAAGTGATCTTCTCACCTTTGAATGCTAGCTGAAGGTGACAGTTGGATATCTTTGTGTAATTGACAGCGGAAGCTTCATGTGACAAGTTCATTTCTGAGTATCTATATCAAGTCAAAACATCCTTGCTGTTTTTTCTCAGGTGGTTATGTTTGTGTTTGTACCTACTTAACTGTACATTTGTACTCAGGAGTGAACTAAATCTGAACAAGGATCTTTTCTGGACATCCATGTTTGTAAAAACAGTAGGCTATAGAAAATAAAGTATATATGAAGAAGGTTTTATATTAGTTTTAGGGTGCGGGTTATAGAATTAGTAGTATTAGTAAACATATGTTTGTGAGATTTAAGTAATACTTGTGAGGGCCAGAGTTTGTGATAAAAATGACTTGTGACAATATTCGAAATGGTGCTCACTATTTAAGATGCTCATAAATGATTTACATTACATCTAGTGATCTCATTCTCAACAGGTTTGTCTGACTGAGGGTTCATTTCAGGTTTAGGAGATAGAAAATATTACATTCTCAGTATAACAACAGAAGTCAATTGAAAGTCCTCACTTTGGTAGAAGAACAAACATATGTATATGTGTTCTTGGTGATCCCTTTCCTTTTTGTTAATGTTATAATGTTCTCTGGCTTGAGACTTCTGGCCAGAAGTTATTATTTATTCATGTGCCTACCGCTGCTACATATTAAAGTTTACATATCTGAAAGACCTGTTTTTCCATCTGTGGGAAATTTATGTTATATGTCAGTATTTATTCAGCAGTTTTGATTTGAGTATACATAACACTTCTGGGTGTATTGAAAATAAAACATCAAAACACAGGTTTGATTATCACTCAAAATAATGTCCATGTGACCATGGTGCATATGCATAGTGAGGATGACAACAGGACATTTTTACTGTCTTACATGGGTGTGTTTATTGTTTTTGTCTGCTCTGCCCATTGGTCTGTTAGTCTTTCCATTCATGTACTTACGAGATCGAGTTACATCATTTTTATTTATTTATTTTTTTATTTTTTTTATGAGGTTATGATCTTTTACAGATGATCACAATTGCAAGATATCCTTTGAGCCAATGAACTGTAGTGTACAATAACTTTTACAGTAATACAACATGAAAGCATTTGCTGTATGCCGTAAGTAAATGCTCCACACCTTTTTCAAGCTTGCTGTTCAAATGTTCTTATCATGATAGATTTTGTAATGAGTTTTGAGTCATATTTCAATTTAGTCTACACTGAGACAATACTCATAATTTAGAAAAATAAAGTTTGTGAACACTTTGGAATTATTAAACAACTGTAATTGTAAAAAGTTAAAGTGCGACATAATGGCCATCTGTTTGACATTATATGAAATGTGTATTTTAGAACTGCTAGGTTTGTGTCACATCTTCACAACAATCCCACTGAAGTTGGGATGTTATATCAATTCAGACATTCTAATTAGTAAAAGAGTTCATGGCAATGTTAGATGATAATAATTGTGTTTATGAAATATTGTTTTTTTATCCTCAAATTGTCAATAGGTCTTTATTTACATATTTTAGCAGTCATTCATGAATTTTATAATAATAAATGTTTCTTGAGCACAAAGTCAGCATATTAGAATAATTTCTGAAAAATCATGTGATACTGAAGACAGGAGTAATGGCTGCTGAAAATTCAGCTTTGTCATTACAGGGATTAATAAAAATGAAAATAAGACAAATACATAAATTAAATAAATGAAAAAAAAATTACATGCTGCCTTGGTGAGCCTAAGAGACTTGAAAAACATGAAAAAAAAAAAAAACTCTTAGTGACCCTAAACTTTTGAATTTTAGTGTGTAAATCAGATGTTTATTTTTATTTACGGCTGTACTGCACTTTCGCGGTACAACATGAAGACTTTGCACTTGTACAAGGAAACTCCTCACACCAGGAAATGAAATCAAAAACGGGGGGATAATCAGAATAAATTTAGCTGTACAAATATTGACTATTTGATGACAATTGTTCAGTTACAGCGCAGTGACTTCCTAGGGAGAGATGACTAAGAGCGTCTATGCTGTGATGAGTTTATGTAAAAAAATAAATAAATAAAAGGCAATGCATTTGTTTTTCCCTGATTCACAATGTTGATATGCCAGTTCCATAGTCATCACAACAGGGGGCTGATTCCACTGAGGATTCAGTTTCCATAGAGACAACACACACCAGAATTCCTGCCCTGAGTTTCTATTTGTTTATGGTGGTGTTTGTGTGTTGGTACCTGCACTGCTGCAGACGTGTGTGAACGAATACAGGTGTGTGCAAGCAGTAATTGAAATATTGATATGGTATAGCACCTGCCCACTGTTTGGAAAATATTTAACACACTTGTTTGCACACAGCACAGGGGAGTAAAACTATCATCAGCCAAATCATTCAACATCTCAGTTTCTGATTGTGCCATGTAGGGAATCCTTCTAGCAAAGCGCTCCTCATGTAAACACCATGCCTCTTGAGGGATCACTGTGATAAAACAAGTTGAATGAAGATTAGTATTAGCTAGATTAGAAGAGGTATGATTGTATCACGGCAGGTTTTTGAAAAATTATGTCCTTTTATATATCTATAAACCACTATATCTTCTCAAAGAACTGAATGTCTTGTGTTTTCTTTCCAAAAGAAGACCAATATATTCAGATGAAAAACAATGAGATTTAAGAGGCAGAACGAAAACCATTTTATTACATTAAAATGTTCCATACAACCAATGCATACACACTAAGTCATATTGCTTTCAGACACATTTTTTTCTGCTATTTTTTTCTAGAATACTTAAACAACTTTGTAACAAAATGTAAGTACAACATTTATGAAAATATATATCTCTAAACAGGGATCTTCAATCTTGACAATACAAATAATACAATAAACACATTCAATACCAGTATGTGAACTATGTTTTGCAAACATGTAGTTAAAAGTCATTCAAGTTACATAACATATAATATACTGTTCAACTGCTCTCATATGGACACATTCAAATATACTCTAAAACTGGCATTCCATTATAATAGAGATGGACTTTGTCAATATCTTAAGATAATGCATGTTCTCATATTTATGCTAGAAAACACAACAAAGCCAGAAAAGTAACAATTAGGGTCACAAACAACACAATTTAACATTCTGAAAACAAATATTAATAATTAAAAAAAAAAAATTATAAAACTTTGGCAAATATTATATGATATCTATATGTTTTAAACACTTCAGTGGGAGAAGCTAATCACACCTGAATACTGCTACAGGTTGTGGGGAGTAAATGGGCCTATGTGTCAGTATTTCCAGAGGTAAACATACAATTCGACGGAATAGCCCTTGAGTTATGGAGAGAAGAGTTTGAATGGGGCATGGCTGATCGTTTTGTTGAAACTATTTTCTTTTGCGACATGCCAGAGTACACCCATAACTGAAGGCAAAAATTGTATAGTTAGCATTCATGACACACTTGTTCAAAGTCAAGGGAACATCCTGTTTAAAATAAAGTGCAAGCACCAAACACTGCCTTGGCAAACACCATTCATAAATCAGCCTGGTTTATGATAACATATTGTCTATTCATAAATATCTCTAAGTCATCTATAACATGAAAGTACAAAGTATAATTTTTTTCAAGCACACAATCAATCAACCTTTACCTCACAAAGAACAATTATAAATACACATTTCTATAAGATGACCCAACTGTTAAGGCGTAGAAACTCTTGGTGAGATGCTACACATGACTCCTCAATAGTGGTTTAATCCTCAAATCAGTACTCAACATTTGTAGCTCGATACAACTGTCCCATCCTTTGATACAATGAATTGCACATTCTTTAAAAGTAATGCCATTAATACTATTAATCTCTTGGATTTAGTCGAGTCAGAGGATGACCTTCTCAGTATCAGTTTGCCAGTTCAAATACTTTCACTGAGAAAACAAAAAATACATTATCCAACCACAGTTAGATTTGGACTGTACTGCTGTGGTATAGTGACAGTAATTGGTGAACTGGTATAGGGTTAAATATGAGGATGGTCTTAATACTGTCTGATATTTAGAGCAAATTCCACTCATGGACTTCCATGCAACTTTGGTCAGAGAAAGTCTACAACACATTCTGAATTTACTAAGAAGCTCATAATGACTCCAGACTATACTCTGAATACCTGAATACTGAAATATACTTTCCAATGATCCTCATGTAGATGCTGTAATTTCAAATTAAGCAAATTTGTATTCATTGTATGCTGAACCGTAATGATGAATAGTTGTATCAATATATTTTTGTTTAGAAATTCCCTGCATTTTTTTTCTTAATCAGTTTCTGTAACAAAAAGGTTAAAATCCAGGCACTCACTTTGATTGCATTTAGCACAACATAACATATATTTAAGTAGTTGCACAAACTGCAGCAGCCAAAGTACATATGTACACATATGTACATAAGTTTCCATTTTAGTACAGTACCAGAGGACGTTAATAAACAGACACAAATGAATATTTTGAAAAAAAAACAAACAAACAAACAAACAAAAAAAAAATGGCAGCAACTTTTGTATGGCTACAAATCTATTACATTTCTCTATGCTTCTGTATAAAGTGACGTTATGGCTTGATTTGACTAAACAAAATCTGAACTATATGGCCACACTGGCATACACATGAGAAGGAACAACATATCATAAAGCCGACTGGATCGGCTTTTCCAATGAATGACATTTGTTATGAATTTGCTCCTATTAAATTCAGTGTACACATTTGACAGTAAGTTGATGGATAAAAGAAATCAAGGTGACTGATTGCAGCTTAAGTGCAGCTTAATAGCAAATGGCCAGTTGCTGTGTGTTACCCAGAGAACTGATCTGTGCAGCTGAATCAAAGTTGCTGTAAACAATAATCATCTGTGTCCAAACCTGGCCTTGTTCCTTCATGCCTGTTAATGTCCTACAGAGGGCGCTCTTACTGCAGCAGTTCAGTTTTCTTTGTGGGTGTTGTTGTCTCTGGTTCTCCACCGTCAGACACATTGATAGGACTGTCCCGTGAGAAGACCTCGGTGGATTCTCTCCACACACAGTCAGCAATGGTCTTGAAGGCATTGGTGCTACACTTGGGTCGTACTTTCTGTGAGGCATTGTTAACTATTTGGCGACTGTTTGAGGTGGCGATCTTGATTTTCAGAGCGGCATCCACACGGTCTACGACTGTGTAGGTGCCAATGCTGCCATCCTCAAATCCCACTATGATGTTAAGTGCTCGCTGTGATAGGCACAGATAGGTTGGCGTTTTGTAGAGGGAGCAGGTCCCGATGCTCTTGCCATCTGCCAATCTCATGACAATCAGACTTGAAACCACACCTGCATCATCATCTTCGTCGCAATTGCGGAAACAGATGTACACTAAGTAGCGTCCATCTCGTGAGAGCTTTTGCCGCCATATTATGCCAGCAGCATGGACCAGACGCAGTTTACCACTGTGCAGGTCTAGGACATTAATGTTCTCATCACCTTTCGACACAATGCCCAATTTCCCATTTGGTGATATTTGGAAATCCTCCAGGTTCTTCAAAAAGTTGCTAGGCAGCTGCACCCGCCTGCACACAGACTCGTCTGCAACACTCCAGATGAAAACTGTTTCTGTGGAGGTGATGAAGACGACATAATCTGGACTGTCAGGAATTAACTTGAAGTTAACAATTGTGATCCCATCGTCACAAATGAACTTTTTGGATACACTGCCTGACCACAAGCTAACAGCCAACAGCTTATTCTTGTTGGTTCCCACAAGGAATGTGTTTGCTGTGGTAATGAGGGCATGCTGGAGTGTTACCAAAATGTTGCACACCTTGTGACCAGTCGCAAGCCTCCAAACGCGGGAGGCATTCTGCTCGCAAAGGGACACTACAAACTGGTCGTTGTGTGTGATGAGAAGCTGTGAGATCCTCTGACCATTGATACGTAATATATTCTCACCTGTGGTCGTATGCCAGATGTACTGACTACTTTTATCATCAGATGTCACCATTAGGTCGCCCGATGTTGTCAAGACGCAGTTTTCAACAAGGCCTTCATGCTTGAACACCATCTCAATGAAACCTGTGCTGTAGTTCCACTTGTGGATGACCTCTGACCCATCCATGGTGTACACAAAATCCTCTCGGCCAGAGAGCTGCAGACTTTGGATAGGTTTCCCAGTTTTATCAATGTTTGACATGGCTGTTATAATGTCAATGTCCCACATGGAAAGTACGCCACTGCTGGCCACAGACAGCAGCAAGTTATGGTGTGTTGATTTGATTAGTTTTACAATGGCTCCAGATATCTCTATCAAGCTGGCCATGCACTGTCCACTGTCTCTCCTCCACACAAATATGGATGATGTGTTCTCCATGGAAGCTATTATACTTTGGCTATTCTTGGAGAGAACGGCAGCCACAAACTTCTCGCTACGCTTGGCCTTGAACTTCTCTGCCATCTTCCAAATCTTGGTGTCCAGCACCTCGATGCTTCTCGCTTTGCAGATAAGGATGGATCGTTGATCCTCAGAAAGCTCTATGCCCACCACTTCACTATCATCTCCTCTGCAGTCATAATCCTCCATCAGCTTGGGATTTGTGATATCTTTGGTGTTCCACACTGATAGGCTGCCCTCATTGTCGATCATCACCATTTGATGGATTGTGTCTAGAATCAGGATGGACTTAACAAAACCACCAGAGAATTCAGAAGTCATTGTAGCAAGCTTGTCCCCGCTACCGAGGTGGAATATGGTGGTTGTGTTGAGATACTGTCCGCAGAAAGCATACATTCCATCTGGGGAACACTGAACACAGGTTACCTCATACCAGCAATGGAACTGATACAACGGCCAGCCATAGAGCAAATCAATCACATTGACATCTTTGCTTGCCTCCAGCCAAGCTAAGGCATGGTGGCTGGACAAGGTGAATCCATTGATGAACGCTACTCCGCCAGTGATGCCACAATGCTTGGACCCTTTCACCTCCACCTCCGACAACAAGCATGACTTGTGGTTGTCATAAATGAGCAGTGTATTTTTTGTAGTGGCCACTACCAGATACTTCTCATCTGTGGTTAGCCTGATGCCAAGAACAACCGACCTCGCCGTGTCTATCTGTCTTATCAGCTGTCTGCTCTCAACATCCCACGTGCTGACTGATCCGTCTTCGAGGGCCACAATGACTATGTTTGGTGCTAATGTAGGTAGAATCTCCACTATTTGCATGTAGCTAGAACAGAGTGGTAATCTCTCGGGACTGTAGGCGACATCCATGGAAGAGTGCAGTGGCACAATGGAGCAGTATTTAGGACCATCCTTGTCACATTCAAGAAGGAGGTGTCTGAGCTTGGGAAGTGATGTGACAACTGGAAGGAGCCTTTGCTGTAGTTCAGCAGACAGTGATGTAGGATTCTTTGTCACTTTAAGCTTTATACTGCGGAGTGTAGTTGCGAGAAACTTTAGCTCCTTTTCTTGCGTGTAGCTGTAAGCTAGGTCAATGTCTGACAGGGCCTTGTCAAACTGCCCAATCTTTATCATTGTGTAGAGCCAGCTGAAGTTCATGATGACACCATACATGAGATCATCTGTCCGGCCGCTCCTTGTCAGGTGGTATGTGAGCTCCGTCATCTTTCGGTGGTTGACAAAGAAGATGTCCGGCTCTAGCAAGTTACACTGGAACACCCAGGGTTGTTCGGGTGTCTGTCTGTCATAAGAGTGCTTGTCAGCAGAAGCTTTGTCATGGCCATGAAGGCTCTGCTGGTGATGAGGGTTTTGATGGTGTGAGATATTCAGTGAGGCGAAGTGATTATTGTCGCAGTGGAATATCTTCTTTCTACCACCTGCCCATGCCCCAAGGAAGTACTCAGCCAAAAGGCTATGCATTTGATGTACATCTTCTTCATTACTGAGGTATAGCTTTTGTGCTATAAGATGCAGGTGGCGATTTGCCCACACCATTAGCGTTACATTACGGACTTGTCGCTCCACTAAATAACCTTCAAGTTCTTCTTTAAGCCTAGCTATGAAATCGTAAGAAATACGCAGCGGGCTTTTAAGGTTAGAGCTCACTATGATGTCCCCAAGGACACTGTTGTCCAAAGATAAGATATCCTCTAGCTCCAGCTCTGTTAGGCCTGCCCGTGCCATTGTGATGTAGCCCAGTGCCCGAAAGACAAAGCGTGAGCCAAGCTTGTTTTCAACAGAGTAGAAAAGCTGCTCAATGCTTTCGTGCACCGTCGAACACAACGATTTGTCATCCACATCCTTGTGCGACCGCCAGTGAACTACCTCTCGGTAGATGAGGTTGATGTACATGGGGAGTGTACATTTTGCCATTGCCTCATTCACATATATCTGCTGGCCAGAGGTCACCTTCCTTTTGACACCCAGAAGCTGCTGTTTAAGTGTCTGACTGCAAGCTTTGCGGTCTCTTTGCATCAGTTCAACATAGGCATCATCGTCATGTATCAGACTGCGTAATTTCTGGAGTATCCCATGCTTGTTGGGCAGGGTTGACACTACAATTCGGACTGTACGTGGCAGGTGGACAGGCAGCCACCACAGCTTCCGGGCCTCGTCAACATCTGACAACTGCTCCAAGGCATCCAGAATAATGATAAGAGGTCGGTGAATTGATGACTCCCCAAGCAAATTCACCAGCAGCTCCCTCATCTCCTGGATCTTGTTTGGTAAGAAGTGGATCAGGCACCGATAGTTGAGGGCAATCTGCTCACAGATGCTCTGTAGCAGCGTGCGGAGGTCAGTAGAGAAGTCTGAGGAGCCGATGAATCTGACAATGACAACTGGGTCTGTTTCTGGTCCCATCTCTTTCTGTAGCCATGAATAAGCCTAAACAAATGAAAATGAAACAGAAGCTCAGAAATACAGCATTCATGTATGGTTTACTGAATGTTTTCCAGTATGTTAATTCATATGATATTTATATACAATTAGGAAAAGCTCAAGATTTTATTTCTGCAAAAGTGGTAATTTTGTAATTTTAGTAGGCCATTTACAAACGAATGATCTATATAAAATACAACTACTGTATGCATTATTAATTAATATTTAACAGAATCTTGTGTCCCGTTTCTATAAAACACACACGGTTAAAAATCCAGGAACTGCTGTGACCTGAAGCAAAGTTATTATAACACTCTAGCAAACCAAACTCGAGTGACTCCAGTCCATCCATTATTTAGTAGATCCACTGTACACAAACTTTGACAATTCAGAGTGTGAGGAAGGAAAACTAAGAGCAATGACTCTACAGCAAATAATCGAATGTACTCAACACCAATAGAGTCAGCACTGGATTTTTTTGTGCCAAGGATTTTCTAAATCATTTTGAAACATTCCTTCATCCTTAGCACAATTCTTTCTTGAATGTGGTTAAAGGGTGCCCCCAGCTGTGATTCAGGGAAACATGAAATTGTATTTCCCTCTGTTTGGAGAGACTGACAATTAATGATAAAACGCTTTTCCAAAGCCACCATTTGCAAGAGGACTGTGTGTCTGTGCATTTGTATGATTAGCCAAGGGTGTATGTATCCAGATTGCTACTTGAATGCATCACTGTGCTCATATTTGCTGCATGATTCTTAGTACCGTACTGCATTGACAAGGGCAGTATAAAAACAAGCCAGCTGTACCAAACATGAGATCATGCTAAAAGACAAATTCACATGACACAGACACACACCCTTGATTATAAAAAGTGCATGCAAATTGGTCATGTAAATTGTATTCCATGTATAAATATTTTAGAGTATCTGCCTTTCTGTAGTGTGTATGTTACATAGAAAGACAGTGTGCATAACATAAGCAAGGATGAGGGAGTTAGTCAAGGTCCCCAGGCTCATCATCTGTGAACTAACATTAGAGGCTGAGGTCTTTGATGGGTTACCATGGGTGACGGGAAATGTCAACACTACCCTTCCTCCTTTGTTCCTCGCCCCTAAACTTATCAACACCGTCAATTCTGACCATCAACACATAACACAAGCACACCACTGATCTCCATAAGCCCTAAGTATTGGCCGAAGCTGACAGATATGAGTAATTATATCTAATTATTTTTATCAGTTAAATGAAATCAGCATTTTTTAAGCTTGTGAATGTAATGATCTGTATTTGGAATACCGTGTGCCTCCAGATACACTGGATTGCACAAAATCTGTTACGACAAATTCATGTAACAGCAGCCCAAAATACCTTAATGTTAATTTGAATCTCATGCCATGACATCAGATATTAAGTCAGAGGAAGCAAAGAACAGCTTTAGGCTAAATACAGGCATCCCGCAGCATTAATCTAACATGTGCCGGCATCCAGATGGCCTTAAAAAGCAGGTCAGTATGTTCACACATGCTTTCTCTCTCACCCACACACACACAAACGTGCATACTATACATGCTTTTCACCTGTTTTGCCACTTCAGCAAGTAACAATGTCTTTCCAGTGCAGGGTCCTCCATACACCACTAGGGGAGTTATTCGACCACCTTTGGTGGGGTACAGGTACTCCTGGACTATGTCCAAGGCTTCACTCTTATACACATAAAAAGATGAAAAAGTCTTGCACAGCGAAAGATGCTGTATAATTTCATCATAGAGCAGATCTGTCTCTGTGTCAAAATTCTGTTGGACCGTGGCCTGGATGATATCCACCATGTCTTCATAAAACTGTTTACACAGACCTTCGACGTAGTGGCTCTCTACTTCCTGCGAATAGCCAAGTTTCATGTCACAGTGAGTGACGGAGGAGTAGACTCGAAGATTGGATGCTGCCACCACCATTGGAATGAACTCGTCTCTGACTTTCAGAAGACGCTCGTAGGCTTCTTGGTTTCTCATGACACGGTCGGCGCTCACCACGATGTCCATGTAGCGGGACATCTCGGGGAGTTTAGCGAAACGGTCAAAGTTGGATATCTTCCGGATGTAACATACACATTTCTTGAGGAAGGCTGGGGTCTGCTTGCCCAATGCGAAATCCAGTTCATCCTCTAATGCTGAAAGACAGGAGAAAACAGAGAGAGCATAATAATTACCCAGTTCTGCATGACAGAACGTTTCTTTTCATTCATGGTTTTCATCCCTGCCACTGTTTACTCCCGAAACACTTCAGTGGCACTTTCAGAAAACATACTTAATTTGATGTCATGAGGTGAGCGCTTCCCCCGCGTTTGCCAGTCTTTAGCAAATGATTAGATCCGTCTCTCTGAGCTGCCTTGACGAAGAAAAAAGTAAAATGATCTCTTAATCCAGCCTCGCCTGGTTTTATCAAAGACCTCCAAAGGCAGTATTCCAGTGATAGCCTGCCAACCTCGTCAGTTTAGTATCGCATACTTGCAGCTTGTTTTGTTAATGAGAGGAGAGGGGGATGCAAAGGCGGCAAGTAAACGGCTACAAATCCCCCAGGAAAGCGTTACCTTGATTAAATCTTGCATGTACTTTCCTCACTCTGGTATTAGTAATCAAAATAGAAACCACATTTAAAAACAAATAGGGTACCTGCTTGAAGATATTATACATTTTATACAGTATATACACTTAATGAAATAAATGTAATACATTCTATATTAAACTACCTCAAACTCAATCTTTTGTCATGCATGTGATGTCTAATGTTACAAAATAAACCGATAAAGAGGAGTCAGCAGGCAATCTGATCTCTGACCAACATTACTGTCTTTTATTTTTACTTGCATATTTTTTGTGAAATGTAATACCAATGTGATGCCTATTTTCTATAATGCAGTGATGCTTTTTTAATAAAGACCCACAAGATGCCACATCCGTCAGACAAAGTGCACAAGCTCGAGATCAGGGAAAGACTCAATGATGCTCTGAAGTCAGACAGAAGACCTCAGTTTTAATGAAAGGAACCTCTGCGACTGAGAGCAAATTATTCTTCTCGTAAAAAAGAAATGCCTCACTTAGGGGATCCTCTTGAATGCAGTTGTTTCATATCTACTGCATGTCGAGATGAAGACTTAACTGTATCAGTGATTGAATTATAAGCCCATGCACTCAGAATGACATAAAAGAGCAAGCAGTAAATCTGTTCTTTCTCCACTGCCGACCCACAGTCTCTAATGTGGGGTATGGTGATGAGACTTAACTGTATCACTGAATATTGGATTAACCTGGATGAATTAAGTTAGCCTGATTAGATCTCCTCTTATGCTGGCTAATGCGGACGGATTTTAATTTAGTCACAATGACTTTCAAGAGCGGGATAAAAATAACATTTACATTCATTATGAGCTTGGAATACGATCTCTCTTTGAAACCACAAATCTATAAACTATGGCTCTGTTGCATGATTCAGCCTTTTTTAATTATGCATGTAATTTTACAGACAAACAACCTAAATGTTAAGCATCAAGCACCATTGAAACGTTTAGAGTGAAAATGTGTCTTTTAAGACCCTCAGATTTCCTTGATGTGGCAGGCTGGAAATTGCTTCACACATTGAATCACAAAAGGTGCTGGAAGGCCACGGTCCTGAGTTTATTTCCATCCCATATGTGTATAAAGGCATCATGTGAACACACTTTAAACTTATTCTGGCATGTTGTAAATGTCTGCAATAGAATCATTTAAATAAGCAAAAATATAGCTAGTACTAGTAAAATATAGCTAGTACCTCCCCTTCTGTTCTTTATTGTTGTCATATGATGACAATGCCCAATCAGAGCAGTGTAACAGCATCACGGTCCTAATATAGAGAAATTGACATATCCCAGGTGGATAATTGTTTTTTTTTTTTTTTCAAAAGCTGTTATCAAAACAGTAGATATTGAAGAAATGACAATGGCCTGTTCAAAATTGTCAAGGTTGACAGTGACAGCAAGGATGACAGATTTATTCTCCCCAACAGAAGCACTAAATCAGCAAGAGGGTGGTGATGGTAAAGAATGGTAACATTAAACTCCACTGTAGATCAAAAAACATGTTATATGAGCAAAATTACTCACAGAACATTGAGATTATTGCAAAAAATAAATGAGAGAATCATATCAAGGGCCAGTTTAACTAACAGCTTGCGCCAGCGCAAACCATTTTTTGGCGTTAAAATAGTAGGGTACAATGGGGCTAAAGGCTCCCCGGGTTGAAAGGCGTCTTTGATATGATTTTAACCTAAACCACTAGATGGCACAAAAACGTGGCGTAGCACTTTCCAAAACATTCGCTTTTCAAGATGCATGTGTTTATTTGTCTGATCTTTGACGCAATCGCACACAGCAGTGCAAAGTTGATTCTGTGCTTATTGATCTAATATTTTATGTTTTTTTAAAATGTTGCAGATTTAAGTAGCAAATGAGAATCGCTAAAATTAATGCATATATTTTGAGACAAAGGTCTTCTTTATGATTTTCAGTTTTGTTTAAGATAATTAAAGCAACAATTTTTAAATAACGAAAGAATATGTAAAAGTATGGTATTTGAGGTAAAAAGTGCCCCTTCTGTTGGCGCACAGTAATTAAATCCATGCAAAATAACACTAAACATTTATTAGCTGTGAGCTCAGTCATTACTGTAAATATAACTAGAGTTTACCCGAGCAAAGAAATTTCTTGGCTTGACCGCTCTTCATGGTCCCCTTCTCCTGCAGCTGTAAAACAGAGGTTCTGAAGATCCTCTTGATTTCCTCTGAGACTGCCCTCCAAGCCTTGTCGTTCTTCGATTTTGCTACGCTGCTTGACTCCATCTGTGGGGTAAAAGCACATGTTATCCAATTTTTCAAGGTTACATTATTTGTATGCTGGCCTTTTAAACCAATAAAAAAAACTATATTACATCCTGCCCCATTTACATTAATTAACACTTCTTTCATTCCACCAAAAAGCAGTAACAAATGCATTAGCACTTTTTGGTTTAACCTTAACGCTAGATGTAGGTAGCACAGCTAGCATAGTTTTAATCTTGTTCAAGCACAAACTGCATTGAGGGTTTGTATTAGTACTTGACCTCTGTCCTTTAAAGGTGGTGTCACATTTAACATGGTTAGGGAAATTTTCACTCACAAAATCCAGCTATTTCAATCAGAATCCATGTGATCATGAATTTCAAGAACATGACTAATTTTGATAACTAGTTTGCTATTTTCATTTTTATAATCAACAGCAAAGTAGAGAGAGAGAGGAGGCATCAGGACATGACACAGGCCAGAATCAAACCTGAAACTGCTACACCACAGCTCCAACATTATTTTAGTTTTCTACTGTACTTTATTAATAACTTCACTAAATAATGACTGAATTGTGGATTTCTGCACTTTTGGACCAATGCACTTACATGACTATCCACTATCCACCCTATTTTAATGTAAGAGGAGGCACGAGCATTTTTAACTTGAATGTGCAAGGCTTCCAGTATCAGCCAGTTATTTTAGCTGCATAGCGATAGTCCATTATGGTGCTTGATACTGCAAACTGGTATTTGTTGTCATATTTTAATGTATTATTGTAATCATAAATACTGTAGCACAGATAGTTTTAGTTGACTGCATGCTGTTATAAAACCTAAAGTTATTCACCTATAGCGGCTAATGAATTCGAAAGTCTCGCACATTCACAAGAAATAGCTTACTTCTTAAATAGCTTACTTAAAAATAAGATTAATTAGATATGGATTTTTGTTTTTTAAATAATTTTTTATAAAAAATATATATATATATATATTTTATAAAGCAATTGCAAAATCTCTAGCTGATACAGTACAGTATAACTAGAGGAAAAAAACACAATACTGTATTTAAAACATATATTGATATGAAAACATATATTAATACAGTTCCATGAGATTTTCCATTGATTTTTCCAAGTCATGCCTAGAAATTTAAAAATTCCTAATATTTCCATGACCACAGGAACTCGATGTAGAGGGATGTCAAAAGGAGTTCAATTTATCAGAGTTCACCCAACAATACAAATGACTCTGTCTGTCTGAACAGAGAAAGAGAAAGCAGACACCACACTGTGTTACTGAAGTAATATTTTAAGAAGTGTTTGTCATGAACCCAGTCACCTACCAGAGAGAAAGAGGACAGAAGGAGAGAGAGAGAGAGAGAGAGAGAGAGAGAGAGAGAGAGAGAGAGAGGGAGAGAGAGAGAGAGATCAGTGGGTGTTTCTGCTGAGTGCAGGTAGAAACTCAGTCCCTGCTGCTTTTCTCATTTTAGTCCAACAGAGACCCTCAGCTTCACAGACGCTTCCTCAATTTGCAGCCACTCTGCGTTACAACCTGATTTATATAACACTATATGATCTGTGTGTGTGTACGGGTGACAGAAAGTGAAACAGAATTTGTGTGTGTCTAAGAAAGGAAGAGAGAGCCCCAGTAAGGTTTAATGAAAGACTAACTGAATTTATGAAGCTAATAAACTCTACAGGCAGTGAACAGTGTTCTCTCTAGGGCCGGCCATTTCTACAGTGCTTCATATAAAGCAGCAACAGCACCGGTCAGCCGCTGACATTTACTGGTCGTTCCTGTGTGTGCGGGACAGGACAGGTCTGCTGGAAGCTGAACGTAATCCTGGATGCCCTCTCATGTGCGTCAAAAGCAGTGGTGTGTACTAGACTTCTGAAATAAAGTGATAAAGTCTCCTGTCTGGGTTTGGGTGTTATTATTCTAATTTAAATTCATGTTCCAGTTGCATTTGCTGTTTACACAGTTTCTGGGTTACTGGAACACCTTACACTTGGGACAATCAACAAGCAATACTAAAAATGAGACATTTTTTTTTGCATCTGTATGCCTGCCCACTGTAAATTGGAATTTAGCCTGCCCTACCTCAAAGGTATTGACTGTATCCAATGATTAAATCATAATTTCTTCAATTGCTATTCAACTGAAAAATGTAAAATTACTTTAAATTGTGATAATGAAGAAATAACAATATTTGGACGTTTTACACTACTGTTCAAAAGTTTAGGGTTCAAAAGTTCTTTTTTTTATTCAGAAAGTATGCATTAGATTGCCCAAAAGAGACAGTGAGAGCAAAAGATTTATCTTTTAAATAAATTCATATAAACTTTTTCCTCATCAAAAAATGGATCATGGTCATGGTTTCAACAAAAATGTTAAGCTGCACAACCGTCTTCAACTCTAATAATAAGAAGAAATGTTACAATCATAAATTACATTTTAAAATATAATAAAATAAAGTTATTTTAAAGTCTAATAAAGTTTCACAATATTACCGTTTTACTGTATTTGTGATAACAATAATTGTAGCCTTGGTGAGGATAAGAGACTTCTTTTGAAAATATTAAAAAGCTTACAGACCCCTAACTTTTGAATGGTAATGGTATATGGTATATAACACTTAACACTTATATACAGTGCTGCTTGAAAGTTTGTGAACCCCTTGCAGAATCTGTGAAAATGTAATTTTAACAAAATAAGAGAGATCATACAAAATGCATGTTATTTTTTATTTAGTACTGTCCTGAGTAAGATATTTTACACAAAAGATGTTCACATTTAGTCCACAAGACAAAAAATAGCTGAAATGATTAAAATAACCCCATTCAAAAGTTTGTGAACCGTTGGTTCTTAATACTGTGTGTGGTTACCTGGATGATCCACGTCTGTTTTTTGTTTTGTGATGGTTGTTCATGAGTCCCTTGTTTGTTCTGAACAGTTAAACTGAGCACTGTTCTTCAGAAAAATCCTCCATGTCCTGCGGATTCTTCAGGTTTCCAGGATCTTTTGTGTATTTGAACGCAGTGACTGTATGATTTTGAGATCCATCTTTTCACACTGAAGACAATTGAGGGACTTAAACACAACTATTAAAAAAGGTTCAAACATTCACTGATGCTCCTGAAGGAAACACGATGCATTAAGAGCTGGGGGGTGAAATCTTTTGAACAGGATGATGTCCAAATTTTTCTTATTTTGTAGAAATATATATTTTTTTACAATTAGTACTGCCCTTCGGAAGCAACAGAAGACACTTGTATGTTTCCCGGAAGACAAATTAAGTACAATTTACCTTGATCTTCAAATTCAAAAAGTTTATGCATCGTATTTCCTTCAGGAGCATCACTGAATGTTCGAAACTTTTTTAATAGTTGTGTTTGAGTCCCTCAATTGTCCTTAGTGTGAAAAGATGGATCTCAAAATCATACAGTCACTGCTGGAAAGGGTTCAAATATGCAAAAGATGCTGGAAAACTGAAGATTCTGCAGGACATGGATAGGGCTGTGACGGTGGCAGATTTTTACCACCGCGGTGGTAACGGACCAACTACCGCCGGTGGCGCGGTGGTATGATATTAATTAGCCTATATTCATATATATATATATATATATATATATATATATATATATATATATATAAAACATTTTGAAATGCAACAAATAAATGAGGCTCGATCATCTATTAACAAACGTGCGTGTTTATTTTAGCACTTCTGTCAGTGAACTCGCAGCCTGCAAAACACTAAAATAAATATCAAAGAAATAATAGTCAAATAGGAAAGTAGCCTTAAATAAAAAAAAAAAGTGAAATACACCCTGTCTACCGGATGCGAGCGGCGCAACAAGACAAAATACCCATTATAATCAGTGATGCTGTCTACATTGGATGCTGCGCGACATGACACGACAAATCTCCACAGTAAACTGCTTCATCCTATTTATGACGTACTGACACAAAGTTCAAATGTCCATAGCCGCGGGAACATATTTTATCTGGGGGGCGGGGCATGATGTGGCAGGGTGGGGCCACGCTGGGGGATTTTTGACAAAATCCTATAAACAGCGCAAACTCTTATAGATTAACATACAAATGAATACAGAGTTATATGCGAACCAATATATATTTGTGCTTTTTTGATTTTAGTTCAAGAATTTTTTCTTTAATATTTCTATTATTTAAGGGGATTTTACTAAATATTAACATCGCTGATATGCAAAAGTTTTGGTCAATGCACTTTTTCGAATTCTCTCATCAGAAACAACAAAGTGCAGGTGTAGCCTACCTACATGCGATGTAAGAGATTAATTTATCATACACTGCAGACAACATCATTGATTATAGCTTATAGTTTTTTTTAGAGTGCTTACATTCACACTTCAGTAATATTCTTTGATAATGTAAATGTTCTTTGTTCGCTGTATAATTTGTTCGTTGTTTCAATAATAGTGGACATACACATTATAATTAAACTTAAAATGTCTTTTTATTAAACGTGATCAGGTTAAATTCAAATTCAGTCTTATTAAAATATTTTGTCATAATATGGATAGCCTAATATGGTGCTGCAGCACCCTCAGCACCCCTAGTTCCTGCGGCCATGCAAAGGTCCTGTGTAGACACTCAACCTGTTGTGTTGCGACGCGGTGTGACACCGGTCGCGTCCGGTTTAGACACGGTTCTGTTCCGCCACAAAGCAACCGGCCGTGTTAGTCCTCATCTACGCGCTCTCTGTGTGGAATAGGAATCGGGGCATATGCTGCCAAATTTCTTGGTAGCATCTTACATTTATCGCTGTCTCGTTTGTATTTGGCTAGTTTGGAGAAAGCTTCACCAATGCAAACCTGACCAACCGAGCGTTTGCGATCACGTGAACTTGAAGACACTTGTACAAACGCGGATGGGTGACATGAATGGAAATGATTCCAGATCGGCGATGTAGTATCTGGTTTCCCAACAAGGTCCATTGCTCAACATGAAATGAATTTGCTGAATGCAGAATAAACTGTATTTTCCTGCGCTCAAACCTGCCAATCTAAAGGAAACGCTGTGTATGGCCTTTGAGATAATTCATGAATTAGTATAGACTTATAGTCTAAATAAAACAATTGGCAGCTGTTATCTTATTACATTTGTATACAAAACTTTGTATTATGCTTGTTATAGAGTGTGTGACATCACGTGCACTACCGCCGGTGGCAATAGACAACCGCGGTGACGCGGTTGTCACGGCGACCGTCACAGCCCTAGACATAGAGGATTTTTCTGAAGAACAGTGCTCAGTTTAACTGTTCAGAACAAACAAGGGACTCATGAACAACCATCACAAAACAAAAAACAGTTGTGGATCATACAGGTAACCACATACAGTATTAAGAACCAACGGTTCACAAACTTTTGAATGGGGTTATTTTAATAATTTCAGCTATTTTTTTTTGTCTTGTGGACTAAATGTAAACATCTTTTATGTAAAATATCTCACTCAGGACAGTACTAAATAAAAAATAACATGCATTTTGTATGATCTCTCTTAATTTGTTAAAATTACTCACATTTTCACAGATTCTGCAAGGGGTTCACAAACTTTCAAGCAGCACTGTATATAAACACTGTGATAACTGTATAACTGTATATAAACACTGTGATGTGGTAACCAGCATTTTGTACTTTTGTAGCTAATTTCATTCATACCTTGTACTTTGGAATTAGCTATACATCTAATTATAAAAAAAGATGTTCATTGTTTCTAAACACTAAATTCTTAAAAGATATCCCAGTTCTTCAAACATATTCTTTCCTTCCTGCTCTACTTACAGAGTTCTGGTAGTTCTTCAGCATCTCAGCTTTCGGTTTTAGGTAGTAGGCGGGCGGGACTGAGTTCTCATCCCGACAATACCACTCCTCCAAGATCCGTGTGTCTAGTCCCGCCTCCACCGCCGCATCCAAAATCATCTCAAACTCAGCCGACTCGACCTCCCCTGGGACCCGAATGCTGCCGTACTTCTCTCCAATGAGCCCCTGGGAAAGAGGGAGAAACTTTATTTACGCCTTAATCTTATCACAGTGTATCATAAAAGCAGAAATAAATAAAGATGAAGAGAGAAACACAAAGGGCTGCTACACTGCGCATAACCTTGCTTATTGTCTTTTAAAATCTGGACTAAGGCCACTTTTAACCCTGGGTAAATCAACAGTTTACACTCATAATTTTGATGATTAGCACTGGTTTAAACCCTGGTTTACGAAAACCTCTAATCTTTTGCCGTTCCTGTCACGAGCGGTATTCTGGTTTGCATATTATGAGGTCGATAACATTGAGTGGACATTGCAAACTAACCTCATAAATATGCAAATAAGAACATTAACCCAGAGTTTACAAGTGAACAGCAAGAAATCTTTAAACCTGAGATTAATTATTAATTAACAGTATGAAACCAGGGTTATTAATTTCAAATGTGACATGTCAAAATGATCAATTAAGACTTATTAACAGGGTTTATACAAAGAAAAAACTGAATTTGAAAGCTGAAAAGAAAAGAAAACAGTCCACATGCCATTTAATATTGTAAGTTTGTAATGAATTCACAAAAATACAGTAAAGGCTGTTAGCTTCAGAGCATACCACTGCCAATCTTTCTTTCTTTTCCAAGCTATTTAGCTACTCCTGCGCGACTCTTGTCCATGCCGCTGAGATTAGAAAGCCAATTCGCTACGTTTGCCAGTGTCATTGTGTCCACAAGCCTATAACCGCCAGTGGCAGAGCATTCAAATTGTGCTGGATAAGCCTATAGACTAATGATCTGGCCCTTCTTCAAAAACATATTATACATTAGAGACTTGCAGGAGATGAGACAGGGGTTATGGGATATCATGGTCTCTGATTAAAGAGGAGTAGCAGAATCCAAAGAGAAATTCTTCGCCTTGGCTTATATCTCTTCTGAAATTGTAGGTTTCCTACAGGAAAAATGTGACAGTGGTGCTGTGAGATGATTTATGTGACAGCTAATTCAGTATTTTTTAATGGCTACTGGGGTGAACTTTTAATGCTTTGCTTACCCGACCTGTGCATCTATCTGTCTCGCTCTTCCTCTGTCATTTTAGCTCATATATTCTCTCTTTTTTGTCCCTCAAATTCTTTCCAACTCCTTCTTACACAGAGAAAGATACATTATTCCTGTGAGCTTTATAGCTCCAGTGTTTAGTGCGCTGTACTGAGGAGTATTAGGACTATGCAACTCTGCCAACTAGATTAAAAATGAGGGTGACGAGCCAAAACCCAACTCTCTCTCTCACCTTCTGCTTCTTCATAAGCAAAGCTGATAAAACAAAAAAACAAAAACAAAAAACCTTGCCCTTCCTAATACATTAAAACAAATTATATATATATATATATATATATATATATATATATATATATATATATATATATATATATATTTTTTTTTTTTTTTTAACTAAAACCACATTGTATTTGATAAATAAATTCTCAGTGAATGTGCAAAAATATCAGTGTTGGATGTTACAGTGTTATTACCGTTTTATTACTACATTTAAACCTTTTAATTAAAACTGAGGAATTCTTTGACTTCAGCAAAACCACTGTGATGCAAGAAAAAATACTTTTTGCAATATCCATGAAGATTTTATATGAGAATTACAAGAATCAGCGCCACTGAAACTTAATTAATGAACAGTCCACTCAAAAATGACAATTCTTCTACTATTATTGAGAAAAAAAAAAAAAAAAAAACTATAAAAGCAGCAATTGCCTACTTATCAACATTCTTCAAAATATCTTCTTTTGTGTTTGGCAGAAAGAAGAAATTAAAGCATATTTGGATCAACTATCCCTTTAAATTCCTCAAAAATAGCCCACATTTTTTAAACCTACATATTCTCTTTCTAACAAAACAAGATCCGAACAACATCGATATTACTCTCATATATTTTTAAACAAATTATATTCATTTAACAAAAAAAGAGGTGTCATGCATAAAACTCAGAAGAAACAGTAATCCCAAATCAATACAACCTTAGCAGGCAACACTAAAGAAATCTATAAATATTAAAAACAGCTTTGTAAAGCCATTATTGATTTCCTCTGATAGATGTGTGTGCACGTCTGTGTGTGTGTGTGCAAATTCCACATAATCACACACATCCTGAGCACCAGAATGAAACCCTGAAAAGAAAAAAAGCTAGGTATCATCCAACTCAGACATACACACTGTTCAGCCTCCAGCAATTCTAAACATGTCAGAAAATCATTTGGTTCCAATTTCAGTCTTCTCAATTTCATGAAATCTCATCACATTGGATGTGGAAGATGAGCTACACTTTACAGTTCACCCGATGTAACTCTGAATCTTTTTGACCTGTAATACATTTTTTTTTTTTTTTTTAATTTGGACATCCATTTTTGTGAGGATCCTCCTCCACCAATCTTTAATTTGGGGTTTTAACCAGTTGTGAAAATAGCTACAAAATATAAAAAAAGAATATATGTTGAATAATTGATGGCAATGCTTTCTTCAAAAAAACCAAAGGAGGTTCCATCTGATGTCTTTGTCACAGCCTCAGACAGTGGATAACAGGAATAGAGAGACTGGTCAAACGAGTGTTAGGGTGTCAGTGTGGAGATACGTCCCCTTGGCAATTGAGACACACACTCACAAAAACATGTAAGACGTACATCTGTCTCATGTTTTATCACGCGGGGCTCAGAGACACCTCCGCTGCCATGAAATCTGGTGCTGCTGAGGATACGCACTATTCTCTGCAACCCTGGGCGTGAAGAACAACAAGGTGTGTGTAAGAGAGAAATAGAGAGCGAGTCTGTAAAATGAGCCTATAGTACCATCTGAGTCGCTATGCTGTTCCTCTGAGATGGTTTGCTTGGTCTACTTACAGATAAGCCAGTGTTTTTTCTTAGGTGTAGCCCATAAACATTCAGTAGCAGTGAAACCAAACACTCTGGACTGTGTGCAGTGAGACACAGTCCCTTGATACTGTGCCACACTTTGATGACACATGAACAGATACTAGAATAAACAGACACTTTGAAGTCGTATTAGGAGTATGTATCATAGCGCCTTCATTTTCTCATCCACTCCTCTGTTGTTCTGCGGCTCTGTTACTGTTCTCTTGTTTCTTCCCTTCTAGCTCTTTCTGCCCATCTCTCTCTATGTCGCTGTCTCTGCCCCAGGCTGTGTGACAGTGAGTTTCAGCTGCTGTCTCCTCTTGCAAGAGCTTTGATGTCTGTCTTACTGTTACTGTTCTAGGAAACCATAACCTCAGAGCATTGTGGGAAGTGGAGAGTGTGGGGAGTGTTGTTCAGAATTAATTCATCTTTGAGGAATGTCAAGTTCATTGTTTAGGAATGTTTTTCTTTTTTTCTTTTTGAGAGCTGGGGCTCAAATGCAATTTTACAATGAAATGAAGCACACTGGAAAGACATGGGAGGTCCATGTAAATTAAATTCTCCTACATTGTTTATATTTTTGATGTACACTATCATTCAGAAGTTTGGTAAGATCTCTTAGTCTCTTATGCTTATCTAGGCTGCATTTATTTGATCAAAAATACAGTAAAATCAGTAAAATCAATCTGAAATTGTTATACAATTGAAAACAACTGTTTTATGTTTTAATATACTTCAAAATGTAATTTATTCCTGTTATGGCAAAGCTAAGTTTTCTCTTTACTGACCACAAATTTTTGAACAGTGTATATATTTGCAGTTTTGGGAATGTAATAGGTTACAGATTACAAATTACCCTATTTAAAATGCAATAAGTAGTGTATCTATTTCAGTTACTTTATTAAAGTAATATAACAGATTACATCTGATTACCTTTTGATTACTTTTAGTAAATTTCTAACAAATGTTCTCAGATGACATTTAAAGCAGGCAGGGTTAATTCAACACTAATTACTGTCAGACTTTCAAAATCCTTCATCATTTGAATTAAGATTATTGTAATTTAATTTTAAACCACAGTCACCACAAAATCAGACTTTAACACCTCTTTTTAAATTGAGATCTTTCTGAGGTTAAATACAAATTTAAAATAAAAAGAAATAGTTTAATAACTGTGATTCTGTTTTTGAAATCAAATCTTTGCATAGCTATAACAGGAAACATTGGCATCTAACAATGCCTTTGAAAATAACAGTCAATCTTAAAAAGTAAAGCATATACATAAACAGTTATCAAATAAGCATGTGTCTTATTCTTTGTCCTAAACTCCTGAAACACTGGTGTCTCATATTTTAGAGTGGTTAATCAAAAGCAGGCAAAAAAAAAGAAAAAAAAATATTCAACATATCCTAGCTTTTACAGCCAGGAAATATTCAGCTGTAGCCCACTAATGGATTACAGTTACATTTATTTTGTAATTGAATTACGTAACGTTGTTACACATAACTAGTTACTCCCCAACACTGTAATGAACCTGAAAAAAGCTAACAAGCACAAAATGAATGTAGATGATATAGACCGTACTTTAAAATCTAATTTCCATTTAAATGCTACCAGTTTCAGCAGCCCTGCTGTCTGTTTTCATATTAATCTATGTGTTTCTCTCAATATCTCTCTCTCTCTTTTACATTTCTACCCATCTCTGCCTGTCATACTTAGATTAAACAATTCCAATCTGTCTAGAGACCTTCTCTGGAGACACACCAGCACATGCAACCCAGAACTGTCAGCCGCAAACCCGCTCACTCGTACTCTCTCTGTCGTGCTCTGATCAAAGCCTCATTTTGACTCTAAAATAGGCCCAAATACATGTATCTCCATACAATGACACAATACAGCACAACAACACTGAACTTCACGGAGGAAATCCCACATATAGATCAAACACTCACAGAGCTCCAAGTGTGTCAGGGCTTGCTTGTACTTTCACTCCAAACCATGAGGTCCAAAGGGATTGGTCTTTGAACTCAAGTCTGCTTTGGGCTGTCCAAAGGGGTTTAAGGGGGAATACTGTTTTTTTCCTCTGCAAAACTGACCTCCATTTTTTCTCTTATGAGATAATGAAGTGCTCTGTGGGAAAAGCCAGCACAGTTTCTAGGAAACTTCTCACTAACTACTGAAAGTGCACAAGTCAGAAAGACTTACCCATATGTCTCTCTGGCAAAGGAGATGAGTTTAGCTAATTTTAACTAGACCACTGAGAAAAGTGGCCTGGATCTTTCCCGGTCTACTTAAAGGTGAAGTGTGTAATTTTTCAGTGTAACATACTTTCTCCTATTCAAACGTAAGCAGTTACAGATTTAAGAAGCTATTTGTAGTTTGATTTTGGCAAAAACTTTAAAAAGAGAGAAATCGACAAGAAATATAATCGAAATAACATTAAAAGTGACTTGGTCTCCAAATTAGAAACTTGTGAACACCACAAGCCTTTAGGTGTGTATGAATGTAAATTAAACACTAACATTCAATTTTTGAAAGAAATTAATACTTGTATCTAGCAAGGATGCATTAAGCTGATCAATAGTGACAGCCAAGACTTTTACATTATTATGGTGATTTCTGTTTCAAATAAATGCTGTTCTCTTAAAATAATCCAGAAAAAATGCAGCACCGTTTCCACAAAAATATTAAAGGGTTACTCCACCCCAAAATGAAAATTTTGTCATTAATTACTTACCCCCATCTCGTTCCAAACCTGTAAAAGCTTAGTTTGTCTTCGAAACACAATTTAAGATATTTTAGATGAAAACCGGGAGGCTTGTGACTGTCCCATTGACTGCCAAGTAATTACCACTGTCGAGGCCAAGAAAAGTATGAAAAACATCGTCAGGATAGTCCATCTGCCATCAGTGGTTCAGTCTGAATTTTATGATGCTACGTGAATACTTTTTGTATGCAAAGAAAATAAAAATAATGACTTTTTTTCAACAGTTTGTCTCCTCTCTGTCTCTCTGTGTCAGCGTAGTGCCAGTTTGGAGATTATCCACTGAACGCAAACTGCGTACGCTCTTCTTTGTCAGCGCAACACAAGGACATGAATAAAATGGTTTCATTTCGTAATTATGTTGCGGTTTTGGTGTTTTTTTTTTATAGTTCTATTGTCAGCCACAGCATGTCGGAGAAGACGCCTTTTGTGGCCCATGGCAAACAAAGTAAACATTACATGACAAGGAAAGGTTAAATGATTGCAGAAATGTTATTTATTTTGAGGGTTTAAAGTGAAGTTTTGTTTAACATTATGTAGGCCTATTCTTGGAAACGAGCTGGCAGAAATCACACAGAACAGAACTAAATGTTATAATTTCATATTAAGTAAATAGTTGAAAACAAGGTAATTGATATGACAACCAAAAACAACTAATAATAAAATGAATGCCGAGATTTCGATATTCATAAGGATTCATTTTTAGTCAATACGTCAGTTTTTAACGTTTAGATGCTGAAAATACGTCAGTATTGTACGTTTTAGTGCCTCTAAAAACGAAAGGAAATGTACATTTTATAGAACCACATTTTACGTAAAATCATACGAATTATCATGAGATCCCGTTGGATGATTAGATTAAATGCAGGAATCCAAAACAGTCAATCTGTGAAAACATATACAGAATGACGCGTTCGGTGTGTGATAAACAGAAAAAGCACGTTCAGCGGCGCCGGCGCCGGCGGCAGCGGCAACCTCCCCCGGGTCCTAACGCTCGCTCGGTAATGAGTTTTAATCTGTAGGGGGCGCTGTTGGCCTACTTCTAATTAAATCAAAGTAAAACAGCCTATACAAATAACATTTAGACTGTGTTTGTGATTAAATAAAGCAGTAATTGATGTCATAAAATAATGAGTATGTTTTGATTTAAAAGTCAGAAGCTATAGCTTACATGAAAAAAAAAAATCACAAACATGACACTTGTAAATTAATTTTATATAATTTTATATATACTGATTTTAATTTTATATATACTGAATTTAAAACGAAAGACCCAGCCATGGATAAATAGTGACATTCGGGAGCTCAGACAGCAATGTCTCCAATGTGAACGTAAGTGGAAGAAAGATGGGCTTCAGGTGTCCTACAAAATGCTGAAGAATTCTTTGCACAAATTTCAAAAGGGTGCTAAGGCTGCAAAGGCGAAATATTTATCAGAAAGCATTGCTAAAAATTTACATTGTTCTAGAATACTTTTCTCAACAATTCTGTCTTAAACCCCTCAGTGCAGATTTTTCCAGAGATCTCACCTTTACTATGTGAAAATTTTCTTACGTATTTTGTAGACAAAGTTAATAATGCTAAGGCTCAGTTAGCTATTATGGCGAACCCTGTTCTAGATCCCATTTTATTCATTACCCAATGTAGTGAATTTGAATTGGTTTCCACACAGACATGCAGAGAATTCACCTTAAAATTAAAATCCACCTTTTCCCCCTTTGATGATATTCCATCACGATTTGTCAAGCAAATCTTTGAAACTGTTGGTCCAGATCTAGTGATTATCATTAACAACTGTCTAAAGACAGGGACTGTACCTGAGTGTTTTAAATTAGCTTCTGTGACACCAATTTGTAAGAAGCCTTCACTTAATACTGCAGTTTATTCAAATTTTAGACCAATCTCTAATTTGCCATTTTTATCTAAAATTCTAGAAAAAAATAGTATTTATGCAACTGCAAAGCTATTTGAGTATTAACTATATTTCTGATATTTTTCAGTGTGGCTTTAAAAGCTTACACAGCACAGAGTCTGCCCTTCTGAAGGTTTTTAATGACATTTTTAACATCTACTGACTGTGGAAATACTATGGCCTTAGTGCTTTTAGATCTCAGTTCAGCGTTTGATTTTGTTGACCATGGTATTCTGCTATCTCGTTTGGAGCACTGCATTGGTATTAGAGGCACTGTACTTGACTGGTTTCGATCTTTTTTGTCTAACAGAAGATTTTCAGTCAATATTGGGCAATATTCCTCTTCTGTAGCATATTCTTCATGTGGTGTTCCTCAAGGATCAACTTTGGCGCCGTTATTGTTCTCGCTGTACGTTACCCATTGGTTCAATCTTTAGAAGATTTGATGTGTCGTATCATTGCTATGCCGATGATACCCAGCTTTATATACCATTTAAGCGCAATGACAAGTCTGCTTTATACCAACTAACTGCCTGTCTCCAAGAATTGAAAGCATGGCTTACCAATAATTTTCTGCATCTGAATGACGATAAAACTCAAATTGTTTTGTTTAGGCCAAATGACAAAACTGATTTGAGCACCGCTGATTTGGGTTCTCTATCCCCGTATTGCTCTTCTGAGGTCAAGGATCTGGGCTTTATACTGGATAGCGACCTAAAGCTGAACAAACAAATTAATTCTACTGTGAGAGCCAGCTTTTATCATTTGTGAAGATTAGCAAAAGTTAAACCCTTCCTAAGCAGGAAGAGTTTTGAAATCGTAATTCATGCTTTCATATCATATTGTAACTCGATATATTATGGGCTGCCGGTTTCATCTATTCATCGTCTGCAACTGGTCCAAAATGCGGCTGCTCGTTTGCTCACAGGCAGTCGCAAAATGAATCACATCACGCCTATCTTACGTTCATTGCACTGGCTACCGATTTACTATCGTATTCAATTCAAAATTCTGCTATTTGTGTTCAAAGCTCTAAACAACTTTGCTCCTCCATATCTCTCGGAGTTGATTATTGTACACAATCCAGCTAGATCACTCAGATCTCAGACTAAGCATTTGCTTTCTGTTCCCAGAGCTAGATTGAAATGTAGGGGTGACAGAGCCTTAGCTGTTGCTGGCCCTAAGTTATGGAACACTTTGCCATTATCTATCAGAACAGCTTCTTCAGTGTCTGAGTTTAAAAATCTCTTAAAAACTTATCTTTTTTCCCATGCTTATAATGTTTTGTGACTGTGTTTTTCTAATGACGTGTTGATTTTATTGTGTGATTGGGTCAATGTAACTGTGTACAGCACTTTGGTAAACTAAGGTTGCTTTAAAGTGCTTTATAAATAAATTGAACAATTGAACATTATTCATTAATGTGTAATATGTTATATTTTTTAAACAAACCATAAGCTCTAAAAGATTTTCAGAATTTTTACAACTCGATACAGCGATTGATATATAGTTTATTCATAGTTATTTTCAAAGCTTCAACGTACTGTCAAAAAACCTTCATTATTGTTTATTTAATTCTAACAAATAAGTTCTTGTTAAAAACTAACCAAAATTAAAATATTTTGCTTATTATTTCTCCACAGGCAGGACTCATTCTTCCCACTGGTCACTCTTTTGCGACTAACTTTCTCAGTTGGTCGCATGAGCACATAATTTGGTTGCAATTTATTTATTTTTTTTCTACAACATGGGACTAATCAATGCATGCTGATGAGCTTTTATCATAGTTTATAGTTATATGGTAACAAAAGTGTTCAACATTCAACGCGTTCTTTTTCATCATCATAACCCAGGCTTCCTGCACTTTCACTTTCACTTTCGAGAGATGTGAGGTAAACAGCAAAGATAAAAGACTTTTCAAAATGAAAACAAAAATAAAAGTAAAACTAAACTGGATGTTGCTGACAGGTTTTAAAGTTTTTTTTTTTTTTTTTTTCCACAAGAATGCCAACATGTTCACCTTCTCTGGTTTAAGAAGCGGTCATTTACTTTAACTTGAAAACCAAATCCTCCGTCGCGCTCCGTCCACTGCGCGCACCTCCGCGCTCATGCTGACGCTGCGAGTAAAGGCTGAAGGTTGATTTATACTTGTCGCGTCCGCAAGTTCTACAAAACCAGACTCTACACCCGAAGCGCTCGCGCTGAAAGCGCCTCTCTCCACGTTATCAGTGAAATCTGACTCCTGCTACAATGTGCCGCGGCTCGGCTGCACGCGTTGTATGGAGCAGGAGCTTTGGAGCAGCGCAGACTGCACTAGCACAAATGCAACCAGGTCAAATTTTAACTCGCACATTCTCAAAAAACAGTCGCAATCTAGAGCCCTGACAGGAGAGACTTGGTGTTGTTTCCAAACAAAAGGAAATATATCGGTATCGGGCAAAATGAGTTGAAAAATATCGGCATATCGGATATCGGCAAAAATGCAATACCGTGCATCCCTACACAATATAACTGTTTTTACTCTATTTTTGATCAAATAAATGAAACCTTGATGAACATAGACTTACAATCTTACAGATCTCAAACTTTTAATCAGTAATGTATAACTAATGTCTTTACATAAACCATATATTAAATCACAAATATATTAAATGAACTGTCCTGCAACAGGCATAACAAACAGAGATAACAAACAGAACATGTCCAACTTATGACAAACAGGGGGAAGCTTTTTTAAAACAGTTGTTATTACATGCATCATCTTTGACAAGAAGCCTGACCAAGAGCTCACATGAACACTATTTTTAATGAGAAGAAAAACACACTCTTTTCATTTTACATGTCAAAAAGGAGGGCTTTGTATACCGAAACACAACCTGCCAGCTAATGCTAATGCAGGAAAGAGAAAGGCTAATAGGGTGAAAGAAGTCTCTGCCCTACATGGATGGAGGCCATACACTTCATATCATTTACTAAGAAAGAAAGAGAATGAGAGAGTGAGGGAATGAGAGAGAGAGATGAGGGTGAGTGGACAAGGACAGATAGGAGGATTAAGTGAAAGAATAGACACTCAAATCAGAGTGAAAGAAGAGGTGAAATGGACACTAGAGCACTGAATGTAGAGGTGAAGGTGGGAGACAGATGGAGGTGTCAAGTGGAAGAGAGAGATGAAGATAGAAACCTCTCGAAGGATGAGAGCGAGAGAGAAGAGATGGTTGAGAAGACAATTAAAGATTGGATCAAGGGCAAAAGAGAGTCAGGACTTAAATGAAAAAGTTTGGTTTGGGAAATAAAGCAGACTGAAAGAAATCCAAAGAATGTAAGCAAACTAGATTAAAAATGTGATTTGCCACTCATGTAAAACTCACTGCCACGATGCCAGAGGGGTATGGGTACTTGTCTGAGGCCTTGAAACCACATATGCAGGTGGGCAAAAAGACACGTAATCATATCACATATGTACTATATACAATAGCCATTGTGAATATGCCACCAACAGCAGTGAAACGCCACCTATTTGCCACACACTCACCCAAAATATGATCTTTATGGGATGTGTTGTGAGAAAGCAAAACATACACAGTCCTGTTAACACTAACAAATGTTGGCCAAAAAAATTTAGTTGCATTTTCTCCTTTATCCCATAATAATAGCCTGTCAACATTACAGAATAATTGAAAGCCATTACTTTTAACATTTAATATGCTTTGAAAAATAACTTTGAAAACAACTTTTAATTTAAGTCAACTTTTAAATTTTATATAAATAAGTGGTCACTTAAAAATAAGTAAGTGAACCTACACATTAAATATAGATTAATCTTTACTCGAGCTTCAAAAGTTAATCAGCAAATAGCAGCGAGTATTTTTTCCCCCTTTTGTTCTTTGATTTACATCATTGACAGACTGCAGCAAGCAGCTCTGTGATTTTAAAACCTGATGCACATTATGCAGATCTCACACACATCTGATTTTCTCCAGACTCTTTATGATCATTTAGGACATTTTAACTCATTTAAGTTTGCGTTTACGAGGTCACTCGCCAAGAACAGCATTTTAACAGCATTTGAGCATTTTGTGTATAAACACTGTCTGAAGCAGCTTTCTGTGCACACGTCAAATGCATGTGTTCACAGAGAGCTGCTTCACAGACAGTGAGCCAGTACAGTACCAAACTAAGTTCTCTTTTGCATCTTATTGTGCTTGATAGCGTGTTCATAAAGTCTACTATAATGCTAACCAAAGGATTCCAGGAAATAAAGATGCTACATTATTTGCATTACATATTTTTGAAAAAAACAAAAAATAAAAATAATCGCACGATTAACGTGTTTATTTTGACAGCCGTAATTAAAGGAAAATATTTATTGCACCAAAGATTTGTCTTGGTGTGGATAGGCCTTTGCGGTGTAAAGTGCACCTGCTCTCCTTATCCTTTTTATTTGATTCCCTTCCCACTTTTTCCCGCTTCTGCAAAAAGTGATGTAGAGTTTTTAAAATAAAGGTGTTCACATTAATCGTTGTTCATTTCAGTAAGATTCTACACAATCTGGAATTTCACATGAGCGTAAAAAATTGTCATGTTGGCTATGCAAATTCACCACGTTGACCAACAGAATGCTGCTTGGTTTTAAAGTGAATTCTTAGCTCTGTCTCATACAATGTATGAAACTATATGTAACATGCATCAGATACATAGAGTTTCATACATTGCTACACTAATGACAAAAGACAATGGGCCTTTCCAAATACAAATGGTCACAGGAGATACATTTGAAATGCATGTTAATACCAGGTGGAACAGGACCTTAGTGAGCATAACTAATGTAAGTGTAAGAACTAGAAGTGTTTTCTGTTCAGCGGCTCTCACACACCACTTCACCTCACACTTAACTTCTCCACACACACACACACACACACACACACACACACACACACACACAGCCTCACCTCAAACATTGCTCTCTGACTCCAATTAGATCCCAATCCTCCTGCCCAGATTGCTCATTTACATTTTAATAATTTAAAATCAATCTCCCTCCACACCTGAGAACTGATTCTGAACCCTCAGCGCACACACACACACACACACACGCACACACACACACACACAGATGAGTGTGCGATCATGTGATGTGTGAATATATATTCCTTATAAATTCACTGATCTGTTAGTAACCCACCTGGTGCTCTCAAATGTGTGTGTGTGTGTGTGTGTGTGTGTGTGTGTGCTTCACTTCTGCATGATCTCTCATCTCCTGCAACATCAGCCATCAAACCAGACCCTTCCTCATGCCATGCTGAGATGTGAAAGTCATTTTCTTATGTGTGTGTGAGTGAGCAAGCCACAGAGGCACAATGAGCTCCATCCTGCGAGTGAACTCAAGTGCTTCGCTCCCATATGGATGTTACACGGTGTCTCTGTCAGCCTGCTATCACTGACTAGAGAGACATCATACCCAACTCACCCCACAAACAAGAACATAACACCAGCCCAACTCTGCTTTACTGCTCCTTTCAGATTTCTCCTCAGACTCCTCTCATGACACTGTTTGTCATGTGCTGTGCTGCAGTTATATACTTCTGAGGTGTGAGATATACAGTATATATACATTCAAAAGTTTGGGATCAGCAAGATTAATGTTCTTTAAAGAAGTATCTTTTGCTCATCAAGGCTGCATTTATTTGATCAAAAATAGAGAAAAAAACTGTAATATTGTGAAATATTATTACAATTTAAAACAGCAATTTTCTATTTTATTATACTTTAAAATCTAAATGATTCCTGTGATCCAAAGCTGAATTTTCAGCAGCCATTGCAGAAGCTAGTCTTCAGTGTCACATGATCCTTCATAAATCATTCTGATTTATTATCAATGTTGGAAACAGTTGTGCTGCTTTTTTTTTTTTTTTTTTTTTTTTTTTGGAACCAGTGATACTTTTTTCAGAATTTTTTGCTGAATAAAAAGTTAAAAAGAACAGCATATTCAAAATGGAAATCTTTTCTAACAATATGTCTTTACCATAACTTTTTATCAATTTAACACATCCTTGCTGAATAAAAGTATTTATTTTTTAAAATTCTTTAAAAAACATTACTGATCCCAAATGGCAGTATAGGGTTGGTAACACTTTAGTATAGGGACCAATTCTCACTATTAACTAGTTGCTTATTAGCATGCCTATTAATAACATATTGGCTGTTAATTAGTGCTAAGAAAGCACATATTCTGCATGGCCATATTCTACATCCCTAATCCTACTCAATACCTACATTTATCAACTACCTTACTATTAATAAGCAGCAAATTAGTAGTTTATTGAGACAAAATTCATAGTTAATAGTTTGTTAATAGCCAGAATTGGACCTTAAAATAAAGTGTGACCATAAGGTTTTGAGAGACTATTCAATAATTGCTCTCCATCAGTTACAAACACATAACACTTATATTCAAATAGAAATTCCACCATTCAAAATCTGACAGTGATGATGTCGCTGATATTTTTATACTTATTTTCTTTACACTGTAAAAGTAAAACAATAGACAGAGAGGCTGCCTTTATCTATTTATCAATCTATACTGAATACTACTACTAGTAGTCAAACGATATGGATTTTTTGATGGCCGATATCTTAGAGAGCAGGGTGGTTGATATAAAGCTGATATATATGAGTAAGCAACACATGCATAATGCATTAATTTAATCCAATTAAACTGATTTATTTTACAAAATATTTAATAAAATAATTTTACATAATTAGAAAATGAATCTTGATATTTGAATTAATCTGTAATATATATATATATATATATATATATATATATATATATATATATATATATATATATATAATTTATTTTTTTACTTTGGATACTACTTCTTGATTCCGTAATAAAGACGGATAAAGAAACATTAGTAAAAAACAACCCTAAATTCTATGTGAAAATAAAAATCCTGCTACCGACTCTGGCCAAACAGAAAAATTTTTCGGTTAATGCAGATCATTAAAAACTGCCAAATATAGGCCAATATTTTGGTTATGGATATATATTTGTCGACCACTAATTACTACCAATGTCTCTCTCTCTCTATATTTGGGATTTACGACATAGTTGTAGTTTACAACAGAGTTGCTTGTTAATGGTTTGATGAAATGGCATATATACCCACAACAAAGCATGGACCGGCTGAAGTCTTCAGACATTCTTCCAGTAATTTCATCCGTAGTCTCTGCAGCTCTGGACTGTCCCACTCCTCTGGATCAATTCCCCAGTACAGGTCCACCACCTGGAAAACACACATACACAAATATTTAACACATCACTGAAATATATACACACACTGATGCATATAACTTCCAGTTGCAACTTATAAGATTTGAATAAATTTGCTTTTAATACATTCTTTATTCAACTCAAAGGAGAAGTTCAGTGGAATGTTGTTTCTTTCTTTCTTTCTTTCTTTCTTTCTTTCTTAAAGATTTATTTTTGCTGTTTTATGCCTTTATTTTGATACGACAGTAAGTTGACAGGAAGCAAAATGGGACAGGATCGGGAAAAGTCCATGAACCGGAACTCAAACTTGGGATGCCCAAAGCACAACATTTCGGCATGCTCCTTGCGAGTCGGCACCGACAGTTTAGTGGAATTACTTTTTTTCTTACAATGAAAAAAGAACTGCCACAGGATTCATAGAGGCACTTGAAGAATAAAATTTTATAAGACCTATATATCAACACCCTTAACTAAAGCCTAATTCTTTTTTATTACTAAGTAAGGAAGATCTAGGGAGTAATGGATGCCTGGGAGAGTATGAATTTCCACACTCTTTCAGCACACATTAGCACTTCAAAAGGAACCACAGGGAGAGGGATGAGGGAAGAGACAGAGAGAGACAGAGAGAACGAGAGAAAGGAAGAGAGGAACGTAACAAGAAGAGCAATGCTGAGAATGTGCTCCTGCAGTCAGCTAAATGCTTCACTCACGCTGGGACACATTAAACTGCTTACTGCTCACAATTAAGAGTCTCTAATAATTTTGAGTGTGTTTTCAGAATCACTACAATAGTTTGAGTTTGACTGCACATATGTATGTACAGCAACAGCATAATAATCTCACACAGAGCCATTCAAAAGGGTTGTCTAGTATATTGATTGTTATGAAGAACAATATACAAGCTGCCATAGAGTTTTGATTAAATTAGTTGAAATTTCTCCACATACTCCCCACCCAGCCCATTATTCATTTTAAATACCATACTTTCTTTTGATAACATTTGTAACAGAGATGCCATTAAACTTGTAATACACCTTTTGATAGTGTAAGGACCCCAGGTCATACTAATAACAAACAAAGTGATTTCTGGTGCACATTCTTTTCAGTCACTATTTGGCAAACAGTCCAACCGAATTTTCCTCATTAAAATTATGGTAACTTACTGTTTAAAAGTCAAAATTGAAATTGAAATTAAGTTTAAATGGATAAAAAGTGACATTAAATATTAAGCTACTGTTCTTCTGAACTTTCTATTAATCAAAAAATCCTGAAAAAAAAATCTTCACAGTCTTCACAATAATATTAAACAGCACAATTGTATTCAACACTGTTAAGAATAAGAATTTTTTTTTTTTTTTGAGCACCAAATCAGCATATTAGTAGGCTTTGCTTTCTGAAGGATCATGTGACACTGAAGACTGAAGTAATGGCTGCTGAAAATTCAGCTTTTCCATCACCTGAATAAATTACAATTTAAAATATATTAAATCAGAAAACCAACAGATTGTATGATACATTATATCTGGGAGCATGACCGAGTTTAGGTTAGTTTAGTTTATTTCGTTTACTCAACAGGGACCATGTACAACACTGCTGTTGTGCCAGAGTTTGCTATAAAGCTAATTTGCTTTCTGCACTGCCTGGGCAATACAACATAAAAGTACAGCAGTACAATACAATTAATAAAAGCTTAAATGTGCATACAATATATCATATATTATATTCCATATAAAAGATCACTGAGAGCCACAGTCCTGCAGAGTTTCACTCTAACCCTAATCAAACACACATGAACAAGCTAATCAAGGTCTAAAGGTGCGTTCACACCATAATAACCGTAATTACGAGATATCAACTTGTAAAAAGCGTTCACGTCCTCGTACAACTCGTAATTACAACTTGTGAACTGGGAGTTTTCTGGGAGCTACGGCTTGTACCACGTGACCGCTGCACCTCACGTGGAACCAGAGAAAAATGGCGGCGCTTTCAAAGAAAGCTATTACTGCTCTAAAAAAGGGGAAAATAGATACATATGTAGATCCTATAATGTACTATAATATAAAAACATATTATGTAAGTGTTCATAATGTTATTATTTTGTTGTTGTTTGTTTAGATTAGCAATATTTATCGCCGTCATTAATAATAACAACAAACAAATGGTTTGTAATTATTTTTTACCTGACACGGTTTCTGTGTTCTGCAATATTTAGCAGTAGTATACAAATGTAATATTCTGTGTTTTACAGCTGCCAGTAACATTTTTTACATGGTCGCGGGTTCATTTTGTTGACTGTCACTATAGAAACGAATAATCCTCAGTCCGAGGACGTTGAACGGCAAAGGCTAGAAGGGATACGTATCCGACCGGAAATGCGCTACTGCGCATGCGCACATCAGTACAGCGTAATTTTTGTCACACTGTACAACAATTACTATTTTTGCATTATTGTAAGGGGTAGGTTTAGGGTTGGGGTAGGTGTAGACGTTAATAAAACACAATCTGATAGGTAGAAAATGAAATTAATTGTCAGTTTCCGGTCGGATACATATCCCTTCTAGCCACAACCGACGTGAACAGCACCGAGTTGAAAGTCACGTGTTGTCATCTTGGAATTACGGTAATTACGACATGGCGTGAACGCAGCATAACACCGTAGGTGCGTCCCAAATCGCGCACTTATGCACTATTCAACGTTTTTTAGTATAAATAGTGCGATTAGTGTGTTTGCACTGAAAATTCCAAAAATAAAAAGTGCACTTTAAATACCCGGATAAAGTGAAGTGTGGAATGTTGAACACTTCATGCACTCAACTGTTGCAGCTTTAATTATGTCGAGAAGGGGGTGGGGCTATCAGACTCCGATTATTAATGACAAAATAACCTTATATAATTCATACACTACATGGTTGAGTACATAGTGCATAAGTACATAGTGTATAAGTGCATAGTGTATAATACCGTGTCCTAACTACACGCGACGCGATGCCGCGACACCCGATAAAAGGTATCTTTTCCATGTTAATCAGAGTTTTTGTCCTAACTAGCCACGACGGCGACACACAAAATTTCTATTTTAGAAACGGTTTCTATTTCCGCGACGTAGCGGCTGGAACAACAACATACAAACGATATTACAGTAGATAATCTCAGGTAATTATGTGCTTTATTCAAAGTTAAATGTGTCCAATATGAGTTTAAATATCATATTGCATGACCTTATAGCCATACTGAAAGCAACAATAGATAGTTTACATCAGATCTTGAAAATAAATTAAAGCAAATATGTACGTTAAAACCGTGACTCACTGCGAACCAACAAGTGTATTCCATGACAAAGATGTTATCAGTCACTCAGCATGAACATTTAATGATGCTAAAAAGGTTTAATATTTATGAATTAGATTATAAACGTATCCATTTCGTTGCAAGAGCAGTGCACTTCCAGAGAGAGCCCGCCCACACACGCTTCTGACTGGCTGTGATATTTGACTGATTCTGTCGCATCGCGGTGTCGCGTCACGTCTGGTGTGGACACCCAAATTGCTTGTCGCTGGAATCTTGTCGCGTCGCATGTAGTTAGGACATGGTATAAGTGCATAGTGTATAAGTGCATAGTGTATAGTGTGTCATTTGGGACTCAGCTCCTGTCCTAACTATACGCGACGCCGTGACATGCGATAAAAGGTATATTTTCCATGTTAATCAGAGTTTGTGTCCTAACTAGCCGTAACGGCGACAAGCGAAATTTCTAATTTAGAAACGATTTCTATTTCCACAACTTTGTGGCTGGAACAACAACATACAAACCATATGACAGTAGATAATCTCAGGTGATTATGTTCTTTATTCAAAGTTAAACGTGTTTAATATGAGTTTAAATATCATATTGCGTGACCTTAAGCAAAGATGACCGTGTATTCCATGACAAAGATGTTATCACTCAGTATGTACATTTAATGATGTTAAAAATGTTTAATATTTATGAATTAGATTATAAACGTATCCATTTCGTTGCGAGAGCAGTGCACTTCCAGAGAGAGCCCGCCCACACACGCTTCTGATTGGCTGTGATATTTGATTGATTCTGTCACGGTGTCGCGTCACGTCTGGTGTGGACACCCAGATTGCTTGTCGCTGGAATCTTGTCACGTCGCGTGTAGTTAGGACACGGTGTAAGAGTCTCTAGAAAGCTATCGGCAGGTGCCTTTTTTATCAAGGCTGGAGCAAAACTCTGCAGGACTGTGGCTCTCCAGGACCGATGCTGACCACCCCTGAGATCACTGATCACATAATTGATTTGCCTTAAGCCTTATTTTAATTTGTTTACTCGGGACCACTTTCACCAAAGGATTTATTAGCAAATAGCAAAAAAATAAGATTGTCAGTATGATTCCGTTCTGGGCAAAAACTCTCTGCCTGTCCATACAGCCTTGCCTGGATAGAGGAGGGAGTGCAGCGGCACTATTTCCCCCTGTGGCGTTATAGAACAGCTTCAGCAGAATTATTTTTAACATAGGCTAAAACAGATCATTGCATAATAAACACTGATTTATAATACAACAACTGTACTTCATTATACGAGAGACTATATCTAAAATGAGGAACAATCACGTCAAGAAGGAAAATAATACAATTCCAGATTTGCTTAATGGATGGAGCTTAAGTGATCAAGTAAGGAGCTGTCAGATGGTGGAGGAGCTGGGGATGGAGAGCAGTAATGAGCGCAGTGCGGCACGATAGGAGCAGCTGAAGTGTAGCTGAAAAGTCTACCTAAATAGAATGCAGACTGCTATGTGTTGAATTCCTATAGGCAAACACGGATCAGCTGGTCGTCAGCCGATGCGAGCTTGACTGACCTGGCCTGCCTGAACTGATGCTATGCTTCATTTTTAAATAATATACTTGGTGTTTCTATCTGCTTAAAAAACATACAGACAGATGCATTTACACATACACTCTTGCACCCACAAACCAAAAATGGTTCACCTGCACTGGTGGCAAAATGAAGGAGGAACGAGTGACTGAGGGAGTGAAATTGCTTGTGTCTTTGTGTGTGTGTGTGTGTGTGTAGTAATGGACTTAATGAAGAGAGACAGGACATTTCCTCAGCACAAGTATGGCAGGACACAGGAATATCCCTGGACACATTTGTCAGAATCAGTGTCACTGGTGCAGATAATTCAAATGGCAAACACGCTGCAGGGGGAATCTCTCTCTGCTGCACGCATGCGAGCGTGTGTATGCTGAAGGACTGGGGCTCCGTAATCAAGTATGTGGTTCTGTGTGTGTGTGCTGATCACATCTGTTCAGTGTGTGAGTATGAGTGTGATTAGTTTAATTTGATGTTGATTTAATGTGTCTATGCTGGTCACGTCTTTCTCTTTCTGGCAATCTCAAGCAAGTCCAATAAAATTCTGATGTCATTGACATTGTAGTGGCTCTTTAGGACCCCAAACACATTTCTTTTGCTCAGCTGGCGAAAACCAAGCCACTGTGAGTCCTGCCATCCTCCCAGACTTCATTTAACAAATACAATCATGGCTTCCATCCAAGAGCACATAAAGCACAAGAGACTGCCAACATAATGTGAGCTCTACACTAAACCTCTCTATGCTAATCAAACTTCTAAGAAGAGAGAAATACTTCATATGAAAAATGTCCAGCTTTTTATCTATACGTTAATGCTGAAAAGGAAAATTCATGCCAAATTGGCTGTAAAGGAAAAAAAAGTATTGGTAAAACTTTACAATAAAGACATTATTAACATTATTAGTTCATGGCCTAATGTACAACATTAGCATTTAGCATAGCATTAGCATTAGCAAACAACATTTACTACTGCACTGTAAAATAATTCAGATAAAATAGCTCCACTGTTTTGTGTCAATTTAAATTTGTATATTCCTCATTGGCCAATACATTTATGAAGGCAGGTACAGATTTCTTGTTCAGCAACTTTTTCAATTAGTAACAGAATTGTTTCTTCTGAAAAAGCAATTATTTTACTAAGCAAAGATATATGGGATATATATTTAAAAAGGGTTAACACAGATCTCAATATCTCAATAACTGACACACATACTTCAAGAATGGTGACAATCAACAAATGTAAAAAGATGAGCTTTTAACATCACAACACAACAGAAATGACAACAGCAAAAGTTTAAATAAAACCAGCAAACAGCAAAAACAAGGATCCTAGTACAGTAATTTACATTTCTTAGTATTTGTTACTCAAAAGCTCCCATAAACTGGAAAATATATAGGTGTTTATTTTGTTTTCAATTCATATTTTTCATTCATAATAATGTTTAGTCATAATAATTCATAATAACTAATCGGTATATGTAAATATTAACATGAATCTAAATTATTAAAAGCACTTTTAATTGTTTATAATGGATTAACGGATTGAGCCTTAACAGAAGGTGTTACCAGTGTATTAATTTTCACATTCTGATGAACAGGTTTTGACAGGTTTTACATATACACTATTGCTGATCTATTAAAAAAATCAATCAATCCATCCATCCATCCATCCATCCATCCATCCATCCATCCATCCATCCATCCTCATGATGCAAAATAAAATTGGGGTATATACTGGTCTTGATGTCAAATGCAAATAGACACGTGCACCTAGACATGAGTAAGCCGCCAGAAAGCCATTACAGATATTTACATAAAGAGTGAAATCAGGATAAAGGGCAAACATCAGGTTTTGCTTAAACCGTGTTTACATGACTTAACATGTTGTTGGTTTATTAAGCACTCAATGTAAGATCATGCATATAAACACTTTTTAATCCAGAAATGATAGCTAACAGGCTTCAAGTGTGATAGTCACGTTTGATCATTCTTTGTGATTGGCAGATCACAACAAAGACTGACAAGAAGTTTTCTTATTGGCTGGACTGTGTTTTGACTGCTGGCAGTGGAGCAAGTGGTGGGAGAACTGTTTTCACTCAAACAGAGTGAGGGCAATCAGTCATGCTTTCACACGCACGCGCTGACATTCGTGCACAAACACTTACACACATTGAGCTTGATGGATCTGAACTATTAACTAACCAAGCAATTAGAGTGTGACAGCAGAGCCCCTGGGAAAGACTGATAACAAGGTATATAGACGGTTAAGAAGCTCAAACATCTGGACACGACAACACAGATGACAAACACACCCTCCTTAGATTTCACTGAACAACTGAGAGAGGGACACAAGGAGACAATTAGCATGCATCTGATGCTTTTCATAATAACAAACCTGAGAATATTAATCAAGGAGCTGACAGACATTTAAAAAGCTGTGATGTTCAGCAAAACAATGATATTTTGGGGAAATCAAGCCACAAAGCCATCAGATTTGTAATAAGTGGATGAGTTAGCAGAGTCCACCATATAAGGGAAATTAATGGCTTAGCGTATTCCCCATATGCTAACACAAGATTTTATGAATACAGCGTCTGCTACTGATTCCTTAAATTACGACAGCTGTCATCTACTTTAATGATCCCCATATTTGTAAATGACAACCTAATCGCATTGTTATGAACTATGAAAACAGCTCAATTTAACTGGTATCATGAGCAAAGAACTATTACAAACGCTGACTTCTGTTTCCTCGCTTTCTTTAATGCATTACAGCCCACATTTAAACCACACAGGGCTACACAATCACGTTTTTCAAAGAAAACACACACGCGTATGCAGCGAGTATCATTAAATGCAGTATATTGCACCCCGATGTGGAGTAAAAGAGACTGAAATGCTGTCATTTTCCACTAATAGTGCAACCATAGAAATGATGATGAGGTTTACTCAGCTACTGAGGGCTCTGGCCATAAAATTTCATAACATGAGGCAAATATGACTGTATTTACATAATTACACAGCTCAAACTGAGGATTTGCAAACATAATGCTTCATAAATCCCAAATGGCTGGTGATAAAGGGTGAAAGTGTGTCAAACTGGTCAATGTCAGTGCTGGAAAAGTTCTACATTTAAATTCAAAACTTGCCCTGAAGACATTTGAGGTGACATCAAAGTATAGCCATAAACTAAATCAATGGAAAATTTCCCCCCCCAAAAAAAATCATCGACAAAACAACTCAAGCACTGTTGTTGACAGGTTTTAATACTTTCAGGCTTTACCGCATCTATAATCTGTCTTCAAAGGACAACGTCTCGCGCTTCTTCTCTTTTCTCCTCGGTTTTCATGATTATTCCAAGAACTTTCAGACGATGCCTTGAAGATGGAACGAAAGGGAATGAAATCATGTAGAAAACTATCCTAAAAACAGGCAAATCTTTGTATGCGACTGAAGAAATAAAAAATAAATCTGTTGTGAGGAAAAGTCTTGTTTTGTAATGAAAGCATCTGGGTGACATGCTGTCAATCACTTGATGGTGACGTGATTATTCATATAGAGAAGCACATATATCGGGATCATTTAGGCTTCTATGGCAGAATTTTTATATTCATTGATATCTGTTCATATTGTGTGTATACATATGAGTGAATTCTGTATATTTAAAATAATTATCAGACTAAATTATCCAATACAAGCAAGCCATGGACCAGCTGTGAGTTCTCTCTCAAACTTGAAATTTCAAAATTGCATTGATTAGAGGTTATCAATGCATTCCTGTGGAAGCAAGGAAGTCCTAATCAAAAGGGAGTGCCTATAAATAAATATATATATATATATATATATATATACACACACACACACACACACACAGTGCCTTGCGAAAGTATTCATACCCCTTAATTTTTTTCACGTTTTGTTATGTTGTTGCCTTATGTTAAACTGCTTTTAAATTACTATTTTTCCACGTCAATCTATACTCCATACACTATAATGGTAAAGCAAAAAACAGGTTTTTAACATCTTCGCAAATTTTTAAAAATAAAAAACTTATATGATTCCATTGCGTAAGTATTCATACCCTTATCTGGGACAGTTGGAATTTAGCTCAGGCGCATTCATATTGCTTGTAGATGTTACTAAGTGGAGTTAACCTGTGGCAAATTAAATTGAATGGGTATGATTTGGAGGCACACACATCTTAATAAAAGGTCTAACAGCTGATAATGCATATCAGAGCAAAAACCAAGCCCTGAGGTCCAAAGAACTGCCTGTAGAGCTCAGAAACAGGGTTGCGTCAAGCCACACACCTGGGGAAGAGTTGAGAAAAAAATTCTGCCTCACTGAAGGTTCACAGAAGAATGTAGTCTCTGTTACCCTTAATGGAAGACATTTGAAACAACCAGGACTCTTCCTAGAGCTGGCCTCCTGGCCAAACTGAGCAACTGATGGAGAAGGGCGGTGTGGTGTGTTAGTGTGGTGACCAAGAACCTGACGGTCACTCTAGCTGAGCTCCATGATCATATGTGGAGATAAGATAAATCTACAGAAGGACAAACATCACTGCAACACTCCACCAATCTGGGCTTTATGGTGGTGTGGCAAGACTCAATCCTCTTTTCAGGTAAGACATATGAAAACACAATTAGAATTTGCAAAAAAGCACCTAAAGGACCCTCAGACTCTGAGAAACAAGATTCTCTGGTCTGATGAACCTCAATTCTAAGCATCATGTTTGAAGCAAACCAGGCACTGCTCATCACCTGCAGAGTACCATCCCAAAAGTAAAGTGTGCTGGTAGCAGCCTCATGCTGTGGGGCTGTTTTTCAGCGGCAGGGACTGAGGGACTCGTCAGAGTAGAAGAAATGCTCAATGCACCAAAATATTGAGATAGCCTTAATGAAAACCCAGTCCAGAGCATTCAGAACCTCAGACTGGGCAGAAGATTCACCTTCCAACAGGACAATGGACCTAAACGCACAGCAAGAGTGGTTTATAGACAACTCTGTGAATGTCCTTGAGTGGCCCAGCCACAGCCTGAGCTTGAACCCAATCAAATATTTCTGAAGAAACCTGAAAATGTGCATCTGCCCCGTCCAACCTGACAGAGCTTGAGAGGTGAAGAGGTGAGGAGAAGAATGACAGATAATTGCCAAATGCTGATGAGCAAAGCTTGTCGCATCAAACAAAAAATACTTTAGGCTGTAAAGGTGCTTCAGCTATATATTTAGTTAAGGGTATGGATACTTATGCAATGTACTTATTTCAGTTTTTTTTATTTTTTATTAAATTTACAAAGTTGTGACAATTCTCTTTTTGCTTTGTCAATATGGTGTACGTAGTGTAGATTGATGTGGGAAAAAACGTAATTTAAAGGAGTTTAACATAAGGCAGCAACATAAAAAAAATGAAGGGGTCAAAAATGAAGGGTTTCACAAGGCACTGTATATATATATATATATATATATATATATATATAATATATATATATATATATATATATATATGAAATTTTAAGAAAGAATTCCAGTAAGACTTTAGTATAGGGACCAATTCTCACTATAGTTGCTTATTAGCATGCATATTATTAACATATTGGCTGTTTATTAGCACTTGTGTATATATGCTGCATGATCATATTCTACATCCTTAATCCTACCCAATACCTAAACTTAACAACTACCTTTCTAAGTATTAATAAGCAGCTAATGATGATTTTGAGGCAAAAGTCATAGTTAATGGTTTATTAATAGTGAGAATATGACCTTAAGATAAAGTGTGATCGAAATTCCATAGCGTATTTTAGATGTACTTGGGGTATGATATATTTCAGAAAACAAAAATGTTGCACTTTATTCTTAACTAGTATAACAACCCATATATAATTACACATATATACAAACAGCTATACTGTATCAGTAAACAGAAACCGTAATCTAAGATTCAGCTTGTTTTGGCTGCCTGCAGCGATCACTACTTCTGCTAAACAGAAAACGATCATCTAAATGGTAAACAGCACAAGAGTCAAATGGTTAGAAATCGTAGAGTTATGAGCAGATTTCATGATGAGATCCAAAACGATTGAGCGGAGGATACAAACATCATTTACAATGCAGCTGCCAGTTTCACCCCGATGAAAAGACCCACAGATTCTCCTGAGATGAGTTATGATTTATCATTCTTCTGGCTCCTGCCTCTACATGAATGTATCACTTTAAGAGAAGACAAATGAGTCAACTGATGGCCCCTATTAAGGGCCAATTAGAAGAGAAATATGATTCTCCAACGTGTACATTGGTCGAACACTATATCTTACGCTTACACCGCTCGATTATTGAAAACAAGAAGAGAATAAGAGAATAAGACAACACAAGCATCTACAAGAGCAAAAGTAGGAGTGAAACAGAGGCACGCCAGGAGATGAAAACTGTAAGATAGCAAAAGGCAGAAAGCAAGGAATAAAAAGGCCTGTCAGAAGTCCCCTGATTTAAGAGGCTGTTAGCTCACCCACCCTGCAGAGAGAACCATGTTCCTCAACCCCTCGGAGCAGTCACCAATCTCCATGCCTTCATCTCATCTCACAAACTACCCACAATGCACTGCTCTTGAGTGCCTCTGCAATTAGACTACTGCTATGGCAACCAGCTGCCTAGCCTGCTCGCCTTTTCAATTTAGAGAGAGAGAGAGAGAGAGAGAGAGAGAGAGACATGTGAGGAGAGAGCAGCCAAATGTTAAAACCATTAAACCTTTACATCAATCATGTCTATGCCTGGAATGAAAATGGCTGTTTTTTTTTCTGCAAATGGCTAATCGATGCGCTCCAAGCTGAAAATGTAGAAGCCACCTCAATTCCACACAAGCCCATGGATCAACGCACCAACAGCGAGGCGTAACCTCCAAACTCCGTGAGGAATGAGCGCTTGTATTTCAGTCCTTCTATCTTTTCATCTCTCTCTGTCTCTTTCTGTTTACCCTTCAGCTGTTTTCCATCCCTTTTTCTCACCTTCTCATCTGCTGAAGCTCAAATGAGTGCTGACAGATCCAATGTGCTCTCGCCAGCATGGCGCTCTTACACAACAGGCCATGAATTCCCAGGGTGACTGTAGGGGTTGGGGTTGGATTCATAGTCTGCCGAGGAGTGCGAACGAGCCACCAAATGATGGTTACTTAGGTCGTAATCCCACTCTGCCACCTTTATGACCTTAAGCAAGGCAATTAACTCAGGCACAAACTGCTAATATCCTTTTTCCCCACCGATACACTTTTCTGTGTTAACGCACCTTTTCTGGATGTCACAAAATCCATTAGTTCCACAGGAAAGCTCTTAAGGACATTCATTTGATCACAATAACAGAACAAAAGATGTAGAAGAGGCTGGTCACAATCACAATTTGAGTCAAAAGTCCAGCAGTAGTTTTGTATCTAGTTCAAAAAAGGACTAAGACTTAGTTTTGTCCACTGGCTTGGTAACTGGATTTTTGAGATGAGGGCATTGCACTCAAAAATAAATGAATACATTAGAGTCTATTATTTAGTTATAGTAATTGTTAGCCATACATTATTATCTGTATATTTTACATAAATTTGTTAGTTTCAGAAATTTTATATTTTTGTTTTACATTTTTTTTTTTAACTTAGATTTTCCTGAAATGTCTATAATAGGCCGTTGAATGGAAGGTTCCATTATGACTCTCCGTACTATGCTACACCATGTGGTGTAACAACATGCCCCAGACTAAATGCTGTGTAAATCAAATAATACTTCATAAGTTAATCAGCCCTCCAAATCTATGAGAAATAAAATCTGTCAAAAGTCTATGACTTTGAAGCATGTGACTGGCCATTTCATTTGAACATATTTCTTTTAAAGCTGGAGATTGAAAAGCTGGAACATTCGGTGACACTTTAGTATAGGGACCAGTTCTCACTATTAAGTAGTTGCTTATTAGCATGCCTATTATTAACATATTGGCTGTTTATTAGTACTTATAAAGGACATATCCTGCATGACCATATTTTACATCCATAATCCTACCCAATACCTAAACTTAACAACTACCTTACTAACTACTAATAAGCAGAAAATTAGTAGTTGTATTTAATGGTTTTGTTAATAGAAGAACTGGACCTTAAAATAAAGTGTGACTGAACACTCTAATTAAACCATCACTTTAAGCCAATACTGTCAATTAAAAAAAAAATAAATAACAAAATCATTTTACATAGCTTGAAGGAGATACATTATTTAGTTATTAAACTCATTATCAATTAATTAGTAGATATATTAAAATATTCACATCTTGAATTATCTTTTTTTTTTTCAGCAGTAACAACGGTATTTTGTCATAAATCATTATTACTGTGTGTGTTTATTGTGCAGGGCAACATTTAATCACAATTGCTTATCTCCTGTGAATCCAATTTAGTCGTACCTAACCATGAGTTAATAAACATTCATACAAATGTGTTTATATGCAAATCAGTCAGTTCAGTAGGCTACCTGACACATTTAGACTCGACTCCAGCCCTGTAATCAAACCTTCCCTCTGCTGCAGTCGTCATGGCAGCCAAACAGCATTACCAGCGATTTGCAAGTGCCTACAGCTCCTCTCTTTCACTCTCATTGGATTATTAAGCCCATCATTAAGAAGTGGTGTTGGTATGAAAACAGGACTTTGCGCTTATGTGTGTGATGCGTGAAAACTGGGCCTGTGTTGATGTGATCAAGTTGACTGGAAGCTCATCGGGAGATAGTGAACAGATTACACAGTTGTTGAAATGGTCAGTTGAGGTTTAAGTGTGAACCACTATGGTCTGTGGCGACAGCGAGACTATGTGGGGGTCATGTGAGGAGAAGAGATCATTCATTTTTGATCTCTTTGAGCTTTGTTTTGTTTGAAGGGACATGAAAGATTTTGAAAGATTGAAAAAATAAGATTTTGGGGTTTTCAATGAATCAGTTATCAGCCTTATTTTCCAATTTTAGCTTTCCATATCCGCAGAAATCCACTATCAAACAACCTCTAATAGAAATGTTTAGGCTATATTTTGCAGTAACATATTTCAATATCAGGAAATAGAAGGAGAAGGTCAAATCTCATAACACATTATCAATTATAAGAATGATCGATTAAGATATAATGAGGACACCAAGAGGTAACACCTATGCTACATGTAAAAATAATTTCAAAAATCGACTGCAACGCAATAAAAAGAAAATCTTATCATTATAACTTTTCATATAAAGCAGATTAAGCTGTAATTCGCTCCCCACACTGTGAAAGCCTATCAGAGTCCCACACTGTCATGTTACAGTGCTTCCAGGCCTGATCCCGCCATTGCTAAGGGGATTGAGTGTGAGTGTGAGTGTGTGTGTGTGTGTGTGTGTGTGTGTGTGTGTGTGTGTGTGTGTGTGTGTGTGTGTGTGTGTATGTGTGTGTGTGCTGTGACTGGACTGGGATGAAGCCTTGGGCAGAGAAATGTAGCCTCACACACGCATGTACACAGACACACTCTATCCAGCATCCATCCCTCTCAGGGACGCCACAGGAAATAGAATCAAATAACGGTGACCAGAAAGAATCGCAATTTGCCACATCATATTTTCTGGTTGAGAGAACTCCCTTCTTTTTCTGTCTGTCTCTCACTTTTCTCTCTCACCTTCTCTCTCTCTCTCACCCCAATTCTTTCAGTTTTCCTCCTCCTCTCTGACACTAACTTTGCTTTACTCTCAGTTTAGCTTAAACAATAATGAGATAAATGTAATTAAAAAAGCTAATTTATTCACCAACATATTCAGTAAGCTATTAAAAACATCCTTAAAACAAGACACATTTACTTCAGATGCAAAATTATGCAACTTAATACATCTCTTGAATTGGGTTTCATTTATTCAGTATTGTTGTAAATACTAAATATCTCTATATTTAAATTTAAATTTTAAATTAATTAAAAAGAATGTTTTAATATTTTTACAGGAAAATAAAACAAGTACTGATACAGATTAAGAACCTGTTTTTTTTGTTTTTTTGATGATGTAATATCTGTTCAGTGATTTTTTCAATCAAATATTTAAAATCACAGAACTGCACTGAATGTGCACTTCTGTGATTCAAAACACTTGATTTTCTGAAAGGAATGATTCATCCCAGGTATGCGCTGTTGTGAACCCACTTGACTTATAATCATTTAATTTATAAGCAATGTAATCACAATAGATCTGAGCAATAGGACATGACTAGTTTCCATCTCAAAATCTCATATTTGAAGAATTTTTTATTTAACCCATTATTGCCGACTGACCTTGATGTCCCATCTTACTCTCAAATCGGTCACACCTGATGTGCATAAACTGACATACTCATGAAAAGATAAGCAGTGATATAATGGCTCAACTATGATGATGGATGAGAAGATGATTACACCAGGACTCAAGAAGAGGTATCTTAAAGCTGGAGTATGTCAGTTAATAGCACCAAAATATCTATTCCACAGAAATGTAAACACAGTGTAAACACAATTTAAACATAGTCAGTTATGTCTTAAATAGTCAACAGACGGGAGAAAGTAAAAATCGGATGTGACAAATATGTGCATTTTTTCTTACAATGTAAACGCAGTCTAAAAGAAGTGCTGTTGTCTATGATGTAGCATTAATTAAAACATGTTGAACTAAAGAAATTCATAGTAAAGCAACATTTTACTTATAATAGTTTATTTTATTTACTGTACTGAATCAGTATTATTGTATTATTTTAAACAATCATGCAGTGAAGACTATGCCAATAATTTAAGTAGTTTTATTGTACTTTTGATTACTTTCTTTGTTTTGTTACTTTCTTTGTTTACTTGAAAAATGTCTATTGTCGAAAGCTGCTGCTAGGTACTTTAGAAAAACAAGCACAGTTTACCTCATTAATGTCTTTGTTATATTGCTTGCAATTTGTTTCTTTGTTTTTCATTTTATTACTGACTGTTTACTTGTCTTAACTGTGTTTACTGGTACATGTTTTTTTAAGTTTAGGATTTTAATTTGACATTTGGTAACATAATCTTTAGGCAGACAATTTTGGTATTATGATTAAAGACCTGCTTAAACTGACTTCGCTCCTATTTTGTAGATGCCCCTGAAATGTGCTGTTCATTTGGATAGAGTTAAACTTTTTGCTACTTTGTTGCATCACTGGACACACCTGCAACCTTTCATCAGCGGTCACTGGAAGTTGGCAGTTCTCTGCTGAATGTGAATGGGATCATGTCGTTTTGACGTTGCATGTCTCTGACAGCATGAATGGGGCTGAGGGATTCACCTAACCCATCCAATCAAAAATTCAAAATCGAATTTGATAATCCATTTCATGTACATCCATTTCAGGTGTACGTCACGGAAGTAAAGATCTGTTACTTCTTCCTCTTCATCACTAATAATGTAATGACACTGTTAAATGCAATGCTTAGTAAATAACAAAAAAGGTGTTTTTTTTTTTTTGTTGTTTTTTTAAAATTAGACATTATCACCATTATCAATATCACTTATGTTTTCAGTGACACTAAAAAAGTCTAAAAATCACTGAGCAGGCTTGTGTTTAACAAGGCATAGTCTTACATAAAGATCTGTTTCTTGAGGGGATGCTCTTGAAATCAGGTCAAGCCCCACACCCATGTAGCCTCAGTTCAATCTCAGCACACTGTCTGCGCCAATGGCCATGGTACCTCTTCTAGGCCCTGCATTTGTTTATCAAATTGCATGATAAAAATCTCCCCACTGCTCCATTCTCTCAGACAACAAACCATTTGCATTGTAAATACCACTCCAGAGGAGAAGAGGGGAAGAGAAAGAAGGATTTTTTTCTGGCCATTCTGCTGAGGGCAAATATAAGAGAGACATACTTTCGTCTTGCATGGGCATATCAGTGTTGAGATCACATAATAGTCCCTAAGAAACTTTATCTTCCCAGACAACAGAGCGAGAAGAAGAAAGCAGAAGGTTATGGGAAAAAGACAAAGAAAACTGTTTATCATAGCTTAATGGTTACTGTAGAGAATTTACAGAAAAGTGACGGCTGTGTTACCTGGAATTCAATGCCATAGTTCTCCCTGCAGAAGTCTCGGAGTTTGGGATAGACATGTTCTTTCAGAGCATTTCTCTCTGCTTCTGTATCTGTGGCAGGAAACACAAACAAACATGAATATTAAGAAATGATACTCAGTGGACAGAATTTTAAAATTTTATCTGTAAATATTCATAAATCTTCGTTTGTAAATGTCTGTAAATCAATTTATTCAGATTTTTAACAGGCTGAAATTACAAAAAGTACTGTGTTGGTATATTTATTAATATTTTGAATTTATATTTATATTTTCAGGTTCATTTATGTGCTTTCATCATTTTTTAATTTTTATGTTTTTTATGTTTCTACTGGTTTGAGTAACACTTTAGTATAGGGACCAATTCTCACTATTAACTAGTTGCTTATTAGCATGCCTACTATTAACATATTGGCTGCTTATTAGTATTATAAAGCACATATTCTGTATGACCATATTCTACATCCCTAATTCTACCCAATACCTAAACTTAACAACTACCTTACTAACTACTAATAAGCAGAAAATTAGGAGTTTATTGAGGCAAATGTCATAGTTAATGGTTTGTTAATAGTGAGAATCAGACCTTAAAATAAAGACCCTGTGACCCTGTTTTGTTTTTATTTCAGTGATTTTTATTAAGTCATTTAGTACTTCAACACAAACTTATATTTTAACTAGTTGCCAAAGTCAACATTTCTATTATTTTTTATAACAACATTTCTATCTATAATTTTATTTTATTAGTTTTTTTTTTAATATTTTTTTATCCAATAATATTATCTCAGCTTTGTTTCAAATAATGATTTTAATAGTTTTAGTATTATTTTGGTAACACTGTATTTATCTTAACTAGTTGCTTATTAGCATGCAAATTTATTAGTACTAATTAAGAACAAATTAATGCCTTATCACATGACTTTATTCTACATCCCTAATCCTACCCTATACCTAAATTTAACAACTACCTTACTAACTATTAATAAGCAGCAAATTAGGAGTTTATTGAGGGAAAAGTCATAGTTAATAGTGAATAAGTGTTCCCTATTCTAAAGTGTTACCAATATTTTTAGTTAACAACAACAACAGCAAAGCTGAATGATTACCATACTCATGCATCATGGTATTAATGTGGTATTTCATTGTACTTCAAAGAATACTGTTGTTTCTGTGGTACATGTCCAAAAAAAAATTTTGTCAATGTGGGTTGAAGGTCTTTTCCTCTAAGATACTTTACATCATATGCATAAGTGCTTAAAGCAAATCACATACAAACACATACAAACATCTCTCTTTCAGTCACTGTCTTTTGTTCTCTCTTCAACACTCTGTTCTTTCATACACTGTATTTTCTTGGGGGATCGCTGCCAGCAAGGCTTGAAAACAGAGATTCCCCGGCTTACACTGTAGTCACTACTGTTCTCTGCTGCTAGTATACAGAGCAAAAAAAAAAACAAAAAAAACACAGCATCTGAGATCACACTGACAATCTTGGATTCAAAACCTGGAAATAAACACGAAGTTGCATGATTTTGAAAATGTAAAACATAGCAATCACATGACATCAAATAAGAAATATTCAAGATAAATGAGAATATGAGAAGATGGTTGTCAGGTTTGACACTAACTTGTGCAGTTCATGCAGCTTGTGTGCTGCTGTAAATTATTCACTTATGAATTAATTTGGTGGAATAAAATGAGTTAAATTAAAATGCAAAATGCAAAATGCAAAAATAGCAGCATTTACTAGTGGCCTCAGAATCTTGCACTCAGCAGCAGAGTATACTGTTGAATATTCCATGATGCCCTTTGTCACAGACAGTCAGGGCAATATGAAGCATGAGAGTTGACACATTGAGGATACTCATCCTTACTGTATATACCACTGTACACAGCTTCTAGTAGCAAGGCAAAAACAAACACAATCAGTGTCCTATTCACAAAACAATTAAACCTGCTTTTACAAACCTTTGATACAGTACCTAAAATAGTCTCAAATATGAATTTGAAAAAAATTGCTTTGCTATCACAACAGTCTAATTTCAAGGTCACGTTACACACACATATATATATATATATATATATATATATATATATATATATAGGTGATAGCTGATGCCATAGGTGATGCTTAGTCAAACATCTATTTTTTCATCTTTCTGCTAAGCTTTGATTTACCTTGCAATGACAACAAAAGGTAGCTGAAGTTGTTTGCCGTTTATCCGCACATTTCAACCCTACCGAAGCATGGTTTCCTCTTTTACTTGTCTGTATCAGTTTGCTATTGTGCAGGCTCTCCACTGATAGTTGATATTGCGACAGAGAACAGGAAAATCTGACTGGAGAGCTCTCTGTGTAAGATGAGGCCAATCATGCGCTGTGAACCCTCTAGATACAGGCAGCCAAGACAGCGTGTCACAGCTCACTACAGCTAGTGCGATTTTCATGTTTTAAATCTTTTATAACTGTCCATTCTGATCTTTTTTGGGCTGTCCTATAAAGTATCTAGTCTCAGCATGTTACTTTTCTCCCATACTGTTTTCCTGTGCCATTTTTGTTGTTTTGTCAGTAATAAATGCTGTGGTGCTGCCTTGATAACTTTCCCTTCTCTTTTCATGTCTTCCTGTACTCTTTTAACTTTTTTTTTTTAACCCCAACAAAACTAAAACATGATTATCCAGGCAAATTCATCCTATCTATTTTGTAAATGTATATTATCTTGAGAAAATATTGTGAACAATTCACCTGTGCATATGTTTTTTTTAATTTTTTTTATTTTTATAAATGTTTTCATAATGTTGTAATGTTTAATCAAAAAATCATATCTGGACCTACTGATGGATCTTCCACTTAAACCCACTCCTGCAAACTCACATTCGGCCTCCAATTTTGAGTGAAACAGCCACATCTAAAATTTCACAGTACGGAATTAAATATCTGCCGCTACTGCTGTTTTATCATGACTTTAAGATGCGGTTTCATTACAGAAAAGGTCCATTTTATATCCACGTTCTCCCGTGATGCTTTGCGCAAATTATGGGAGTAACTGAACTGCTGCTGAACTGTAAACAACTGTTCACCTTGTGAAAAAAATGTGCATTAACTGGAACATTGAGTGATAACTGTGAAGTGATTTCTGACATTTCAACAGATAACAAATCTTATATTTATCGTTTTTAGAAACATTCCAGTAAACAGAGAGACAATTACATTTTAAAGCGTACATGTGAAAACAAACCTGGAAAGAGATAGGGCATACCAGTGAATTATTCATGGGATATATTGCAAACTGAATTGAGCATACCACAATTGTGTGGTATGTGTTGTCTTTTTTCATAATTTTACAGTGGAATACTAAGCAAAACTGAAAAAAAATCAGGAAGAAATTAGATATTCTTGTTATACCATGCCACATTACAACATCAAGCATTATGTTATTCTCCTGGAAATTCTCCAGGAAAATTTACAGCTCATTTAGTCAAACTGACGGGTAAGGATTTTTTATAGCACAGCCTTATGATTTGAAATGATATGTTTCAGTCTTTTTGAGTGGAACTTCCTCAAAACAGAAGTGCCTCTCATAATCGAAAATACAGTTAGCTTGTTAGGAAAAAGGTCCATTGTCAATAGTGTAGTGATATATGAAGCACAGCTCACACAGATGTCACTTTCAAACCAAGCAGCTTTCTGTTGTCAACACGGCACATTTGCTGGACCAACTTTAACCCGCCGTGAAATCTGAATGGACAAATCTTTCATCCTCACACAAAATTCACAATTTACAAATTCACAAATGGTCCTGTTGAAATTACTTTGTTTTGCCCATGACCATTTGCCAAACAGCAGGAAATGTGATTGCAACTTTAGAACATTATTATTACTGCCCTTTTATATTAACACAAAAAACATAACACTGGAGCTTAAAAAATGTAAAGGTTTATTTCAAAAGGTTTGTTGTGGTCTTATCATTCAATGTCCAATGTTGAAATAATCTCCCCACATGCAACAAAACCATCTTCAGAACAAAAGAAACCTTTAGACCACATTATTGTCAAGTTAGTAGACAAGAAACGTTATAGACAGGCAAAACACCAGGGAAAAGCACCTAAGTAGACACCTTCATATAGTCATAAATTAACATGAATTAACGCACTGGAGAGCACTTTAGACAGTGCATTTGCATAACAGACTGAAGCTTTCAACATGTATCCATCTGGAAATTGTCTCAAAGATATAAATATAGAGAAAAAGAAAGGAAGAAAAATAGAGAGGCAAAGAAAAGAATAAAAGAACCACCAGCTATATGAGTGACTGTGCTGGCCTCCACATTTACATGTGGCATGTTTGAAATGTCTGACATGATGGACGTTGATAAAAAAGAACAAGGAGAAAAAAATAGTAAGCTCATTCACTACAGAGTGGGGGAAGGGGGATAATGCCAATAAAGCATTATTGAACCAGACTAAACTGAAGGAAGGAAGTAAAGTGAGGAAAGACGAAGGCAGGAGTCATGAAAGGGTGTGAGAAATAAATGACTTGAAGGAGACTTATAATTTCTATAATAAAATCGTGTAGCCCCAATCAAAGCCCAGAAAGACTGCCATTAAAGAGATGTACGGAAGATTTTCCAGTCTCCTACATTAAAGTGAACATGAAATCAGAATGGACCCTATTTACATTAAGTGCACTTGCCACTTAGGACATTCTAATAACTATAAGTAACTTTGGTAACACTTTATTTTAGGGTCTCTTAACTAGTTACTTATTAGCATGCATATTACTAGAATATTAGCCATTTATTAGTACTAATTAAGCACATATTAATGTCTTATTCTACACAACCTTATTCTACATCCCTAATCCTACCCAATACCTAAACTTAACAACTACCTTACTAACTATTAATAAGCAACAAATTAGGAATTTATTGAGGGAGAAGTCGTTGTTAATAGTGAATAAGTGTTCCCTATTCTAAAGTGTTACCGTAACTTTGCAACTACATGTCAACTAATTGTCAACTAATTCTAATTAGAGTATTAGTAGACTATTAGGTTAAGGTTAGTAGAATAAGATGATGTGTTACTTACAGTTGCAAAGTTACTTACAGTTAGCAGAAGGCCTACTGAGGGACCATCAAAATAAGCTGTTAGCAGATTTAAAGCAGACAGTCTACTAATACTCTACTCTACTGGTAGCTGACATGTAGTTAACGTGGACTATCAAAATAAAGTGTTACCCATTCCAGGACTTTCACACACAGAATGCATTCTTGCGTCCATCTGTTTTTTTTTTCAATTGTTTTTTTATTTAGACATATGCTTAATGTTAGATTTTTGACCATAATAACATACATGCTGTTTCAGTGTCTCTTATTCTTTGTATTTGAGTTAAAACAGCTCAAAAACATGTCTCACGACACCTGCATTTTGTTCCATTCTGTTGCTTCCTGTATAGCATTTTTTAAATGCAATAATCCATCCCATAGGAATTTAAATTTTTATTCTTTTATCAAAAAGGAATAACTCTAATGACCTGGCTCCATTCTAGCATTTATGCCCACTTTTTATGATCCAATCACTTCCCAATTAATAAAATCATGTCTTGCTTATTGAATATTCTTGAATGTACAGAACCTAGCAAAAAAATAAAAAATTAAAAAAAAATTAAAAATTAAAAAATTAAAAAAATACTCTGGCCACAGAATTTGTTGCCAGAATTTTTTAATTTTTCTTGTTTTACTTCAATCGTGACCACACTTTCTTTCTTTCCTTTTTTTTTTTTTTTTTTACAAAAATGAATTAAAAAATTACTACAACATGGCCATGATTTACAAAAAAAAAAAAAAAAAAAAAAAAAAATTGGTTAATACAATGTGGCCACTATTTACAAACTAAAATGATGGAATGAATTAGTACGATGTGATTTAAGTAAATTAAAATGATGGAACAAAGTGTGGCCATGAAATGTGGCCCCCGATAAATTGTGGGAATGAAATTTGTGGATGCAATATCAATCTTTTCATTTGCATGTCATGAGGCAATATTTGCATAATTTGTTGTGAATGGAATCAGACTTGATAAAGTGATTTTCCCTTATGTGTTTCTTTCTGCTTTATGTCTAGAGCTTCAGAATGGCACATCCAACATCAACCAACAACACACTCACAAACTGGTTCTTAAAAGCATATGTATATATAGACCCATATTTTAGAGCTGTATAGGATGTGTGTTCTGGTAGAAATAGATGCCACACCACATTAACATCAATAACATTTTAAGATAAAAGCTTTTTACAGTCACTTAGCATGTTCTAAACATGCTTTAATACTTTATGAATATCTGCGTCATTTTTAATCTCAAGCTGCAAGCGTGCATCTCGCTCAATGCTCTGTCCAATCATGTCTATAATCTGGGGTAAAGTCGTATCCCATAGGGCTTTCACATGTGTCTCCAGCAGCACGAGCTCTGAACGGATGGTCGCATATAGATGAGCTCAGTATTGAGACAGATGTCTGATGCTAAAGCACAAGATTCTTAGGGATTAGGTGAGGTCGCAAGATGGAGGACGATGGAACGAGAATTGCTCCCCATCAAAGGCTCCTGACCGTGTGCGCTTAAAGACTGAATGAAATCCCATCTGTGACTAAAACACATTCCTGTTGGCAATCCATTAGCTCCATGGCATTAGTAAACTAATTACCAAATGCTCAAAGGCAAAAATATTATCTGAATATTCAAAGTGCATAATTATCTATCATTATTATAAGCCATTTGAGGGTTTTTGAATGCAATGCTTATGAAGCAATGTTGTATTAAAGGTTGAAGTGTGTAAATCTTTTCTCTGTTAAAATACTATGAAAATTTAATATGCAGAGATGATTATAAATAAGCCATTCATAGGATGATACTCCCAAAATGTGCTAATAACACATTGCCAACTAGCCCAACACAATAATACTGACTCAACCAAGAAGGTCTATAATACCTGGAGAATGCTATCCGTTAGGATTTCCATTCATCTCAGTGGCAAGTTCTTTAGCTAGCATCAGCACTGCTGTTCTGACGGCATATGATTGGTCATATTCGGGCATACGGCAGTCGCACTGAACAAAGTTTACAAAGAGTGACTGGTCTGTCCATGTTTTTTTTTTTTCCCCATCGCTGTTGTTGTAATGTATTGGGTAGCCAGAATGGTTCCAATGACAGAAACATATGAAGAGTTCAGATGCAAAAGCCTCTAAGTGCCATCTGAGCATTTTTATCAGGCTCTTATGTTTAGTTCAGTAATTTTACTCTAATAGCAAGTATAGGTCCTTTTCTATGCATTTAAAGTGAAATAACTAAACATAAATATAGGAGCCTGATAAAAATGCTCATTTTAGAAGAAAATTTCAGACGGCACTTAGAGGCTTTTGCATCTGAACTCTTCATATATTAGCTGAACTCTATCTGTTTTACATGTTGTTATTTTTAATAGGGGTGCTCAGATCAGAATTTTTGAGGCCGATCACCGATCGTTGATCACAGGAAGTAGTATCACCGATACAGATCTTTTTGAAGCCTTCTTTTTATCATGTAGAATTATTTATAGTGATACTCCAATCAGGATTTTGAGACATTTTTTTCAGGCCTAATTTTATTTTTGAAAATGGGGGAAATTCCCCTCTTAGGTGACTCTTGTGAAGGGGGCTTTTTTTAATTTGAGGGGTGGAGGGGGCATTTTTTAGACATTTTTCAAAAATATATATTTATCTCACCAAAATGTTTGATCATGTTTGTTTTTACAACTGTGCAATTGTTGCACAGTAGCTTACACACAGCACAAGCCTGATTTCGTGAACTGTATGTGAGGCGGCCTTTTACACCAGGTTAACACATCCTTCCTTTGCAGTGTGTATGCAGTCCATGTGTGGTGCATAAGTGATGCAGAAGCAGCGTGGACTCATTGTGCTTTCACATAGGAGTCTGCTACTGATCCCTTATCCATTTATCCATTATTTTGATTTCAAACCCAAACATTGTTACTGAAAATGCTTTTTTCAGAATTATGATTCTTTTTTTACTCAGTACAGTAATACAATCTTTCACAGATGTGTTTAAGTACGTTTTACTTCTAGATTTATATATTAAGTTGCTCAAGCAAGTGGCAAAACATTTAAACTACTTTTCCAATGTTATCACAAAACATTCTAAATTAATATTTACCACTGACAGAAATAGTCAGCTCTACTGCCTTTTCTTTTGCTTTTAAATCTTTATTACAAGGAATCCTGTGGTTCATAAAAAACGTTGTTTTCCTACCTCCACGAGTGCCATCTATTATTGCCTTGTTTAAAAGTATTTTAAAAGTGTCTAAAAGTATTTTTTTTCCCCTTTAAAGGGGACCTATTGTGCAAAATTCACTTTTGCGTGGTGTTTGGACATATATGTGTATTGGTGTATTGGAGTGTGTGTACACAACCACCCTATAATGATAAAAATCCACCCACTCCTTTTTTTTAATCCCCATAAATCATAAGCAGTGTCTCCCAACTACCTGTTTTCCGAATTGGTGCTAATGTGACATTACATTAGCCACAGGCTCCACCCACGAATGTTGACAGACACTGCCGTTTTAACATAGAACTGCCCTGAGCGAGTTCACAGTGAGTTGTACACAGTCCGCCATTGCTGCACTGACGAGAATGTCTCCCAAGCATTTTAGGTGTTCTGTAGCTGGATGTTTGAATCCACATAGCTCTCTCCACTTACTCCCGAAATCCGAGCCGCTGAAGACAAGATGGATTAATTTTGTTTTAGAAGAAAATGCTCCCTGAACTCTACTGAAATTTGTTTTATGTCTGTGCGAATCATTTTACACTGGACTGCTTTGTGAATGAGGGTCAGTATAAAGCAGCACTCTAAAAAATGCTGGGTTATTTTTTTAACCCAAACGCTCGGTTCAGCTTGTTGGGTCATTTTATTGGGTTATTTTTAAAATTTTTACCCAGGTGCTGGGTTATTTATTTATTTTTTTTTTAACCCAAATGCTGGGTTCAGCTTGTTGGGTCATTTTATTGGGTTATTTTAACGCTGGGTTATTTATTTCTACCTAACCGCTGGATTGAGCTTGTCTCCGGTGAAACTTCTCAACAACGCAACTGCTGAGAGCATGTGCTTTTTAAGTCCACAGGAGAGAGCGGTTCTCAGCACCACCGCCGATTTGGTGCACTCTTTCAGGGAAATAAAGGTTTGTATACATTTTATTTATAAAGTCTTTAATGTGGTGTAAATTATATTATTTTACACAACACAACATAAGGAGGAGATGTCAGTCAGATGCATCAGCAGCGGTCGTTTCGCGCTGGAAACGCCTTTGCCTTGCATAACATAAATGGATTTTATTCTTTATAATACTGAGTGTAATTTAATTTGATGTTAAAATATGTTCTCTAATTTCAGTACTGTTTGTTTTTGGGCAAGTTTTGGAGTCAGTCTTGCCATCTCTCAGCTACGAGTAAAACGCGAGGTGGCAGTCTAAAGTTCGCAGTTCCCCCACGAACAGCAGCCCTTCACCGGCTCAGATTTCGCCGACACACCGGCACGAGAATTAGCTCCATTTCAGTAAAAAGTGATTATAGAGAACGGTTGAATACACTTAAATTAAAATGCTACTTCTATATGCCTTTTTTATTTCTAAAATGCTTGTTAAATTAGTATAAATGTACAGTATGTAATATTGTAAACTATGCTGTATTCACCCAAATAAATTCAATTTATCTTGTATTTTGTACATGGGTGTTCTTGCTTAATAATAAATATTCATCTTTTGATTACTGCTGTTGCCTCTAGTAATTCTGTGTGTAATTTTTAATTTACAGCCCATTTTAAGCATTTTAAACAATATATTAAACAACCCAGCATGGTGGGTAAAAACGTTTAACTCAACCAGCTGGGTCAAAATAACCCAGCATGTGTTCTGTCCAATATTTACCCAGCACTGGGTTGCCAAATAACCCAAGTTGGGTTGTTTTTAACCCAGCATTTTTTAGAGTGAGGTTTTGCACAAAAGTTGCTCCTGAAGGATGGAGCAGTGCCAACTGTTCGTGATCCAGCTACACCTCCAGAAGAAGTATCATGCGTTTTCCAAAATTGCCTTTCTGAAAGAGCTTCTTGGCACTCTGTAAGGCTAATTTTACTAAAGCTAACATTGTCTGTCTGTTTTCACTGATGCTGCCTTCACTTGCTACCAGAATGTTCATAAATAGGAATGTAGGAGTTAAAATTGCATATGAAAGCAATGTGAAGTCGACCGCTGGAATTAGTTGAGTTCATAATCACAAGTGGGGCTTATAAAGTTTGTAATAGCATGCGATGGCACCATGAGTTATTTTTATCGCGCCGTGCTCCCATCTGTGTAATTCATAAAGTGCATTTTTTTTATGCACAGTACAATCAGTGAGTGTTTATTTGCAAAGGCTAGCACCGGTATTGCCAGAGCTTGAGCTCTTGAAGCTCTGCCCTCTTCTCCGGGAGCACCAGCTCATTTGCATTTAAAGGGAAAGACGAGAAAACGGCGCGTTTTGGCTCATACCCTAAAAGTGGCAATTTTAACAAGCTATAAAAAAATTATCTGTAAGGTACTTTGCTTTAAAACTTCACATTCACACTCTGGGGACATCAGAGACTTATTTTACATCTTGTAAAAAGGGGCAGAATAGGTCAACTTTAAACCTAGCCAAAAAGCCATATGTGTTGACTGTGAAACACAGTAGACTTTAATTAAATTTATTGTGTAATTACTACATTTTCGTGTCAATCCATGTTCATATTTACTGCAAAAAATGCACTGTTGCTTTAATTCAGCGTGTGCAGCGCAGCAAAAATAGACTCATGTGGAAACTATCGCTACACTGCTGCAGACACACTGCTCCTGCAACGCACTGCCGGGCCGCAACTGCGTGCAGTGTAAATGCTCAAATCCACTAACATGAGCGCGGAATGCCAAACCTCTCACGACAGGTGCGTCATCAGCTAGAGATCGGTTTATGAGATCGGCCTTTCTAGAGACAGCCGATCAAACATCCCAAAGCAATTAACGACTGAGAGCGATCGGTAGATGATCTTTCGGAGCACCCCTAATTTTTAACAAACCATATTACAGATACCTTGTCAGATTTAAGTTGAACCACGGAACCGTGGTTGGAGAACGGTATAGTTCTATTTTTTACCAAGAAATTTACACCCTAATACAGATACTGATTGGATTTCCAGATTGTGTCTGTGGGTAAAGTACAATAGTAAAATTGTGTCTAATTTTTGCTATTCTCATGACTAAACAACACTATGCTAGTAGCGTATCTACAGAGATGGCAACCAATGAGTGTGAATCATTGCAGAGAAAAAGAGGGGGTGACTTGCACCATAAACATTTAAAACACAAAACTATCGTCTTCATCTCATTTGAGGGTATTCCATTCAGATGTTTCCTCACAAAAGTAATGTGGCCATGCCAACCAGTCAATTTGGTCAAAAATCTTAATTTAATCTAAAATTTACAGCATAGGCTCATTGGAAATATGTGCCTCTACCTACATTTCTGCCAAAAACATACTTATACATACGATGATACACATACGTACTGATATATATATATATATATATATATATATATATATATATATATATATATATATGTAATGTATGAATCGCTGCAGTTTCCAGTTGAAAAGAACACGAGAGGGAGTACAACTCTGACAACTTTTATTCCTTTTCACACAAAGTATGATTTGCAGGTCCACAGTTTTAATTAATGAAGCCTAATTTTCACACAATTACTCGAGGAATATTATGAATTCAAAACAATTGTAACATGCTGCGAGATCTGAAAACTGATACTTTTGAACGTGTCGTCACATATGCAGCTTCAAATGCATGAGTTTTCTAATTAAATAGGTTTGCTTGGTAGCTCATATGATATGGCATTGCACTTGAGTGATGAAGATCTCCGGTACGAACCCCGTGAAACTACAGTTCAACAAAACAGCTCAAATCCACGTAAGGAAGTTAAAATAGCACGGCTGCATCAGCAAATATGTTTTTATATAACTTTTGCATTTGTCAACACTATCAGGTAGGATTAAGGTTGGGTTTGGTGTAGGGGATATTTCCAACTTGATAGTGCATTAAATTGGGGGCAGTTGTGGCCTAATGGATAGAGAGTCGGACTTGTAACCCGAAGGTCTCAGGGTTCGAGTCTCAGGTCCGGTGGGGATTGTAGGTGAGGGGAGTGAATAACCAGCGCTCTCTCCACCTTCAATATCAGTTGATTATGCACCAACTGCTCCCTGGGCACTGTAGCATTGGCTGCCCACTGCTCCGGGTTTGTGTTCACGGTGTGTGTGTGTGTGCACTTGGATGGGTTAAATGCAGAGCACAAATTCCGAGTATGGGTCACCATACTTGGCCACACGTCACTTCACTTTAAATTTTAGTGAAACTCATCGGATATTTGAATTATGAACCACTGCAATACGTACCTAAAGCAACATAATACAAACAAAGCAATACGTGCCTATATCAACATAACAAATACATGGCAGGGTCACATATTGAACCCACATTTTAGCACCACTCAATGGACGTTTCACTTTGAAACTGCTGTGAAATGTGCAGTAAGGTACATAATAACATTGCAGATATGTATTTAGAGGCATGTATTTCGAACGAGTCTGGGTTGAAAATTTAAGTGGTTACCATACAATCATATCAACTAATATTTCTTAGAATAATAACATAAAAAATGTCTTTCATGAGCAAAAAAAAAAAAAAAAAAAAAAGAGCATCAAGGCTTGATTTAGCCCAGCATTTAAAACACAGTAAATGCACTATAATAAATCATGTCGGCTAACTCCACACATGCTGTTACAACACAGTGGCATTAATTCAAGGTCCTTAAAGCAGAATAGAACTCTTGCACATAAAACTCTAGTCGCCCTTGGTTACCCTACAGAGAGACAAAAAAAACAAAAAAAACAAACGAGCGTATAAATGTTATCACATTCATTTCCTCAAAGCCTCAATCTCAACCCCAGCAAGACTCCAGCAACTGCTGTCCTAACTGCCCCTAGTAGACCCCCTAAATCACAGAACTGACTTCTACAATAGCTCTAACACAAATTGAAATCTTTCCTTTCAAGTCATGGCATGTATAAGAGTGAGACTTGTAAGACTGTTGGACAACAAAGAGTTGTTATGAGTCCGTGTCTGCAAGGCCAACTCCCTTTTTGTCATTCTGCGACGTATAAATTGCTCCCTCTAGTGCTTAAGGGGGAAGAGCATTGCACCAAAGCCCAGCTGGCTCGTTCAGCCACTGAAAGTATCATTAATTCTCTACCTTGACATCACCTCTGAGTTGTGCATCTACAGGTCCAGTACATCACATTCCACACTCCACCTCACACTCTCTCAGCACAGAGCATCACCTCTGCCTCTCACTAAAGCATCTTCAAGTAGCTGGCTTTTCAGGGCTGACTGCGAACAAAATCCCTGTAGTATCTTTCTATTGCAGTAGAGAAGTGGCTTCGGACTCTCTTTACAGTATTCCAGCATGAACTGCATGAATTCATTGATGGTTGAATGTGATTATGCACAATAGTGTTTGAGTGTGGGAATTTCGTCCTATAGAGAAATAAATAGAAAGCTATTGAAATTAAATATGAAGTGTGTGATTTATATACCGCTAGCTTCACCAAATGAAACTGCTAAAAATAATGACCATTTAAAACTAGTTTTCCAAACACTTGCTCTGTCTGCCACTGGTCGAACAAATAGACAGTCCCGCCCCAAACTCACACATTGGTTGAGCCAATGTTGCTGTGTCGGTTGGTCAGGATAGTCAAACAAAATGAACTCTATTTGACAGCAATAGAGTGCCACAGTGTTTACACTTTTCAGATATGAATGGTTTATTTATAGCTGTCTCTTCATATTTAATTGAGAAATGAAAAAGTATTTAACATGACACATTTTACCTTATAATTTAAAATTCTTATAAAAAAATATTTTTAAATAAATTGGTCTGGTAAGACTTCATTTTAAGGTCCAATTCTCGCTGTTAACAAACCATTAACTAGGACTTTTGCCTCAATAAAGTACTAATTTGCAGCTTATTAATAGTTAGGTAGTAAGGTAGTTGTTAAATTTAGGTATTGGGTAGGATTAGGGATGTAAAATATGATCATGCAGAATATGTGCTTTATAAGTACTAATAAACATCCAATATGTTATTAACCCTTTAAAACCTAAGCGTCTCGCCGGCGGGACGGCACCCCCCCCCCCCCCCCAATCATAATCATATTACTCAGCGACCACTAAATGGAGTAACATAATCATTGGGTATCATTTTAAATCTTAGACTCTCAGCTTTTTAATGAAGGTAATCATTTTGGTCAGCTCTTAATGAATGCTGAGCAGTCCCTCTAGCCTGACGGTGCCGCCGGCGGGACGCCCCCTAGCTGTGCAAAAATTAATAATCATATTTTCAAAACTACAGCCTTGATCAACGCAATATAGGTGTCATTTGAAAACTTAGAGTCTGAACTTTACAATGCAAATGGAAAAACTCCTAAGCAGTGCTGAGTTATTTGCTGATAATTCTTGAAATATTATTTTTGTACTATTTACTGTAATATGTACAAAACATCATAAAGCTCAGACAGTCATGTGTCATATGTCATTTGAAAGCTCTCACGGAGTAGATTACAATGAGTATAATTTTTTTGGCCTTTGACTAAACTTGAGCGAGTTTAGATGTAGCATTTATGCCATGTTTTGGCTCGTAACTTCATGAAACATGCTCCGATTATGGAAAATTGGACATCATTATTTACAGCAGATTATCACGATTAAAATGAGTCCAACATCATACATAACATAATCCAATAAGTCGATCATGAGATATTGCTCACGCAATTACGACACATAAAACCCCACAGGCGTACAGATGCTAACTAAAACTAAAATGTAGCTATCACGTGGCATTTTCAGTTATAACTTAATAAAACATGGATTGTAGAAAATGGCACTTACAGTGGATGTTCCTGATTGAAATGAGTCCAAGATCAACATAATCCCATAATTTAAAAATGCCCATTAGGGAGCAACAAAGGCTAAACAAAAAAGGCTACCTTGGTTCCAAATGCTTTAACCTTTAATTTCTTTATGCGATCACCACAAAATTCAGATCCAGATACAGCTCACATATAGAGGAACATCACCAGATCAATATCAGAATTGTCCTCCTACCTTATCTTCTTCCTGAGTTATTGCATGTCAAATAAGAAAGATATGTAAAATTTCCCTTGAGCAAAACTTTATTTTTTGTCATTTATCAGCAGTTTTTCAGCATGAGAATGTCCAAATTTATTTATTTATTTATTTATTTATTTTTAATTTAATAATGTAAAAAGTTTTCTTTCAAACAATACCAACCTTTTGACTCTCCTTGCTAGAGATTTGGAGTTATGAGTCATTAATTTGGTGCATGTCACTCAGAAAACACACACACACACACACACACACACATATATATATATATATATATATATAAATGCCTACTTTTGTTCCAAATACTGTAATTTTTGATTTCTTTATGTGATCACCACAAAATTCAGATCCAGATACAATTAACATATAGAGGAACATCACCAAAAAATAATGATCCCCCTACCTTATTTCCTTCATGAGATATTGCATGTCAAATTAGAAAGATATGTAAATTTTCCCTTGTACACACTTTTTTTTTTTTTTGCTGTTTATTAGCAGTTTCTCAGCATGAGCATGTCCAAATTTCCTTTCAAACGATACCAACCTTTTGACTCTCTTTGCTATAGTTTTGGAGTTACGAGTCTTCACTTTTTTTGTATGTCACTCAGAAAGAAAAAAAAAAACTCTGAAAATGCCTTCAGGGCTTAAAGGGTTAATATGCACGCTAATAAGCAACTAGTTTAAATGAGAATTGGTCCCTATACTAAAGTGTTACCATTGGTCACACTTTATATTATGAATTTACTGTGTAACTACATGTTTTTCTGAAAAATTCCCACATTTACTGCAAATGAGTTTGAGGTATTGGTTTGGTTTTGGGGTAAGGGTTGGGTTTATAGTTAAAGATGAAGTTAACAGTGTAACTGCAAATGTTCATTAATTGCAACTACTTTAAATGTAATTACAATGCACCAGTATATACGTACATAATAATTTTATTGTATAAAAATTGGTAAGTACATAGTAGTTAAGGCCACCTAATATAAAGTGTGACAAATAATTTTTAAATATTGTTTTATATAATATTATATAATATAATTTAATAACAATAAACAATGGCATGTTTTTATTATTATTATTATTATTTTATTTAGGAATAATGCATAAATGTGCATTAGGAAAGAATGCAGCTACAGGTGGACTATGACAAGGGCACCTATGTCATATCTGCAATTTAGAGGAGTCTTTATCATTAATTCTCCAGCCTGAAAGGTCATCATTTTATTTAAGACGTCCTTGCGCTGATCTAATTTATTCACTGATATCTTCCCTCCTTCTCTGCTCTCATTTCTCTATTTCTCTTTCTCCCTCCTAACCCATTTTATACTTTCCCTGGGCTTGTTTACTCCTAGATTAGAATTACTATTTTAAGGTCTCCCTGCAGCCCATATTTAAATCTATGACTGCATATGTGCCGTCTAGTTCCCCTGGCACTCATTAAATCTAAGGTCAATTCTAAACACCTCTGGGTTTAAGCCTTAAGATGTAAAAATGAGCAATCGATGGTGGGAATGATGACCTCTCAATGATTTCTCAAGGTTAGGAGCAAGAAATTCCCACTCTGTTCACCTCTTTCCCACAGCCACAAGCAAGCTGAACACTGAGAGCTCCCGTATTTTAATATTAGAGAATGTATAACTGTAGAGCAGCACAATATTTTGTGTCATGGTTGCTTGGCCTGTGTTTTTGTGGAACGTTGAAACCCGTGTTCAGTGCTGAGACAGACGGCTCCACTAACTGCTGTCACTGCTGCTCTTGTCAAAGCACACGGGACAGCGGTCCTGCAGACATTAGCAACGGCCATATCTCTGAGGATGGCAGCGTGTGTTATGAAACGGCATGATGTAGAACTGTCACTGCCATCTGAATTCATTACTGTAAAATCTGGTTCATTAACACATTGGATGATAAAGCATGTCTTGCACATCGCTCGTGCATTAACAGGTGTCAATCTAGTTGACAGAACACTGTGTTTGTTCACTGCAAATAGTATGGACCTTGTGTTTAGGTGATTCCAGAGTTCACATACACACACTTTCACGTATCTATCATGAGTAAAAGTTAGATTTTTTGAAGCACCTTCAAAAGGGTGCAGTGAAGAACCCCAAATATACAGTGTATATATATATATATATATATATATATATATATATATATATTAATTTACAGGGTGGAAAAAAAAAGCAACTGCATGCTCTTACCATCAGGGTTGGCACAGATGAAGACCCGGACACTCCTGCCCGTGGGGACATGGAACGGTGGGAGCGCAAGGACGTTGCCACTGATGGCTGCTCTGCGCAGAGCAGATTCACGGGGACAGGGCTGCCTGCTGCCCACTCCGGACGGCCACATGGGTGGCGACTTCCAACGCGGCTGCAAACAGAATTTAACATGTTAAGGAGCTCAGGATTATGGTTTTGAAATACTGAAGGGAATGAATGGATGGATGCTGCATTTTTACACACACAATTTGGTGGAATCTGACGGTGTAGTCGCTTAAACAAAATTTAGTGAGCAAAAGGGTCCTTTTTCTATTGTAAGTAGTGTAGTGATGTATGACACTTGGTTCAAACAGACATCACTTTCAAACCAACCAGCTTTCTGTTCATCAATGAAGCAAATCTGGTTAACCAACTTGGTAAATGGCAAATGTGAACTAGTTCCAGTTCAAAAGCAGTTCCATTTTGTTACACTGTAACACCACTACTGAATATACAGCTCAAAATATACAACGACCAGTGTAGTCTGATTCCTGTACAAATGACTCTTACGAGTCGATTCTTTTTAGTGAATCAAATAAATAAATAAAGCGTGACTGCCGAAACACTGACTCTTATGAGACACTTCATTTTAATGCATAAAAGATTGCACTCACACAGTCAAATGTTTGGAATTAACAAATATATTCATTAATAGGTGACTCAAAAGTTATTGTTTATACAGCACTTATCATTTATATTGTTTTCTATTCTCACCTTAGTAGTAATCATAGTAACAGTGACTAAACTTGGAATAGCATAGATTTGAAGGATGAACCCACATCTCAGTTGGATTTGTTTATTAATGGCTGAGTAAGAATCTTGTAAGATTTTCTAGAGTTTCATCATTATTATTAAATAATCACTGTGTATGATTTTCAAGCATACTAGTCATACTATACTAAATAGTAGTATGCTACTGCAAATTAAGGCAGTGAATATTCAAGATGGCACATCCACAGCAATCAAAAGGCTTACTTACACAATGCTATTTAATAAACAGGTAAATACCCATAATTGTACTGCATGAAGTGACAAACTAATTGTCCAGGGGTGCATTTCCCAAAAGCATTGTTAGCTAACTATGGTCATTAGTTCCATTGAACTCTATTGGTAATGAAGGAACTTGCAACCATATTTGCTTTTGGTAGATCCTGAAAATTAAAAGGTGGCAACTCAGTTTTAAAATGAGATTGCCACTGTGGTTAATCTTGGAAACTGTACTGAAACTGTACTGAGCACTCCCTTAAGAATTTACAGTTTTATTCTGGAGTTGTGTGAATGTTGAAAAAAAAAAAAAAAACACAGCGTGGTCAGTGTAGTCCCTAGGTAAAAGAAAATCCACCCAAATGTAATAAAGGCACATGTGATTTACCATATGGCAACATGTATTTAAAGATATGACACATTAGAATTTTTATCAGTGGTATTGTATAAATATGAATGAATGAATGAATGAATGAAATGCTATCATATTTGTTTTTTTTCAGTAATTTACTTATACTGTATGTAGTGTTTGGTCAAAGGTCTGTGCAAACATTTTTTTTTTTTTTTTTTAATAATTATATTACCTTTGATTTATTATCAAAATGACACATTGATGAGGGCGAATGCAATTGCATTATTGCATTTCTTCCCCCCTCAAAACGGGATTTTTCTTTTTTACTAAAAGAGTTACTAGTGGAACCGTCAAAGAACCCGAATCGTTAAAAGAAATCAGAATCGCAACCAGAATCGATTCTCATCTCTAGTTGTAAATGAGTTATTGCTTGAGGAATGCCTGGAATTACCATAATGCAAGATCCGCGCGCAATAAGGATTTCCTTGAAAAGAAAACACACTAGATCATGTCTGCTTTCTCACTTTATATCATGTTTCAGTAATAATGGTGTAACCAAGATAAAACGCGTAAATGCAACCGGTCACGAACTGCATCTCCGCACAAACGGAACGATCAATCGATAATTTTCTGTCTCGGCAAACAGCGAATCTTAATTGAAGTGAGTTGAAGATCGCTTGTCTCAGTCGCGTTCCATGCTTTAATTTCACACCTGCCAAAATGCTAAACACACCCGAAGACGACAAAGTTGCGCGTTCATTGTACAGTAAAGCAAATTCCAAACAAAATAAACTCAGCTGCGCTTCAACACACAACGAATGCAGGCAGCATGCTTGCACAGTAACACACTTGGAGTGCTTACGTTCATCCTCTTCATCCTGGAGCCGTATCACACAATATCCGAGCAGGTATCCACGGAAATCAGCGGAGACGGCGATACAAACGCCCATTAAATATCTTTGACCGAAAATCAGTCCCGGGGGACCGGGAGAGTAACGGTCGCTAGCCAAACCCCGGCGGTCCGCATCCTCCTCGTGCCGTGTCTTACCGCGCACAGCGTTTTCTGTCCGCAGTGCTTGAGGAAAACACAAGTGAGGTGACAGAGATGAGAGTGAGAGTGGAGGGATATTCCTCTCATCGCCAGCTGTCTCTTAATGCGCAGCGGCGAGCAGGAGTACGAGAGGAGGAGGAGGAGCGCTCTGAATTCATTATCAATAAATGCTTCTCTTTCGCAGCGCGCTGGAAGTTTAAGTGAATTGAATTAAACGTAATTGATTGGACTGCATTGCTACTCGCGCTCGGGGAAAAGCTCAAACCTCGCCTATATTTTCATCGCAAAGATAGACCAAAATGCTATAGTTTCGGCTTTTTTCCAGATACAAAGTGCTCAGAAATAACACATACTACACGACTCTTATAACATTATAAAATATTTTATAAGAGCCCTACTGAGAAAATAGCCTAAAACAGACTGCAGTATCCTTGTTTTTTTTTGTTTTTTTTTGCTCGTCTTCCAGCCTGGTCAAAATTGGTCAGCTGGCTGATTTTAGAAGGGTTCCGGTGAGGCTTGAAGGCCAGCTTAACCCAGCTAAGACAGGCAATTTTGGCAGTTTTCTTCAGCAAGGTGATCTGATGCGATCTGCATATGGGCACATTTCAAATAGCCTATCACACAGAGCAGAGATTTATCATAAGGTTAACATACAAGCCTCCTGCTGTGCTGACTGCAACCAGATGCTAAAAAAGTGCAAATTCCTTGCCTCTTGACATTAAAAAGTAAAATAAGGTACATAACTGAAAGTCATTTGTGCCCACAAGACTCAGCATATCCACAGGTCAAATGCAACTAAAATACATACAATAAGTTTCTTCTGCAATCTGCAAAAAGTCACAATCCTGTTATGGCTTCAAAATCAAACCTAAAAAAGAACAAGTGTGTTTCACCAAGCACATAGTTATTTAATCAAACATGAGATTAGTTAAGATATATTGTTAGTTCAAATGAGTAACTTACTGTTCTCGACAATAGCTGTGCTGTTTCCCCTCTGGGTCCTGTTGGCACTGTGCTCTAATATAAAGGGCCAGACCCTCTGCGTGAGGCACACATGAACACTGCAAAAGCAGAGGTGCTGAATCTGGTAACCAGCAGTGGCTTAACCTTTCTTTTCTCCCCTCTTCCGGTAAAGCTGTAATCCCTCCAAGTCGGAGGGAACTACCCTCTTCTGATTCCAGATCTGTTTTGCACCTCCTCTAGTTGTGCTGTAGGCCGTGATTGGCTGGTTAGTGCTGATCACGGAGCAGTGCGAAATATCCTAATCTCTCCTATACTTAGCGGTGTGAAGCTAATGTGGTGGGGCTTTGTTTAAACAGTCCCAGCATGCCATGGGCAATTAGGGAAAGTGAAAAGTGTTGATACGCACACACATTTCTTATATGGATCATACTTGAATTATCGGGAAAAAATGCTGAAAACACTGCTTTGAGGTTTTACAGTAACAGTACAGTTTTGAGCACAAGCGCATACACAAACAGCCTTCATTCTGACCATATAATCTACATCTGCAATAATGTGGATTTATCATTATGCATCATTACAGAAGCAGCCATGCAAAGAGAATTGCTCTATAGGGACAATGTGGTCCTTATGACTTATAGTTATCTAATCAGGTTAAATGCTTTTTTTTTAGAATGCCACACCAATGATTTAAGCTTTTGAGAGTGTGAGAGCATCCTGAAAATATGTGGTACCAGAACGTATTTGTTTGTTTGCAGGAATGCAAATGCCTTGCAAATGGAGATATAATTTGTATATAAAATATGTGTGTAAGCTTTACACTGAGAGAGAAATGAGATATAGCATAAGTAGGCTTATGTGCGTGCACACATATGCATGTTTGTACAGTCATCCTCGTATACCGACATTGACACCAGAGACACCCACTAGCCAATGAGACCCATAAATCAAAGCCCAACTTCCTTTCTTTTCTCCAAGCCTATCTTTTGTCTGCTCAAAAGGCCCCTATACAGCTGCTATACCACCAGCACATCCTCGCCTCAAGATAACCCCTCCACAGATCGATACCCTCAATCCCCCGACAAATGCATGCATAGCTTCCATAGCAGGCGAGACAGAGACTTTGTCTCTCTCACTAAATGCATTGAGTGTGAGAACAGTTTGCCCTGGTCTGAGAGTGTGAGAGAGTCAAGGTTGAAAGTATGTGATCAAAGAGAAAATGTCAGAGGCTTTGTGCAGAAAAGACTTTCATTGATGGATGACCCATTGACACTTTAGCAATTTAGGGGAGAATTTAACAGAGTGGAATAGATTTTGGCATGAAATACATCTGCTGTTGACAAAACTAATTTGTGTGGACAAAAGTATTCAGACTGACATAACTGCAGGTCATTTTGTGAAGTGTTGGGGGTGCTCCATAATGCAGTTTTCTTGTTATGTTGGAGTATTGAGCCACTTTGTCTCCTGTTATAAAAGGCATTAGTGTAACTTTGTTTGTCGTGGATTTAGAAAAAAACCCTCAAAAACACAGAAACAGTTTTGGTTTGGTCTTGTTCTTTGACAAAGCAACATAGATAGCTTCAAGAGGACCTATTTTTAACATGTAAGTATGCAGAATTAATAGTGTTGTCTGCAATCTGTGCTATTCAGCAGTGTGGAAAGACTGTAGATAAATCAGAACCACGGACAGCACCCTAAAGCTAGAGCAGAAGCTTACAACCTTCTGGTCTCCAAGCAGAAGCCACAAACAGAATAATGAGACGCAACAAAGTAACATTTTTAGAACAAAAACAACTCAGCCTGGCAAGACTAACGCAAAATAAAACAAATCACTCCCATTCAGAGGTGGGTAGAGAGTACCCCAAAACTGTACTCAAGTAAAAGTAAAAGTAATCATCTGAATAGTTACTTGAGTAAGAGTAAAAAAGTATCGGACAAAAAAACTACTCAAGTAGTTAGTTACTAGTTATTTTGGATCATATACTGAATATCTAGTCTATTTTTATTTAGATATATAGATAAAAATATCTATCTATCTATCTATCTATACACACACACACACAGTCTTCAGTGTCACATAATCATTCAGAAATCATTCCAATATACTGATTTATTATCAGTGCTGTTCTTTTTAGCTTTCTATTCATCAAAGAATCCTGAACAAAATGTCACAGGTTCCCAAAAATATTAAGCAGCAAAACTGTTTCCAACACTGAATGATTTCTGAAGGATCATATGACTCTGAAAACTGAAGTAACAGCTGATGAAATTTCTGATTTGCATCACTGAATTAAATTATATTTTAAAGTATATTAATTATGTATTACATATGTATATATGTAGGCATAACCTCTGACATGGAAAAGAAAACTCCTCACATACTGAACATCTGAACATAACGAAACAAATGCACATTGACGGATCTTCTTCCATCTGTTCTGCAAAATGTAAACAAATGTATATTTCTGTAAGTGTAAATATTGTGAAAATATCAATATTGTGTCCAGGCATTCCTGCGCAGAGCTAACGCGGCTTTCATAATTTGTGACAGCTTATTTAATGTAGCTATAAATTATACTTTGTATTTAATGTATAAGGTACATGTACAGCAAACTGGTAATGCCATTGTGGTTTAGTGTATTGTAATCGAATGTAGCCTATCTATACCTGTGGAACCGTAGACAGGTCACGCGGTGTTCATCTAATAAAGATCTTCATAGCTAGCAGACAATAGCCTTTGCAGATTTGCTTTCAATTGACTGTAGATCCAAAGCCACGTCTCCAACGCTCTTGATGTTACAACTCTGAGTGAGAACCGCTTCAAAGGACTCAGCGCAAGCGGCAGGGAACTGAACGAATCATTCAAACTGATTCGCGAACTGATTCACTGATTTGCGAACTGGTTTGATCCGATCAAGCCTTTGAACAGAATTGACTCAAAAGAATGAATCATTCGCGAATGGGCATCGCTCATCGCTCGTCAAAAGTAGATGGCGCGTTTGGAATAAATTGAAGCATTTTTAACTTGTATTGCATTAAGATAAAGTAACGAGAGTAGCGTCGCCCACAGTAACGAAGTAAAGGTACCATTTTTTCATTAAAAATGCACTTGAGTAAAAGTACCCATCTTTAAATATACTCTAAAAGAATTAGTTACCCAAAAAATTTACTCAAGTAAATGTAACGAAGTAAATGTAACGCGTTACTACTCACCTCTGCTCCCATTAGAATGTCAACTACAAAAAAAGTTACAAATGAATTTATTCATCATAAGATTGTCCAGACCATTATCATATACAGTGGATACAAATGGGCATTCATTTTAAGATAACAGATAAGTGTCATTAAACTATTAATATGTTTTTAAAGATTAACTTGAATTGAGCATTAGATGATGGCCTACCTAATTGTAAAATGTAAAACGTAAAAACAGGAAGAAATGAGTCTCCATGTACAATTAAATAAGCAATATTGGCAGGTACCGATAAACTGAGACCTCAACCAATAATTGATATGGTAACAGAACATTGTGCATTACTAATTTATATTTGGCTGTCAAAGTCTGATGACTTTGGCATTGCTAGTGCTTCAAGAACACCTTTTTCCTGTTCCCCTGTCTATTTAAAATAAACTAATTGTATGTATGTATGAACCGATGGCTTTGAGCTTCATTAGGCTTATAACCCTCAACAATTGTGTCAAAAGCAGCTTGTACTCCCTACCTTCGACATGTGGATTAAAGAGATGTTGTATAAAGCTTGAAAAAAATCTAATTCTAACTCACTGGCTCATTAAAGACTTTTAATAAGTAGTGACTGACTCTATATTTAGTTAAGCTGAACACCTCTTTTGTTTTTAAAATTTGTTTCATTTTATTATTTATTTTGAAATTCTCTACTTGTGTTTAAATGTATGATTCTGTTTAATTTTATTGCTGTTTTTTTAAATTTTTTTATTTTTATTTATTTATTTTTTTAAACCTGCTTTATTGTTTGGGGGGTTGTTATTTGGGGTAATAATATTACAGAATTTCAATTTGTGGCGAATCTGTGCATTTGGAAAAATCCAGCAAAGAAATCTAAAAATAGCAGCTTGTAATGGAAAAAAAAAAAAAAACCTCCTAAGAAGATGTGTATTTGTAGGCAGGCTAACATACTCATCGTCTGGCACTGAAACAAAGTCAGTGGATTTGGAAATACTGGCCATTTCTGAGAGAGGTTTGTAGATTCTCCAGCCAAGAAGTGACTCTGGCAGGAGAACCAACACCATTTTGATGGAAAAAAACGTAATTTTCTGCCTCTGCAAAACAAGACAATAGTCATGGCCAGCCAAAAAAACACAGACTTGTGACGTTATAGAACCAAACCTCCCCAGAAACCCTATTCAGCCAATTATGTTGATTTATTGACTACAAACATGCTCATCCATTCTGCTTTTAAATGGAAAACAATTGGTTCTGGTCGCACTTAATATGGATTACAAATCTCAAACGTACTGAAACATCTAACACATTGCCAACGTGTGAGAGCCGGATAGCCCATCCATACAATGGAATCGTTTCGTGTGCCAGAATTTCCCAGCACTCTTGCTAAGCATGCCTGCTAATCCTGTCAATGACTCTGCAATCGTGAATGTTTTTGTTGAGTGTTGCATGTGCCCCACATGCCGATAAAAGCCTGAATGATGAATGAGATCCCTTTTACATGGCAAGGGGAAGTGCCGACTTAATCTAGCTATTAGCACTGACGGGACAAAGAGTGTGTAAGAGTCCTCGGCTCAAAAGAGTGGGATTAAGAGACGTCAATCAAGGCACTAGCATCACCTTCTGCAGCAATTGAATTATAATGATAAAATTGAGGCATTCCAACAGGTTGACTGGACAGATGTTGTTTACATGCTTTATGCCTATTTTCCCTCCTGAGAAAAGCCTGATAAGTAAATAGACATTCTGATAGCACAGAAGTCTCACCCTGATGTGTAGTCATGACAATAATTCTAGCACCGAGGTATATATAGTGTAGCCGGAAAGATTTCAGCACCAGACAATTTAGTAGAGCGAGAGAGGGAGCGTGTGTGTGTGCATTCAGCGACCTTTAGATTGTAATTGATTTGAATTTTGACTCTGCATGGTGAGACTCTAATATGCAGAACTCAGTTTTGCTTGTAGAAGGTCATTACACATATAAACATGATACTTTTCTTAGAATTAAATACAACAGGCAAAGCTGTCTATGGTGGATGCGTACAAATCATTAAAATGCACATTTAAGTTTCAGATAGTGGTGCTGGAACAACAGCAGCCTTCATCTGCTCCATTAAAAGGAGAAAAATCACATTCACAATGAGACATTTTCCTGCTACCTTGATATCAAGCAATTTCCACTGCACCGCTTAGAGACGTTAAACCTTCTTTCTGTCAAAGCAGTACTCGCTTTCATTTTAAGCCAGTGGGATTCTTTTGAAATGTCTAATTAAACTAATTGAAGCAAGAAAGCGCAGTCACCTCAAATGTGTCGCTAAGGTGGTGCATGCTTAGAAAAAAAAATGCAATAACTACACATTTAGTCAAACAAATGGTCCTTTTCATGATTTTATTGTTGTAACATCATAGCAGTGTTTCCCAATAAGCAATCACCTAAGATCAGAAGTACTTCTGCCATTCTGACAACAAGGTTTATTTTTTATGTTTTATTGAATCTTTCTCATGACATACCGATTTCCAGTCATTTCTCAGACAACCACATATGTGACCCTGGACCACTAAACCAGTCATAAGTGTCAGTTTTTCAAAATTGAGATTTATACATCATCTTAAAGCTGAATAAATAAGCTTTCCATTGATATGTGGTTTGTTAGGATAGGACAATATTTAGCCGAGATATACTTTTCAACTATTTGAAAATCTGGAATCTGAGGGTGCAAAAAATCTAAATATTGAGAAAACTGCCTTTAAATTTGTCCAAATTAAGTTCTTAGCAATGCATATTACTAATCAAAAATTAAGTTTTGATATATTTACAGTAGGAAATTTACAAAATATCTTCATGGAACATGATCTTTACTTAATGTCCTAATCATTTTTGGCATAAAAGAAAAATCAATAATTTTGACCCATACAATGTATTTTTGGCTATTGCTTCAAATATACCCAGCGACTTAAGACTGGTTTTGTGGTCCAGGGTCACATATGGAAATTCCAGTTTCCATTTTAACTCAAGCATTTCTTTGTGGTACTTAGCTCTTTGAGATCCTAAAATGTTACAGTCCCAGTTGAAGTGCAAATCTTTTGGGTTTGTGTGATAAAAAAAAAAAAAAAAAAAAAAAAAGAAACACTGCAGAGTAGCATTAATTGCCATCAATAGCTAGGCTATATGAATTTATAAAAGAAACTTATTTGCAATTTATCTCTCTCAAATGATGCATTTGTGTGTGGGTGACAAGACTCTGTGAGGGCTTAAATTTATTTTGGGCATGAGGCAAATGTAATATTTATTTCCTGGAGTTCAGCTGTTTACTGAACTTTCTCCATTTCTGTTTTCCCTTTCTCTTTCTCACTCTTCACATCTCTCTCTCTCACACACACGCACATATTATACTCAATTGGCAAATGAGTAAAATCTGACTATGGGGCAGAAGAAGTGGGTTGTTTTGGCTTACCATTGTGACATTTAAATTGGACGCCCTCAGCTCAGTCTATGGAAGTCATTACTGACTCACTACCACAGACTGTAAACAGTGAACTAGAGAAAACAGTGAGATTTCACAGTTCAAAATAAGTTTACTCTAGGGTTACAGGCAGATAACCTGGCCAGTAAAAAAGAATTGACCTATTTTGTGAGTTAATGCTCTCTATTCCATTCCGCATTTGGCTTTAAAAGGTTATCAGGTTTTAGTTCCTGTTTTAAGAGTTTTAGGTTGTGCCTGAATTAAAGTGTCTGTGTTAAAAGAACAGTTCACTCAAAAATGAAAAAAAAAAGTAAATTATACACATAAATAAACATGTAAACTTAAGTCTTGGCATTCGTTCATTTTCTAAATGCATGTTATTACTGTGGCTGAGAGCGCTCAACGGACTGCAAATAGGAAAAAAAAACACCTGCAAATTGTTGCACACATGCTGCAAATTGTTACGGAGCCGACGAGACAAGAGACGTGTGGATCCATGTGCGAACTTTTATTAGACAAAGGTGTGGTCAGGAAACAAGCATGGGAAAAAAAAAGGCAAACAGGTACAATACAGGCAAGACAAAGAGTAATCCTAGGGCAAGCGTGGGTCTTTGATCGGCGAACAATATCCAACAGGGCAAGGCAAAGGGTTAATCCAGGAAACACGGGCAAGAATCAAAACACGAGAAAACAGGCAAGGCAAGACTATGACAACTAAGTGGGCTCCGTAGAGTAGCTATCAGCAAATACTGTGATATACGCTATACAATACTCGGCAACTGGCAGAGAGGAAGTCCATGGTTTATGTAGGGAGTCTGATTGGTTACAGCCAGGAGTGTGTAATGGAGTGCAGATGAATCCAACCAGTGCAGTGGAACATGGGAAACGTAGTCCAGGGTGATGTGTAAGAGTTTGTGTGGTGTGAAAGTCAATGTAATCGGAGGGCGACCTCTGGTGGCTATCGGGCGGAAGGCCACAGACCGGATTCGTGACACAAATGCTCACAACACAACCAAATAAAGAAACGCGCTGCAAATAGAAAAAACAAACAAACAAACAAACAAAAAAATAACACCTGCAAATTAAGAAAACAACTTCATCAATTTGACAACACACGCGCAGCACATGCTCACAACAACCAAATAAAGAAACGCACTGCAAATACCCACAGTACAACCAAACAAAGAAACTGCAAATAAAATTCTTTATTTGGTTGTGCTGTGAGCATTTGCAGTGCGTTTCTTTATTTGTTTGGGTTGTGAACATTTGCACCACCTGCTGTCAAACTGATGAAGATATTTTCTTGATTTGCTGGTGCTTTTTCTATTTGCATGTGTTTTCTGACGTTGCAGCGCGTTGAGCTCTCTCGGCCACCATATGTTATAGATCTTATTGTGAACAATTTATCTGTGCATACTGTATGTTTCATTTAACAAAAGGTTTTGAACTTGTCATTGAACTATTCCATAACTGGACTTTGTGGTGAATGTGACAGACTTCTCTCTGGTGATGTATACTGGACTTGTCCAATTATATAGTCCACTTAAACCTGCCCCTGACATTGATCCGCTTCCACATTTTGCAACTTTAAGTTGAATAATTAAGTAAAATTCTTGACACTTAACTCTTGGCATGAAAAGGAATTGCAGAGAAAAGCAAATGACATGAGTGATTGAGCTTATAGCAGCAGGCCTGAACAATGTGCTATTTTTGTCATTCTTTTTCAGAGCAGGTTAAATCTACACAGACAATTAATGAATACTGAGCTCATGGGAGAATCTCACTCTTGCTCTGTCTGTTTCTCCTTCTCTCATTCTTCTCTTGGCTCTGTTGTTCAGAAATTTGTGACTGGTCTTAAACCTGCTGTAGTTGCATCTGTATTACATTTAAGCTTAAGTGTGTAATCTTTAAATGTTAAAGGGAGAGTTCAGATGAAAATCATTACTAAGCCTCATGTCATCCAAAACTCATAAGACAATGTTGTTCATCATCAAAACACAAAGTTTTTAATTACACCTGAAAGATTTCTATTCCTCCATTGCAAGTTCATTCACCCAAATCACTGGCGCTTTAACAAAACATTGTAAAAAAAAAAAAATAAATAAATAAAATAAAACATTGTAAAAGAAATCTATATGAATCAAACTGTTCAATCGCAGTCTTTTAAAGAGACATGATCCCTTCAAATGATGAACAGATTTAATTTAGGTTTTTATTCATATAAACATTGATCAATGCACATAGAGCACATCAAACATAGTAAACAGAAGCTCAAGTGTTTTGGCTTGTTAAAATCAATGAGATTTTTTTCTCATGCATCAAGCAAATATGGTTGCGTTGCCCTCAACCATATTTTATATGCTTTATGTAAGTGTGTTAATCAATGTTTAGATAAACTTTTTGAAGAGTCAGTACTTTCAGTGGAGGGACAGATATCTCTCAGGTTTCATTAAAAATATCTCGATTAGTGTTTTGACGATAAACAAATGTTTTATAGGTTTGGAATAAAATGAGGATAAATTATTGATGTCAATATTTTCATATTTGGGTGAACTAACTATTTAAACTATTATTTCCAAGTATTTTCAGATTGATTTCCTCCAATATTGTAGAATGTATTGTACCCTAGTAAAAGTATTATATTTAACAGTTCATACTAAGTATAGTTCAAATCTATATACTGACATATCGCTTGAGACGTAAATCTGGCCCTAAATATCTTGCATTTAAAGACTGATATTATACAAAGATCACACAATCCTCATCAATAGTGCCATATATACAGGTGCATCTCAATAAATTAAAATGTCGTGGAAAAGTTCATTCATTTCAGTAATTCAACTCAAATTGTGAAAAACGTGTATTAAATAAATTCAGTGCAAACAGACTGAAGTAGTTTAAGTCTTTGGTTCTTTTAATTGTGATGATTTTGGCTCACATTTAACAAAAACCCACCAATTCACTATCTCAACAAATTAGAATATGGTGACATGCCAATCAGCTAATCAACTCAAAACACCTGCAAAGGTTTCCTGAGCCTTCAAAATGGTCTCTCAGTTTGGTTCACTAGGCTACACAATCATGGGGAAGACTGCTGATCTGACAGTCGTTCAGAAGACAATCATTGACACCCTTCACAAGGAGGGTAAGCCACAAACATTCATTGCCAAAGAAGCTGGCTGTTCACAGAGTGCTGTATCCAAGCATGTTAACAGAAAGTTGAGTGGAAGGAAAAAGTGTGGAAGAAAAAGATGCACAACCAACCGAGAGAACCGCAGCCTTATGAGGATTGTCAAGCAAAATCGATTCAAGAATTTGGGTGAACTTCACAAGGAATGGACTGAGGCTGGGGTCAAGGCATCAAGAGCCACCACACACAGACGTGTCAAGGAATTTGTTAAGCCACTCCTGAACCACAGACAACGACAGAGGCGTCTTACCTGGGCTAAGGAGAAGAAGAACTGAACTGTTGCCCAGTGGTCCAAAGTCCTCTTTTCAGATGAGAGCAAGTTTTGTATTTCATTTGGAAACCAAGGTCCTAGAGTCTGGAGGAAGGGTGGAGAAGCTCATAGCCCAAGTTGCTTGAAGTCCAGTGTTAAGTTTCCACAGTCTGTGATCATTTGGGGTGCAATGTCATCTGCTGGTGTTGGTCCATTGTGTTTTTTTGAAACTGCACCAGTTTACCAAGAAATTTTGCAGCACTTCATGCTTCCTTTTGCTGACCAGCTTTTTAAAGATGCTGATTTCATTTTCCAGCAGGATTTGGCACCTGCCCACACTGCCAAAAGCACCAAAAGTTGGTTAAATGACCATGGTGTTGGTGTGCTTGACTGGCCAGCAAACTCACCAGACCTGAACCCCATAGAGAATCTATGGGGTATTGTCAAGAGGAAAATGAGAAACAAGAGACCAAAAAATGCAGATGAGCTGAAGGCCACTGTCAAAGAAACCTGGGCTTACATACCACCTCAGCAGTGCCACAAACTGATCACCTCCATGCCACGCCGAATCAATCAACTTTAAGCAGTAATTAAAGCAAAAGGAGCCCCTACCAAGTATTGAGTACATATACAGTAAATGAATATACTTTCCAGAAGGCCAACAATTCACTAAATTTTTTTTTTTATTGGTCTTATGAAGTATTCTAATTTGTAGAGATAGTGAATTGGTGGGTTTTTGTTAAATATAAGCCAAAATCATCACAATTAAAAGAACCAAAGACTTAAACTACTTCAGTCTGTGTGCACTGAATTTATTTAATACACGAGTTTCACAATTTGAGTTGAATTACTGAAATAAATGAACTTTTCCATGACATTCTAATTTATTGAGATGCACCTGTATATATATATAATTATTAAACTTATTAAACTTTATTATTAAATTTAAATCTGCTATTTTAATGCCAAAAGACGGTTTGCACTGGCGGAAGCTGCTAGTAAATCTGGCCCTTAAAGTGTACCTTAAAGAGTTAGTTCACCCAAAAATGAAAATTATTTCATGAATTACTAATTTATTCAACAATCTTTCTCCCAGATGTACCGTCTTCCGCCATTTTGGAGAGTTCCCCAGAATGCAATCTACGTAATCAGCGTTGTTTACATTCAGCATGCGTGCGCTTTCTACTGAACGTGAACAGTGCTGATTGCATAGATTATGTTCTGGGACAGAATTTTCATTTCTGGGTGAACTAACCCTTTAAGTATACTTGCAATAGTTCCACTATATACTTCAATATATCTTTAGTTGGACTTCAGCACTACTTCTGCACAATTAAAGTACATTACGTACAAAATGAGTTGTTCCAATTCAGCAGACTTTAAGTATACCAGTTTATTAATATTTTTATCAAGCACCTAACATGTATTTGTAGTATACTTAGCATGAAATAATTGAATTTCAAATACATTTTATTATATTTATTTTTCACTATTGTAGAAAACATTGCTGTTGTTTGTGACTGACATGAGGTGCATGTTTTTTTTTTTTTTTTTTTTTTTTTCAAAAGGTAGTCCAAAAATAGAACAGTTGATGTGTGTTTGACATGGCAGGATGAAATCTCTTTTGTCCTTCCCTGTCATAGATCACACTGGATGACCACATGAAAGTGAACAGGTTGATGAGATCATTCTCCTTTTTCCATCCCACCTCTTGATCTGATGACAATCACAATGATTGGAGCTGAAGCGCTTTGTGAATGAGCGCACCTACTTCAATTACTCATGCCAAATACAATGCCTTTTGATGTTGATGTTCCTGTAGGCTCACTATGGGACACATGGGTAACTTTTACAAAAAAAAAAGAAAAAAAAAAAGAAAAGAAAAATTAATAAGATATTGTTCAACACAAACATTGTTTGCCAGTTTAGGGCGGGTGAGCCAATCATGGGTAACCTCTTCTTGATCGCCTAAGCTGTTCCCATGGCAATGGGGCGCCTGTGGGTTGCAGGCTAATCTGTGTGAAACAGCGTGGGCCTCGTGTTCCCTTGGTGACACCTGTAACTGACAGGCTGAAGACGACCTGCATATTACTTTTTGACCTTTTATACTTTGTGGGAATTGTTAATAGGAGCCTTTGCTGCTTTAGTATGACAAAACATTAAGTAAAAATTGTCCAAAAATAAATAAAGTCTCCATACCGTAATGATCAGAATGAGTTCCAGAGAGAAATAAATAAATAAATGTCTCCCACAGCAACTAAAACTGAATTAGATGGAGTTTCAGCTCTCTATCAAAGATTATCTCATGTGTGATGTCTGGCTAGACACTGAGTCCAAAGCCCAAGAAATTGGGTAGACCAGAGAGGAACTCTGTCAGTCATATATAAACAGAGCAGGCAGAAGATAAAGGACATCTTTCAACTGTGCTGTCGCTGGCATTAGAATGAAAAAATGCATTGTAGTCTATACTTCTAATCATCTCTCTGCTTTGTTACCACCTTTGCATTCTCGCTTCCTTGTTCCATTTCACAGAATTTTATGCAAAGATTTTGATCTTTTTTTCATCTACAAAACACTCCAACTCAAGTAAAAGAGGGAAAACACTTTCACATACTGTACTTCCCATATGTTTTGTTCACAGAGATAACACTGATTCTTCTGAGTCATCCATATCACAGTCTGATTTGCACAATATGTGATAGGTAACGTAGAATAATAACAGTAAACATTATTATAATTTTATTCATTTTTCTTCTTCACAAACAAAGCAACAACAACAACAACAATAACAATAATAATAATTAGTGCTGTCAAATGATTAATCGCATTCAAAATAAAAGTTTTTGTTTACATGTGTGTGTGTGCTGTGTATATGTATTATGTATATATAAATACAAACACATGCATGTACATATTTAAGAAAAAATATGTTGTTTATACTGTATATTAAATATATTTATGTAATATAAAATATAATAATATAAATATATAAACGTATGTAAATATTTCCAAAATATATGCTGTGTGTGAGTGTATGTATATACACATTATAAATATACACAGCACACACACACACACACACACACACACACACACACACACACACACACACACATAGAATATTATGTAAACAAAAACTTTTATTTTGGATGTGATTAATTGTTTGACAGCACTACTACTACTACTACTACTACTACTACTAATAATAATAATAATAATGACCCTGCACCACAAAACCAGTCATAAATACATTGTATGGATCAATTTTTTTGATTTTTCTTTTATGCCAAAAATCATTAGGATTTTAAGTAAAGATCATGTTCCATGAAGATATTTTGTAAATTTCTTTTAAAGGTGATTTTCTCAGTATTTTTATTTATTTATTTATTTATTTATTTATTTTTTTTTTTTTTTGCATCCAGATTCCAGATTTTCAAATAGTTGTAGCTCAGCCAAATATTGTCCTATCCTAACAAACCATACATCAGTGAAAGCTTATTTATAAAGCTTATTTATTCAGCTTTCAGATGATGTATAAATCTCAATTTCAAAAAATTTACCCTTATGGTTTTGTGGTCCAGGGTCACAAATAATAAGAAGAAAAATGACACCTTTAGGGAATACTCTTCAGAGAACAATATGAAGGGAAGCATGAATAATAATAATAATAATTAATATTAAAATATTTTAAATATATAAAAAAAATATCAAGAAGAAGAAGAACAATAACAAAAAGCTGCTGGTATGTTCTTCAAAGGACAATATGGGATATGTGGCATCAAGAAAAATGTCCATAAAGCAAATTCAAACCATCTAGTCATTTATCTCAAATGCAAACATTTCCTATGAAAAGTCAGGTATTCAAACCCAGTGACAAACTTACCAGTCATTGGTAAGCTAGGTGCTGAGGTCTTTTTCCAGCTCGAGGTCAGATGAGCCCCTGCTAAAGCAGAGCAGAGAGTGAGACAGAAGTGCCCTTCAGGTGCTTGATTGCAGATCGGTCCCAGCTGATGAGAGAGCTTCAGAGGAGACTTCAAGCACCTGGCGCTGGTCCTGAAAAGGTGTCAGGGTGCTTGATGCAGGTAGATGTGTTCACTGCACTGAAACTAGTGTTTATCACTATGCTGATAGCTGCCACGCTTGCCTTTGAGGAAAGGTTAAACATATGCCTCATAGCCACATGCAATATGACAATATCAATATGCCTCATAACAATATGACTTATATGACTCTCTGAACATTTATATTACTGTCAGAGCATATGCTTTTATGAATGACTGACACAGTAATGAAGACTTCCAAGCTTACATTGGTGTGTGTGTGTGTGTGTGTGTGTGTGTGTGTGTGTGCGTGTGTGTGTGTGTGTGTGTGTGTGTTTGTGTGTGTGTGTGTTTGTGAAAGTGATGATTCAGAAAGATCCATCTGCTGTCTGACAGAGAAGTGTCCTTAGTGGAGAAACAGGCTGACAGCTACATTTTTACATAGAAAGAAACAATTCAGGATGATATAGAATTTGATATACACAATATTATGTATGAAAATGGCTCAAGGGTAGGCCTAATTTTCTTTTGTGCTACACAAAACCTATTCTATCAGCAAAAGGCCAGTTGGATGGAACAAAGGAGACAAGAAATTTCTCATTTTTTGTGCATTTTCACAACAGAATGGCACAAAAATAGATGGAAACTATTTTGCCATCATGGTCTGAATGTTTTCATAATTAATTAATTAAATTGTAATTATAATTACGCAGTATACAATTATACACGACATTTTACAATTTACAATTATATATATATATTATTATTTATTCATTTATTTATTTATTTTTACCTTTTTTAAACTAAGTCAATTTCTGTGCTCTTATTGTTTTTATTACACCCGCAAGTTAAAATTTTAGATTTCTTCTGAAGCCAAGATTTATAGCAAGGACAATTAATTGGGCAGCAGTAAGCATGTCACACTAAAAGACCTCAAAGATCCAAGACAGTTAAAATATTTTTCATGATTCCAGAAATTTGTCTTAGATGGCAAAACCTAGTGTGCACTATAGACTGTGAAAAGGGACACAAATGGCCACCTCCTGTTAAACAAACAGTGGAATGTGTCTTTTCTGAGGCAGTATGGAGTTCTAGTCAGATGTAGGGAAATGAAAGCTTGTGTAACCATCAGAATTACCCTACAGATGTTATTTTAATAGTTGTAATGCTGTTATGCCTCAGGCTCACTGTTACTGCAGCCCTACTCTAGCATTTAATTACTAATAGTCACTTAACACAACATCATGTATTGGCTGGTGTTGAACAAATGAGAAAGGCAAGAAGTTTGTGAGGCAGAGCTAAAGGAAAGTGTGTTGGTGATTCATTATTTAATTTTTAAAATTGTATTTTGACATTGCATCAACACTTTTAAAAAAATTTGCACTCGTAACCACTTTTTTCTAGTTTAATTTTAAAGTTCTTTAAGTCTCTACATTTGGCTCAGTCCACAGTTCTCTGTGCCTTGGTGGAGCTGGACCTCTATTACATCTCGCTGCCCAGAAATGGCCTCACAGTCGCTCAGGTTAATGCCAGTCTGTCTAAAAATCCTGTGTAAATATCTACTCTTGAGTGTTTAGCTTCCCTACGTTCCTCTCTTGTCAGCTTCCTGTTCACACTACCTTCACTGCTGTTTTTCATTAAATCATTAGTTGTGGGCTAGATATAACTTTTTAATATGTTGAGCTGTGAAGTAGGTTTTTACACTGAACTGAATTTTCAACTGATATTCTCAAATCTCCAACAGAGACAAAGGGGGGAATTCACTATGAATGATGTGCCTCATTCTTGTTATACATGACCTTTTGAATGTGACTGTGTTTCAAGGTAAGTAGGCTTTTTTTTCTATAAAAGATTATATCAGGCTTTCATTAATATGTTTTGGTTGAGCTCAGGCACTTTATTATTTAATTGAATATTTATACAATTTATGGCAATAAGTAACAGAATGGAACCTAACAGGAAAAATCTTTCCAAGTTAACCATTTGGAGGTTGTCAAATCGAAGTTAATTTTAATATTTAAGAGGTATATTTTGAAGTTTTAATAGTATCATACCATTATATGAACTTTTATTGAAAGTTTTAAAGTGAAAACCACCACAGAATTCATAAAAAATCCATTCATAAAATCTATGCTAATATTTCCTTATTTTTCCTTCCTTTCCATCTGTTTTTTTTTTTTTTAAATTTTTTTTATGTCATTTCCTAGACTTCCATAAACACCTGGATGGAAAGTACTTTTTTTTTTTTTTTTTTCATATAATGCCTTTATTAACAAATAACAAATGTAAAGGTACTTTTCTGTTTTTGCAAGAACCGTGAATAATGTCCGATACCTGTAAAGTCCTAAAACTGTCATATAACAAACAATTCCTGTTGGGTGGCAGTAAATAAGATGCAGGTATTTGCACTGAAATATCTTGCACAAAGTGGGGCAGTTGACTATTTTTGGCCAACTTTTCAGACTCTCATGTTTTGCTTCTCAGTTCTATTAATCACAAAAGGGGACAATAGCTGAATAACATAACGAGACATATGAGAATGGAAATAAACACACACACACACACACACACACACGCACACGCACATGCACGCACACACACACACACACACACACACACACACACACACACAGACAGACAGCTAATCAGAGGAACAATGAAGATTGCTCACTAATGAGTTTCCGCTGGACAAACCTGGTAGTTTTACAATAAGTGTACAAAAACACACATTTACACACACATGCATACACATACCTGTACAACAAATACACTATACACTAGAGTAGAGTAAATGCATGCAAAACTTATTTGGCCTTACTGGCTTTATTTCTGCACAGGCACACAAACAGTACTGCCAAGGTGTTCATCAGTTTAATTAGCCATATACAACAGACGGAAAGGCAGCTTATCTTTACCTCATCTCAGCTAAAATATAGCACACTCATGCTTTTATTGCACTTTAATTAATTGTAAAGCATGTTGCTGTTTTAATGAGGTACAATATAATTTTTATTTTTTTTTTTTACTTACAAAGTATTGTGGTGATATCAGATGATAGCATGTTACCAAATGATTATATACCACAATATTTGTATTTATAAATTCTATTTGACAGACATTTTTTCTCTCTAAAGTGACAAGAGGAGAGGTGTTACAATCCTATACCTCCTTCCAAAATAACAGTATATAATATTTCATGTACTGTTATATCTCGATAAAGATATACATTTACAGTACAAGGGAAATGGGGGTTAATATGTTAATATTAGCCTGAACTTTTTCAGAAAAAAATGGGCAAAACTAAAAAATTGTTACAATTATCTTTGATCACACATACCGCTATGCAAAGTACAAGACATTTTGGATAATTCTCCTAAAATAAGCATATTCATCCTCGTGTCGTTCCAAACCTCCTTGACCCTCATTTTTAGTCGAAAACAAAGATATTTTGAAGAATGTTGGAAACCAAATAGTTTTGGTTATAGACAGTTCATCTATACTTCATCTGTACTTGCTATGATCACAATACACATCCTTATATACCTGGCCACATTCTTAAATCAATCTGCCACTGATTTCACTTTACAGACTGTGGTGACACCTCACTTACAGGTTTCTCAGTGGATCATGTTGGTCAATCATGTTTTAGTATGCATGAACAAATGTGTGAAAATTGTGAGCTGGCGGGGAAAATCTTAAAGGTGACATATCATGAAAATCTGACTTTTTCCATGTTTAAGTGCTTTAATCGGGTCCCCGGTGCATCTACCAACCCATAAAGCGTGAAAACCCAGTAAATTTCTTTTGGTAAGTTTTTTTCTGCAAGCTTGAAAAAAACCCCCGAGCTGCTCAGATTTTGCTTCCCCCGTGACTTAGAAAGAGGATCTTATTATAATATATAACATCTTATTATAGTATAATATTATAAGTTTCCACCCACAGCGCCGTTTTTGCAAGCGTCAACAGTGTACCAGTTGTAACACCATGGTGAAAGTTTGAACAAAGCATGCTAACTGTTCTGTGTTTGGCTACACTGACAAGCATAGAACACTATTTAGAGTCCCAGCCTCAGAGGAGACAAGAGACCAGTGGATTTATTGATTTATTTACTGTTTATTATGCTGCTGCCCAGTGTTGGGCACGTTACTTTAAAAAAGTAATTAGTTATAGTTACTAGTTACTTCTCACAAATAGTAAGAGTTAGTAACTGAGTTACATCATTATAAAAGTAACTAATTACCAGGGAAATTAAATATTGTGTTACTTAGAAAAAGAAAAAAAAAAACCTTCAAATGTCAAATAACTTGGATGCCCCCAATATTAAATATGTTAAATTAATGAAATGGACACTAAATAGAATAAATTATTATTATAAAACATTGTACATTAATCTACACTATTTATCTACTGACACTTAGCATGAGTCATTCAAACATTATAATATGATATTATGATAATTTAGCATTATATGATGATAGAACTTTAGTAATTAGAATAACCGAAGTATGAATGCATATTTATCATGTTGACTGAACTTAGGCCTGGTGGTGGTGCTTAAGATATCGTTTGTCATTTAGTGTTTCTATAAAAAAAAGGGGGAAAAAATAATAAGATAAAACTACTACGAATTCTACTACTAATAACAATATAAAACGCACTAAGGATTAATGAGCTGCTGGGCTCATGAATATTAATCATGTTGTCTGCGTTCACTCGAATTGATTTGCTGAAATCAAAACAGGGACGATAATAGGTAAGCGCCAGCCAAAGAGATTGTCATTTGCACATTAGTTCCACCCACTACCAGAGAACCTGGCAGTTCTTAAAAGCTGAAGAATTTCAAAGGAACCTGTTATTTTGACAGGAAAATACAACAAAGAATATCGTTTACATGTAGCGCGTCAATTCTGCATGTTATTATGAAAGACTCTCTTGCTCTGTATCTTTCTTTGCACATGTGAGATAAAGCGACGGTGAGCCGTTCGCCTTCACACTAGAGTTTACGGTACATCAAATACAGCTACACTGCGCTTCCATTCAGATGAACTGAAAAATAAAATTCTAATAACATTATAATAAATTATAGTAACGCCACATTTTATTGTTAGTAACGGTAACGGCGTTGTAACGGGGGAAACAGTAATTTGTTTGATTACACGTTACTGAAAAAAATAACGCCGTTAGTAACACCGTTTATTTATAACGCCATTATTCCCATCACTGCTGCTGCCACATAGATCTAATATAAAAATGCAATTTCTTTCCCAGCTGTTTACCTTCACAGACATAACCAACGGTTTTTGTAACTTGTGTGTTTTTAACGTGTTTAATGTGTGTATTTGACAGTTTAAGTGCAATAAGACATGAAAGAGAACTTAGGTTAGTACTCACACGCCGTGTGACATCGTATAGGTGCTATATCATCTTGAGGAATATAATTGGCATGTTTTGGTTTATTCTGTTGCACCATTATGTTCCCCAAACCTCCATTTTTTATATTTCCCATCTGTTGTTCACATAGGCAATTCTGCTCTTGTCTTGGTTGTGTTGCCATAACAATAGGTTTCAGGGTGTTTCTTTAGGGTAGCGCTCTGGTCTCCGTGATAGTGTGCAAATGAGGATGGATTTTCTGTAAGAAAACGAGCACAAACTGCTCACATGTTTTAATATGTTTGTTCATTCACAGTATGACATTTTAAGAGCTAATTCTTTATTATGTGATGTTTAATTTCAGAAACTTACTTCTAAGTCATTTTTTAAATAATTGCAGATGATTAGTCTTCTCTTATCACTGCACTCCAGGTGTCCTTCCATATTGATTGAAGGGCTTCATATGGTTGCCATGACAACAGTGTCAACTGATGTCCAGCTCAGAGGGTTCTCTCGCCTCATCAGAGCCCACAACAGCACGCATATAATGAAGACACACAAATACTTTATTGTTGTAAACGCTGGCCGTTTTGTCATCACTTTCTTAATGTATTCTTCATTTCTGTCAGCTCCCCTGCACATGTACTGCATGCTCAAACAGCATTGTCTGCTTGTATAAAATTAATCAAAACTTTTAATAAAAAAACTACTGGAGCATTCAATTTTGATAACAGTTTATTTTGCATTTGCTGAGCTCTCAGCTCTCTCTGACAATCAGCAATTCAAACCCATGTACCCATCGCAAATCCCCATATCAAAATTAATGGCTGGAGACCTCCCTCTGTGCATTCCTCAGCACCTCACACCTTACTTGAAAACTGAGAAATAAGTTCCCTTAAGTGAAATGTATAAAGTAAATGTATATATATATATATATATATATATATATATATATATATATATATATATATATATATATATATATTTAAACAATTACCTGGATATTACCTTATATTATATTACCTTAATATAATTAGTTTGAAATGTATGTTGTGAATATTGATAATTATAATTGAATATGCTAACATATTCTAGTCTGGACCCAGAGCTGGGTAGTAACTGATTAATGTAATCTGGATTATGTAATCAGATTCCAAAATTATTTGTTTTTCATTAAACTCACAACCCCCTGCAGTTCTTTTACAAACTCCAGTTTGGGAAACCTTGATAATAAATGTAATGTTTAAAGGGTTACTCCACCCCAAAATTAAAATTTTGTCATTAATCACTTACCCCCCATGTCGTTCCAAACCCGTAAAAGCTTCGTTCGTCTTCGGAACACAATTTAAGATATTTTGGATGAAAACCAGGCTTGTGACTGTCCCATTGACTGCCAAACAAAACAATTAGCACTTGTCAAGACCCAGAAAAATATGAAAGACATCATCAGAATAGTCCATCTGCCATCAATGGTTCAACCATAATGAAATGAAGCAATGAGAATACTTTTTGCGTCCAGTGGATACTCTCCAAAATGACGCTATGGAGGAGGAGACGAATTCTTGAATAAAGTCATTATTTTTGTTTTATTTGCGTACAAAAAGTATTCTCGTAGCTTCATTTCGTTACCATTGACCAACCTGCCACAGGACTTGCTGAATCAGTTCTACTCCGCCATCATTGAATCCGTCCTCTACACTTCAATAACTGTCTGGTTCAGCTCAGCTACCAAATATGACCTCAGAAGACTACAGAGGGTAGTCCGGACTGCTGAGCGAATCATTGGTACAACCCTCCCCACTCTCCAAGAACTGTACTCATCCAGAGTGAGCAAAAGGGCTGGCAAAATCACTCTGAACCCCTCACATCCAGCACACTCCCTCTTTGAACTGTTACCATCTGGTCGACGCTACAGAGCTCTGAGCACCAGAACGACCAGACACTGGAACAGTTTCTTCCCTCAGGCAATCCATCTTATGAACACTTGACATTAAAAGTGGAACACACAACACTATTATAAATTATTTATTCAACACACATACTTATTTTTTTCATTTCAGATTTGCACATATTAGACCTGTACACCATAATTGTCTATATATTGTGTTTTTGCTATTTGTACATTGCCTATTTGTAAATTATTCTTTTATTATCTGTGCCCTGTCCTGTTGCTGTCTTTCTGTTGCACTGTAGAGCTTCTGTCACAAAAACAAATTCCTCGTATGTGTAAGCATACCTGGCCAATAAAGCTCATTCTGATTCTGATTCTGATTCTGAACCACTGATGGCAGACTATTTTAACGATGTTTTTCATACTTTTCTGGGCCTTGACAGTGTTATTTACTTGGCACTCAATGGGACTGTCACAAGCCTCCTGGTTTTCATCCAAAATAACTTAAATTGTGTTCCGTAGACAAATGAAGTTTTTACAGGTTTGGAACGACATGGGGGTAAGTGATTAATGACAAAATTTTCATTTTGGGGTGGAGTAACCCTTTAATGCACTTCAAGTTGTCAGTAACAATGAATGCAATATATTTTCTATTGTCTTTGCATTTTTTTTATATCGATATGGCAGAAGATTATCCTATTTAAATCAATGTGATAAACGAGTTAGGTCAAAGGTAATGTAAAAGTAATCAAAAAGTATAGTCTGATCATATGTAATGGATTACGTTACTAACTACAGTTTTTGTCATGTTGTCCAATTTGGAATCAGTAACGGATAACAAAGTGTACGCAATCTGGACCTTTCTGGACACATTCTTGTACAACCTGTTTGGGCAATCTGGGGTGCAATTCCCTAAATCATTGTTATCCAACTATGGTCAGAAGTTCCATTGTCACCAACATAGTTCAATGTGTTTTGTGCTTCCCGAAACCATACTTCCAACAGCATCGCAATGTTGTGTGGTTGGAACTACAGCTCTTGATCAGCGGTTAGAAGCATAGTGTAACGAGGAGTCAGAGGCAGTCGGATCCATTTGCAGTGTTTTATTAAAGATCAGTATCAGAACACAGGCAGAGGTCGATAGTATCTGGGATATCACAGAGAACCAGAATCGTAAACGTTTACCAGGCTTGGGTCGGGGCAGGCGGCAGGCTAGAATCAAATCCGAATCAGAGTCAACAAACAAAGGGGCAGGCGTCAGAGAATTCCAAGGGTCAAGGCAGTCCAGGATCATACACAGAATAACAGGCAAGGTAAACGCTCAGAAATGTCAGACGGGGCTAAACAGGTATAACACAGGCAAGACACAGAGCAGTTCTAGAACAAGCGTGGGTCGACGATCGGCGAACAATATCCAAAGGGCAAGGCAGAGAGAGTAAATCCAGGTAAACAGCAATAATCCAAACGAGGGGCAAACAGAGTCCGAACGGCAAGGCAAGGGTTAATCCAGGAAACACGGGCAGAAATCAAAACACGGGAAAACAGGCAAGGCAAGGCAAGGCAAGGCAAGGCAAGGCAAGGCAAGGCAAGGCAAGGCAAGGCAAGACAAGACAAGACAAGACAAGACAAAGACAACTCAGAGGGCTTCGTAGGGTAGCTATCACTAGGATATTTGCGTACAATACTCGGCGATCTGACAGAGGAAGTCCATGGCTTAAGTAGTGTGTGTGATTGCAAGATGGGTATCAGGTGTGAGCATGTGATTAGGGAAATGGCTGCTGGGAAATGAAGTCCGGGGTAGTGTGTGGTGTGAGAGTCAATGTGATGGAAGGGTGACCTCTGGTGGCGAACAAATGGAGGTCCATGGACCAGATTCATGACACATAGATTCTTGGATGACATTTGAACTTAACAAATCAAGTTTATTTTGCAAAATAAGCAAGCTAACATATTGTGAAATCTATATAATTAATTCTAGCTTCATTTACTCAACCTCATGTCCTTCCAAACTTGTAACTTCTGTAGAACATGAAAGAAGATATTTGAGGTTTAGGATGATGACAGAATGTTAATATTTGGGTGACTTATCAATTTCAGAATGAACTTTTGGGTGTTATTTTGATTTGGGTGTTATTTTTCTGATATAAATGGCATGACATCTTGATTGTTCTCAAACGTGTATGTCAGTCAGCAATTAATCTTGATGAAGATATATTCTATACAGTTAAAAAAGCTTAATCCAGTTGCAGGTTGAATGGTCAGATTCACTAGGTTAAAACTGGACATGATTTATATCCTGGATGTTTGTGTACATGCTGGAGTTGGTTTGTTGAGTTTGGCATAGTACATATAATTGAGTGTTGCTGTCAGAAAAGATTTCATGTCTTTTACACACATCAGTCATGATTAATTGGCTGACAGCCTGGATTTTAATATGGAACTAAAGAGATGTGTGTTTGGGAGTGTGTATTGCGTAATGTAACTTGTGCAGTTGATACCAGTATCTGAAAGAACCATTAGTCTAATCTCTGAGCCACAGAGAAGCCCTTTGACACAGATGAAGGGATGCAAAGGAGAGAGAGAGAGAGATGCAGCAATGTTCAGATGTTCAGTAACACCACCATACTACTCATACTATTGCTGCAGTTCTATTGTGTATACTGTGCGCAGTATACAAATTGTCTGTTCATACAATATAAATGATAGAAACTACATTTGCCAAAATGTGCAGTATACAATAGACTATACTGCATGTAATAATGTATCCCAAAATGCAGAGCGCACAAGCTGACTTTCCATTTCCAATACGACCAATTAATAGGAAAGGATATCAGTATCTTCTTTTTTTATTGAATCTGAACAACCAAATTTTATTTTATTTTTATTTATTTATTTATTTTTTACACGAAGTTATAGTAAAACAGTAAAAAACAACAAAAAAGAATAGATATAATAAAAACAGATGCCACTTTTTTAATTAAACATAGTGAGGTCAAATGATGACAAATATAGCATATTTATTTTAAATATTTACTGTAACATCCGCTTATTAAATCATGCCCTATCAAATACAGTTTCTAGGTTCACAGTTTTACTGCAAGTGGTGTCTATTTCACTGTGTTCACCAACAGAAAGCTTCTTGGTTTGAAAGCAATTTGTGTGTGAGCTGTGCTTCATACAGTACATCTCTACAGTATTGAAAATAGACAATGGATCTTTTTTGTATGTGAATGCACCTTTAGACTAAGTCAAGTATGGAATCTCCATTTCACATTCAGACACACGCACAACAAACAATTAGCATACATCTACTATTCAATTTGATTCCAATAAAATTGTTTATGTGCCTAGAACGTGACAACCACACACTCTCCCTCCCATCCCCTAGACAATAAACTCAACAAATGCAAATCGAAAACAGGGGATGTGTTTTATATAGTGATGCCGTGTTGACATAGTGACATTTTAACACTCTTTTCTCTCCTTTCAATAACATCAATATTTTCCTACGGCCTCTTTGCACTTGTGCATCGATCATTTACTGTAAACAAGGAAATTGATTAAAATGGCAAGCTCTGTTAAACAGCTGTCTGCGGTGTGTTGTTTATAATGAGTGTATGTCTGCGAGTGTGTTTGCGTAATAATGCCCTTGCCAGTCAATGGCGCTTAATGAATATCAGTAATTATGAGAAACACTGGGTTTAATCCCAGTTGGCATGTTGTAGCCTTGCACTTGCTTCTCGTTGCGCTTGTGTAGTGTATGTGTGTGTGGGTGTGTGTTTAAGCTCAAAATTAAAATGAGATGATCGTATGACAAAAAAGCCAACAGAATGATGCTTTCCCCTGTTGATTTTGCATTGTGTGTGTGTGTGTGTGTGTGTGTGTGTGTGAGTAAGTGCATGACCTTGTTTATAGTCTTTTCTTTTTACCTCTCTCATTAATAAATGTCATTTCTCATAATGTCTCGGAGGGTTTTCTGGTCAATTGTTTCTTGAAGGTTGATGGGCATCAGAACTTCCCACAGGGAAGAGTGTGCAGGGAACTGCATGTCCGGAATATGAGAGCCTACATGCCCCTATATATGGATGTGCTCACATGTTTTACGTGTGTGTGTGTGTCTGTATGTACCATGCTTGTGTGCACAGGACCACACATGTACAGCTGTGAAAATAACATCTATTTTTGGTGCCAATGGACCCTCAGGATATTGAGCACCGCAGAATGGTGCTCCTTTCAAGCGATTTACCCTTAGCCTAAGGACACTTTCTCCACAGGCAAAATTTGGATCTGTACATCTAGTCATAGCTAGATCAATAAAGAGAGCTGTAAAACACATGGCTTTATGTACTTGTCTGTCTTATTATACCATATCCTTCTGCTTCATTTGATATCTTTAATAAAAACATAATCAGCCGTTTCTCACTGCTGATCTCATTTGTATCACACAATTGGACTCAGTAGACTGTGGGAGCTCAGTGGGGATAAGCTTGCTGTTAGCCTCCTTCTGTGTTCTGCATAAATATTAGTATTGTCAATCAATTAAACAATTAAATATAAAGTAGAATAGATTGTGTTACATTATATGCTAATTGATTCAGCAAATTAATTTTAATTTATTAATGTTAATTTATGTTTGCTGAAAAAAGCCCCCAATTGAAGGGATTTAGTTCACCCAAAAATGTATCCTTTACTCACCTTTATGTTGTTGCAAACCCATACTAGTTTTGTTAATCTTCAAAACACAATTTAAGATATTGATATTCTTTTTCTTTCTCTCTCTGCATCCACTGAGAGTCCAGGTAGCCAAAGCTCAGAAGATCCAAAAAGGTCGTAAAAACATTGTAAAACAAATCCATATGAATTCAGTGGTTTAATTTTAGTCTTGTGAAGAGATGTAATCACTTTTTTATGACACACAGATAATACTCTTTTATTTAAATATAAGCAATAATTTTGACACACACAATGACACACAAAAAAACCACATCGCATATGATAAACATGAAAGCTTAAATATGTGTGTGCAATACACAAGAACCAATGAGGTTTGTTCTAATTTGTTCTAACATGCTTCCATAATTAATATGTGTGATGCAATCTACACATGTGGTCAGAATTGTTGGTACCCATGGTAAATATGATCAAAGAAGGCTGTGAAAATAAATCTGCATTGTTAATTATTTTGATCTTTTATTTAAAAAATTCACAAAAAATCAAACCTTCCATTGGAGAATAAGAATTTAAAATGGGTGGAAATAATATAATGAAATAAATGTTTTTTTCTCTAATACACATTGGACATAATTAACGATACCCTTTTATTCAGTACTTTTTGAAACCTCCATTTGCCAAAATAACAGCTCTGAGTTTTCTCCTATAATGCCTGATGAGGTTAGAGAACACCTGACAATAGATCAGAGACCATTCCTTCATCCAGAATCACTCCAGAACCTTTAGATTCCCAGCTCCATGACGGTGCTTCTCCTCTTCAGTTCACTCCACTCATTTTCTATAGGGTTCAGGTCAGAGGACTGGAATGGCCATAGCAGAAGTTTGGTTTTGTGCTCAGTGACCCATTTTTGCGTTATTTTTAAGGTTTGTTTTTGTATTATTGTCCGGTTGGAAGATCCAAACATGTCCCATTATAAGATTTCTAACAGAGTCAGTCACTTATTGATTTTTTATCTGTTGGTATTTGATAGAATCAAAGATGCCATGTATCTAAACAAGATGTCCAGGACCTCCAGCAGAAATAAAGGCCCACAACATTACAAATACAGCAGTATATTTCATTGTAAACATGGGGTACTTTTTATCCCTGTGTTCACCAAACCCATCTTGAATGTTTGCTGCTAAAAAGCAAATTTTTTAGTTACATCTGACCATAGAAGCCAGTCCCATTTGAAGTTCCAGTCGTGTCTGACAACTGAATATGCTGGGGATTGTTTTCGCATGAGAGCATTTTCGTTTCTTGATTTTTTTTTTCTTGAAACCCTCCCAAACATGTGGTGTAGATGTAGTGTAGGTTTGATATTTTTTTTAAGGTTTTCTGACCCTGAGACTCAACTATTTTCTGAAATTCTCCAGCTGTGCTCTCCTCCTCACCATGCATTTGGACGATATAGACACACGTCCTTTTTTTTTTTTAGGGGTACCAATAATTGTGTCCAATTATTGGTACCCCTAAAAAAAATTATATTTGAGAAAAACATTTCATAATAAGATTTCCCCCCATTTTCAATTGTTTTTGTTCAATGAAAGGTTAGATTTTTGTGTTTTTTATTTTTATTTTTAAATAAAGATCAAAAGGATTAATGCAGGTTTATTTTCACAGCCTTTTTTTGGTCATATTTACCAAGGGTACCAACAATTCTGACCATGTGTGTATGTTTATATTTGAATAAAATCCTAAATTAAATCTTTATACTATAGTAATAGCAGTACATTAGGTCACACTTTACTTAAAGGTCCAAATCTCTGCATTAACAAACTACTAACTACGACTTTTGCCACAAAAAGCTACTAATTTGCTGCTTATTAATAGTTAGTAAGGCTGTTAGGTTTAGAGAATGCAGAATATGCGCTTTATAGCACCAATAAACAGCCAATATGTTAATAATAGGAATGGTAATAAGCAAATAATTAATAGTGAGAATTGGTCCCTATACTAAAGTGTTACAATAAAATAAATTAAATTATATGCAACTAAAAACAAGCCCTAACACTTTGGTAAGTATGTTGTTAACTAACATTACTCAGAATTATTAAATTAACATTACTCTTAATTATATAATTACACTGTAATGTAATTCTTAAAATAAATGTGTAAGTGGAAATAAAAATATTTTAAGTACGTCAAATATCATGGTTAATTAAGCTTGTAACTGAATAATTAATTTCTTAATTTAAAAAAAAAAGTATATATATATATATATATATATATATATATATATATATATATATATATATAGCCTTATTATATATAAATATTGTACCAGGGCAAAAAATTTATCCTGCTTTATAACTACTGTGTACTTGTCACAGATATGCAGGCGAGGAGACACAAAGGTAAGTGAAACACAGGATGGTTTATTGACAGGTTGAATGCAGATTGTGAGGAGAGAATGGCAGGTGAGAATCTTGGAAATAGTAACAGCTCAATGGGTCTTAGCTGTTGACTGAATGCGAGTCTCTTTGCAGGATCAATGGAGTGCAGGAACCAGGAACAGGGGATTCTTAGACGGAGTATCGCAGGAGGATCGTTGAAGAGCTGAAATGTAAGTAAACAGGTAAGTGCACAAAGGGTCTGGGAACTGTTCGGGGTTGTGAATGGTAGACCAGATGATGAGAGTCTGAACGGAGTGTGTATTTAAAGGAGAGATGATAAGTGGCTGCAGGTGCGGGTGATCAGCAATCCAGGTGATGGTGATCTTGGGTGCACTGGGGCTGATGACTGGTGACTAAGACTCTGACATTACTCCCCCCACCTCCCTAACGGTGCGTCCCGCACCGCACAACATCCCACGGGGAGGGGGGTGGGCGCTCTGGAGGCCTCCAGGGACCAGGAGATATGACAGAAGGCCTCCAGGGCGGTGCTCGTTCCGGGACCCATGGCAGTGCAGGAGACTTGGGAGGCCATGGCGGTGCAGGAGACTTGGGAGGCCATGGAGGTGCAGGGAGCTCTGGAGGCCATGGCGGAGCAGGGAGCTCGGAAGGCCATGGCGGTGCAGGAGACTTGGGAGGCCATGGCGGAGCAGGGAGCTCGGAAGGCCATGGAGGTGCAGAAGACTTGGGAGTCCATGGCGGAGCAGGGAGCTCGGAAGGCCATGGAGGTGCAGAAGACTTGGGAGTCCATGGCGGAGCAGGGAGCTCGGAAGGCCATGGAGGTGCAGAAGACTTGGGAGGCCATGGCGGAGCAGGGAGCTCGGAAGGCCATGGAGGTGCAGAAGACTTGGGAGTCCATGGCGGAGCAGGGAGCTCGGAAGGCCATGGCGGTGCAGAAGACTTGGGAGTCCATGGCGGTGCAGGGTGCTCGGGAGGCCATGGCGGTGCAGCCTCCGAGGCCGTGGCCCCAGCCTCAGTCTCTCCAGCTACAGCCAACCTAGCCCCCCCCCAAAAAAAAAATACTTGGGGAAGCTTCCGGGCCTGAACTCGGGGACTTGAGCCCTTCCTGGGCTGAACTGCAGATCAGGAGCCCTCACTGGGCTGGACTGGGGATCAGGAGCCCTCACTGGGCTGGACTGGGGATCAGGAGCCTCTCCTGGGCTCGACTCGGGAGCTGGAGCCTCTCCTGGGCTCGACTCGGGAATGGAAGTGCGCTTACGTGGGGCTGGCAGAGGAGGACGCTGCCGAGGTGCGGGCTCTGGAGGGCGCTCTGGAAGCACGGACACTTGGGGGGCGCTCTGGAAGCGCGGAGACAGGAAGGCGCCTTCATGGCGCAGGCACTGGAGGGCGCTCTGAAAGCGCGGACACTTGGGGGCGCTCTGGAAGCGCGGAGATAGGGAGGCGCCTTCATGGTGCAGGCACTAGGGGGCGCTCTGGAAGCACGGACACTTGGGGGCGCTCTGGAAGCGCGGAGATTGGGCGAGGAAGAGCCGCGGACGGCGGTAGGCGAGGAAAAGCCACGGACGGCAGCGGGCTCGGCAGCCAAATTAGGCTGAAATCCCTCGATCGGGCTGGGACCAGCCGCAGACAGCGGCGGCCCTGAACGGCAGCCTCTATGGTGGGATCGGTATTGGTCCGGTCTTCTGTCACCGATATGCAGGCGAGGAGACACAAAGGTAAGTGAAACACAGGATGGTTTATTGACAGGTTGAATGCAGATCGTGAGGAGAGGATGCCAGGTGAGAATCTTGGAAATAGTAACAGTTCAATGGGTCTTAGCTGTTGACTGAATGCGAGTCTCTTTGCAGGATCAATGGAGAGCAGGAGCCAGGAACAGGGGATTCTTAGACGGAGTATCGCAGGAGGATCGTTGGAGAGCTGAAATGTAAGTGCACAAAGGGTCTGGGAACTGTTCGGGGTTGTGAATGGTAGACCGGACGATGAGAGTCTGAACGGAGCGTGTATTTAAAGAAGAGGTGATAAGTGGCTGCAGGTGCAGGTGATCAGCAATACAGGTGATGGTGATCTTGGGTGCGCTGGGGCTGATGACCGGTAACTAAGATTCATACTGATGACAGTACTTACATCAGAAATAATGAATTGTTTGGTACAATGTGCTTATTGTGCTCATGCAGTACTGCAAATCACTTTTGCTGCTATTGAGATGGCATAAAAACAACAACAACAACAAAAAAAACAATGGTTAAAGTTAGGGACAGATTTGGTGCTATGTTTAGGTTTAAGGGGGATTTAGGGTAGGGGTCAACAGCGTAATTATAGATACAACTACAGAAATTAATTACAGAAGTAATTGCAGGAAGGTATTTTTAAAAATAATTACAATGTAAAAAACATATGTATACAATCAATGCATTACGTCAAATGATTCATTCAAATGTGAATACATAGTAGTTAAAGACACTTAAGTGGGTCCAAATATTTTATAGCTATTTCAGAGAGATACTGGTATTAAAGAAATATATTAATTTCCTGATAACAAAATCCTGTATCTTATTCTCTTTAATCCATTCTCTCTCTGCTTTGCATTGGCTGGTGACCTGTGGCATCAGATGGCCTACTATTGATTGGTCTATGTTTGGCTCGCTGTGATCTCTTTAGGTTTTGAGATCTTTGTGCCCTTTTTAACTGACACAAGATAACTTTGATGTTTGCAAATATTCTCTCCTAATGGCAAAGGTGGAATGTCTGATGTCAGATCAGTTCTTGAGAGGGCAGAGTGGCTAGAACACAAATGGTGTTTGAAAAGATTAAATTACCACAAAAAACACTGTAAACATGTTTGATCTTCCTTGATTCCCCTTTCTATGCCTGCTACAAGAATACTTTTTGTACGCAAAGAAAATAAAAATTATGACTTTATTCAACAATTCGTCTCCGAGGAGTCACCGTGGCGCCATTTCGTAGAGTACCCGCTGGACGCAAACTGCGTACGCTGTTCTGTGTCAGCTGCACCACACAGATATGTTTTCTACGTTTATTTACGCTTTGATCTGAATGAAAACAGTGTATCCGTGTGGTGTGACTGACACAGAACAGCATACGTAGTTTGTGTTCAGCAGATACTCTCCAAAATGGCACTACGGTGACGCGGAGGAGACGAATAGTTGAATAAAGTCGTAATTTTTATTTTCTTTGCGTACAAAATGTATTCTCGTCGTTTCATAACATTCAGATTGAACCACTGAAGGCAGATGGACTATTTTGACAATGTCATAACATTCATACTTTTCTGGGTCTTGACAGTGTTATTTACTTGGCAATGGGACAGTCACAAGCCTCCCGTTTTCATCCAAAATATCTTAAATTGTGTTCAGAAGACGAACAAGGCTTTTACGATATGGGGGTAAGAGATTAATGACAAAATTTTCATTTTGGGGTGGAGTAACCCTTTAATTGTATTGAATGTGCACTTGTATTTTTTTATATAATATATACTTGCAGATAATATAATATTAATTAAATAAAAGGTGACATGAGTGTACGGAAGTCAGAGCACGCTTTCATGATTTTGTGAGTGTTATTAGGGCACTATATTGTAGCATATTTAGCTCAAAAGGGAAATGTATATAAATAATTACAATTAATTATGATTAATTACAATTATTTATATCGGCTGACAGTAATAACTGTAGCAGAATTAAATTGCCATCAACTGATCTGTTCGTCCAGCGAACATTCAGTGTAAGTTCATATCAACTCTAAGAAAGGATATTTCCGTAGCCACAGAAAATACTTTCCTATTATTGCATTAGAGCATGCAGCGAGGGTCAAAATTGTAAAGAGACATTAATTTGCAAGGCAGAACAAGAAACTCATGTAATTTGTGCACACAACTTTTATTAACTAAACGCTAACACACATAACTAATCTAAACAGACAAACGAATAAACATACACTCATGCGTACATACAAAGGGGAGCTAAAGTGGATGAATGAAGCCATTAGAGAAAACAGAGAATGCAGTTATAATGCAGTCTATAGCTTATACTAAACCTCTGTTTCATTTAGTTAAATGTACGATACTTGCATTGCCTTGGTCGTTGACGAGTGTCCGGAATACAGTCTCGGATGAAAGTCTTGATGGTTTTAAGGTTTTGGACTCGCGATCACGTTCTTCCGGGTTGAAGAGTGATGAATTCCAAAGATGTCCTGACTCGATGGTGATTGGGAGTTTCTTCCCAGGTAGAAAGTGAAAAAGAGCTAAGAAAGAGATCTGCTGAGATCTGAGGATCTTTGGTTGAATGGAAAGTCAAGGCCGCAAGGCCTGGCGCAAAAACTTAAGGGTTGCTGAGGAGCTCACATCCTTTTCATCCTCTTAGGATCTAAAAGAACCACAGACTGGCTGTGTTGAGGCCTGCCAGGAGCGGTAACGCCGGCCCTGGGACTTAGCAACCAGAAGATGGAGAGGGGATGGGAGACGAGTGAAGAGACTAAAAGCAAAGCGGATCACTGAAGTGAGGCCTTTTAAATCCTATGGAGATCACACCCCTGGGGGGTCAAAGAGCCAATGGTGACTTTCACTTTTGGAGGGAAAGTTTACGACTCTTTGTCTCCAAGCATGGTAATTTCATATGTAACTGGATCGAAGTTGATATACAAACTAGTAAAGATTCTTAGAACACTAATATGTTGCATAGGTATCATTATATAATATACCCTCTCAATTAGATCATCTGAAGACGAATTGATAGAGACCAAACATGGTATAAATGAGGTGATATTAACTAGTGATCTATCATAAGCATGCATAAAACAGTATACAATACACAAGAACATATACAAGAACAGTAATAAGATACACAATGAACTGAAGGATATGTGTGTTCATTCAAAGAAAGGTTTTTCTATGAATTAATTAGAGAAGATTCCATTTTTATGGGCATTATGTATATTTTCTAAGGGGAAATGAAGTGTGAGTTGCTCGGCCCGCATTCCTTTGAGCAATAAAACTAGTGTTATCAGATTGGTTGCCATGAAACCTGTCACGAACGCTGGAGCCAGGAACGAGGAGACACGGCAAATTCACAAACTGAGAGTCTTTAATAATCCATCTAGGGAACATAGAGCACATGAAGACATTCAAAGACCGACAAACACTAACTGAAAGGACTGGGGCTTATAAAGACAGGACAATCAAGGAACTAAGGAGACACACCTGGAAACAAATTAACAATCATACTGGGGAGAAACTGGGTCACAGGGAACACATGGGGAGCAAAAACCACAACAAAACAGTCCAGGGGCGTGACATTACTCCCCCCTCCCGGAAGGTGCGTCCTCGCACCGTGGAACAACAGAGGGGGGGGGGGGGGGGGGGGGGGCAGGGAGGAGACAGGAGGGACTCGGAGCAGGAGGAGCCTGGCAGGACCCAGGCCACAGCCATGATGATGGCCCACGGTGGAGCCGACGGAGGGAGGAGCCATGGAGGAGGAATGGCCGCCGACGGAGGGAGGAGCCATGGAGGAGGAATGGCCGCCGACTCCAGGGGGCCGACCAACGGAGGCGGAGCAGGTGGAGGAGGAGCCCGAGGTGGAGACGGAGAGCCGACGAGCCAGAGTGATGCCGAGGATCCGGGGGGCCACGGTGGAGCTGAGAGCTCTGGCGACCGAGGCAGAGGCGGAGCTCCGGAGATCCGCGGCGGAGCCAGAACGACTGAGGACCAAGGTGGAGCTGGAGGGAGGAAGGAGCCCAACGGAGCCGGTGGGACGGAGTGACGAGGCGCAGCCAGAGGAGAGGAGTCCCGAGGCGATGGCGGGTCGACGCCCGACCAAGGCGGAGCCGGAGGGACGAGGGAGCCTGGTGGAGCTGGTGGATCGATGGATGACGGTGGAGGCGAGGGAGCTAGGAGCCGAGGTGGAGCCGCTGGGTCTACGGGCCGAGGTGGAGTCTGGGCCTCGGAGGCTGGAGGTGGAGGTGAGGGATTCTCCAGCCACGGCGATGGAGGATGGCAGACCCGCGGAGCTCGCACCGCATTGATGGAGGACTGAGGGCGAGCAGAGGGGCTGCCAGACGACAGCAGTGGAGGAGGCAGGAGTGGGTGGGAGGGCGGGCAATTGAGAGCCTCCGGGCTTCCAGGGGTTAACTCAGGAATGGGAGCCGACACTGTGGGGCGCTCTGGAGGCGCGGGTTCTGGAGGACGCTTTCGGGAAGCGGGCACAGGGGGGCGCTCGGGAGGAGCGGAGCTGGCTGGAACCAGTGGAGACGGAGAGAGGATAGGGGAAGCGTCGACCTCCAGATCATGTTCCCAGTCCAACAGATCCCCTTCAAAGTCTAGCAGCCCCAGATGTATCAATTGCTCACCCTCAGCCGCGGTGCAGGGGGCGGAGCTCCACTCCGCGCTCACACCGTCCACGGCTGGCTCCCTCGTGATGGGCACTGTCGCCAGCTCTCGCACCTGATCTGACGTGTTGGGCTCAACTTCCAGGACGATCTTCCGCTCAGTCGCTCGGCTTGGCGCTGGCTCGTGGATCGTAGCGGGAAATGGCTCTCTGTCATCGGTGGGCTCGTGCTGGTGCTCCGCACTGCGGGGAGTTGGTGGGCTGGGCTCTGGGTCAGGAGTGGCACTGGCGAGATCCCCCTCGGCACAGACGGTGAACGAGGATCCGTGCCTCGCCAGTGTCCACTCCACGAAGGTGGCGAAATCCTCTCGAGGACCATCCTCGGACGACAGCGCTCTGCACGCGGTGTTCAAGCTTGCATTATAGAATGCGCAGAGCGCGCCGTCCGGGTAGCTGGTGGCGTTAGCTAACATCAGGAACAGTCGTGTATGGTCCTCGAGAGATCGGTCCTCCTGCTCCAGCAGGAGGAGGAGGAATTCGGGCCGGATGTAGGGATCCATGGGGCCACACAACGGAAACAAAAACAATGATAGAAAACGGAAAACAAAACGGAGGGTGGACACGGAGGTAACTGTGTCAGTCGGTCTTTCTGTCACGAACGCTGGAGCCAGGAACGAGGAGACACGGCAAATTCACAAACTGAGAGTCTTTAATAATCCATCTAGGGAACATAGAGCACATGAAGACATTCAAAGACTGACAAACACTAACTGAAAGGACTGGGGCTTATAAAGACAGGACAATCAAGGAACTAAGGAGACACACCTGGAAACAAATTAACAATCATACTGGGGAGAAACTGGGTCACAGGGAACACATGGGCAGCAAAAACCACAACAAAACAGTCCAGGGGCGTGACAGAACCAGAGGCCTGTTCTGCCTTTCTGAGGTGTTAGATGCATTTCGGGGGAAGAGTCCACAGACTCTCATAGTTGGCCCTTTGGTTGGGTGAGGGGGCATTAGAGATTATTTGTTAAATATAACAAATAGTTGTGTGTCTGATTGGTGCAAATGCTACAATATATATAAACACATTTTTAAAGACGTACACATATTTTGACATGTTACTGTAGATGTAGTGTTACTTCATATTACATTTAAAGTTCATGTATTTTAAAGGTGCTAAGTTGCAACTTAATCTTTACAAATGTGTAAATACAAATATTTAAAAATTTAAATACATGACATATAGTTTCAATAGCAATGATATTAAAATATGTTTTAGTACCATAATCAGCAGTGAACACTTTAATTATAAATTTGCATATAAAGATGCATTAAGTATTCCAACTTAAGTGGGTCAAAAAAGCACTATTAATTAAAGGTGCCATAGAATGGAAAACATCTCGGGTTCCGCATGTAACCATGATTCCACGAGAGGGAACGAGAAGCTGCGCCCTAGTGGACACTCTGGGGAATGCTGCCCGCATGACCGGTGTCTGAAGCATGTGTAAAACAACTCCAATCCTATTGGTCCAAGCTAGGAACACAGCTATCCTCAGATAGCTATGCTCTGTGAGCAATAGTAGCCGGTATACATAAGACCACTGAAGAGGCTGGAAGCCTAGAGGAGCTGAAAGATTGTTACAAACAATCCCAGCTAGAACACAGCTATCCACAGATAGCTATATCCAAAGGGTCTAATGAAATGAACCTTTCCTAAGAGCTGCCCAGACCAAGGGAATGGCTATCTACTTAAAACCCTGCAGGGGAGAAGCACTGTCAGGAAGACTGCTAATTAAAATCCCTAAGAAGGGGAGCAGTCACTGAGTTAGCACATAGCTATCCTCAGAAACTATATACCTAGGAAGGGGCTACCCGACGGGACCAAAACACTAATAAGCTATCGTTACTAGATAGACAGGTGAACCTTCCCGCAAAGCTGCCCAGACCAAGGGAATGGCTATCTACTTAAAACCCCAAAGGGGAGAAGCACTGTCAAGGGCTCAGGAAGACCACTACTTAAAATCCCTAAGAAGGGAAGCAATCACTGAGCTAGCACATAGATAATCCTCAGATAGCTATGTACCTAGGAAGGCTACCGGAAGGGGCCGACTGAGATTACCCAGACCACAAAGAGTGGGCTGTCTACTTAAAGGGGTCATATGACATTGCTAAAAAAAACATTATTTTGTGTATTTGGTGTAATGCAATGTGTTTATGCGGTTTAAGGTTCAAAAAACACATTTTCCACATACTGTACATTATTGTTGCTCCTCTATGCCCTGCCTTTCTGAATCGATTTTTACAAAGCTCATCGTTCTGAGAAGTGAGGCATGCTCTGATTGGCCAGCTATCCAGTGCGTTGTGATTGGCCAAATATCTCAAGTGTGAGACGGAAATGTTATGTCCCTTACCGTATTGTGATGCAGTGTCTCGGCGCGACGACTCAAAAACAATAAAACCCATTACAAATGAGGCATTTGTTGCATCCAGTGGGGACTTGAGCCGTATTCGGATGGGACTAGTTTTACAGGGGGTCGTTAGAGAAATTTGTGTTTCACAGATGTACTTGGTGATTTTAATTCCGTCTGAATCTGCCATGTCTGTGTTTTTCTCACACAACCTCTGTAATAATTCCAGAGCAAATTACCTACTGTTTTTCAGCAAACTCAGTGATCCTCTGAGAAAACTAATCCCGTCCGAATGCGATGTCTGTGATTACCGGTGATATATTTTTTTTTCACAACGCGTTTCCTTGTGTGTTTTGGCCAACGTGAATTACCGTAGACACTCTTACTGCACGCACATTTGATATATTTGCAAAAAAACAATAACAATAATAAAATCAAGAGCCAGATCACGTAAACTGTTAAGACTGGCTATTGTAATATCAGCAAAATTACTCGCATTCATTTCTGCACTCAATTACATAATGTTTTAATTGCATATGTAAGCCTACCTTTATGAAAATTAAACATGGGTTTACTACAAATAAATAACTAAAGTAAAACTAAAGTAACCACACATTAACATGGTTTTGCTATACTAGCCATATAGCTTCACCATGGTATTTGTAGTAAAACTGTGATTATACTAATGGTAATCAATCCGAATGACTATACGCAATGCACGCATACAGAGCGCGTGATCTCTGAAATGCCCAGGTGTACAAAACAGACCCTCCCACCTCTGTAATAAACACAGAGATGTTAGTCCCGTCCGAATTGGTACATGAAAATCGCAGACGTCAGGTGATAAGAATCGAAACTCAAACGTAGTTTAGAAAACTAGGCCCGTCCGAATAGGGCTATAATTACTGATTATAATGAATTATACTGTCTTTTTACGTGTCGCGTTGCATCGCGCTGCGTAAACATTACCATGTCTGCATTTGTGATCGGAGAAACGACAAACAACAAGCACTACTCTACACTGCTCAAAACTCGCGTTTGAATAGTCAGTGGCAAATTCTTTAAACATGAAAATATACTTACAGACTGTGAGTCAGAAGCGCCAGACTGTCCTTGCAAAGTTGGAATTGCCCCACTTTATAGAAACAGCCTTTGAACATAGCTGGCAGGCTACTTCCAGGTTTAGGAAATAGTCCTCTGTTAAAATGCAATGCCCACACTCGAATATTTGGGTTGAACTGTTCTGGAACAGTGTTGTAAATACAACTTAACCACTGATTTCTAGTCGTGTCCTCTTTTGGAAGCCCAAACAAAGTAGTTTCGCTTTCACAACGAAACACAGCATCTCCATGACATGGCGCTGGCGGCAGCAACAACACTACAGTGAGAATAAAAGTCCCGCCCTCTTTCTTTGCGTATACATTTGGGCGGTGTTTTGCAAATCTCCCCACACTGTGATGTAGACATGTGGGGGCGTGTTTGAATGAGCCGTTTTAGGTGGGTGTGGTCGAATCGTAACTTTTATAAAGAATATCTCTTGGGTTTTGAGAGTTTAGTCTTTGCAACTTCAGGGATCTTATCTATGCACAAACAGCTTGTAACACTCCAAAGAGAAAGAAACACTTGAAATTGCATCATATGACCCCTTTAAAACCCTAGCAGGGGAGACAGCACAGTCTAAGTAAGGGCTCAAGGCGACCGCTACTTAAAACCCTAAGAAAGGGAGCAATCACTGAGCCATCAAACAGCAAGTCCCACACAGCTAGACTAAATAACCAGGTAAACCCTCCTATAAGGCTGGCCAGACCACAGAGTGGGCTATCTACTTACAACCATAACAGGGGAGATAGCACCGTCTAGGAAAGGGTTCAGGAAGACCACTACTTAAAATCCCTAAGAAGGGAAGCAGTCACTGAGCTAGCACATAGATATCCTCAGATAGCTATGTACCTAGGAAGGCCACCAGAGGGGGACAGACTGAGACTACCCAGACCACCGAGAGTGGGCTGTCTACTTAAAACCCTAGCAGGGGAGACAGCACTGTCTAGGTAAGGGCTCAAGGAGACCACTATTTAAAAACCCTAGGTAGGGGAGCAATCACCGAGCTAGCCCATGGTTATCCTCAGATAGCTAGGCTGTAAGAAAAAGGGAACCATTGCAATTGCCAAGACCACCAGCAGTGGGCTCTCTAATTATAGACCCCAAAAAGGGAGACAACATTATCTAGGCAGGGCTCAATGAGCTAGAACATAGTTAACCTCAGATAGCTATGTTTCCGGGAAAGGGCAAGGTAAAACACAGCTAGCCTCAGATAGCTGTATTCTAGTAAGCCTGTCCTGCCATAACAATGGCTGAAATATAACCATCCTCAGATGGCTATAGTAAGGAGGTCCCCAATCAGTGTCAGTCCCACAGTAGGCTAGTAAGCACTGCATATTGACCAGAGGCTCACAAGAGGGAGATCCAGACCATAGTAAAGGATTCGCTAAAGAGCAAATGCATAAAATACCATTAGTTCAAGATCAAAGCCTAATGCAAGCATGGCCATAACACTACACTGTAAAAAGTGATAAGTTGACAACTTAAAACTGAGGAAACCCGCTTCCTCAAGGAAACCCGTTTCCTCTCTCAGGGTATCATTTACCCTGGGAGAGTAAATAATAATTTTAAAAAAGAGTTAAGTTAACTTGACAATTCACTTAACATTTTTTTTTAATTATTATTTACTTAATAATTTTAAGGCAATGGTTTCCGCATTTTTTTTTTTTTAAAGTTAAGTCAACTTATCACTTTTTACAGTGTAGGTGGCTGGACACAGCTATCCTCAAATAGCATTTCCCTCAGATAAGGCTGAAGTTGCAAAGACTTCAGAGGTTACCCGAGAGAACTTGTGCCAAAGGGAACCCAACTTAGTCATAAACGCCAGGCTAGAACATAGCTGCCCCCAGACTGCTATATTCCAGAGCAAAGCAAGCTTGAGCTGGAGCATAACCATCCGCAGACAGCTACACTCTGAGCAGAGTAAAAATCTACTCAGCCCAAACCTACTAAACGGGATTCAGAGGGACCGCCCACTTAAAAATGCCTAGAAGCCTGGGGAGGCAGCCACTCCTAAACCCATCCGGCTTAACACAGGACGGAACATTCCCCATAACCACTCTAGGTCAATGAAACACCCTGTGAGAGAAGCTCACAAGCTCTCTCCACAGAGCTTTCAATATATCCACGCCCAGCGAGGCTCTCTACACACAATAACATGCATATTAGAGAGGCAGAGCTGAGCTGAATATAGCTCCGCCCATGATCTCGCAATCTAGCACTCTCTGAGCTAAAAACAATTCAGTGCCCACACTTCATCGTTATGGCAACACGAGCATTACCCGCAGCGAAAGTATTATCCGCGGCATCAGGCAACCCGATGTAAAGGGTATGCAGACACCGCAGATCAAAGCAATCTCCGTGAGCTTGAGATAAAACCGTGCCGCAGCAACGGCCCAAGACACAAACGCTTTGCCCCGCATTCCTCGGGAATAGGAACAAGTGCGAGCGTAGCGATATCATTGTGACTCATCACAATGGAGCACGTAGACGCCGAGACAAAGACTGAAAATTCAGAATATGCCCTCAAGTATTAGAATTCAAACATGGAGGCACACATTCCTTAAAGCACTGCTCGACTCACCAGGATGATGCTTCACACATGAACAAACAGACGACTCCGAAGACAACAAAAGTTGGTGACGTATTCAGCAGGTGCCCTTTTATACTTTCGGGTACCCGCCTATAACGTCACGGGCCACGTGGACCAATAGGATTGGAGTTGTTTTACACATGCTTCAGACACCGGTCAGACACCTAGAAGGGGAACTGTATTTACCTTGGCATAGCTGAATAATAACAGTTCTGTACATGGAAATGACATACCGTGAGCCTCAAACACCATTGTTTCCTCCTTCTTATGTAAATCTCGTGCAAGCAAAAGAACTCTGAAAAATGGATGAATCAGAACATAACACGACTGTGAAGTTACAGTCGAGATCACTAATATGTACGCCCCCAACATTTGCATATACCCGCCCATGTTCTAGGCCAGCCACCAGCCGAACCTGCACAGCCGAATCATCAGAAGTTCTGCAGGTATTGTGAAGAAACAAGCAAGGATAATAGCGAAAATGGCAGATCATGGAAATAAATGTTATGTTCCAGGCTGTGCAGGGGATGTGAAGTGCAGGGATGGGTTGGTGTCTGTATTCAGAAAGGCACGGAAAGCAAATAACACGTTCTAATAAACTAATGCGAGCCACTAAAGGGACATGGTTAGCTCCTTTCTAGTGGTAGCCTGTTACATTACAGTACATAAGATTTCACTTACCACATAAACAGAGTAAGGAGAGATGACTGAGGATGATGGCGAATGATTTACAGATCCTGAGCACCACTGACAAGCATCTGATCTTGTAAAATGTGTGGTAAGTACTGCTGCTCCATAGTATAAACAGAGTATGTGCGATTGTGAATCTCGAAAATGAAAGTGAAACTAAAAAGCAATTGTGCATTCGAAAGCAGTTTCAATGCCCCGCATATTAATAGCAGCTCCCTGATCCCTGCATTTTATTTACAGTATAATTACCTAACGATATAACTGTGCGAGAAAATATTGAAATATATATTTTCCCTGTGTTTCCTTCATGCTGTGTGAGCTACTGAAATGAGCAGCACTGTGAATCAGAGCAGAGCTCAACATTATTATTCATGACCGTTCCAAATAAGGTAATAACAGACCGTTTCATTTTAGGGACAAATCCTAGGGTTTTAAATGGACATGTAAAACCGTTTCTGGAGAAATTTTGCCCTTACCTAAGCCACATACCTTCTATGTAGATATCAGAGAACAATTTAAAATATTGTATTAATGCATTCTATGGCACCTTTAACTAATTTCATTAAATATAAATTTAAACTATAATATACTTTCATTTCATTTTAATTTGCAATTAATTGTCGGATAACATACTGCTTATACTTTAATATATTCTTTTAAAGAATAAAATTCATGTAATAGTAATAAGTACACACAAAGTAATAAGTGTACATCTTTTTCACAAGGGAATGATCCAGGTGGAGGCTTTACCCAAGTAAAAATACCTGAACAAAGCTGTTAACACTCACAGATGGTGTACAGTGGCTACGACATCTACCAGCAGTGGCTAACTGGGTCATGCTAACCAGGCAAACCTTGACCCTTGACATTACCTGTCACAATGCCTAAATTATATTGAAGACCACATCTATCTGGAGTCATTATTACACTAAACTTTTGTATTTAATAATGACTGCTGTATTTAACTGCTTAAAAACAGAACAAATTGTCAGCACAAGGCGTCAAACACTCTATCAAACCAGCCCAAATCAGCGCTAAACTGGAGCCTCTCAGTTTGAACGAAAATGGTCCAAATTACCGTTGTCTTGTGTACTTTATAAGACAGACAGGTCAGGCCTAAAATCTATTTCCTGAAGTCCAAATTAAACCCACATACACACTTGCATATACGAAACACTAGCTCCAAAATTAAACCTCTTCCACTTCCTTCTGTGTTCAAATGACTGAAATGCACCCTGCCTAGCCTCCCCCGCTCCATCTTGTCTATCTTTATTTTTCTCTATTCTGGTGCTTTTCTGTAGCAAACACACATACACAGACGTCGCTGTGGCCTTGGTCCAGCATCGCTACCTCTCAGCAAATTACCTCTGATTACTGAAAGAGCCAGTGCGCAATCAATACACTCAGCCAAGGAGAAAATCTCTCCCTCTCTCCTTTCTTTCGTTTGTCTCTATGGTCACCCTTTTGCCCTCTTATTTCTCATGTTTCAATAGGTCATAAGCAGGACCAGATGTAATCTGCAGACTCCCCACAAATGCATTTTCAGTGCTGCATTTCTGGAAAAATAAGCAAAGTTCTATACATGTTCAAACTGAAGCACTGACCTATATTCACATTAGTGGTGGAGCAGTATTTGTTATTTGCAGTAAGTTTAAAATTTAACTTGCCTTTATTTTTTAATTTTTTTTAATGCATGTTACTGTTCGTACTGTGAAAAACATTTTTTTTTTTTTTATTCAGAATGTCATAACCTGTTCTTGCTTTGATATGTCTCCTCTCTGGTGATGTGTGCAAAGCAACACTGCAGAGTTAAACGGGTCATCGGATGGCCATTTTTCACGAGTTGATATGCTTCTTTAGGGTCTTAATGAAAAGTCTATAACATACTTTGGTTAAAATTTCTCAATGGTAATGTAAAACAAAACCCTTTTTACCTTGTCAAATCAGCTGTTTTCAGCAAGCTGTTTTAGTGCATGTTCCTTTAAATGCGAATGAGCTCTTCTCACCCCGCTCCTCTCTTCTGTGGGGTGAGGAGCCGTTCTCATGAGACTGTTTACTTTAGCCACCTAACTTGCTAACTAGCATGTTATTATGAATGGCGATTTGCAATGATTCATGAAAGAACCTTATACTCACTTCTTCTGTAGGTGAGGCTGGATCATGAATGATTCGCGCGCACATAAACACATTTAGGCAGATAGTCAGGTAATCAGGTAACCATTGCGTCTTCAGCGCAGTGAAAAAAACAACAACAACAAAAAACATTTCAGATCAAACAACTTGTAAAAGTGCATGCCGCATACGATGACCCCTTTAAGCCAGTCACATTCAGATATGCCTCCATTCAGTGTAGGGCTGCAACAAACGATTATTTTGATAATCGATTAATCTAACGATTATTAGAACGATTAATCGACTAATCATCGATTATTTCACTGATTAATCAATAGACTTTGATTGATTATTCAGCTTTTGTAATTAGTTAAAATATTGAGTTATACATATTCTAACAAATAAATAAAAGGTAATCACTTCAGCTTTTGAAAATCATACGTGACCCTGGACCACAAAACCAGTCTTAAGTGTCAATTTTTTTTTAAATTGAGATTTATAATAAATAAGCTTTCCATTGATTGTATGGTTTGTTAGGATAGGACAATATTTGATTGAGATACAACTATTTGAAAATCTTGAACCTGAGGGTGCAAAAAAATTTTAATATTGAGAAAATCGCCTTTAAAGTTGTCCAAATGAAGTTCTTAGCAATGCGTATTACTAATCAAAAATTAAGCTTAAATGGAACATGATATTTACTTAATATCCTAATGATTTTTGGCATAAAAGAAATATTGATCATTTTGACCCATAGAATGTACTGTTGGCTATTGTTACAAATATACTTGTGCAACTTATGACTGGTTTTGTGCTCCAGGGTCACACATGTAATTAATTAACATTATTACACAATAAATTGCTACCACTTTAAAATAAAGTTTCATTAGTTAAAATTAGTTGACTACATTAGTTAACATGCTCTAATAATGAACAATACTTCTACAGCATTTATTAATCTTAGTTAATGTTCATTTCAGCATTTACTAATGCATTATTAAAATCACAAGTTGTGTTTGTTTACATTAGTTAATGCACTGTGAATTAATGTGGTTTTTTTTTTAACTCTAAGATGGCGCCGCAGATGGCAGCTACTGTGCTTTGCTCTTCAGTGTTTGTACTGTTTTTGTTCGTTTTTCCTGTTTTTTGTTTCTCAAACACCATCAGTTTTACTAGGGATGATCTGCTGAACATTCGGCAGAACACACCACAAAATCTTTTACCGATTTTTGATTATTCGGACGTTTTGCTGGACATTGTTGTTGGCGGAGCCGTAGCTCTGGTCAAACGCTTCAGGACGCGCAGACGGGGGAAGCGAGCCTGCGCGCTCGTGAAGCTCAGACAGCACGGATTTAGAACGGCGTTGCCTAGCATCCATCTGGCGAATCTCCGCTCTCTACCCAACAAAACGGACGAACTCCTTCTGCTCTCCCGGACAAACAGGGACTTTTCAAACTCTGCTGCTCTGTGTTTCACAGAAACCTGGCTGAACGACGCCATTCCGGACAGCGCGTTACATCTTCTGAGCTTTCAGCTGTTTAGAGCGGATCGAGAGGCAGAATCAACGTTCTGGCTCGTTCATTCTGGTGAGTGTTTACATTCCTCCGCAAGCGCACGTGAGCTCAGCTTTACAGAAACTCGCTGATATGATCACAGAGACTGAGCAACAACACCCGGACTCTGTTTTAATCATTCTCGGGGACTTTAATAAAGCAAATCTCTCCCGTGAACTGCCAAAATACAGACAGCATGTTACATGTCCCACCAGAGACAGTAATATACTGGATCACTGCTACACAGCGATAAAGGACGCATATCACTCTGTCCCACGGGCAGCTTTAGGACTCTCTGATCAATGTTTGGTTCATCTTATACCGACCTACAGGCAGAAACTCAAATCTGGAAAACCTGTATTAAGAACTGTTAAAAGATGGACTAATGAAACAGAGTGGGCTTTACAAGCCTGTTTCTCTCTCACTGATTGGACTGTTTTTGAAGCTGCCGCAAATGATCTGGATGAGCTCACAGAGACTGTAACATCTTATATCAGTTTCTGTGAGGATATGTGCATTCCTACCAATACTCATCTAACTTACAACAACGACAAACCATGGTTCACTGCAAAACTCAGACAGCTCCGTCAGGCCAAAGAAGATGCTTACAGAAAGGGGGATAAAGTCTTGTATAAACAGGCCAAATACACACTGGAAAAGGAGATCAGAGGCAAAGAGGAATTATTCCGGCAAGCTAAGGAAAAAATTCTCTTCCAGTGATTCTGCTTCAGTGTGGAAAGGTATGAAAGAAATCACCAGTTACAAGTCACCATCCCCCAGCACTCTGGAGAATCAACAACTGGCAGACGATCTGAATGAGTTCTATTGCAGGTTTGAAAAAACACCCCACACCTGCCCTGAACACCTCTCCACACAACCGTTCACACCTCCAGCAACCCCCGTCTCCCCCACACCTGCAATTCAGATCAGCGAAGATGAGGTGCGCCAGGTCTTCAGGAAGAACAAAAGAAGGAAAGCACCAGACCCAGACGGTGTGTCGCCAGCCTGCCTAAAAATCTGTGCTGACCAGCTGGCCCCCATCTTCACACAGATCTTCAACAGATCTCTGGAGCTGTGCGAAGTCCCCTCATGCTTCAAACGCTCCACCATCATCCCCGTCCCAAAGAAACCCAAAATTACTGGACTTAATGACTACAGACCTGTGGCTCTAACATCTGTGGTCATGAAGTCATTTGAAAGACTGGTTTTGGCTTATCTGAAGTCCTCCACTGGACCCTTACTGGACCCCCTGCAGTTTGCCTACAGAGCAAACAGGTCTGTGGATGATGCAGTCAACATGGGACTGCACTTCATCCTGCAGCATCTGGACAGACCAGGGACTTATGTGAGGATCCTGTTCGTAGACTTCAGCTCCGCTTTTAACACCATCATCCCGGACACCCTTCAGAACAAACTAACTCAGCTCTCCGTCCCCACCTCCGTCTGTCAGTGGATCACCAGCTTCCTGACAGACAGGCAGCAGCTAGTGAGGCTGGGAAAATACACATCCAGCACTCGTACGATCAGCACTGGAGCTCCTCAGGGCTGTGTTCTCTCCCCACTGCTCTTCTCCCTGTACACTAACGACTGCACCTCTAAAGACCCCTCTGTCAAGCTCCTGAAGTTTGCAGACGACACCACACTGATCGGCCTCATCCAGGACGGTGACGAGTCTGCCTACAGACAGGAGGTTAAGGAGCTGGCTGTCTGGTGCAGTCTTAACAACCTGGAGCTCAACACGCTCAAAACTGTGGACATGATCGTGGACTTCAGGAGGAACCCCTCTGCACTCCCCCCACTCACCATCATGAACAGCACTGTGACTGCTGTGGAGTCATTCAGATTCCTGGGCACCACCATCTCCCAGGACCTGAAGTGGGACAATCACATAGACGCCATTGTGAAAAAGGCCCAGCAGAGGTTGTACTTCCTTCGCCAGCTGAGGAAGTTCAACCTGCCACAGGACTTGCTGAATCAGTTCTACTCCGCCATCATTGAATCCGTCCTCTGCACTTCAATAACTGTCTGGTTCAGCTCAGCTACCAAATCTGACCTCAGAAGACTACAGAGGGTAGTCCGGACTGCTGAGCGAATCATTGGTACAACCCTCCCCACTCTCCAAGAACTGTACTCATCCAGAGTGAGCAAAAGGGCTGGCAAAATCACTCTGGACCCCTCACATCCAGCACACTCCCTCTTTGAACTGTTACCGTCTGGTCGACGCTACAGAGCTCTGAGCACCAGAACGACCAGACACTCGAACAGTTTCTTCCCTCAGGCAATCCATCTTATGAACACTTGACATTAAAAGTGGAACACACAACACTATTATACATTATTTATTCAACACACATACTTATTTTTTCATTTCAGATTTGCACATATTAGACCTGTACACCATAATTGTCTATATTATATATTGTGTTTTTGCTATTTGTACATTGCCTATTTGTATATTATTCTTTTATTTTCTGTGTCCTGTCCTGTTGCTGTCTTTCTGTTGCACTGTAGAGCTTCTGTCACAAAAACAAATTCCTCGTATGTGTAAGCATACCTGGCCAATAAAGCTCATTCTGATTCTGATTCTGAATATGAACTAACAATGAACGACTGTATTTATTAAATAACATTAACAAAGATTAATAGTGTAATAACTGTATTGTTCATTCATGTTAGGTAATACATTATAACACCTTACTGTAAAAGCATTACCAATTAATTTATATAAATAGATATATTTGGCACACAAAATGAGATGACAGAGAAACTCTCTTAATCACCATTAATTAGCTATATGAAAAAATAACTGAATGACACATTCTGCCTAACATCTCATTTTGTAAGTCATATGGATAAGAAACAAAATAAAGGTAAGTGATAAGATGCTTTATATTTTGATAAACTATTTTATTCACAACATATATCTCTCTTAAAATACCTTATAAGGTTATGATAAGCAAACAGTCCTGAGAAAGATCAAGCTTTGATCTTTGCAAACCAAACTATCACTTTAATTAATTTATTTCCCCAATAAAAAGATTTTATCATTAGCTAGCTCAAGCAAAGCGACGCTAACTAAACTGCTTGATTTAAGGCTATCTCTTGCATAAAGTACTATATAAATAAACGTGATGTGACTGCTTTACTGAAGTACCGAACTGAAGAGCTCATGCAAACATCACTTTCTCACCGCTGTCAGTTTTTGTTGTTTAAACTGTTGTTTTGTTTGTTGTTTATTGCGTTATTGAGAAGAAAACGCTGTGCTCTAAAGCGCTGTCTCTTCTTCTCTTGAACTGCATCCAGAAGAGCTGAATTACTCTTGCGCTACAGCGCCACACTGGTCAAACCGCAGTATTGCAGGCTCTTACATTAGGTCACATGGGATCAAACGACTACTCGACAACAGAAATATTTGTCGACAGTTTTTTATTGTCGACGTTGTCGATAATGTCGACTAATCGTTTCAGCCCTAATTCAGTGACACAATACTCAATTTTCACAATCCAATGAGCAAAAGATAAATAAATTTAAGTCTCAGTCAATCTTTTTTCTTATTCAATAAGCTTTTCATTAAATAGGTTGTAAAAAAAGTATATGTACTTACAGACTTTTAAATGTAATGATGTTAATTGCACTGTATTGAAAATGTATTATGGTTTAAATGTATATTAAATGCAATTAGTTGAACTTAAAGGGATAGTTCACCTAAAAATGAAAATTCTGTCATAATTTACTCACCCTCAGGTTACTGCAAACCTGTATGAGTTTCTTTCTTTCTTTCTTTCTTTTCTGTTGAACAAAAGAAGATATTTTGAAGAAGAAATAAACTTATACAGGGTTGAAAGACCTTGGGGTTGAGTAAATGATGATAGGATTTTCATTTTGGGGTGAACTATCTCTTTAGGAGTTCTTTTGAGCCATTTAAGTTGGACTTAAATGGATAGCACTTATAAATGAAAATTGTGCCATTTTTTACTCACTTTGAATTGAGTATGAATGTTAATTCTCTTTCTTCTTCTAATGTTCTACATTGGAACAACGTGAAGGTGAATAAATTAAGACAAAATATTATTTTTGGGTGAACTATCTCTTTAAATACATCTTTATAAATAATTTTATTATTACTTCTATTACAGTAGTTAAAGTGTAATGCCAATATAGACAAGTGTTTACAGTAAATTAAAATATACTGTCATACTGGAATTTGTGTCATGTATTTAAACATATTTGTAATTACACATCTGTGATGATGAAGTTGCAATTTAGCATATTAAAATATATTAACTTTAAATGTAATATTGAATAACACAATATAGATCAAATTAAGTACTTTAATATGCTTTAGTAGTTAGTTAACACATCAAAATAAGTGTACGTTAAAGGATGATAAAATATTATTAAACGATTTAAAAGGTTCATTTTTTAAGTGCACTTTTTAAGAGTTTACTTAGATTTAAAGAACACTTCAAGAGTTCTGTATAAGTGCAGATTCCTTGTGGTTCTAGCAACAAGTCAAGAAAGACAAAATAATGGCCAAAATACGATCCTTTTGATACATTTCTTTTCCTCAGCATCTACTGCATTGAGTTTAAATCCTTTTCGGTAGCTTATCTGGGAAGTAGAAATGCTGATCATGTACGGCTCCTTCCCAGCCATATAATCTCCAGCATCAGCATGTGGTAGAGGTCTAAATGTTTACTGTAGAATTCCCAGTACACTCAAATCAAACCCCTGTCTTTAATTTACTGACATGCCCTGTGGAAAATGATTGCATTGACTGATTTGGATCGCTTGTCGGTTGAACAGAGAAGCCGGGTGAGTCAAACAGCTCTGATGAGGAAAGGTATTCATTTCCCATGATTCATCTTAATAAAAGCAGCTAATGAGATTATGCAGTCTAGGCCTCCAGTATTTTATGTCTATGTGTAAGTGTGACAGGCCCAATAAGATGAGCACAGGGATGTGTTAGAGGGTTTTACTTGTACACACACAGACACGGACACACAACACACACTCAGAGTCTTAAATGGGCTCCTGGAGGAGTAGAGAGGAGTCAATAAAAGATTATGGCACATTTGTCATCGGTTAGACAAACAGCCAATGCAGACAAAGAGCCTCAAAAGAATTGTTGCTTAGATAGTACACATGCAGACAAGCACATAACCACATAATACACGAATATACACACGAACATACTCACACAATAAAAACATAAAACACAAGCACACACACACACAACCAATAATCTCCATTAAATCTGCAGAAAGATATCCATTAGCATTCAAATTCATCACAGTGGCAGTTGTTTGGATGGTGCAGGACCCCTAGAAGACCTCGAATCACCTGAGCTATACATGCCATGTGATTGTAAATAAACAGGAAAAATATTGGCTGATGACAACCCAAGAACTCAGTCTCAAACCCATATCAGAGGAACAAAAATACAATGTCATTCAAAAGTTTGGAGGTTGGTAAGATTGTTTGTGTGTGTGTGTGTGTGTGTGTGTCTGTGTGTCTGTGCATCCTGGTATAGTAATAGCAGTAAATTTTAACCTTTTTGTGATATTTTTGGTCCCCATGAGGAAAACAGCACATAAATCATACAGAATTAAGTGTTTTGAAAATCTAAAAATGCTGAAAGTTTTGTGTGAGGGGTAGGGGGTTAAATGGTAGAGTAAGGGGATAGAAAATACATTTTGTACAGTATAAAATCCATTACGCCTATGGAATTTTCCCATAATGATAGTAATACCAGTGTGTGTGTGTGTGTATAAAAGTAAAATCAGTAACATTGTTAAATATTTTGATAACTGAAAACAACAGTCTTTAGTGTCACGTAATCCTTCAAAAATAATTCTAATATGCTGATTTGGTGCTAATCAAACTGTTTGGCGGTAATCAAATGTTAGAGATTATGTCTGTTGCTTTTGTTATTCAGAATAGCCTACACAGCATTTTTAAAAGGCCATCAGTGGAGAAAAATATATATATTTTTTTTTTAGAATCAGATGGTATAGTTATGACATCTAGCAGAAGGGTCTAACATGTTTATACCAACCTATAGCAAAACCTTGACTCTTTGCACACATCATACTGTATACAATCCACATATACAGAAACAATCACACACAAAAGCGCACAAATTTAAGAATGGATGTAATAGTCACTCGCCACTTCATGTGGTGAATTTACTCTATTTGAATAACTAAACCACATCTTTGTCCTTTTTTAAAGTATGCATGCAGAGGATTAGTGGTATGCAAACACAAACGTGTGCCTGTGTGTGAATATGTGGTATTAATTGTGTATCCTGAAATTTCCTTTATGAAAAATCAAATATATCCTCTGTAGTCACGTTGCTATGGAGACAGCAGAAGAGCTGAGGAGTTCATGGACAAGCTTAGCCTTAATATTAACACTGTGGCCTCTGAAAAGTGTGTGTCTCTGTGTGTGTGTGTGTGTGTGTGTGTGTTTCAGCCACTTCAAGGTCGCACAGTATACACTCAACATAAAGAAATTTATAGTTAATGCAAGTCTGGAAAGAAATCATGCAAAACCTTTATTATTTGTGTGTATGTGTGTTTGTTTGTGCACACATTTTTCCTTTCTTTTTCTATTTAAATTAGAAAATGCTATAATCGCAAAGTGGAAATGCTAATGCAAAGCTCATAATGAGGACTTAGGTACCAAGCATGAAAAATATTAATATTAAAAACTTTTTAATCAGAGGCATGGCTCGTTTGCATTTCAATTAGCATTGGTGTGATTACGCACCACTCTTGAGAATTGTGGAAACTTGGGAAAAGGAGAGATTGTCTTCCTAAACTTTCTCTTATTCACATTTTAAATTATTTTTTTTTTATCCTTTTCTGTTTTCTTTCTATTATTTCTTTAATAAATGCTTTTGTAAAATTTCTCTCTATAGTGGCCATGCTATAATATTACAGCTGATGTTAATAAATGCATCAACCACACCATATTTTGTTATATTTGTATTTCCTTGACTTGCTTTATGATGACAGTATGGTTTGAAAATTGAAAAAGACTTCAGTGAGAGGCAACGGCAGGGGTATTTCAGGGGTGAGTAGATTTTTTTCTTTGACTTAGTGTCATCATTTAATGAAATTTTGGAATACGATACTTTAAAATAAATGTTGAAACACTACATCTTCAAGTTTACTTGTCTCTGTGAGATTAGTTGCTAAAAGCTAACTTGGCTTGTAAAGAAAAAGAAGAGAAACAATAATTGAGGTACTTGATAAATATGCTCACCAAATCTGAATTGATGGATTAAATGTAAAATAATATCCAGTGTAATCTTTTATATTAAATGGGGTAATACATTTTCTTTTTTTGGGTTATTACATTTCGGTGTTGTTTCAAATTTTAGAGTTGTTGGAAGTGTTTTCTACATGTTTAGTGTTAAGATTATTTGTTGTTTCTACATGGAAAAATCACCTCATATTATACAATATTCTTCTTTGAGACAATGAATGTAGATATTTGACAGTTACAGGTCACTGTGGTGTCTGCTAAATTCTAGACGGGCCAAGATTAGAATATTATAAAATCTATGTTAGATGACAGATAAAAGCTATAGGGACATTTTTGCTTGCATATTGGAAATGTCTAAAAATATATGTATATATTTTCTGCCATATTCAGTGCATTGAGCCCTGGTGCATTTCTGATCCTGCTGCCAACCCCCCAAAATACTTTATTTCAGAAGAACATCCATAAATGTAGTTTGCACCCATAAGCCTTACCAGAGCTTTACCAATATTCATCAGTTTGCCTATTGCCAATGTGTCACGCTTTATTTTAAGGTCCAATTCTCGCCATTAACAAACCATTAACTATGACTTTTGCCTCAATAAACTCCTAATTTGCTGCTTATTCATATAGTAAGGTAATTGTTAAATTAAGGTATTGGGGATTAGGGTTAAGGTAGAATATGTAGGGTAGGATATACAGTATGTAGAATATGGTCATGGAGAATATGTGCTTTATAACTACTAATAAACAGCCAATATATTAGTAATAAGCATGCTAATAAGCAACTAGGTCATAGTGAGAACTGGTCCCTATACTAAAATGTTATAGCCAATGTAGCCAAGTGGATTGGTTGAAAGTCTGTTTTCAAACAATTAAGTTTGACTAATGAAAGACTTGTAACCCTAAGTTGTTCCAGGACAACAATCCCTGTAACAAACATACTGTGTAAATCATGAGCAGTTAACATCTTTTTAAATGTTTCTCTTTACATCTTTTTAAATGTTTCTTTTTGTCCTTGTACTTTACTGTGATCAACTTAAGGACAAACAAGCACTTCAGCAGTGGAGGAGTTTAATTCGATAGTTGTTTTCAAACACAACATGCTGTTACTCTGGTATAACCACAATGACTGTATTGCAGTTTTACCCATGGGACACACATGGGGAAAAAATCATTTGATTGCATTTATTAACATTAATTTCAATTTATTTGGGTACATTCCTTCCTGTAGGGTCTCAAAAGATTTAAATTTACATTCAATTTTAAACATCCCAGACTAGACAGTGGTCTGCACTAATTATATTAATGGGGCCACGGCTGCACAGTGCAGTCTGGGAGTCAATCCAGTCATGGTTCAATACGTAAATAAGGCCTCATGAGCCCATTCATGCACACACAAACACGCACATATTGAGAACCAAATAAGTTAAAGTCACAGAAACTTAATGATTACTAGGTACCTTACCTCATTGGAACTCAAGTGGATGCACATTATCTTTCCTCTTTCTTGCTTTGTTGTATTTTCTAAAGAGTGTCTGTTACATGTGTTTTGTATTCATCTGACACAGCTACCATAAACCATCCTCACTGATAATTATAACCTGACAGCATCACCCCAGGCTTTGCCAAAGGCATGCTTCCACAAAGATACAAAATGGATCATGTCAGTTAGGCACTGTTGTGGAGTATCATCTGTGTATAGTCATCTTTTAGCTGTACTGTGTCTACTGAGATTACTTTAAATGATAGTGAGGTAATCTGGTGAACTTTTTTTTTTTTGTTTAATAGCATTTCAGCCATTTCCTGATGATATTTCAACTTCATGAAATAATCTTTGGTTTCCTAATGTACTCAAATCCACATTTTATTCATTTTTAACAGTGTACAATGAGGCAATGAACTTTCTAACAGCAACAGCAATGCCAAAACATAGATATAACTGAACAGTATGAGGAAATATTCAATTAGCCTGATTAGCTGACAACAGAATATTAGCATATTCAAGTGCATTGGACCGTACACATTGAGACAAACGCAAGGTGTTCATTTGAAGATAATTTTCTCCTGCAGTCAAACTTCTGTTTATCAGCTTCCATCTTATCAGGATAATGAGAAATTTTATGAATCAGACACAAGGAGAGAGAAGAAAGGCTAAAATGCTACCCTAACAAAATGCTGATCTTTCAGTTCTGTCAGTGGGTAGAAACGGCTGTGCTTGCATTACTTGGCAGAACTTTGATAGTGTTGTTTCTTTGAGCTGGATTTGCATCTGACATCTGACAATGACAATGTGCTTGCCTAATTACTTTCTCTCTGTCTTTTCCATCTTTTTTTCCCCCCCACACAGACTCCCTAGATGTAAAAGCACATATTGGAGTTATGATGTTTTTAAAATCTTTTAGATAGCTGAGCAACTTTGCCCTTTTGGAGATGCAAAATGGTCTCATCATAACATGCAAAGAGTTGACTGCCAGCAGCAGGCCTGTCAATATAATTACTTATCCATCAACTATCAACAGAAAATACCAATGTCGCCATATGATTAACATATGAAAGGCACTGCATAAAGCCAAATGCACAAGTAAGAGCACTTTTCCATCAGCTTACATCAATAAATGGCCTTCTGATTCTTGTATGTGTGTATATTTGTGAGTGTGTTAGATCAGACCTAAGGCATCAGATGCACCATTGCCAAAACCCAAGCCGTCACAATGGTTTAACTCAATGTAGAGAAAAAAAGGGTGAGCAAAGGAGAGAGAGAAAGAGCGGGATCATCGCAACCATCCAACATCATGGCAAAAGTAAATGGCTGGAGAAAAAATAAAGGCATAAGAATGGGAAGGAAAGCATAAACAGAGATAATGAGTGGTGCTGTTGGATGTGTATGGCCACAGGTAGTGTCTTCACAGCTCACTCCCTCTCTTTCTTTCCCTCCCTCTGTCTGATGCCTGTCAGGGTTATCCGCTCTGGTTATTTTAAGACTGCACAACAGATCACACATACACTGTTATGACAGTTGGGTGCCCTGTTAAATTAGGGATAGCTCCTCTCTTTCTTTCTCATTCCCTTTCCCAGCTAAGTTTAATTAATTTAATGAAGTATAATTTATTTAATTTCAACTTTGGTTTCAAAATATTGACAAGAGACAGGATGTGCATGTGTACAAACTCTTTACATGCAAATGTTTTCATGGCGGGGACTTTCTATTGTTGTACTGAGCTAATGAAGTTTTATATCCTCTCTCTGTTTTTAGGTTTTCATTATTTATTGTATTTATCAAGCCATTTTTCTTGTGGAGACCATTGGCTGGTCACACAATGAAAACAAAACCTGACCCACACTCTCTCTCTCACACTATTCTTTGAAATGACAACAGACTGAGACAGACTGTTGCTGGAGTGTGGCTTGAAAACATCTCAGGTTACGTATGTAACCTTAGTTCCTCGAGGGAACGAGACACTGCGTCCGAAAACGCTAGGGGAACGCCTTCAGCGTGAGCGGCTCTAAATAATGTGTGCAATCTATCCAATGGATGGTCGAGACGTCACGGATGGGGTGACGTAATGACCAGCATGTATAAAAGCACATGCAGTGAAACCAGCGTCAGCCTCTAGGAATGAAGCAAGCGCTGGCAGGGATGCCGGAAGTATGGCCTCGAGATGCAGCGTCTCGTTCCCTCGAGGAACTAGGGTTACATATATAACCTGAGGCGTTCCTCTTCAGGAACTCGAGCTGCGTCTGAAAATGCTAGGGGAACGAGATACCCACGCCACCAGGCTTCCAAGTCCCTGCCCAGTGTGTATCCCAAGGAGCACATCTAGGGCGAGAGAACATAGGAGCCCTGAGTGGCTCGCATGTCCAGGCCATAAAACCTAAGAAACGTTAGGGGCATGGACCACCCCACAGCGTTACAGATGTCCTGGATGGGAACACCTGCTAGAAAGACCTTGGAGGCCGCCACACTTCAAGTTGAGTGAGCCTTGACTCCCATCGGCGAGGGGAGATCAGAGGACTCATAAGCAATGTTAATGGCATCCACAATCCACCAACTGAGGGTCTGCTTAGAAGCTGACAGACCCCTCTTAGGGGGACCATAGCATACCAGCAGTTGGTCTGCCTTCCTCCACAGGGCAGCTCTGTGGACGTATGTGTCCAGTGCTCGTCCAGAAGGAAGACCCTGTCCCTCTCTTTGATGTCGGACAGGGTCAACCATAAATGTTTCTCCACTGCCACCAGAGCTGCCATAGACCGCCCAATAGTGCGGGCGGTCTTCTTGGTGGCGCGGAGAGCCAAATCAGCGGTTCGCCTGAGCTCTGTAATGTCATCAGAGCCCGTAGTCTCACGCTCATCCAGCTCCCTAAGCAGATCAGCCTGGTATGCCTGTAACACTGACATGGTGTGCAGACATGCGCCAGCCTGACCTGCAGCCATGTACCCCTTGCCTACCAGCGCTGATGTTGTACGCAGCGGCTTGGAAGGCAAGGACGGAGCCTTTAGAGACGATGTCATGCCAGGGGAAAGATAGCTCGCGAGGGGCATTGCTCTATAACCGCACTCACTCAAACCCCCCCACATTACCGTAGTAATCGGAAGAGGGGATGAAGAGGCGGGCCGAAAAAGGTCTTGCCCACGATCTCGACACCTCGGTGTGGAGATCGGGGAAGAACGGCAGGCTCCGTGTTGGAGGTGATCGCTTCACCCACAGAAAGCGGTCATCCAACCTGCTTGTCTGTGGCTCAGCACATTCCTCGGCTGGCCAGTCTATCTTTAACTTGGCGACAGCATGAGTCATCACCTCGAACAGCTCCTCATACTGGGGTGACTGAGGGGGCGGATCCCCGGCGCCCTCTGTATCAACCTCCTTGGAGGAAGATAAGTGAAGCGCCGAGCCCGTTCCCCAGGGGGAAGTAACCGCAGAGCGGGCTCCCTTCTCATCAAAGAGAGCCTTCCGGGAGCGGAGCACGTGCATTGGAAGGCGCTCACAATGCCGGCAGCCGGCTCCCTCGAGAGCCGATTGTGCATGCTCTACTCCCAAGCAGGACGTGCACAAGTTGTGTGTGTCACCTGCAGTGATGTAACATTTGCAGGGAGGGACACACTGCTTGTACTGTGCGCTGCTCTCGCTCTTATAATTTCTCAGATAACTCTTTGACATAATGGAGCTTATGGGACAAACAACAACAAATAAGACTCACAACAGAGAATAGACAATACACACACAGAGCGCTTGCTGAATGACAAAAAGCTGACGCCGGTTTCACCGCACGTGCTTTATACATGCTGGTCATTACGTCACCTCGTCCGTGACGTCTCGCCCATCCATTGGATAGATTTCACACGGTATTCAGAGCTGAAGGCGTTCCCCTAGCGTTTTCGGACGCAGCTCGAGTTCCTGAAGAGGAACCCCAATTAATCAATGTTTGTTCTGTTCCTCTAAACTATGGCACATTGTCAGATTTTATTTTACAGTTGCTACAGCATGACTGTTTTTTTCCCCTCTGTAGCCTAGTAATTTGGATAGATCTGAATTTCGCAGATCTTCTGTGTTCAGACAGGCAGCCAACATCCAATGTTTTGGTGTATGAAACTCAAATCTGCTTTTTTAGTCTAAATAACAAAAAGCCACATCCAGTGTTTACATACCTGATCCAAACCACATCCATATGTGATTTGAAGTCCAATTAAAATCAGACATTTTGAATCAGATTCAGATTTTAAGTAGGTTTTTAATCAATAAGTAGGCCAAAAAGTAGGTCCAAAGACACATTTATGCTTACTTTTCCTCATATAGGAACTACAGTATGACATGTAATGAACAGTGTAGTGTAAAATGCCTTTCTCACATATGCTCTCTCATGCATCTAGTGAGTTCCACACTGCGGCGAGTTGTCATGATAGACATGAAGCAGCATTTCCAGTTTTCCGTCTTGTCTTTCCATACTGACAGCTGCTCACCATTGAGAAAGTCTCTTGGCATCACTGAGTCTTACTTCTACAGTTGCACTGCTAGCAACTGATGCATATACAGTACTGTAAAGCAGATTCTGAGTACACTGTCTGAACAAATGAATGTGCTTTACCGTGAGATAACATATGCACTACACTGACATATTCATGTAAAAGCATGATCAGGAACTGGTTGTCCTGTCATATTTCTGTGAAATGCTTTAGCATTCTTTGCGATACAAAACCAAACCAAAACTGACTTTAAAATAATGTTAAAAAAATTCCAATAAAATCAATATAAAAATGATGATTTTTATAAAGAGAGTATATATTAGAAATGTACGGTGGCCCAGTAGTGCACAACACAATGAAATCTCCACAACAAAACAGAAACTGCTCTGGGTGTGTGTTCACGGTGTGTGTGTGTTCACTGCTGTGTGTGTGCACTTTGGATGGGTTAAATGCAGAGCACGAATTCTGAGTATGGGTTACCATACTTGGCTGTACTTCACGTCACTTTCTAAAAAAGAAACAATCCGCAACACAACAAATTCTCCACAACACATCAAAATTAGCACAACACAACGGAAATAAGCCGCAACACAGTGGAAACAAGCCACAGCACATCGAAGTTAGCACAACACAATGGAAACAAGTCGCAACACAGCGAAATTAGCAATGAAATTTGCCCTATGAATTGTGTTGTGGCGATTTTGCTGTGTTGTGAAGATTTCATTGTGTTGTGCACTACTGAAAAAAAATAAAATAAAACTGGCCTGGATGTAAAACAGATTGTGATAATATGAGCTTACGCTATAATTTCTACAGTGGGTACTTTATGTTCTCATTGAACAAGCTTCATCTTTATCGCTTATGTTTTTGGCAGGAGCTTTATTTTACATTTGATTACATGTCTATGGTTAATTTACACACAGTGGGAGTTATGGTGAAAACTATGGAGGTTTCAATCTCCTAAAGAAGCAAAAATGTACTGTAAAAGTACTCCATGTTGTATCTAATAGTCATACTTAAGTTAAAGTCATGATACCTTTATGGAAAGTAACTCACGAAAAAAATCTAAGGCTGATTATAGTCATGGAGCAGTGGGGGCGGCAACAGGGTGCTAGAGTCTGTATTAGGATAAGTAGGAGTTGTAACAGATTTCAGTGAATGAATAAGTGTCTTACTACAGTGCCCCAGGCTTAAACAACACAACAAAATAACCAAGCTAACAGAAGTTGAAAACACAATGGAACTGAGTTGCAATAAAGATTGAAGATTTTAACAGAGGTAAATGCTATGTACTCACCTCATATGTGCCCTGGACAAAGCATATTTGATATACATGTATGTACCCAAATTCTCTATTATGAGCTTTTACCTGTTTTCACAAAGTAACAATTTGGGTTATATTTATATTTGTGAATTTATATTATGTCATAGGATTTTAGCGTAGATGAGATTTGATGATTTTATATACACTGAATTAAAGGGAAAGTTCACCCAAAAATGAAACTGATTATCATTTACTTACTTTCATGTCATTCTAAACCTTCATTCATTCATTCATTCATTCATTCACAATTTTCATTTTTGGATTAACTGCATCTCTTTAAAGGGACATTAGTGTTGTAGCCCAATTACTATATTCCCTACTCTATACCTTTCTTATACTGGATAAGAAATAGTATGTTTGTTTTTTTTGTTTTTTTTTTGGATGGAGTCAGACCAGAGTACTTAAACATACAGTTCACTAAAATTATTAGATATTAGCTATTAACTTAAAAAAGCTAAATGCTTTTTGGCTACTTTAACCAGCCCCTGCCACCTAATGGAAAGACAGTTACTTCAGTAGAAGAGCATCATTACATTATGATTTAAGATAAAACAAAGACAACCGGTTATTTTGGAAGAACACGTAGAAATGAATCAAGTAAACAGTCATTTGGAATTTATGTTGACTGAAAGCACATTAAGTAGAGAAGGCACTGGGAATAGAAAAGGACAAATGAGTGTCATGGGTAGTTGGCCGCGAAGGTCATTCCTGTATCGAGGGGCACCATGCGCGATTTGGAAGGCGACAGCTGGCTGGATTCTGCCAAGACAATATTAAATATTATTCAGCTTGTCAATTAGCCATGGTTACTGTTATTTACCAAATCTGTCAGAAAAAAAAAAGAAAAGAAAAAAAGTTGATAGAGGAAGTACAGGAGAGAATATGATAAAGGATTTTATCTTATATCTTATATTTGAAACCACGTGAAGTGATAAACACATATATAATACATGATATCATGATGACCGACCTGTACTTTATACACTGAAGGATAAACCACATAAAGAACAAATGTTCTTGTCCCCCCCCCCCCCACACCACACCACACACGCTTGTCACAGTCTGTTTACCCCCCTCACACATAAGTGCTGCTTGTCATGTGGATTTTCACTCATACATACAGCTGATTATTAGTGCTGTCCTGATGGAGTGCTGAGGATCTGATTATCAGATTATTGCCTGTCTGAGATGGAATGGTCCTCGAGAGAGAGTGAAAAAAAGAGCATGACCTTCAGTAAAACCCAAAAGAAAAATGTGCCAGTGACACACAATGCTTTTATTAGCGTATTCTAAAGGGTACAAATGGCAGGACATTTAAAGCCAATAGTGAAGGTTACCTTTGTCATGGATGCATGGTTGTCACTGTTTTAAAGGTGGTGGGGACAACTGCACCATCCTGCATATTCACTATGACAGGATATTTGGTAACACTTTAGAATAGGGAACACTTATTCACTATTAACTACGACTTTGCCCTCAATAAATTCCTAATTTGCTGCTTATTAATAGTTAGTAAGGTAGTTAAGTTTAGGTATAGGGTAGGATTAGGGATGTAGAATAAGGCATTAATATGTGCTTAATTTGTACTATTAAATGGCTAATATTCTAGTAAGATGCATGCAAATAAGTAACTAGTTAAGAGACCATAAAATAAAGTGTTACTGGATACGAAGGTCCTGTATGCTTTAGTTGTATTGTATGCATTATACCAACTTGCCATCGTTCATGATTTCAGTTTTATGTTCAATTCCATTCTAATATGCTGATTTGGTACTCTTATTTTGAAAATTCATGCTGCTTAATATTTTATGGAAACCACAATATTCAGAATTCTTTGATAAATCAAAAAGTTCATGAGGCCAGCATTTGTGTCACTAAACACACAGGGATACACAAAGGCTGGTGAATACAACAGCAGGTTTATTGAAACGGTAGGCAGGTGAAAACTAGACAGTGGTTTCAAGGCAAGTAACCCAGGAGCGTTTAAGGTGTTGGGTTCTTATTTGAAAACGTGACGATCCTCTTTCTCTTTGTAGGTGATCCGTGGGAACAATGGAGCGTTGGAGTGGAGGAACACGTGGAGCAGATCAACGGGAGAGCTTGGAGGCAAGTAAACAGGTAGGTGACTGGTGAGTAGCATAGCAACTTAGAGACCAGACGATGACCGCATGGATGGAGTGTTGTCTTATAGGGAGCTTAATTGGCAGCAACAGGTGAGGAGGATTCACTGATAGAGGTCAGGTGTGAGTGATTTACGACAGTGCAGGTAAGTAGCAAGAGGGATGCTGGGAAATGCAGTGCAGCTCAACTGGTTACTGTGACAGTAACCCCCCCCTCGAAGGAGCGAATTCCAGACACCACCACAACATCTTGGAGAGGCGGAACAGTGGAGGAACCAGGGGGGACAGAGCGCCAGGTCCATGCAACGGAGATCCAGGGGAGGAAGGCAGAGCAGGAATCCAGCCAGGGTGGAACAGATGAAGCCAAAGCCCACCAGGTTGGAACTGAAGCCCACCAGGGCAGAGCAGGTGTAACTGAAACATAGGGCACAGACAGATTACCAGCGACCACGATGACCGTGACAGGGTAGGCCGTGGGTTCACAGACGACCTCCCTGGCCATGGCAGGACATTCCAGGGGTTCCTGAATGGCCTCCTTGGCCTTCAGGACAGAAGCAAGCATTAGAATGAACTTGTGAACTGGAACTGGCTCTGGCTCTGGCGCAGAGATCTCAGGATCGGAGGCCCTCCTTGGGCCAGTCGTGGGAACAGCAGCCCTCCCTAGGCTTAACTTGGGAACAGGATGGTGCTCTGGTGGAGCAGGCACTTGAGGGTTCTCTGGACTGGATCCGGGGACTGGAGCCCTCTCGGGGTTAAACTGGTGATCAGGAGCCCTCCTTGGGCTTAACTGAGGAACTGCAGCTCTTACTGGACACTGGTCAGAGGCTGGAGCGAGGATGAGGGCGGAGACCTGTCCCATTCTTCTCATCCTCCTCCTTTGATTAGGGGTGCATCGGGCCAGCTGGCTTGAGTTAGCCACGGCCGGCAGGCTTGACTGCTGAGCGGTCAGCGTCTTAGGGCTGGGGACTGAGACGGATCTTGGGACTGAAACAGGTCGGAGACTGGAGTCTGGAGCTAGTATCGTCACTGAGCCGAGATTCCGAGCAGGAACATTACTTGGGTTAGATCAATGGATCGGAGTTACCGAGATGCTTGCTGCTCGCACCGACCTCAATGGCGGATCCACTACACTGGACATTAGTCTTGTCTGCCTTCGTCTAGGTTCCATCTTGCTCATAGGTTCTGGCAAGGCAGCCATGGTAGACCGAGCCTCTGGAGTGGCGGCCATCTTGGCCAGGACCTCAGGCGTGACGACCATTTTGGCTAGTGAATCCAGGTGGGAAATTGAGGCAGGAGCGACTTCATTAGTGGGGTTCGGAACATGAACGGACTGATTACTGGCTTCAGGGACCAGAGTTGGGGAACATTCAGGAACTGACTCTAGAGGGCACACTTGAGCAGATATAGAATGCTTGTTCCCTACGGCCGAGGTCATGGGGAGCAGGGTTTCAGGAGCGTATTCTGGGCTGAATGCTGGTGAAGACCTACAGACAGGGGTGGATGCTGAAATAGACTCACGGACAGATGTGAGTGGGGTAGTTAAGGACAGAGTGGTGATGGCGGGTTCATCCACCTCTCCAACTGTGAGGGAGGAGCCACACTGCAGTATCACACAGTCAATATATTGAGCAAGGGAATAAGAGTTTGCTGCTGTGGGTAACTGACCAACAAGACTGTCGTCGAGCCCCAGCCAGAAAAGGGTCTTCAATACAGAGTCACTCCAGGGCACAAGATGAGCGACTCCTCCACATATTCCTTGATGGGGCGGCCATCTTGAGTACAGGTATAGAGCAGCTCAGCAGGATCTAACAAAATGGATCCATGGGAACAATGGAGTGGAGGAACAGATCAACGGGAGAGCTTGGAGGTAAGTAAACACAGGTAGGAGACTGGTGAGTAGCATAGCAACTTAGAAACCAGACAATGAGCATATGGATGGAGTGTTGTCTTATAGGGAGCTTGATTGGCAGCAACAGGTGAGAAGGATTCACTGATAGAAGTCAGGTGTGAGTGATTTACGAAAGAGTACAGGTGAGTGGCAAGAGGGATGCTGGGAAATGCAGTGCAGCTCAACTGATGACTGTGACAATTTGAAACAGATTTTTTTTTTGTAACATTATAAATGTATTTGTGGTTATTTTTGATCCATTTAATCCATCCTTACAAAATAAAATATTATTTCTTAAAACACACACACATTCATATATTCATGTATGTTCATAGCTTTACACATACATAGTTTTCCTTATTTAAATTCCATGTTAAATTATATAAATCTCATAGCAGCGACCCCCTACTATCCCAATCGTCCCTCCCGTCCCCTATGTTCCCCTCTCTGTCCCAGCCTCTGTCACACACACATTAGCCCTTCAATCTTCTATTAATACACACAGTAATTTCAGCTTCCCTTCATTCCAATTACCTCCTGCTTTGCACTTTGTAGGCACATTCATCTAATTCCCTCATGTATGAAATGATCTCTTGTCTGCTACAGGCCACACCATTAAGTTTAGGCTTGTTCTTGACTGATAAGCGTTAGCATTATTAAATGATCACCAAAGCCACTTTCCTCCATTTCCTCCGTGGAGGATTTTGCTGCTTTCATTCAAACACTTTCTAAGGAGTTTGCAGCCCTTAGAAAAGGGCAGAATTATGGGACAGTGTCTGGAGTGATAAGACGAAGGCCATTTCCTGAGAGGAAAAGCTTTTCGGAAGTCACTTGGCGGAACGATCAACAGATGTCACTTGGTTAAACTGATCAGTAAGTTGCTTTGTAAAGTTTTCAAGGCCTTTACAAGAAGGATTATATTTAGGTTTAGCAATAATAATCTCATTCATGTTTCATTTTATGTAAAAATTAATACTAGTAAGCATGGTGCAGTTTGGTTCCAGAGGTATTTTTTTATTTTTTATTTATTTATTTTTTTATCAGTTTATTGCTTTTTCTTAGCTCAGATGAATGGAAAGGTAAAACTATGAAAACGATGAGTTTTAATTGAGATTTTATTGAATAGAGTTCTAAGGTTTTATTAAATGTCAACTTTATTTCAGATTTTTCTATATAATAAAAAAGTGGACACAAATAGCACAACGGTTGAATATGAGTATAGAAAGCACATATAATGGCCTTGGGAAAATTTTAGGGGAAATGTTCAAGTTAAAATTGAAATATGTGACTTTTGATTGCAGAATTTGGTATCTTGACAAATCTGAGCACAGTTTGAGACATTGTTGAAATTTTTTCTGAAACTCAGAGAGACACGTATGAAAGATGATTTTATATTTCAAGAGAAAAATTGGATAAGCAGGACTCATTTGACTTAGAAACAACTGAAAAATTAACGATTGACAAATTACAGAGAAAATCTTGGGATGGCAGTCGGATAAGAATTTATGTGACAAAGAAATTGGAGAGTTACTAAGATAACAATTCTGCTCATAAAATAATAGTATAAAAACTAAATATCTAACCAATAATGGTCACTGTATTTTATTACAGTACGGTAATTGTATTTTACTGTATACAGGGTCTGTTGAATCACATTAGAGAATTTAAAAGCAAGACCTTGGATTGTTCAGTCTTTAAATAGCAGTGAAAACAGTGAATCATGAAGACGAAAGTGAGGCCCCTGGGACAATGGGTCCATCTCCAATAGCGCCTCAACACACATGTGTGCAGACAATCAAAAGCCTTAGATCTCCTCTGTGAAAGATGCTGATTCACTCTCACAGGAAAGAATGCTCATCAGGGAACAAGCAAATGAGGCACTTTAAGTACCATTGATTTTAAAGGAAAGCTAATCCTCCTACAAAGCAAGACCCAACAGTAATTTACCTCGTCAGCTCAATTAGGAAATGAGAAATACTGGCGTGTACTTACCCCTCTCCTCATCACCCCTTCAACCAACAGCACATACAACTGCACCGACTCATTCTGGCCCTCTCTCTTTGAAAAGGCTTCATATCGTCAGACTTTGAAGGTAGACTTTATTTCACTATAAAGGTCAGGACTCTTCAGTTTTAAACAGTGGATCTCTGCTGTATCTATGTCACAAGCTGGGGCACTTTATTGTCATTTATCGCATTATTTATGAACAGTATTTTTATTCATAAATACAAATAATTAATTTATTTAAATGTTGCATGGATTTCAGTCTTGTAAATATGATATTCACATGGACAGAGATCAAGAACACCCATGTAGTAAAACTGAGTAGAAATATAGGATTTCATATAAATAGGATATTTTATGCATTAAAGCATATTTTTGAATGTTTGTTCATATTTGTATGAACACGCATTTTAATTTTTAAATGGGGGGTGGGGGAATTATGAAAGCAATTCTGAACATCTTGGTTTTAACCATATGCAACTTAATATAAGTGTAAAATAAATGTAAAATGTAACCAAGTACAGTATCATCCAACCAATTTTCAACCATTATCTACTCTGAGTTCACAGTAAGTAGCTTCTATTATAATCTTGTCAATCACAGAGAGACAGATGAAAGCAAAAAGGTGAAGCGGTGATGTTGTGCTGAGGTCCACGCCGCAAGCACTGCTGTTTAATAAGACGATTACTCAGGAGAAGACGGGTCAGCGTTTCCACTCTAACCCGAGGGCACTAAACCATCAGCAGACATTTATGGCACACAGCAGGAGCTGATTACTTCTGAACTCACCAATTCATGTTCAGTGGACACCTAACATACAATTAACCTTTCTGGTTGAAAGTAGCAGGCTACATATTTACAGTATTACAATGTGTCAGATTTACAGGGTTCATCTGACCCAGAATAAATTATACACTGATTATAATAAAAGTTTGAAAGTTTAAAGTTGATTCTGAAAGTTCTGTTTTGAATTCTTTTTTTGAATTGAAGAGAACCATCACTGTAACACAGCAAACAAAGTTCAAACAATTCAACCAATTCTCATGAGAAAATGTAAATAGATTACGTGGTGAACATTCTGTGTGAATTTGTACAGTTGCCAATTGTTTAGATTTTTTTTCTTTTGACCAAAATATCATTTACATTTTGTCAATATCAATGTTTCGATATTTCATATTTATTAACTCCAGTAGTTTTACTCTAAAATTTTTCATCATCAGCTCTCACAGCTTAAGCATGGCAATGATTTGAAATTTACATTCATTCTAGATTTCGTTCTTTTCAAAAATACTGTTATTGCATTGTTAATCTTGATGTATTGTTGTCATATTTGGAATCATATTTTCATATTTTTTATTATATCAAGGTTTTTTTTTTTTTTACATTTAATAATACATTTAAATAAAGATTACTTAAATAACATCATGATGCACATTGTCCGCTTTGACTTCATTATCGCTAACTTCTTTATCATTATCATCCAACTTTGCACCTAGGTTTATGATTTTCACATAATTATGGCTCAGCATCCTTGAGATGCTAGATATATTTTCTTCCTTTGTTTGCTGTCATCCAGTGTTTGTTTGGATTTGTGTGGAGGTCGATGTGTCACATATGGCTTACACTGAACAATGCGTGAATTGTGTGAAAAGCCTAAAAAGGGCCATAAACAGCTTTCTTCTGTATTGTCCAAATCCTCCGTTTTGGATCATCTCTTTCCATCACTTTTCTCCTCCCACTTTATTTAGCACTCACACTCAGTGTGTGGCATGTATCCGCTTGGTTTGAAGGTCCATTGAAAGCTGTGAGATGCAATCTCCCACACCTTGTCTTGTTTTTGTTGTTTTACAAGGGAAACAAAGACACAAACTTCACACCAATTTCACACCTGACCTGTGACCACTGTGTGCGAAAGAGCCGCCCCTGTTGTGACTGAGTGAGAGTTAGCTTGTTAAAACATTAGAAGGGAAGAGAACAAATAACATACTGCTCACAATATCAGTAACAAACAGTCTACTGGCAAAATTGCAACAAGAGGAGAACTGATGTGTGGACTGACCTTCGGCGTTGTCATTTTCTTTCCATCTGTATCTGTCACTGACACATTTAACGAAACTCGTTCTGAATATCTAAAAAGTCTAAACTTGAAGAATTGATGTCAAAGCTCAGATTTGTTTTGATTTTAAACAACGCATTTAAGATTTTCCTCAAAAAAACCTGGTCAGAATGGAATTGCCTTGGTGGGAACTTAGAGATTCCATTATCTGAATAGATATTCAAGAGCAGGATACTTGTATTATGTTCTGACAGCGCTGAGGTCAGGAACAGAGAGCCCAACATCTCCCACAAGCACGAAGGTGTCATGAACTGTGAGAAATACCTTCTTAATTGGATGTCTGGTGAAATTTCCATGCAACCAGAAAAGCAGTGAGAGGGAGTTATTAAAGCAGAACGAGAAATTCATGGTCATTTGGAAAATATAAGCCAAGAATACCCATAATGCCCTGAGGATGCGAGTTGACCTCTAGCTTCATTTGCATAAAAGCACAAGTTGGCATCCATGGTAACAAGCTGACAGGGACTTGGAGCTTGAGTCGCGATATTAATAATGGCGTTTGAGCTGCTTGGTGAAGTGAAAGAAGAATCTTTTTTCTTTTGATTGTTGCAAGTAGTCTTTCTGAGGTCTACATGGCAGATGCTGAGACTGTGCCCCAACATACACTGTAGTGGGACTCAATATTTTACTGTACCTTATATTCTGAGTTAGCTGCTCATCTAGCGCCAAAAAAAACAACAACAACAAAAAAATTATATTAAAAAAGACATTATTCTGAGGTATTAGTACTACTAAAATAAAATATCAACACCTGAACCTCTGCATGTCACAATACAGAGACACGGAGTAAGAGTGCAAACAGGTGGGTTTATTGATATAGGCTGGTAATGAGGACAGATGGCAGGTAAAGTCGAGTGAATGAGAGAGTTCTCAGCTCTGGGTAACTGGAGTATGCTCTGTTGCAGGAGTCCAAGGAATGAACTGGGTCGACGAGGGACTGGATCGCTGTAACATAGAAGACACTAGAGGTAAGTAGAGACATAAGGTAAGTAGCAGGTAAGAGTCTGGTTAGTTCACTGTAGTCAACGGTAGACCAGACAAGGATAGATTGGGTGCAGCATGCTTTTGAAGGTGACTTGATTGATGATCGGCAGGTGCAGGTGATCAGAATTCGGGTGATTGGGATCTGGTGTGTGTCAAGGGAGGTGATTGTGCTGACGTGAGTAACACTGCAAAGACCAACACACTCTCATGGCTATTTGTAAGTATTTTACATTTTGGTGAATTGGTGGCAAATTCATATGAATTTGTACAATTTTTGTACAATCTGCTTACGACCTACTGGCAGTTATGGTTAGGAGTGGGGTTAAGTGTATGTGTGAAAAATTAATTAGGTCAGAAGTACAATCTAATTTCCCTCAGGAGTGACATGAACAACAGAGATTTTCTTATAGAAGTACAGTAGTGATTTTCTTATAGAAGTGGTGATTTGGACAACTGTCATACATAGGGTAACCATAACAAATGCTAAAATTAAAACTATTATGCATCATAATTGATTTGTAACTGTAGCATGCAGCCATCTGTGCTTCAAATTTATTTTATTTTATTTTATTTTATTTTATTTTATTTCATTTTATTTCATTTATTTATTTATTTATTTTTATTTTAGAGCCAATTACCTGAGCTGTAAATGTCATGTGAATATAAGTCAACATAATTTGTCAGAATATACATTATGACTAGTCTTGAAAGGTTGTTAATAAATTATCATAGTTTTCTGATGACACAATGTTGTACTTAACACACTTTCTATGATCACACTTTTCATTTTGTTCTCTCAGGCTTACTCTTGTAACTCGGCACTCTTTTTTGAAAATGTGATGTTCCTCATTTGTAAGACACTTTGGATAAAAGCATCTGTTAAATGATTAAACGTAGTAACAGGCAGGTCTAACTGTCGAAGCTAACCAGCCAAAAAATTAATGTGGTGCTGTAAATGCATGTTTATAAGAGAAGTCAAGAAAATGTTGTGAAAACAGTTTCTTGAATTTTCTTATCCAACTTTGTCCTGTTCCCCATGATACTTTGCACAAATTATGGGAGTAACTTCCATTAAACTGTAAATAATCAGTGAAAGGTTCACTCAATGAATGCAATAATATGCATTTTCAGAAACCGGGTACAAGAAGGTGACGTATTATTCTACTCAACCTTTAAAGCATCAAACATTAAAAGTAAATTTAAAAATGTAAATGCATTAAAAAATTACTTTCAACATACCACGATTAACCCCAAAGGCTCGAATATTTTCATACAATATTACTGATGTGTTAAATATCACAGTATATGTCTACATTACGCAACATATGTTGCCTTAATTAAACAATGTTCATTAACATTAATATTGAGAGATAATATTTCAAAGTGATAACCATCTATTTGACAGATATAAATGTTGTATTTACCTGTTTTAGAAACATTCCAGTAAACAAAAGGAATTAGAAATAAAAAGGGGAGACAATTACATTTTAAAGCATCTATGTAAAAACAAACCTGGAAAGAGACCTGATGATTTGGGGAGTAAAATTACAGCTTTTTAGTGCATTCCAGTGAATTATTCATGGAATATATGGTAAATTAAATCAGGAGAGCAGACCACAAATGCACAGAATATTGTCTTTTTTTATATACCATTACAGCAGAATACAAAGGAAAAAAGGGCTCGCAAAATGTCAAAATCCTTGGTAGACATTTGGACAGGCATTCTTCAGATTTTGGAAGCCCAAAATGAATTTAACTAGTCCAAAAAAAAAAAAAAAAAAAAAGTTATCATATGACCGAAACCTTGATCGAAAAAGCATGATCGAAAACCTCAGTAATTGTATTTTTTCTTCATATGAGAAGTCAAGCGAGTAGGGGTGTAACAGATCATAAATCTCACAGTTTGGGTCATATTACAAGTTCTGAGCTACAGATCAGATTTTTTTTTTTTTTTTTTTTTTTTGGTGAGCAATTTTCCAAAGCAGACGCCATTTACAGCTCTCTCCTACATGAATGTCATGACAAACATGTTCAAGATTAGCAACAATGAACTCAGTTATAGCTCAATGCCGACCAAACTGAGATGATAATAATAGAGATATTAATAATGGAGGTTGGTGCTGCTTGGCAAAGTCAAGACAAATCTTCTCCTGATTAGTAAAACAGTGCAAATACATAGTCTTTCTGAGGCCTCTATGGCAAATATTGATACCGTGTCCCATCTCACGCTGCCGTGGGACTCAATTACTCAATATCTGTTTAACAGCACTTCTTATTAAGAGTTAAACATCAGCAGCCCATCTGCTTCAGTACTTGCAGACTATTAGCATGCTGTTATTAGCATTTCCCTCTTTGTCCTGCAGCTGTTACCCCATAGAGAGCTCCACTTCCTGTAATTTCACTGCTTTGCACATTTCCTTCTTTGTTTGGTATCCCCCTCTCACGGCTGCAACACTTCAACCTCAACACTTTTTAAACAGTGGTCTTTCCTGTTGTGTCAAAGCTCCCCAGAGATGAAAACAGCTGCAGACACTGTGTAAGGAAGGATGCAAATGTGTGTGTGCATGAATCAGAAGCTTAGCCATAAGTCATGGTTGTGATGTAGTTTATTGGTCACTCCTGTCAGGGTTTGTTTGATAGCACAGGCGTGAGCTAAAGCAGAGAAGAGAGAGAGAAGTAAAGCTACTGACTCACTATTTTAAACCTCTCTCATTACTCAGCAGAGTTACAGGGATTTGCAAGGACACACACACACACACTTACACACACTTTTCTTTGTTCACTGCTCCAAGGCAAAACGTCAGCACACTATTGTCGCTGTTTATAGCACACTACTGCACACAGACTTAAATGTGTAGCCTAGTAATACTTCTCTTTCAGATGTCTGTAGCAGATTTCTTTCTCTCAGTGCTGAAATAAAACAACATTGCCACAGTGAGTTTAGAATGGTAATGAAATCAATCAGGACCTAATATATCTACTTCTGTCAGACTAGCATCGAGGGAATGTCAAAGCTAATAGTATTCAACAAACACATTATAGCTCAGTTTCAAAACCTTGGAGACAGCAAAGAGGAACCCCATTTTTAAAGGAAGAGAAGGCAATCCCAGAATGCAAGATTAACTGAAAATGAAATCCAAGATGTATAAGTGTATTTCAGTCAATATTCAATAGTTAGTTAAATCAATTAATTACAATCTATTTTAATGTGTTTAATTAAAATCAATCATGTTGCGCAGTAGTTTTGTGCACTATATGTTGGTTAGGGCATTGCTCTGATTCCATTAAGGTTTGCTTTGTGCCTGGCAGGCAGCTTAGCCACATGCTAACGCCAGACTCTATTGGAACTGTCAGAGTATGGCATTAGGAACAGTATCTGAGTTTTTCCAAATCAGTCAATTACGAGGTTCCATCTCTGTTAGGATGCTGCCTATGTAGGCAGTTGGCAGCAGGTTTTGGAGCAGACCCTATATGTGACAGCAACATTACCGCTTTCAGGATAGCATTCTGCTCTCCAGTACCACGAACGGCTACAAAATGTCTTTGTTTAGTATCTTTAAATGTTAATAAGAAGCACAAAAAGGTTTTTATGTCCAATGACAATGATTTTTTTTAATTTTTTTTTTTTTAAATAAGCTCCAGCAGAAAAAAAGGAAACAACTTTAGACTAATGTTTACTTAAGGTGTATTGTTATTTTTAGTTACTTCAGAATTGTATTGCACTGTTTTCATTATATGGTATGTTTAATATTATTATTGTATTTAGCATATGTGAGCCATTCTCAGTTTTTAAGTGTGTTTGTTTTTGTCACCCTGGATGAATGACTCATCTCATTTCTGATGCAGTGTCTTTTATGCTGCCAGCTTGTTAGTGTAAATGTGATCAGATTGTGCCATGGCTTCCAGCAAGATTGTGTCGGTGTGATTGAATGTACAGGTTACAATTTTTATTTTATTTATTTGTATTTACTTCTTAAATCTATTATTAGTTCTGTCAAATTCAAAAAATAACTAGTTAATCACTAGTTAAATTTTCTGTAGTTAATTGTGGTTAATCGCATATTAATACAATATATTTATATTGTCATAATTACGCATTGAATCTACAAATTGCAAATCTCCAAACAACATAAAGATGGTAATGTATACATTGAATATAGATTAAACTTTATTCAAACTGAGTGTTTTTTTTTTCTCTTTTGTTCTTTGATTTACATCAATGACAGACTGCAGCAAGTTTCTTTAAAACCTAATGCATATAACGTGGATCTGACATCTGATATTTCTGACATTTTCTCCCAAATCTTTATAGTCATTTAGGTCTTTTTAACTTAAGACCGTTTATGTCACTCACTAAAAACAGGCATTTTGAGATTTTTTTTTTTTTTTTTCCACAAAAGGCTTCCTGTGCACATATCAGATGCCTGTGTTCACAGATGCTGTGTACGTAATCGCATACTTTCCTACTATATTGTATGTGGAAAACAGTATGTGGCAGTATAACTCAGAGGAAACCAACATGGACAGAGCATACAAACTCCACACAGAAAGGCCTCTTGGCTCAGCTGAAACTAGAACCAGGGAACTTCTTGCTATTAGGTGCAGTGTTGGGGAAGTTACTTTTAAAAGTAATGCATTATAATATTGCGTTACTCCATAAAAAAATAACTAATTACATTATTTTTTATGAAAAGTAATGCATTACGTCACTTTTTGTGAGCTGGGCTTGCTTATTGCTAATTTTTCTATCAAAAAACCCCAAAGTTATATTGTTGACAACTGTAAAGGCCTTTTCATACTAAAAGTCAAATTAATAAGCTTCAGGCTGAAGGAAGTGCCTCTGCATCTTGCAATTGCAATTTCTCTCAACACAGATACAGGAGAGGTGTCAATGAATAAATAGGAAAACAAAGTAACTATGTATTTGAAAAAACTAACTAAGTAATGTGCTACTTTACTAGTTAATCAATTTTTTTTTCTTCTGATTACGTAACTCGCATTATTTTTATTATATTATATTATATTATATTATATTATATATTTTTAAAATATATTATATAAGGCACATCTGAGCTACTGGGAAGTTTTCACAAGGTCTTTATCTTAGTAACTGTAAAGTTTTGAGCCAGAACTCAAATTACACAAATGATTAATAATAGGCGTATAAAATAGGCTGACGACTTACTCCATATGGTGTGACAACATGCCAAATCATCTCTCTATATTAATGTCTACTGAGTTCTGAGAGGGCAGCTGAGAGTGCCGTGTAATAGTTTCCATAGTAACAAGAATACATCCACCTGCCTAATCTTCAAAATGCTTCGTTACCACATAAGACCTACACTAGTTCACAAAGAGTAGACAACAGTGAAACGGAAACAAAATATCCATATTAATCCTATAGGTTAAAACTAGGTAACCTGCCATTGTTGTACAGTATTTGTCTACCTAAACAAATGATACAACAGCATGAGACTCTCTGCTGCCCCCAACAGCACTGGAATACCATGAGTGTTTATGTGATATTACTGCAGGTTGACAAATGTGAGTGATGTTCTCGAGAAGATTTTAAGAGTTTGAGGTAAGTTTGTGTTTATTACGTCAGCTATTCATATTATCCCAACATGGCAACCACCAGATATGACTGGAGGCTTCATCTAAATTTATGTGCGTTTTAAACAAAATGTTCTATTGAAGTAAAGGACTTCAAGTGTAGGACCAACAAGTGAACATGGACCTAAGATCTTTTCAGAGTAGGGCCTACAGGTATACAGGCACCATGAGACAGAAACAAAAGAGAAAGATAAAAATCTTCTGTTATGTTTGAAAATACGCACGTGCACACGGCCTTCACTATTAGCTCTGTTTGTGTAGTAGAGAGGGGGGGAGCAGTGGAGCACTCAGATATTTATAAGAAGACGACGAGAGGACACAACGCTTGACTGTCATCTGACCAGGAGCATATGGCTATTCATATGACCATTGAAAGAGCCTTTAATCATGTTCTCACTAAGCCATATACACTAATGGCTCTCAAGAGACAACATCTGCCAGCTTGATTCTTCTAACTTCAGATGCCTTCAAAGGGACAAAGATAAAGAAGCCTGGCAAGAGTGTTTTAGTCCAACAGGGCTACATTAATTAGATGGAGGGAAAGAGAGACAGTGAAACAAAATGTGGTGGTGTGTCTTCGTGTCCAGCTCTCACTCAATGTGAAGCTAAATGAATGTTAACTGGAGAGTGAAATTATCAGCTTGGAAGTGCAGTCACCATTAAGGATTTCATCCACAGCTGCAGTTTTTAAGACAATGCTTGCAGACATCAAATCTTATGGTGTAAATCTAAATGGCAACTTTTTGTTGTGTTTGCAAGTCTTTTTCCCTCATTGGGTTAAACAACTCGGACCATGGTGGGTAATACCAGTGGCATTTTTTTTTTTTTTTTTTTGGGTTGCATACCTCTCCACCCACTTATTTCTCAGCATCATTAGCTAACCATACTTATGACAGAAGATCTGTGCTGTTGGTTATTCACTTTCCATTTTAATACTGATTTTGCAGATTACAGATCAGTTAAAGAATGATACGTTTCTACGTTAAGTATTTGGTTTAATGGAAAAGTGCTAACAAATACATTTAAAACCATCAAAATAAATTCTTAAAGTTGATTAACTAGATTGAAATCAATTAAGCATTTTTAGAAAGTGTATCTTACAACAGCCTTGATGAAAATAAACTAATAATGCTAATAATGTAATTAAATGTATCTTATGTGTCTCAAGGTGTGGCTGCATTAAACATGGTTCTGCAAATTTTTATGGGCAAAAATCAAGTCGTTTCGATAGGAATTCATGCAATCTGGAATTCTGTGTTTGGGAAAAATATGTTCTTGCAAAGATTTCACACCAGGTTCACGATGGTCCGGCAGATTCACCATATTGCCCTAAAGAAAGCTGCTTGGTTTGAAACAACTGCTTCGTGAGCTTTGCTTCATACGTGAGTATTAAGATATTGCACCAGTCAACAGATATTGTACCAGTCCAACAATTGCTGGCAATAGATATTTTTACCCGCAAAATTTAATGTGACCTCACTTATTGTGCTGCCATAATGTTGAGTTAAAAACAAGAAACAAGGAAATGTCTTATCTATTTGTATGGCCAATCAAACTTCAAGGCTTTTAAATCATATTAATAAAGCCAACAACCCTGAATGAGAATATGTTTATCCCTGATATTATATTTACTGAGAACTCAAATGTGCAATTATTACACCTGACCAATAAAATGCAGTGCAGTATGGATGACAGCATTAGTCATTCATGCCATCACACAGTATTTTTGCAGATATTCCACAAAGCAAAACTATCTGACTGGTACAATATCTGTTGTAATTGTGTGTCCTCATTAATCTGTTCTTGTTTTGCTCTTCTAAAAGTATCCTCACATCACATGTGTGCAGCTCAGGAATCATTTGATATGAAAATCCCTTGGCATAACTTTACAGGAAGCTGTTAAATGAATAAATGCAGTGGTGTTTTGCTGTTCCCTCTGAAATCTGTCCTCTGAGCTTCCAGATTATTACATGTGAGACTTTACAGCAATGAGCTGAGACCTGCATAAATTACCCATCATTTTGTTTTACTAATGAGCAATGTTGTGCATTTATGAACTGGTGTATAATTTTTCAAAAGAGATTTGAAAATGGCTAAGTATGAGGACATTGGAAACATAGACATGCACTTTCACTGAGTAACACACTAAAATCATAACATTCACAGAGGCAATTTTCTGATAATTGTACATAATGCATGCGTACAATGTAATGATTTCCTTTAGCTTAGGAGCAGGTTAAAATGGTACTAAAAATACTCTGTCATGTTCTGGATCATTGTCCTGCTGCAGAACCCAAGTTAGCTTCAGCTTGAGGTCACGAACAGATGGCCGGACATTGTCCTTCAGGATTTTTTGGTAGACAGCAGAATTCATGGTTCCATTTATCACAGCAAGTCTTCCAGGTCCTGAAGCAGCAAAACAGCCCCAGACCATCACACTACCACCACCATATTTTACTGTTGGTATGATGTTCTTTTTCTGAAATGCTGTGTTACTTTTACGCCAGATGTAATGGGACACACACCTTCCAAAAAGTTCAACTTTTGTCTCGTCAGTCCACAGAGTATTTTCCCAAAAGTCTTGGGGATCATCAAGATGTTTTCTGGCAAAACTGGCAAACACTTTTTCACACAGGGCCATGTGGGTTTGGATTTTGTTTTCCCTTCATAAAAAAAAACCTTCATTTAAAAACTGCATGTTGTGTTTACTTGTTATATCTGATTAATATTTAAATTTGTTTGATGATCTGAAACATTAAAGTGTGACAAACATGCAAAAAATAAAAAATCAGGAAGGGGGCCAACAATTTTTCACACCACTGTATATAATATTAATATAGAGAGCTCTATGAAGGGAGGAAGCCAAATACAGATATTACACAACATATACTTTTAATATCTCTTTTTGAGTTCAGTGATTGTGAATTAAAAATAATTCACTTTTTATACTGAAGTGTAAAAGTAAGACGAAGAAGGAAGATCCAACGCACCAAATTCAGCCCTTGACATGAAAAGAGGCTTTGAGGATTTTTCACTTCTCACTTTTGCTGTCAGTGACCCTGTTCTTACAAATTTTTGAAAAGGGTGCATTTTTGAGTTGCATAGGTTATATCATATCAACAACAGGCTGGAAAACCCAACTAATTAAACCAAACTCTTATATTTGACAATAAACAGACTCAGATCAGGACATATACAAAAATCAATGTTTTTCAATGCACTCCTAAAACACGTTTTAAAGCAGACTTTTTCCAGGACTGAAGTTAATCAGATTTACAGGGAAGATACAGCAGATGAAAGCTTTCTGTGTCTGTACTACGCAGTTTGAATGTTTTTCTGTGTACAGAGTGGAAAAGAAGACCTGCAAACTAATTAACAAACCAGCTCACAAATTGTCCCCACTTCCCATTTGCTCCCAAGTGTTTCCTTTTTTTAATATCGTTTTGCTATAATGTGCAAAATAGCTCTTTCTGCATCTTCTGTTCTCTGTATGTTGTGAAGAATTTTCTGTTTTCCTCGGAGAGTTTCATTACTTTAATTGAGATTTTCCATCAACATCAACCCCATACAGGGTATAGCTAGCCTATGACCAAGAAGAGCCACAGTAACCTAGAAGGGAAATTGAATGTCAAAGAGATTATTTGTTAAAGAAAAACCTGTAGTAAGAAAAAATAAAGTGAAAATAAATGTATGTACTTTAAGTTCTATAGGCCTAAATATATGGAAATTTGAGAAATTATATTAAGTGAATAAAGTGAATTTTGCTGAAAAAGAATTAATTATTAGCATAAACAGACTATAATGGCTTGTGAATCTGTGGTCATTCATGAAGCACTAATGAACATTGCCTGCAGGTAGGGTCTGCCTGGGCTTTCAATTCTGTAAATATGTTTGTTAACCATGGTTCCATTTCTCTCCTTATTTGCAGAAATATGCCCTAGATGGCAGCATAATTTGGTTCATAATTATCCTATGATGATCATGACATGCACCTTCTGGTGATAAGCAGACATTTCTAAAGAGCTCATTGGTTTCACTGGATGACACCATATTACATTGTCTCTAAACACATTTTTATAGTTTGTTTACCTTGGCATAATATTTATTATAATCCTTAGAAATGGTTTCAAGGTGTCAAGTGGGTGGGGGGATTCATAGCTTGAAGGAATGTCCTTTATCTTTTGAAATAAAATAGATTTTACTAAAAACTGCCAAAAGGACTCATTCTGAACTTCGATATGTATACATATGAACACATGATTGCCACATTAATATGTTAACAATATCTATTTGGTAGGCCTGGCATATCACCTGCACTAGCCCAATGATTGCTGTGAAAGGACAGCTGGCAATCAAAGAAAGTCTTTGTGATAACCATGGAAAGATAAATGACAGATAGAAATAGACCCCGTTGGGGTTTTTCATGGGCTCTTGTCATCCTCAGTTCGTGTTGGACATTCAGTTTTGGCCTTTATGCCAAATAGTCCCTGAAGTACCTCTCAGCAGTCTCACAGAGGACTACAAATGCTCCAAAGTGATACTACAGAAGATAAGGACTCTTGTGACAAGACCATCAGAAGTGCTGCACTGACCTCATCAACCGGACAAAAGTGGATCCCATCCGACGTCATGCAGCAAGCAGCATAAACCATGGAAACATAGAAACATCCAAAAGGAAGAGGCAGCTTTGGTCTGGGGTCACATCACAACTCCAGACAGAAAGATAATGGTGGTTGAGGAAGTGCGATGGCAGAGGCTTTATAACCACATCTGTTTAAAGAGTGATCCATGGTCAGTCTCTACAAACAGCCATCAATTCCAAATCAAAGCCAGATTGCAGAAAATGTTTTCAGTGGCTGTGGCTTAGGCTAAAAGGTCTCCTAGTTAGATGTGGGAAATTTAGAGTTTAACAATTCTAGTTTCAGATCCCAGTTAATGATTCTTAAAAGTTCTGTTGATGATCTTTTATTACTTGACAAGAAGAAATATTTAGAAAAAAAGAAACGCAATTCCACTGCCAAATGATAACTTAGAAGAAAAATAGAGTAGAGTGGGGTAAGATGAGCTACAGAACCTGATTTTGCCAAGTGTGACATGTTCCTGGATCAACATCTTTGTTGACCCTGGAACAACATTGTGATTAACTAATCAGATTTGAAGAACCAGTTTGTAGTTTTTGTGAAGTTAATTCTTACAAATAGTGTTTGGTGCTTGTACATCAGTGTCATTCATCTATCATTTCTTCTGATTTTAGGGATTACTCATGGTTAAGGTTAGGTTTAGGTGTAAGCATATGGTCAAGACTAAATTTTTGGATTAAAATGTTCCAGGGTCAACAAAATATGTTGACCTAGGAACACATCTGCACGCTTTTACTGTCATGTGACCATATATTTTGTAAACATCCATCATTTCTGCTAGACTGTGAAAATAAGAAACACACAGGAGGAGTGTAAGACACCCATTTACTTAAAGGAAAACGCCACCGTTTTTCAATATTCCAATATTTTCTTCCCTCAACTTAGACGAGTTGATACGTACCTCTCCCGTCTCAGTGCGTGCACTTAATCGCTCTAGCGCGGCACCACTATGCTAGCGTTTAGCTTAGCACCATTCATTCCTTAGGATCCAAACAGAGATGAATTTAGAAGCTACCAAACACTTCCATGTTTTCTCTATTTAAAGACAGTTACACGAGTAAGTATGGTGACAAAATAAAACGTGACGATTTTCTAAGCAGATAAAAATGATGACTATAATGTATGGCGGAAGAGTACTTCACAGCACTTCGACCTTGGCGCAGTAATATCGTCACTCCTGGAGCACTTCGACCTTGGCGCAGTAATATCGTCACTCCTGGAGCACTTCGACCTCGGCGCAGTAATATCATCACTCCTGAAAACTCCAGGAGTGATGATATTACTGCGCCGAGGTCGAAGTGCTCTTCCGCCATACATTATAGTCATCATTTTTATCCGCTTAGAAAATCGCCACGTTTTATTTTGTGTCACCATACTTACTCGTGTAACTACTCATGCAACCGTCTTTAAATAGAGAAAACATGGAAGTGTTTGGTAGCTTCTAAATTCATCCCTGTTTGGATCCTGAGGAATGAATGGTGCTAAGCTAAACGCTAGCATAGTGGCGCCGCGCTACAGCGATTAAGTGCACGCACTGAGACGGGAGAGGTACGTATCAACTTGTCTAAGTTGAGGGAAGAAAATACTGGAATATTGAAAAATGGTGGCATTTTCCTTTTAAAAAAAAAAAAAAGAAAAAAAAACACTTTTTGGCTTGTCAAAATACAATTTTGGCATAACAGATGTAATGGCTGTTACATCAAAGCAAATTTATCCAGGTCTAAAAATATTTATGATGCATATAGGTGATTTAGCAATGTATAAAACCATGCAAATCATTTAGCTTAATATTAGCCTGAAATGGTAAGCAAGCTAGTCCCTCCCCACCCAAATGGCAGCTATATGAGGCGAAGTGAACCTAATGCTGTGGGGTAAAATGAGCCAGCATTTACACTTATTCCACCATAAGGCACTGAAGTCAAGTTAAATCTCTGAAGTATAAACTGGTATTTTAATGTGATATTACGCATCTGGTTTTGTTTACCATATATATGAAAATTTGCTCATTGGGAAAATATTGGTCCCTTAGTGCTGGCCCTGCACGGGCAGCCCTCACTAGGCCCACACAGAGCCCAGACTATTAATCTACAACAATACATCTGTTTCACTTTAAATTCTTTTCAGCTACTATAACTTAAGTCTTTGGGAAAACAATTATACATCTGAAATGGATGCGGTCACCACATAACTAATGTTTGTATTGTCAAGTGTACAGTAGGGATTTCAAATCAATTGATTTATTAAATACAAAATCGAAAACATTCAATTCATATTAATACAGCTAATTTAACACTCTGAAATGGACTACAAATTATATATTAAGTGGATCCTCACTGTTTTGCAAGGTTCATAATGTGCAAAACTCTCCCACTTTGAAAAAGACAGCCCACTACAAGAAGAATTCAACTGGATTTCACTCATTGACCACACTTTTGCACTCCTTTTCCCTTTTTTATTTTGAAAGTTTGATGCAACGTTCGTTCAGTCAGTCAGTCAATCAACTAGTCAGGTGAAAAATCTTTAAACAAATACAAAAACCACTTTAGCACAAGTAGATACAATCAATACACACAGGATTAAAACCCTTGGTTTTAAATTACCATAAAGCAGACCATGTAAACCAGTGGTGCCCAACCCTGTTCCTGGAGATCTACTTACCTGTAGAGTTCAGTTCCAACCCTGTTTCAGCAAACCTGTCTGTAATTATCAAGTGCTCCTGAAGATCTTAATTAGCTGGTTAAGCCGTGTTTGATCAGGGTTGGAGCTGAACTTTGCAGGAAAATAGATCTCCAGGAACAGGGTTGGGCATCATGATGTAAACAGACAGCAGATATTCAAACATTTACCACTTACAAAGTAAAAACACTTTTTTAAATTGATGATTTGTTGATAACATTTAACCCATTAAACAAACCAATAATGTTCAAATACATTCTTAGAATGATACAATGTGCAAAAAACAAAACAACAACAAAAAAAAACAAATCCAATTTCAATCAAAAGAAAAGTATGAAAGCTCACCGGCTACAACTCTATTGATTATAATGGGCTTAATTCTACACAAAAGAATTTGCTTCAGTCCAAGTAATGGCAAGTTTGTCACCTCTTAGTGCTGCTTTCTGCTACTTCTCTACATTGACTCTGTCTTTGCTCTGCCAATTAGCAGATCAGCTTCACCTGGTGCACCTGGCTGGGAGGGGCAGTTTGCCTTAACAACAAATATGTGTGTGTGTATATATATATATATATATATATATATATATATATATATATATATATATTGTACAAATGAATACAAATTAACATTAAAAAGAAAATTTAAATTATTACTTTGCCATCTGCTGAAAATGTTTTGGTGTGCTAAATTCATTGGCAAAGCTCACTCTTCCCCCGAGGTCTCTCAACTAGTCAGCAGGTGGTAGCGCTCCTTTCATCCACCCGCTCTGTCTCTTGAATTCCGCAACCAGACCTTTATCACTCAGCTTTAGAATCAGGAGGACTTGGCTGAAAGGGGGATTTTCAAACAGCCTCTGAAAAGCAAATTGGCCTATATGAAACAACTCTGTGTTTAGTAATTTATATATGCTATTTCTAATACCACATGCTAGCTTACGTGTTACAACCCTTCTCAGCCTCAGGTTCTGTAAAGGTGTCTTTTGGTTTGAGCCATTCCAGTTCAAATGATTGGCTAATGAATGGCCAATCAATGTTGTTAGTATTCTCCTAGTTGCATTACAGGTCTGTCTACACAAAACCTGCATGGGCCTAAATGTACGTTAGCTGATCTGGGCCCGAACGGACTGGCCCACACTGGGCCATCATAGGATTAATGTGGGCAGTCCCATAGTGTGGGCTGCTCACAGAGAGCCCGCGGTGAGCCCAAAGCTGCGGGCCTCACCTGGGAAAGCCCACACTGGGCCTGTTTAGGTTTGGTGTGGGCTGGCCTATAGCCCACTGTGCCCGCAAAAAGCCAGCATGGGCCCCGCAGGAGCATGCTTGCAGGGTTTTGTTTAACTGAAAAGAACAGGCTCATTAAAAGCATTCGTTTGGGATTTGGGGCTGAGTAGTTTTGATTCACTAAAAAGAACCATACGAGTCATTTGTTTGTGAATCGCTTGCGCTGTCTGTATAACACCATAGATTCAGTAGCGATGCTGCAGTGCCACTGAAAATGTACGCAGATAGCCTAGGATCAAACTACTGTATGTCAGAGTATTTTAGTGTGGTTTTCCATCTATATTGGGTGTAGTAAATTAAAATGTAACCGGTTTGTTGTTTATGTGGTTCTATGCATGTGCTCTGTGCTGTCTATATTTTTCTTTCCACTTAAAAGAGTAAGCTGACGTAGCTATCACAAATCTCTCTCTCTCTCTTTCAAACGCACACTCACACACAAACGCTTTTTACGAGGAGTCAGCAATGCCAAAGCCAATCAACAGCAAAACAAAAACAGGCTCCTGAACCTAAATGAAATGAGAGAGACAAGACTGTTGGAGAAAAACACATTTATTGAGGATTGATACAGGAATGCATGGATGGATGGACAGATGGATGAACACACAGATGAATACAAGACTGAAAGGACAGACATATGAGACAAAAAGATTGCTGGACAATGTATGTGTGGATGGATGAATTGCCTTGACATTTCTGCATCTCTGAAGGAGGGGCTGTCTCTGCCCGGCCCTGAAGCCAAGCGCTAATGCTATCAGAGGGCTGCTGACTCAGTGCATGATGTCTGCCATGATATTCCAAACAGAGCAGACGGAGGAGGATGTTACAGATGATTACTGCTATTAACTCATTCTGTCAGTAAATGGAATAAAAAACACTGTATACAGCATAAGCTAGCACAGAACCTCATTTGGTTAATGTAGAAGGGCACTAGGGGTGGGCGACATGACCAAAATCTTATATCACGATATGAGTAATTTTATATCACGATAAAGATATATATACATAATGTAGTTATTTTTGCTTTTAAAAAGATTTTTATGATATCAAAGTTTTTGATACAATAGAATTCACAAAATTCTTGTCACCTGTGTCAATATCACAAAAAAAAACTAATACAAACCTAAAAAGAAGAAAAAAAGAGAAAAACTCAAGCTCACTGAAGATAAGTAACTAATTACAAGCTACATGACAAAAAAACTACAATAAACGAATGCTACATACATTATATAAATTAATCAAAAACACTGCATAGTTTTTACTCTGTAAATTAAATGTATTATTATTAAAGTTACAAAAGTGATTTAGTCAAGAGCAGTGAGAGATTTTCTCTCGCTGTTGTTTGATTACTTGATTGACTGGTGGTGGCTGAGGAGATCCCCCCGCTTTGAGTACCCAGAAAAGCACTATATAAATGTAACAAATTATTATTATTATTATTATTATTATTATTATTATTAACATGAATAACAGACAGAGGTAATAATAGGCAGCTTCCCCTTTGACCGAATATCTGGATCCAATATACTGTTACACATTTTCTTTCCAGCTGTTTACTTCAATGACTGTGTTTAAGAGCTTGCAAAGACGGGCATTTTCATACATATAAACGTGTATTTAACTGTCCAAAGCCAATAAAACATCAAAAATCAGCTCGGAAACAGTCTCACTAGTGCTGCTGTTTGCATTTAAACAGCTTAAAATTATTTGTTTTTAAACCGCAATGCTTAAAAATGTTTGCAAATGATAAATTTTCGTGACCACGGCTCACCACAACATGATGTGAGTGCATAACCGCGATAAAGACGATAAATAAAGGCCTGCTGTAGCAAATCGATGCATTTTTGTAAGAAAAATATCCATATTTATAATGCTATAAACACTTTTCTCTCACTTCCGCTAACTGTCATTCATGCAAGCCATTTTGGGCAGATGACGTAGGACGTATACGCCTGGAACCAGTCTCTTCTTGGCTTTTATTGAACTCCTCTGACATTTTTCTTTACAAATCCTCATTTTGTGCTTCTAATTCGTGACCAGCATTTTGTTTTGCTGTCTCTTCCGCGTTTGTCACTAATCACTGCCGCATGCGCTATGCAGACGTCCTACGTCATCCACCTGTAATGGCTTCCACGTACGACAGTTAGTGGAAGTGAGAGAAAAGTGTTTATAACGTTTTAAATATGGATATTTTTAAAATGCATCAATTCGCTACAGGAGGCCTTTATTCACCCCCGAAGCCATGTGAGGCTTTTTTTTTTTTTTGGATTTGATGCACTTTATTTGACTACTTTTGGACTGTTAAAAAAACACCCACCCAGTGCTATTATAAAGCTTGGAAGAGCAAGGACAATTTATAATATAAATAAGAAAGTCATATACACCAGTGTTAATTTTGACAGGCATTTTTGATTTAGTCTTAGTCTTGAGACGAAAATGCTTAATAGTCTTAAGCCCCGTTCAGACTACACGATTTTAGCCTGATTTTGCCACGATCTGCTTGACGTAGAGTCGTGGGGATTCGTAAACGACAATGAGTGTCGGGACGCATGATTCAATCGTTTCATCTCGTCTAGTGTGTCAGTGCACGACACCTCTGTGATTTTTCACTACGTCAACACAGAAAGACTAGCAAGTTTAATTTTTTTTTTCCATCGTACACTACAAGTTCCATCACATCTGTGACACCGGCCAATAGGAGCACAGAAGCGTCTTTATACAAGCTTTCAAACAAGCCGTAACGAAAGAGAGACAATGGTATCGGTCTTGCGCGGTGTAATTTTACAATGGAGGAAATGTTTATGGAGCTACAGCAACGATACTCCTGCATTTATGATGAGGGACTACCGCGACACAGTGAAAAAAGGTCAAATAAAAACTATTTTACCTCAGTTCTCTTTGACAGTCCATACCATCCTCTTCATGCAATCCAGATTTGTGTCCATTGTCAGGTTTTCTTTTTTTTTTGGGGGCTTTTCTGATGACAAGACAGGGCAAATCACGCTGTTTGCTATAGCCATTGTTTGTTTACGCTCATAGCACCTTCTGTCTTGTCCCGCACTGTATCGATGACAGCACACACATCGTTAATGACGGCATGCGATGAATGCTCGGGTAGCATCGTATAGTCTGACATGTTTCTTGTTCACGACACAAGATTTTATGAGTCAAAATCGCATAATCTGACACAGTGACTGTCGTAACCGACAAAAAAATCGTGTAGTCTGAACGGGGCTTTAGTCACATTTTAGTCATTTGAGTCTTTCATAGTTTTAGTGTAGTTTTAGTCGACGAAAAGTCATTACATTTTTGTCAACTTTAGTCATTACTTTTAGTCAAACTGCAGTTACCAACATTTATTTAGGTAGCTATTTTATATGTAGTCTTCTAACAGAAATAGTCATTAATTCTTCTCTCTTTAGACCAAATCAATTAAGCTCATGATAAATTTGAATCAAGGATTGAATTTGGAAAAACTGGAATAAATGATGACAATTTCCATTTTTAGGCTGAGATACAAATTAAACTATTTTTTAAGATACAGTAGGTTTACTTAACATGTTTACATTTGTTTAACATCTTTTGTCGGTTAACATTAATGACACAGATAGGTATTTAATTAGGAATGCTGTCCCTTTAAGACGGAAGGCATGCATGTAGTATTGACACACATTCAGTTTTCACCCATCTGTTTACGTTCACTTAAGCCATAACTGACTGTATTTATGTGAGATACTCTACACGATGGACATTTGGACTGCTGTGTGTGTATTTGAGCACTGAGAACTGATCGCGTGGTGTATATGAGTACTGAAGAAGTGGAGAGTGCGCGAGAGAGAGCGCTTATCAGCGCGATTCCGCCTCTCCCGCCTTCACTAACTTTAAGTTAATCGACAAAGAATGACTCCCGGGAAAACGGGACGTCGGGTCACCCTATCTCTAACCTGAGGCCATTGTTTCAGATGGCTAGTTCGCGTTTTGGCAGCCTGTCCATCCACTGCGGCTGCCATACTGAGACTAGATATGCAAACGCCCCTCATCCGATCGCAATCCAATGACAGGGACGCACATTTTGAAAGACAAGACAGTTAACTTAGCCTATAGGATGTATTTTGAATGTCCGGTAGTCCTTAAATAACATTCTAGTCGCGTCTCGTCTTGTTAACATTTCCTCATAGTTTTTATCATCAGATATTAGCTTTAGCTCGTCAACGTCTTGTCTTAGTCACAGAAAAAATGTTCGTTAAGGAATATTTTTCGTCTTCGTCGACGAAATTAACACTGATAACACATAGGATGCCTTGAGGGTGAGTAAAACATGGACTAATTTTCATTTTTGGGTGAACTAACCATTTAATCGTGTCTACTGGTATATCACCTACATGTTTGGCCCTGTGGACATTAAAGGATAGTTCATCCAAAAATGAAAATTCTGTCATCATTTGCTCACCCACAAGTAGTTCCAAAATTGCATGACTTACTTTCTTCTGTGGAGCAAAAAAGATTTTTGTAAACAAAAAATAATATTTTAAAGAGCCCCTATTATGGGTTATGAGAGGTTCATATTTTGGTTTTGGGAGTCCCCAACAACAGGTTGACATGCATGCAAGACAAAAACACTTTCATTGTCTTATAATATGCATTTATTTTTACCTCATTTGCTCAAGGATTCCCAAATATTCACTCAGTGATTCATTATTCCAAACCCCTCCTTTGCGTGATCCTAATCTGCGGTGATTGGTCTGATTGGCGATTGGTCGATTTCATTTCCATTTCATCATGCCTGTAATGCCTGATAAAGCAGCCTTTGTGAGTGCAGTGCTGCTTTGTGTACAGCCGTTACCGGCAAAGAATGAATATGCATTTTCATTCAGACCAACGCGAAAATCGACTGATGGTCAAGTTTTTCCAGGTCTGTGTACCAAGTGGGTGGGCAATATGCAAATGTTTCTTGTTGACGTCAACATGAAATGGCTTGGGATTCGTTTTAAAAACGACTAGTTTCAATGATTCAGAGTCAAATCTTTTTTTTTTTTTTGAGAGACAATAACTTTATACATGGTGCACTTTCAGATTTAAAACTTTGCAGGATGTTTTCATTCACTTAGAACTGTGTTACACACTGCATGATAGGTAATTTTGTTTTGTTAAACAAGTACACAAACTTTTGAAAAACTTTAGTAGTTCAAAACTACCTGTAATCACCTAAATGATGTCACAATTTAAGGACAACTATTTTTGGTAATGATCATGTCACTTTTGGTTTAGATTTAAAGGGGCCTTGAATTGAGAAATCAATTTTCTCTGATCTTTTGGCATAAGAGGGCATTATAAAAAAACCTAATGTAAGTTTCACAACTCCAAGCAGACAGGATCACTGGATTAAAAATAACATTACCTTCCAAATGTCACAAATCCTGTCTGTGGCCTTCTGTCCGCTTGCCATCAGAGGTCGCCTCCCATTATATTGACTTTCACATTACATAGACTGTTGCATGTCACTCTGGACTGCATTTCCCATCATCCATTGCACTGATTACACACAGCTGTAACCAATCACACACACACACTATATTACACCCACTCAGATCCTTCTCAAACGGCCGAGTATTGTCTGCGTTTATCACTCTGCTAGTGGTGGGCAGAGCGAGGCTTCGTGAAACACTGAAACAGTCGAAGCAAATGTGTTGAGGCTTTGAAACAATTCGACACCCGTCTCTACGGTGACACCTAGTGGTCATTTTCAAGTATTGCTCTGAAACCGCTTCGACAGAGATGTAGTTACGCAAATTGATGAATTATAACATATGTTGTGTTAGCCAATTCCCCAAATCACTTGGGGGAGTGGTTAGTCTTCTCGACTGGAATGAAGTCACCTTGGTTTCGAATCCCGGGTGAAGCACTAATTCATGTAATTATAATAAGCATTTAACATTTGTCTTTTTATTGTTCTATTATTGTAATGTGTTGAAACATCGGCCTCACATCTGAATGAACTCTTTGTGAATAAATATGTTATTTTGGTCATGAAAAATGAACATTAATAAAAGACGTCAAGCCACAATATCTGACTTTTTTTTTTTTTTACATATAAAGATTTTTATTTAAATATATGGATTTTCTAAACAGTGTCTCAACACTTTGTGATCTGAAATAGACTTCATACAATGCATACCTTGCTTAGATGGCCCAGCAGTGTCAATAGCAGGCCTAGGTACAGTGACAATGTTACCATCCCCCAAAAGGGCAGGATGAGTGCTCCTCAAATGGCGCATCATGGATGATGTATTATTACAGTAGGCTAGCTGCATATCACAATATATACATCTCACTTTATTTTGTGTTTCCAAATGGAAACGCTCCCAAACCACAGATGGACGGCATCTCTTGCGTGGAGCTTCCATTATTATGTAATCTATCAATATGAAATAATCTATGTATCAACTAGCCTATGATATCCTATCTCTAACTTGCTGTGCTTGTCACTATCTAACTTATATGAATGTATATGTATGCCTATATGAATGTTTCAGTATATTTATCCTAATTATTTGTCAGTGTCTATAGCCTATCTATCAATATCTTAATAATAACTTTTAATCTATCCTAAATATAATTAACGAAATTACACTATAAATATCACTATATCGCAAAATCTTTCTCCCCTCACAAAAAACCACGAAGTGAAGATGCGTTAACTCCACTTTTATACTTTGTGGGAGTTAGGTTGAGACAGATGTGCGATTGTGTGATTTGTTCCCGACCCTGTCAATCAAACTCAGATTCGGCAGGTATGCCATGTCTCGAAACACTTGTGACACGCCCCGATGCTTCGAATCACCTTAGTCATGTGACATGGGTGTTTCGAATCACGCTTCGGAGCAGTGTTTCGAAACATCTGCACTTCGGGATCTCGACACCATGTCGAAACGTCAGCTTCGCATTAGCCATCCCTACACTCTGCTAGCGATAGCAACATTACGGAGCCATTCCGTGTTTCCTGAGTTTAGTCTAGTCTGTCCTGTTTTTCACCTGTTTCACCCGTGTCTTGATTCTAGCCTGGTTTACCTCATCTTGTCTGATCTCTGCCTGCCCTGTAGCTTATAGCCTGTCTTAGATTTACCCTTTGCCTTGCTGTTTCGGAATGTGTTTGCACCTCGTCTGGACTTTCATCTGTTTGTGGATTACCCGTTCGCCTCGTCCTCAGGATTAAGTTTGCTGTCCATCAACCCACGCCTGGTTTAGGATAACTCTTGTGTCTCGTCTGTGCCATACCTGTTTGCTGGTGTTCGACCAGGCCTGTGTTTTTACCATGTCTTTGAATAAAGCTATGCGTATGGATCCGCAAGTCTATCGTCTTGTTCACCCCGTTACAAAATACTCGGCCACACAAGGATCCAGCAGCTGTTCAAGTGGACACTGGCCAGGTATGGACACTGCAAGTATATTATTAGCCCTTAAACAAGGCCCGCTACCATTGGAGAACTATATTTGAGAATTTTTAGCCATTAATGAGACGTGAACTCTCTGCCTGTCCTGTCACGGCTATGGAGGCCGTCTGTGAACTCTCTGCCTGTCCTGTTACGGCTATGGAGGCCGTCTGTGATCTCTCTGCCAGTCCTGTCACAGCTATGGAGGCCGTCTGTGAACTCTCTGCCTGTCCTGTCATGGCTATGGAGGCCATCTGTGATCTCTCTGCCGGTCCTGTCATGGCTATGGAGGCCATCTGTGAACTCTCTGGCAGTCCTGAACCGGCCATGGAGGCCAATTATGAACTATTTTCCTGTCCTGACCCAGCCGAAGAGGCTGTCTTTGAATTATCAGCCTTGTCTGTCATTGCCAAAGAGGCCACTAATGAACTGTCTGTTCGTCTAGTTTCAACTAATGTGTCTAATTTTGAACTATCTGTCTTGCCAGTCTCAGTCAATGAGTCTAACAATGAACTGTCTGTCCACCCAGTTTCAACCTATGCGTCTGAGTTTGAATTATCAGCCTGTCCAGTTCCCAGTAATGCTCTTGATTTTGATCTGTTTCTGTCCTATTTCAACGAATGAGTCTGACTGTGAATTGTCTGCCAGTTTAGTTTTACTCACTGAAACGTCTGCCAGTCCAGTTTCAGTTGATGCACCTGATTTTGAACAGACTATCTGTACGAATGTAGCTGTTGAATCTGATTTTGAACTATCTGCTTCAGCGTCTGTCAGTGCCCTTGATTTTGAGCTATCTGCCAGTTCTGTTCCAGCCAATACAGTTGATTTTGAACGGTCTGTCTGTCCAGTTACAGTCAATAAGCCTGATTTAGAACTGTCTGGCTGTCAAGTTTCAGTCAGTGAGCTTGTTGATGAACTGTCTGCCTGTCCAGTTTCAGTCAGTGGGCCTGTTTATGAACTGTCTGCCCATTAAGTTGTCACCAGGGAAACTATTGATGAACTTTTTGTGTTCCCTGCCTCGGTCCTTGAGACTGTATATGCATGTATCTGTCTCTTGTGTCTCAGTTTTCCCTAGGTTCCAGTCTCTGCCATTGGTCTCTGCCCCGTCTGATTTGGCCTGGTGGTCTTCTGTCCTGCTGTGGTGGTCTTTTGCTCCGTCTGCTCCACCGTGGTGGTCTTCGGCTCCATCTGCTTTGCCGTGGTTGTCTTCAGCTATGCTCTGGTGGTCTTCTGCTCCGTCTGCTCCACTGTGGGGGTCTCCTGTTCCGCTGGTTCCGTCCTGGTTTCCTGCTCCGTCGGCTCTGCCCTGGCTCCCTGCTCTGTCGGCTCCACCCTGGCCTCCGGCTCTGCCCTGGTTTCCTGCTCCGCCGACTCTGCTCTGGCTCCCTGCTCTTTCGGTTTCACTCTGGTTCCCTGCTCCACCTTGGTGCTCTGCTCTGCCGGCTTCGCCTCAGTCCCCGGTCTCTCTAACTCCACATGGACCTGGTCCCCCGTCCCTCCCCGGTTCCGACTCCGCTCCACCGCCCTCCTGGATTGTGTTGAGTTGGGAGCATCTGGAAGCCGCTCCTTGTGGGGGGGGGCAACACAGACTGTTGCATGTCAGCTATGCGTATGGATACGCCAAAGCATCTTAATGTTAGGAAGGTGGCTGTTTATGTCTCAGATCTGCAATATTTGATTGTTCAGTGCATTTCATTGTGGCTTCTTTGATACTGTAAACCAGTTGTAATTCAGCTTTACAAACAGAATTTTACAGAAAGATATGGACCAGACAATAATGCCGCAACATGTAACTGTGTCAATGCTTATCATTGCTATTTATAAGGACTCATGTACAGTCAGATAATTTTTGTCACAGTTTTTGTCAAAAAAAGTTGCTGTTTATGCACTAAACAATCAGCTTCACATTTTTCTTTTAGTAGCATAACATTTTTTATTTAAATTGTGAGGTGATTAAATTATATGCAAAAGGTGAGCAAAGAACACTCCCCTTTTAACTGCTGCAGCTGTCAATCACTTCAGTTCAGCACAAATTTATCAATGACCGAGTTCTGCTCTCTCACTAAAACTCTCATTATCAGTGATGCTGTACACAATGAATCTCTTATTTACATTGTGTCTGATGCACTGTATTAGTAAGAATGAAAACATTCATGAGAGTACCTAAATTAAGTTGGAATGTAGAAGTTATTGCAGTGGGAGAAGAACTAAAAAAAGTACTGTTAATAATCAAAATTTTTCACAATTAGTTAATATTAAAAACTTAAAACTTAAAAACTTAAAAACTTATTGTAAAGGTAAAAACTTAGCAAGCTTTTAAAAGAGTTCCACATGTAATAATTCATATGCGAAATGATACCCAATCATAATAGGAGGGTAACATTAAATACTAATTTAATATTAGTAGGAGTTTAAAACTCCTACTAAACTAATATATATATATATATATATATATATATATATATATATATATATATATATATATATATATATTAGAGATGCACCGATGTATTCGCCAACAATCGGTATGGGCCGATTGATCAGCCGATGATCAGGGCCGATTATATCCTGTCAATCAAAAGGCGGCAGAAAAACGTGTCAGACTGCAACTAATACTGTGAGTGAAGAAAATCTCTGTTGAATTTAGGGCTATCGAAATTAACGTGACAATGAGCCATTAACAGTTAAAAAAAAAAAAAAAAAAAAAAAGTGACATTAAAGCAGGCTCTATTTCAGAGGCCTCATTCCTATTCAAAGTGTGGGGGCACATGCCCTCAGATTTTTGAGCCAAGTGGATTTTGAATGCAGTTTCCAAAAGACAAAAAATGTTCACTCCACCTTTCAAAAAATAAGGTTCAGTGTGTCACATCATCAGCTGCTAAATTCAAATCTGCGTTCCCTGGCTGGTGCTGAGCCGATACAGATGCGTTTTACAGCACTGCGCATTATAACCAATCACAAACGATTCTGTTGAGCTTATGAATGCAATGACCAATCAGATGCGTTCAGAGACATCGCCGAAATGCCGGTGTTTTCTTCACTCACTCGCTGACTGAATACCTCTTTCTGGCGAATTCTCTCGTCAGAAACAGCGAAGTGCAAATGTGTGTACGAATCTGTAAGATATTAATTTCATAGTGTAAACAGCTTCAGTGATTTTAATGGGAGTTTTTGAGAGTGTTTGAACTCTAGACTGTCAGTAAAAATGTTCTTTGATAATATAAACGTTCTTTGCTCTCTTTCTGTACAATGAAAGTGTTATGATTAGCCTAACTTACAATGTTTTTATTCACATTAACTTTCAATGTTAAATTCACATTAAATATAAAGTCAGTCGTATTAAAATATGTTATAGTATGACACCCATATCTGTTAATTAAGTAAACAGACAGGTTTTTATGCATAGTTAATAGATTACATTATTAGGTTACTTTGACCATCGCCCACAAGATCAACTAACATAATCTATAAAGATGAGAATCAAGATATTTCATGATATAGGCTAGTTAATGCGTTTGGGAATGTTTCAAATAAAAAGGAAAAAAATAATTAAAACACAATCCTATCCTATCCTGATCCATATCCTGATTTTAAATCGGACAATTCCAGAGAAAACTTTAATTAGTTGAAGGACCCCATTCATAGTCGTGTTACTGAAGCCCCCTGTGAAGCCCATGACATGTGCACATGGTCAAATGTTGTCTCAGAATTGTTCAAATATTTAACTTTTTTGGAACCACCACAAAAGTGTTACGTTTTGTTGTCCTTTGGTGTGACACCCCTAAATTATGTTTTTTTTTTAAATGAAAAACTGCATGTTAAACTACATAATCATGGAAAATTATGCAAATGTGTCTTGCTTACCACTAATGACAGGTTAGCTTTGAATAGCAATGTCATTAATTGACAGAAAAAGGCTGAAACGTCCAACGTTGTGACAGAAAATGTCCTCTGGTGTGACGCCTGTACTGTCACACCACAGGACAAAGATGTCACACCAGAGGACGAGGTCTCTTTAAAAAGCATTTTAAATTTAATTAAATAAGATTGTAAGTCCTTTTTATTCTTTTTTTGATTATGTTCAGTGTTCTTAAATGCAATAATTACATTAATTAAACAATTTTCTGATGTTTTTGCAGAAACCTTGTACTGTTATAAAGTGTCATGAAGTATAAAATGTGATAAATAAATTAGTGGAAATTAGTGGAAGAGAGAGGACGCGGAAATATATAGAGAAAATTAACAGGGATCCACCAGAAGGGAAATAGAATCAAAATCATGCCTTAAAAAGAGTAGCTATGTAGTTTAAAAAAAAATCATTCACATCTTAATGAAAATAGTTTCAATCATATATCAGTAATATTTAGCTGTATCATAAATATCAATCATATTTAGATGTGCTGCACATGCAGCAGGGGGGCTAGAAGAGTTTCAGTAACATACTGATTGACTACGAGACTGAATTTTCTTGATGAAAATTATTTTGTTTTTTTAAAAAAAAACATGTTGATATTGTTTGTATCAAAATTAAACTTTCTCATTTGACATGTTCAAAATTAAATAGAAATACTTTAATAACTACTATTTCTGTCCTTTAGTGTGACATAATGTCCTATGGTGTGACATAAAAGAACCACAGATTTGTTTTTATCTCAAAATTTCTTTAAAAAAAAAAAAACAGTTAAGTATTGCGATAGGGGAGATAGAAATATCTCTCATCTTAAAATGGTTTAATTTTCAGCAGTTTTGAACAGATGACAGCAAAGTTTGTCTTGTTGTCAAAGTTTGTCTTGAAATTGTCCAAGAAGTCATGGGGAAAAAATTATGTTAATTATAATTTCATATTAAATAAATAACACTATATGATAATAAGTGTCTAACAATGAAGATAAATCTCTCTCAAGCTATTTATATATTATTAAGAGGTTTTTTTTTTTTTTCTTAATTTTTGCTATGTCACACAATAGGACAAATTTATGGTACAGTTCAGTAAAAATGTAAAAAAAAAAAAACAATGAAAGAATTGACAATGTTAGGGACTCTTTATATTTCAGCCACTTGGCTGGATATAAAAGTGCTCACAGTTGAAGCAAAATTCAAACTTTCAGTGTTTTGTGTATGTTTTTGTGCATTCGTATTAAATATCATTTTAGCGTACTTCTTATTCAAATGCTTTCCTTTTTGCTATCTCCATCCCTCTTGCGGCCAGAGCATAAGCAGCTGACTGTCAGATGTGTGAAACTGTTCCTTAGCTCTTTGTTAGATTAATATTGGGCCTGCCCCCATGCACTCATTGGTAATGGAAGCGAGTTAGGCATTAACTGCAGGCATCTCTATGGCTAGCCACATGCAAGAGTTGCTGTCTCTGCAGAAATGATCCCCCTCCCTCTCTTTTCCCCACCATTCCTCTCTCTCTCTCTTTCTCTCTCTCTCTCTCTCTCTTACTCTCTCTTTCTCTCTTACTCTCTCTCTCTCTCTCTTCAGTTAATTACTGTAATGGTTCGGCTGTCCTTCGGGGGATGCTGAAAGGTCAGGGTTTGGCCGAAAAGAGGAGGGAGAGGGAGAGGGAGAGGGCTAGTAAGTCATGGTTAGCAGCAAACAGTGGTACTAACATCCCAAAGATATGTTCATTAAGAGAGGACCTTGTAATACTTGTTTTTTTTTCATGGAACACAAAACAAGATATTTTGAAAAATGCCTTGGTTTTTTTTTTGGTTTTTTTTTTTGTCCATGCAATTATGACAAATGAGTCAAAGGTTGTTTTGAATCTCAGCATATTTCCAAATATTCTTCAAAACTCTCTTTCCCCCCTCATTACATGTGTAAATGTCAGTCTGCACATGTTTTCTCTCTCCCCCAGGCACGTGTAGACATGTAGACCTGTGTTCTTTCCACTCAGCCATTCTGAAGTGATTACTGTGCTGACTGCTTTTATTACTGGGTCGCTTCCTCAGCCTCTTTTTTAATGATCACTTCAAACCTACAGAAGATGATTAACTGTGACCAGCATATATTTCCTTTATTTTCGCATATGGCTAACATTCTTTTTAATGAATTTGATATTGAAAAACCATTATGTTTAGCAGGCGGCTCACTCAGTCAAGTGTTCGATGTGCTCGCAAAATCGTGCGTATTTGACATCATGAATGATTTGGTGTCTTTTTTGAAATACAAGCCTATTCTTTTATAATTCCTGTTTGAGAGGTAATTGATGTCTGTCGATTTCAATTTGGAGTTTTGCAGGAACAAACAAGGATTATTAACAGCAGACTGTGTATGTAGCTTCAAGAGAGTAATTATACATCTGTGTTGTAATTTATTACCTTTATTATTATTTTATTTATAATGATATAATTAAGATAATTTAATAATTATATTTAATCACATAATCATTTATTAATTTTTATCATATTACTTATTATTTTACTTATTTTCCTTGCCCTTGCATGCCTGCTATTGTTGTGTAGTCTTATGATGATGGGGTTTAATGGGTTGTTTGTCTTAATGAGTAAGAGATAAGAGGGACAAAGTCAAGATGAAGTTCAGATTATGTCGAAACATAGACAAATTTGATTATTCAATTAATCCTGCTAATTTTATCATCACTTCATCTTCTGTGTTCTGCTATTTCACATGCTTCCTCTCTCAACCAATTTTGAGTCCCAGACAAGACTTGTTGATAACTGGTTTTTGGTATAAGACAAAACTTTACTGGCTTTGGATACCAGACAAACCAAATATTTTCTGTGAGGATCTTGTAAAGAGACTATCCATTATTCCTAGCATGGAGAGTCAATCTAACATTTTTGGCAGGATGTTTGCACTATCTAACAAGAGTGAATATATGGACCTTAATAGAATAGTCTGCTAAAAACTTTATTTCTTTGGTTTTCTTTGAATTTCTTCTGTGGAACTCAAAGGAAGATATTTTGAGAATGTCTCTGTTTTTTTTTTTTTTGTTTTTTTTTGGTCTATACCAGAGGTCACCAAACTTGATCCTGGAGGGCCGGTGTCCTGCAGAGTTTAGCTCCAACCCTAATCAAACACACATGCCTGTAACTTTCTAGTGATCTTGAAGACATTAATTAGCTGCTTCAGGTGTGTTTGATTAGGGTTGGAGTTAAACTCTGCAGGACACCGGCCCTCCAGGACCGTGTCTGGTGACCCCTGGTCTATACAATGGAAGTCAGAGGTCACAAAAACTGTTTCTTAATCAAGATTCTTCAAAATATATTCAGTCGGCAGAATAATTAATGTTGTCATACAGTATTGGACAACATAAGGATGAGAAAATCAAGATTTTTATTTTTTGATGAACTGTCCCTTTAACATTAAACAAGCCTTGTGTTGCTATGTCAAAAGAGCCCATCTCTAAGTCTTTATGATATTCTGATCCCTGATATGGCTCAGGACTCTCTAACTTTTATGCGATTTTTAGTCTGATCATTTCTAAAAAAAAAAAAATAATAGCATGACCCAGTGAACCTCATGATTCAAGATATCATTCATATCCTCAGTGCAGGATGAGTTTTTGATTAGCAAGTACTGCTAATAATCATTATTTATGTGTTAAATAGGAGGATCATACTTTCATGACAGGATATATAGAAGGTAAAAATGTGGTTATTTATTTTATTTTTTTTAAATGTAGAGGATAGAAATGTATTACACATGAATGTGAAGGAAAATTAAAGTAAGAGAGAGAGGCTGGAGGGGGTTGTGGGGAGGACGAGAGACACGAGTGCATGAGCGCGCAAGACTGAGTCTCATTACTGGAGCGACCCCAGACTCCCACAGCAAATCACATTTATTAAGTCAACAGACAAGCATAAGCACGCACACACATACAACCGTTGCTGTAACACAACATATCAAATGACAACATGCACACAGAATATTAAAGCTGGATGATACGCACCATTTTTAATGTGTTTGTTTGTGTATGGGGAAGACCCTTGTCTTGTTTGTTTTTTTCTCATCGCTGACTCACCCTGTCTGAGAAACTGCATCACGCTAACTGAACCAAACCGTAAACCATAAAAACAATCTACACTCAAATAATTTGACCCAGCACCACCGTGCTTGTTCAATACGCGGAGAGCACAAGCGGCATGAAAAAGGATCCCAAATCAGTGTCTGGTGAACCTCCCTTCAGGACACGTTTAGAGTCCTCATCATTTCCACAGTGAGATGTTTCATTAAGATTGAAAGGAAGTGGCTATTTTTAAAACTTCCACACGGCGAGAGTGGTCTTACATGTGGTGGTTTATTTATTGGCTGTATGGTTGTGTGTGCAGCATGATTTATTTATATATTTCTTTCTTCCCTGAGCAGACACACTGACCTTTATGCGGCTCAGGCAGGAGAGACGGCTACAGGGTCACGCACAGATCTCAAGAGCCATGAGCAGAGAATACAAGATGTGCAGCAGTGCATTAACTCGTATGTGTATGTTTGTGCTCAGGAATGAGTGGAGTTTCCACACTAAGACCCAGACAATTACTTCTGTTCCTGGTCCTTTTTTTTTCTCTCTGTCACACACAAACATAAAGCCTGTACAACTTTTGTGGCGACCACATTTCAATATCACTGTCGATCAATTTAAAAATGTCCATCAAAAATTACTAAATATAATAAAAATAAAAATAATTACTAGAAATGCCAAGCAATTTTTCAAGACTTATTTTTGATATTTTTTTCCAGACAGTTTGAGAGTGGAGAAAAGCAAAGTAGAAGAAAGGATACTGAAGCGTAAAGGACAGGATTCCAACAGAGCGCTGCCCACAAGGATATTGGAAATGACTATTATTTTATATTTTATATAATAAAGAGATATTTTTAATGAACATATCTGAAATTACAGCGCAGTGGTCTCTGAAGTCAGTGAAGCCCTCTGGAGCCTCTGCGGCCAGTATGACTCAATTATTAACTTTATGAGGGAAAATGTGCACCATGTGATTTCAAGCTCAATTCGGATGTCCATGGAATGGTTACATTTGAGAAATTTTGGTGAAATTCAGCAGGCAAAAGGTTCATTGTGCGTTAAGTGCATTAAGCACTGCTCACACAGAAGTCACTTTTAAAACAATTTTCTATTGATCAACACTAAATCCATGTGACCAACTTGAAATCAAGTCAAGTCACCTTTATTTATATAGCACTTTTAACAATACAGATTGTGTCAAAGCAGCTTTACAGTATTAAATAGGAAAAATAGTGTGTAATAATGCAAAACACTCAATTTTCAGTTAAAGTCGGTTCATCATTGATCAGTTCAAATAGGATCTGTACAATCAAATTGATGATATCGCTGAAAATTAAGTGTCCTCAAGCAAGCCAGAGGTGACAGCGGCAAGGAACCAAAACTCCATCGGTGACACAAATGGAGAAAAAACCTTGGGAGAAACCAGGCTCAGTCGGGAGGCCAGTTCTCCTCTGGCCAGCTGGCAAATCTGCGAGGGGAAATTTTTGCCCACAAAAATGTCATTTCATAAAAGAAGTTTTATGTATAATTAACAAGGTATTGCTATGTGGAATTTCTAAAGATGGACTTTTCACACACTTCTTTTTGACATGCATATGGTTTAAGCCCCACCCACATCCAGTTGTAATCCAAATACAGATACAAATAATTTTGTCAACAGATGCAGATACATGAACAAATAGTGGCTGCATACTTTGCTCTTTTTATTGAGTTCGAAGAAATGCACTTTTGCTATAGCCAATATTTAACCCTGCACGCAGGAATATTATGAATATACAATGATTTCTCAGGAAATAACATTAGCTGTCATGATTTATGAAAGAACATGTCAGGAAGTAAACAAGTGAAATACTCCATCATCTATTTAATTAGTCTGGAAAGACAGGCACCAACATGTTCTGTGGAGAAGGTGTCACACCTGGGCCAAATTAGCATTTTGATATAAAACAGCACATACATATGCACAGCCATGCACACTAAACACTTTTTGAACAAAGGCAGCAGTGAGAAGACATCCCTTGTGAGAAAAACTGGGAAAATTGATGGGCCTGTGTCCTAAACTCTTCTGTGTCCTGTGTGTGTGTGTGTGTGTGTGTGTGTGTGTCTCATATCTCTGGCTGTTGAGAAGGGTGTTAGCCCCTAGCACCACTCTGGGAAATAACAGTATGTCTGGGCAGTCGAGGCGTGAATTCCTCATAGACATTTCCAACACGATTCTCCTACCCTGCTGTTTTTCTTTTCCTCACAGCTCAGAACGTCTCAAAGCTCCATAGGCGACAACAGACTTGTCGCTTTGTCTAAACAGATAAGATAGTATCGAATCAATATGGATTATTTTTTCCTCATTGGAAAGTAATTGAGACATGACCTCAATTCAGTGGCCCCTTAAAGTGACAGTTGATGATTTGAATTGGTAGATTCATTTTTTTAAATGAATGAATGAATGAATGAATAACCTTGTGTTATGATTTAATGTGCATCTCTTTCACCTTCAAAGTGTACAGTATGTGGGTCATATGTAAATGAATTAACTCTAAAGTTGAACATATACCATGCAATTTCCGTCTGATTTTCAGTCGATTTCTGAGTCGTACGACTCTTTTTTTGAGTCAGGCCGAACTTCGCTGCTGTTACATAAAACTGCAGTTCAGTGGTGATCATAAACAGAATATTTAATATAAATAATGTTAAACTTCTCTTCTACTCTGACATGCGGGTTCTGAAACAAAAAGCTGTGCAGTGCTGCCCTTGTACACTACTGCATTTTTGCTTTCCATAAGTACCACTGTCAGAGAGTGAATTAGCGTTTTCATTGAGCCCGTCTTTTTTTTTTTTTTTTTTTTTTTTACATTGTTCTGAACAGACAAATGCAAAATATTTGTGTTTTATTGAAGAGACTATTGGGCCGTTCACACAGAACACGTATTTGCATTTAAAATGCAGAGCATAGACATGCAAGGTCTGTGCAAGAGATGTAGATGTGTTTTTTGTAAATGCTGAAATTATTTAACTTTAGCGCCACATTTTTAGAACATTGTGTCACACACAAAAGACGTGAGCGCAGCAGTCAAACATGTCTGTCTAGTGCGTTTACACAGAAAACTCAGTTCACCCTCCGCTACATGCTACTCCGATGCTGTTTACAAACCCGTATAATGACTATTGTTCATAATGTTTTGTGTATCTTAAGCTGTTTGAAGATGATTGATAGGTATAACAACTACATGGTGAATTTCTTAAACTGAAAAAATCAACCCTCCAATAAAAAGGCTTGACTTGATAATCAACAGTTTTATTTACCAGAACTCTTTTCTGCAGGCTCTAAATTATTAAGAAATTTCCAGATCTGGCATTTTGTCAGAATTGTTGTTGTTGTTCTTAGTGAATTATTTGTCAAGATAGTTTGGTATTGTTTGCATAAGTGTGTGTGTGTGTGTGTGTGTGTGTTTGCAAGCATACCTGTGGCCTTTATCAATAATGCAGAATTAGAGAGAGCTGGCTGTTAACAGGAAATGAGTTCTATGCACAGTAAGACTTTCTTCTGTGACATTTACAGGCGTCCGGATCTCCACACATGCCCTGGCCACCCACCAGCCCAACGAGTGGCTTTAATGACACCCCCCACGACCACACGCACTCAGGATATGCAACAAACACCTGTTAGATGGGAAAACTTGCGGTAGTGTAATGTGTATATGTGGGTGCACACAGGTTATTTGTTCCGTTCTTATGTTTGATTGCGTCTGATGTTGAAAACCTTTACAAAAATAAAGCCTGTGTTTAATACTTCATAAGCTCCAATTCTCACCTCACCCACTCTTCTCTGAGCCCCTTTTGTTGCCCCCCTTCTGTGTCTCCACAGTGGTATCTCCTGTCGTCTGACACACGTCTCTTCCCCTGACACCTGAGCTCCTCATTAATGCCAGTGCTACTGGGAAAAAGGGTGGAGCAAGGAAGAATGGCTGGGTTAAATTATGCACAATCTACTGTTAGACAGAAAAAGAGAGAAAGGAAAGGGCTGATGAATAAAGAGACAGCGAGGCAGAGAGGGAGAGAACAACTGAGGATTTGAAGAACTGGGTTGAAAGAAACTTCTCTCTCGCAGACCATATTTCACTCTATTTTGTTCCAGTCTTGATTCATAATTTAACTCCAGTTATTAACAGTCCCAGTTAGTTACTGATGAAGAATGTGCACCAGAATTATACTTTTTGAGAATCTCTAGAAAGCATTTTGTGATTATATATTCATTCGTTAATGAATATATAATTTGTTGGTTGCTGCACTTCAAAATAAATTCATATTTTAAAAATCAGAATTAATTAATCAGAAACCATAAATAGTCCTATCTGAGACATAATTCAGTTGTCCATAATGAAACCAAAACGATTTACTTAAATTGGTGATTTTAAAAGCTGGATTTAAAAAGCTTTTCTTTTTTTTCAGTTTAGATAAAAATGGTGTAATAAAAAATATAAGACATTGTTCATGCTTCTTATTAGGATTTTTTTTTTTCATTTGCTTCTGCTGACACCACGTGGATACAGAGTGACATTACAAAAGCACATCATCCAGTGACAGCACGTAAGTTTGTATTTCTAATTTTGTTTATTTTGTTATATTAATCACCATATCACACGTTTTCTTTGTTTCATTTATTTATTTATTTATTTATTTATTTATTGTCACCCCAAAGTTTTTAATGGTAGTGGATCACAGGTTTCACAAAAACATTAAGCAGCAAAACTACTTTTTAACATTAATAACAAGAAACGTTATTTGAGCACCAAATCAGCATATTATAATGCTCTCTGAAGGACTGTGTAATGGCCTACTCAAGACTGGAGTAATGGCTGCTGAAAATGTAACTTTGCCACCGCAGGAATACATTATATTTTAAAGGGGTCCTATTATGCTCTTTTACAAAGTCTTGATTTTGTTTTGGGGGTGTACTAGAACATGCTCTCATGCTTGGTGGTTCGAAAATCGCATTATTTTTACAATAATTACAATAATTACAATACCTTTCTACCCAGCCTGGCACAAACGGCTCGATTAGTTCCGGGTTTGTTGAAGGCCCGCCTTCCAAAAAACGAAATGTGTTGTGATTGGTTAGCTGTCCCAGTGCGTTGTGATTAGCGAAAAGCTTAGAGGTGTTTCAGTACTGCCCCGCCCCTTGTTAAAACCACAAGTTCGTCAATATTGCCATATCAATTCAGACCCCGAGAATATTGAACAAGAGGATCGCGCAGAACCTGTGCACGCATGGATATCGCAAGACATATTAAAGTGGTAACGATATTGTTGTTGTTTTTTTGGCTAAATCACGTTTTAGATAGAATGTCAACAACAGTTTAAAAATAACTGCATTTACTATGTACAGATAAGTGCAATGGTAATATGTATTATGTTTATTGTTCTTTAATCCTAACATTATATCATGAATTGCAGTGAAACTGTTATACAGTTGAATTTATTTATACCATAGTCCCACAGAGTTACACTATTTGTGGTGGCATATATATGCAAATTCATTCTCGGTCAGCGGGAGGGGCTGTTGGAGCAGGAGAGAGCGAGATTTCCCCGGTAACGCTGTACACAAAGCAGAGCTCCGCTCACAAACACTGCTTTATCAGACATTACATGCAAGATGAAATGAAAATGACATCCAAAATTTTCTGAATAGAGTCGGTTTCCTTCAGAAATACAGTGATATAAAAACACCCGCAACGGGTTTCGATTATGAAACGTGCATTCGAATTTCCAGAGGCGGGATTTATTTTAATGATATTCTAATTGACCAATTTGTGATGTCACAAATACAGGAAAACAACTTTGTAGTCCAAACGAGCCGTTCGTTATAGTTCTTGAAAGGGGATTTTTTAAAAACAAAATATCTCCCTTTGGAGTGGACTTTGAGATTTGTAACTTTGTAGATCTTTTTTATGCCCAAACATACTACACACTGACTAAAATTCAAAAAGTGAAAAAGCATAATAGGTCCCTTTTGAAGTATAAAACGAAAATACAGTAGTTGATTTAAATTAAATTATTTTAAAATGATAGTTAAAGTTACAGTGTATGCACAATATACATACATACAACCACAGAGACTTTTTTCTTGTTTTGATTGCAGTGATTACTTCATATTAAACATTTACTTACTGTATGTTTATCAGAAGCCATATGTCATTCCCTGCCACCAACAAATACACCATACTGCAACTTATTAGGTAATCTTCAGAAGCAATGCATGTGCAGATTCTGAAATAAGTTTTTGTGTATCCAGCAGGGAACTTCATGTTTTCTTGTGGATGCCACTTCAGAAACAGTTCATAGAGATAAAGATCAAAATTTTGGCTCATGATTAACCAGTGGCTGAGATAGATGTTAATTTTATTTGACATACATAATTTACGTAATTTTAAATATAGTTTGGTAGTAAAACATAAAGCGTTGCACATCTTATTTATTTGTTTATTTTGTACAACATTTGCAACTGCTTTTTATCACTTAGTTAGAAGGACCACAGTTACAGTTGTCACAATTGTTATAGGGACTACTGAAAAGACATTTAGTTTAGTTTTTAAGTCAAAGTATTGAAAATCAAAATAAAGCTCTGTAAATTTTTATAACACTAAAAATGCAAGTGTATCCCATCAGGGAATGAAAAGTTCTACACACACTTGTGGTCTTCACCCCCACTTGAACACTTACAGGAACACTTACTTGAACAAATACAGTATGTCATGTAAGTAGACAAAAGGTCAAGCGCAAAGACCGCAAGTGTGAGTATTTGGACAAGCCCAATGTCTTGCAGTGTGAAATGTGTTTTAACTGGAAATGACATTGGTGCCGACCCACAGCCAATGATTTAATTGTAGTCTTAAGTCATTCCCCTTCTCATGCACATAATTTGTAAACAAAACATAGTTGTTGGGGATTCTTCCTAAATATTGTGTAAGGTGTGACCTCCAGTTGCCGATCCGTTGTGTAATGTGCAAACCACAGCAACTTTTTGATACCCAAAACAGGCGTGTAATGTGAAAGGAACAGCAATCCACGACTTTGAAAATCATATGTATCGGATGAAACAGTAACTGAATACGTTTTACATAAATACATAATATTTAATATATAATACTACATAAATGTAATGCATCCCTGCTCCGTCAATCAATCAATCAGTAACCAAAAACTTTTGAACAATAGTGTTAGGTAGATTACATTTATGCAAACCTACATGTGTTGTTCACATGTCTCTAATTTGGTGTCCAAGTCTCTGTGTCTATAAATATTACAGTAGAAACAGTGGGGAAATATAACAAGGAAGTAGTGATTGTTTAAAAAGTCATTCCAAATGAAAATGAGGAGATATGAAAGAGAACTAGAACAAACAATAGACAACAAAATTGCTGTGAATTCCAACTGTGAATATAATGAACATATTTTTAAACAAGAAGTTCTGACTGCTCTGCAAAACATTGGTTAATGAAAGAAAGAATATGCAGATAATAGATTGGTGTAAAATTTCTTAGACTTGGACCTGTTATAGAAACCTAAATTTCTATAACAAATATTAAATATTAAAAAGATCATTTGGGTCAGTCTTTGCTACCCAGCTGTGCTTTTTCTGAGCTTACCATTGCAGGCCAGAATTCTCACAGACTTGTCAGGCTGTAGACACTCACGTAAGCTAATTCTCCTATCAGCTGTTTTCTGTTTGCACAAAAGAAACCTGTGTCACATATAGCAAATCTGAACAGTCTTTCTCAAAATCATGACACAACAGGCATTCTAGACAAGCAGGGTCACGCAGGGTGAAAGTGTTATGTGAAGTATCAGGGAGAGTGTATGTTTGTTATGGACAGCTCAAACAATAAAATCATTTCCTTTAAAAGTCAACAGGAAATCAAAATTGACCCTAATTTCTTAATGTGCATTCTTGTCTTATTGCGAATGATTCATCTGTGCATGTTATTCCAAAAAATAAAAATAAATAAATAATAATAATAGTAAAAAAATAAAAAGAAGAAGAAGAAGAACATTTGTCATCATAATCTTCATTATTATTTTACCAAAATGCAATGACTTCCTCTTCTCCTGCAACAGCTTTCCTTTTGGTAGAACTTTGTTTATTCTGAGGTTTAAAAAAAAAATTGCAGATTTTCAAATGTTTCAGACTTTTGGACCCCACTCTATACAAACACTGATGACAGGAAAAGATACTGACACACTGCACTGGACTGATGAGTGTTAATAATTTTCCTGTGTGTATTGAGTTGACAAAAGGGGGGAATGTGAAGAACATATAAAAAAAGTGAGATAAAACAGTAATTGCACAAAATGCTTTAATGTACATTTGACATCATTATTAGAAAAACTGATGCAAAAATCAAGGCTTACATTAATGTTATTAAACACAAGGTTGCAGTGCAGTAATTATTTGCTGTATAACTTCATTTATTCTATGGTTGGGTAACAGTTTGCATATTAAAAGAATAGATGGACACAACTGAGATGTGATGTTGTTACGGAGCCGATGAGACGAGAGGCATGCGGATCCATTTGCAGACTTTTATTTGACATAGACGTGATCATAACAGGCATGGTTCAAACAGTGGAACACAGGTATAACACGGGCAAGACAAAGAGTATTCCTAGGACAAGCGTGGGTCTTCGATCGGCAAACAGTATCCAACAGGGGAAGGCAAAGAGAGATAATCCAGGTACACGGCAATAATCCTGGCAGGGGAAAACACAATCCGAAACAGGCAAGGCAAGACTAAGACTAAGACTAAGACTAAGACTACGACTAAGACTAAGACTAAGACTAAGACTATGAAAACTACAAAAGGCTCTGTAAGGTAGCTATCGGCTAGGGTAGCAATAAGTGCATACAATACTCGGCGAACTAGAACAGGATCTGAGTGTTTTTATATGGTGTGTGTAATAGCTTACAGGTGAGCGTGTGATTGGTGACAGCTGTGTGTGTGTCGTCAGTGCAATGGTTGATGGGAATTGTAGTCTGGGGTAATGTGACAGTCTGTGCAACGTGTGAGTCAATGTGATGGAGGAGTGACCTCTGGTGGCAAGCAAATGGAAGTCCATGGACCGGATTCGTGACAGATGTACTCTGAAAACAACATGGATCATTTTGGTTAAAAACATAGAAATACTTAGTACATATCAAACAATTTGTAATAGACATAGCAATAGTAACATGGTAAAAACACTGTTACTATAAAATATATTGGGGCGGGGCTAAAGAGGCAGTGATGTATTAGGCGTTGATCTTCTTCGGTCTTTCGACGCACTATGATGTCATACTGAGACGAAATGAAATCAAACATTTTGGCAGCTTGGTTTCAATAAAAGCTGTTTTTGGCCTAACAAAGACGTTTTGAGTTCTGAAACAGGATGCTTTTATAGTGTAATTACCACTTACGGTATGTTACAAGATCAAGGTAAATTTCTCAATTTCAATCCATGACCCCTTTAATTTCTGCTTTAATATAAAGATTTTGTGGGCACTTTATGTATATCCCTGATTTTATGACTATTCGTGCAGAAAGCTTTGCATCATCACACTCTAAAGATTAAAGAGGTCTGTTGGCCAGTGTGGCAATCTGTTTGATTTGAACATGCCTCTGATATCACTAGTCTGGCCTTGGCAGACGATACTTTGTGTTTACATGTGCAATTAAATGAACATATTGCCTACTGACATTCTTTTCTCTGTTTTCCATTGGATCAACATTGATTTAAAGGCAACACTTGATAAAAGACTGCGAGTGTAATAAGACACATACACATCTTGTGATGTTCTACAGCTTAATCTTTGGTGTATTTTTAAAATGTCTGTCATGGTGCACACAAGGGAAGCGAGGAGACAAGACGTAAACTTCAAAATAATAGTCTTTAATCCAAAAACAGGGTACACACGGTAGGACAGAGACACACAGGAACAGGACATCGACGTTAATACCAGACGCTAGACTCAGGGAAACACAGGGCTTAAATAAAACTAAACGAGATAATTAATAAACACAGCTGGTAACAAATGAACTAATAAAGACAGGAACAGGAAAATAACCAAATATGGGCATACAAGAAGGAAAACTAAGACAAGGGGAGCACGAGACAGAAAACCACAAGACAAGACAGGACACAGGTCTGACAATGTTATATGGAAATTAAGTATTTTATCTACCATGCCATATACTTAAATATTTAATGCTTTGAATGCCTCCTTATCAATATTCTTATCTTTATGCGGGTTTTCCTTTAACAATATAAAGCCAGCAGCTGCAATAAAGAAAAAGGAAAACAAGAGATGTCTTCTGCCACTTCGAGCATACTGTTTATTGTCAGGTGTGTCTTTTTAAACTGGACCGATGTTCTGTGCCATGATCATGAATCCATGATCCTCTTGGAAGGAAAAACATTTTTAGATGATACAATCAGAAAGGTAATTAGTCAGTAATGTTTATGTAGCCTAAATATTTCTGTCTACTGTTTACTTATTTCTACTCCATAGCATCAACCATTTAAGCTTAGTTTTGTTGCAAAAAGAAGGTCATGAAAACCTAACTAGTACAGACACTTTAAACAGTTGTCAGCCTTACTGTCATATTTTTCATGAATGCATTTAACTCTATCTGCTAAAACTCTTCAGACACAGTTTGAAAGTGATGGGAACCTATAGTATTAATGCTAGTATTATGATTGTTGTCTTTCTCTATTTCTCTCTTTCATTCTGTCTGCCTTGGTATTTTTCTTCTCTGTTGTCATGTGATATGGAGATACTGTGTGATTAATATATTCCTGTTTTAGGAGTGTGAAGTTTTAGTCAAAATATTATTCTGAAAAAAATCAGCCGTCATCTGACAAACCCAGAAACAAACACACTCAGAGTGAGAAGTAGAAAGAAAGCTAGAGAGGGTGTAAGAATAAGTGAGACTGGAACTAAAAAAAAGAGATGAAAGTGGGAAATTTTACTGTTAACATAAGGATGGGTGAGGAATCTATACACCTCTACATGAGAACAACAAACAGGAGATAAACTGAGTTGTAAAACCTATTTTTCTAACATGATTAGAACATGATTATCCTGCCTTATCAGTGCATGATAACCATTCACCACTGTTTCTGAAGAATAAGGGCATTAGCCTGTGTTGGAAAAAGAAGATTATTCTTTTTTTTTTTTTTTTTCAAAAATGTCATCAATATACACACTACTTGATACATAGTCCAATTCATAATGTCTCATAATTAAGTATATCCCGTGAACAAGAGTGCTGTTGTTTTGTTGGTGGAGCATACAAAGGTTCATAAACAAGAAATTGATATTGAGTAACGTACATTTAAACACAATGTTGACAGTTGCTTTGTCTATTATTGCTCCTCCAGCAAAAATGATTTCAAATGAAGGCAACTTATTGGTTGCATTCAAAATCACAAACTTCCCTGATATAAAGTAGGCAAAGAAAAGATGAACAGTATGTAAAAAATAGCAGGTCTGAATTAATAAAACAGGCATAAAGTATCCGGATGACCTATTACTTTTGAAGCGTGAATCGGATGGGCACTTTACTATCCCATGAGGCCACGGGAGAGGATTTGTGAATGCCACTGAAGTGACGCATCAGATGATGGTAGGTCACATGACAATTCAGAGGCTGAATCCTTCGAGGGTAAGACTTGGGGCCAGCTGCATTAGCCACCATGTTAAATCTGTGTCTTAAGATCTAGTTTAACTAACTAGCAGTTAATCAAGTGGTAATCAGCCTTACTTCAGCCTTATTTATCCTAGACCAATCTACATTTTTGTAGATTTTGTAGTAACTGATTTTGAAAAGTTATGACTAGTCTTGCAGAAATAAATTAGATGACAAACTTTCAAGACTAGTCTAAGCAGTTCATGAAACTGGCCCCTGGTGTTGTTAAATGGGATGCATAATATAAACTATAAACTATCTATAAATTCACATCCTAGTAACATAGGCGTAAATCCCCCCCCCCCCCCCCCCCCCCCCATCTGAAGGTTGTCCCCCCTAAAAATATCATTACAAGCAACTCTGTGTCTTGAAAATAATATAATAGACATATACTTAAAATAATTGTGTAAGTAGTAAAACAAAATAAACCCAAAAAAGCGTTTTAAGTTCAGAAATGTTTTGATTCCCCCCTCCCTTGCCTCACAGTGGTTTGGTCCACTGCTTCGATACACTCAGGACACGAGCCCGGTGGGAGCAGTGTTGCCAAGTCCGCGGATTTCCCGCGGAACTGGGCTACTTTTACGCTCTTTCCGCGGGATGTTTTTCATGTCCGCGGGTTGGAGCGACCCCAATAACGTGATATTTAGCCCCTGGAAAGCGACATTTATCAGGGGAACCCCATCAAAAAACGTGTATTTTACCCCACATGAACGCGATTTTTACCGGAAATCCCCCCTGAAAAGCGATTGGGCTAGTTTTGGGCTAGTTTTGAGTAGCAATTGGGCGGGTTTTGCTGTGAAAACCTGGCAACCCTGGGTGGGAGAGAGCAAGTTCCTTAGTAATTATGTGTAAGTAATTAGGCTGTCAAGGCTATTTTATTCTCTTTAAACATCGGGTGAAATTATTCTTTCTCTTTAATACAGATGATGCTGGATCATTAATAAATTAGTCATGACAAAAAATAATGATATCCGATGTATTTTCTATGAGCAATTTATAAAGTTACCAAGCTTAATACCATATAGCTTGTCACCCACTACAACTAACACAGCGATAAACCTGTGTGTGAACTGATATTAGGCTAATATTGTAGACCTACCGATGTGTTGGGTTTTGCTCAGTATGATGTTAAGTGGCAGGCTTAATGCGGTTGAATATCTAAAGAGACGTACTCGGTGCCAGACGAAACCTAAAATACTATGGAGGACGCAAAAAATCATGATAATATGACCGCGTGGTGAACCATATGAACCGAACTCATATTTAAACACGGTCTCCATGCTGTTTACACATGCTGTGTACACATATCTGTCCTTACAAGTACAATTTTGGCTGTATTATTTGTGTCCCCTTCAAAAATTGCTCTTGAGAAATTTTATGTTTCTTGTCCCCCCCTACTGTTAGATGAAATTTACGCCCCTGCCTAGTAAGATATGTCAGTGTTTAAACATTTAAAGTGTTTTTGTAACATTTGCATAGATATTTCACTATGTTGAAACCCATGCACAAAAAAAGAAGATGCTTTTCATCAATTGTATAAGGGTTCTCGTTCAATTTTTATAATAATAAATTTTTACATAATTGCATCATGTTAAACAGACTTGAAATTGTAACCTTTTGGCTCAACTCCATGTTTACATTTTGAAAGATGTTTCAAACATTTTTCAGTCCAGTAGCTCAAAATAAATTTCATACTTTCCATCATGCTGTGCATGCATTTTTTAGCAAGTTAAGAAAAAAAAAATCATACTAAGTTTAAATAAATCTATAAATAACATATTTACTGATATATCACTCAAGACTTACTGTTATAAAATTTATAATTAAACTTTATTTTGAGTATTTGTGCACAATGCACATTTCTTAATATTAACCCTGAAATGTGTTTTAATGTCAATATTGATGAGGATTGTATGATATTTGAATAATATTGGTCTTTAAATGCAAGATATTTAAAGTGTGCTTAAAGTATACTTGCAATGGTTCCACTTTAGAACAGTCAATATACTTCAGTATATCTTTAGTTGGACTTATGCACTACTCCTGCACAATTAAAGTGCATTAAGTTAGTTGTTCCAGTTTAGCAGAATTTAAGTATACCAGTTTAGTATACCAATAGTTCAATAAGGGTATTTTTATTAAGTGCATAAATATGTATATGTATTTGTAGTATACTTAGTATGAAAAAAAAAATTAAATACATTTTAGTATATTTATTTTTCACTTGTGTAGTCTCCACTTGTTACAACCCGAATTCCGGAAATGTTGGGACATTTTTTAAATCTGAATAAGATGAAAACTAAAAGACTTTCAAATCACATGAGCCAATATTTTATTCACAATAGAACATAGAGGACATAACAAATGTTTAAATGGAGAAATTTTACACTTTTATCCACTAAATAAGCTCATTTCAAATTTGATGCCTGCTACAGGTCTCAAAAAAGTTGGCACGGGGGCAACAAAGGGCTAAAAAAGCAAGAAATTTGGAAAATATTCAGCTGGGAGAACATCTAGCAACTAATTAAGTTAATTGACATCAGGTCTGTAACATGATTAGCTATAAAAGGGATGTCTTAGAGAGGCAGAGTCTTTCAGAAGTAAAGATGGGCAGAGGCTCTTCAATCTGTGAAAGAGTGCGTAGAAAGATTTTGGAGTACTTTAAAAACAATGTTCCTCAACGTCAAAATGCAAAGGCTTTGCAAATCTCATCATCTAAAGTGCATAACATCATCAAAAGATTCAGAGAAACTGGAGAAATCTCTGTGCGTAAGGGACAAGGCCAAAGACCTTTGTTGGATGCCCGTGGTCTTCGGGCCCTCAGACGACACTGCATCACTCATCGGCATTATGATTCTGTCATTGACATTACTAAATGGGCCCAGGAATACTTACAGAAACCACTGTCGGTAAACACAATCCGCCGTGCCATCTGCAGATGTCAACTAAAGCTCTATCATGCAAAAAGGAAGCCATATGTGAACATGGCCTAGAAGCGCTGTCGTGTCCTGTGGGCCAAGGCTCATTTAAAATTAGCTGTTTCAAAGTGGAAAAGTGTTCTATGGTCAGACGAGTCCAAATTTGACATTCTTGTTGGAAATCATGGATGCCGTGTCCTCCGGGCTAAAGAGGAGGGAGACCTTCTAGCGTGTTATCAGCGTTCAGTTCAAAAGCCAGCATCTCTGATGGTATGAGGGTGCGTAAGTGCATACGGTATGGGCAGCTTGCATGTTTTGAAAGGCACTATGAATGCTGAAAAGTATATAAAGGTTTAGAGCAACATATGCTCCCCTCCTGACGACGTCTATTTCAGGGAAGGCCTTGTGTATTTCAGCAGGACAATGCAAAACCACATACTGCAGCTATTACAACAGTATGGCTTCGTAGTAGAAGAGTCCGGGTGCTGAATTGGCCTGCCTGCAGTCCAGATCTTTCACCTACAGAGAACATTTGGTGCATCATTTAACAAAAAATACGTCAAAGATGACTACGAAGTCTTCAGCAGCTGGAAACATATCAGGCAAGAATGGGACCAAATTCCAACACCAAAACTCCAGAAACTCATAACCTTGATGCCCAGACGTCTTCAAACTGTTTTGAAAAGAAGAGGAGATGCTACACCATGGTAAACATGCCCCCGTCCCAGTTATTTTGAGACCTGTAGCAGGCATCAAATTTAAAATGAGCTCATTTTGTGCATAAAATTGTAAAATTTCTGAGTTTAAACATTTGTTATGTTATCCATCTTCTATTGTGAATAAAATATTGGCTCATGTGATTTGAAATTCTTTTAGTTTTCATTTTATTCAAATTTAAAAAAAAATGTCCCAACATTTCCAGAATTCGGGTTGTAACATTTAATGTTTTATTATGTTAGCATTTTAAAAGAAATTCTGTTATGTTTTTGGGTGAGTTACCATTGTGGTGAAGTGTCAAGCGTGTTTCCATACAATGGATAAATGTTTTCTCTACTATAACGCTTCATGTAGGATGATCTAAAGTGAACTCAGTAACTAAAATTAGACACGTCCAGATAAACTGATTCAATCATGTGGAATCACTGTCCATGATTGAATCAGGTTCAGCCAAAAACTTTTATTTACTTCAATTTAAAATTGTAATCTGGTATTTTCTCCAAAAAAGTCATCATCATCAGCATGCAGTGAATCTTGGGATGGTCTAGGCTGCAAAGGATCCATCAGTTGTATTTTTCATAGCCTGGGAAATGAAGAGCAGTTTTCGAATACAGCATTTAAAAGATACAGCCTCTGAATTGGGACACAGCTTATATTGCACATGGGTCATGCCTGGGATCTGGTAACATTTCAGCTTGCAATATAATTTTTTTTTTTTTTAGCTACATATGATTAATTTTCTAAATACCCACATCATTAGGAACATATCAAACCTGCAAAAAATAATATTTTCCCACCTCAGGCATTAAAGACTTTTTATTATTTTCAGTTTTGTTGTTGTTGTTGTTGTTGTGTTTTTTCAGATTTAGACACCTTTTTTTTTCTCAACCCCCGTAATGGACAAAATGAGATTGGTTTAAAAAGGATTTTACATAGCACTTGTTATAAAACAAACATCTACCTACTGCTTATGTGTCCCTCATAACAATTTAATGATAACAAATTTAACATCTATCATAATTTTTTTACATTTTATAGGACTGAAGCTAAAAATAGACAAATTTTGTGTCTATGGACTCTGTATTTTTGTAAAAAAATAAAATAAATAATATATATATATATATATATATATATATATATATATATAATTTTTTTTTTTTTTAAAATTTAGAAGTTTAACTAAAACCACAGTTTTATTGTTTTGACATGGTAAGGACTAAAACAATAAAACTGTGGTTTTAGTTAAACTTCTAAATTAAAAAAAAATTATATATATATATATATATATATATATATATATATATATATTATTATTATTATTATTACTATTATTTTTTTTTTTTTTTTTAATTTAGAAGTTTAACTAAAACCACAGTTTTATTGTTTTAGTCCTTACCATGTCATTCATTCCTAATTGTCTTCCCAATTTTTTCCCAAAAATATTAATGTGACAAGGTGTGACGGGGTTGAAGACTGTAACACATTTAAAGGGATACATTGCCTTCAATTTTAATTTTTTGTTTTGTTTCTCTCTCATATTGTCCCCTTGTTTCTGGGCCAACATACTGTATCTGCATGGGCAACATTTTCTTTCTGCTGCAAATGTGGGTGCAATTTCTGATGTATGATGCTTGTCAAAGTTTAAGTGGACATATTACATCAAAAATTCGATTTATAACAAAAATATGAGTTGTCATGGTTTTGGTAAGTGTATATTTACTGAAACCATTACTATTTTATATTTTTTAATTATAATTATTAATAAATGAAGTAAATAACTCAAACCTGTCACAAGTTTACAACACTGTAACAATGAGAAATATATTTGTGACAGGGTTGGGGTTTTTCACTCAAAATGACCACTGCTCCTCATGTAGTGTAAAAGACTAGATCATACATGGCAGCAATAAAATAAGTGCATTGTAAAAACATTTCTGGTAAATAATGTCACATTATAAGTGGAGTCTAAATTATTATGAGCGTAGAATGGTTAGTGTGATGGGGTTGAGTTCAGACTGAGGGACATACAGTAACTTTCAAATCTGTTTTTTATAAAATATCTGTAATTTTTTTTTAGAAAAACTATTATTTACAAGAAAGGAACACAAATAAATGCTTACATTATTGCCAAAAATCATAGACACTATGCACATTTTGTCAAGAATTTTCTAAGTACAAAATTGCCTCAGGGACATGACAAAATGCTTCATTTAAGATAGATTTAAGACATTATTTTATGCTAAAAATATTAAAATGCAATAATTATTTTTATTCATTATAATGGGCACTTTAAAAACATTGGGGGACTGGAGTGTTACCGAATCCCAGGAATGACCCACATACTTTTTGAAGTCACAAAGTAATTCCTCAGTCAAAAGAAATGCCTCCTTAGAGAGTATGCAGTTTGAGATGCAGTGGCTGCAATTACACTGTGATTCAAAAGTTTGGAATCAGTAAGATGTCTTTAAAGAAGTTTCTTCTGCTCGCCAAGGCTGCATTTATTTGATCCAAAACACAGAAAAGAACAGTAATATTGTGAAATATTAATACAATTTAAAATAGTTTTCTATTATAATTTACTTTAAAATATATTGTATTTCTGTGATGCAAAACTGAATTTTCATCAGCCACTACTCCAGTCTTCAGTGTCACATGGTCCTTCAGAAATCATTCTGATTTATTATCAATATGCTGATTTATTTTATTTTACAATGTTGAAAACAGTTGTGCTGCTTAATTTTTAATTAATTAATTTATTTATTTATTTTGGAACCTGTGATACTTTTTCAGGATTTTTTGTTTAACGAAAAGTTAAAAGGAACAGCATTTATTCAAAAAAGAAATATTTTCTAACAATATAAGTCTTTACTAAAACTTTTTATCACATTAGCACATCTGAATAAAAGTATTATTTTCTTAAAAAAAAAAAAAAAATCTGACCCCAAACTTTTGAACAGTAGTGTATATTACAAAAGATTTTAGTTATAAATAAATACTGTTATTTATGTATTTTTATTTTTTGAAAGAAATTAATACTTTAATTAATTAATACGTTTTATTCATCAAAGAATTAGCATATTAGAATGATTTCTGAAGGATCATGTGACACTGAAGACTGGAGTAATGATGCTGAAAATTCAGCTATGATCACATGAATATGTTTTATAATATATTCACATAAAAAAAAAAAATTGCAATAATATATCACATTTTTACAGTTTTTTTTTTCTGTATTTTTGATTAAATAAATGCATCCTTGATGAGCATAAGAAACATTAAAAACTTACTGATCCCAAACTTTTGAATGCATTACAACATGGATCCATAGGTTGCACCGCATCAAAGCTCCTGTGAAAATTGATTTTGTGTTCCCCTACTTATAAGAACAACTTTTTTCTTGTGTTTGGTTTGATTTCTTTCACTCTCTTTCCATAATATATTGCACAACATTCAGCGAAACTCTGTTTACCATTTTTTTCTCTTTCCCCTCCTCCACATCCATCCCTCCCTCCCCATCTCAGTCTTTAAATCCTGCCGCTCTTTGCCAGTGGAAACAGAGCGCCTGTGGTTGGCCCATCTGCACGGGGTGTGTAAATGTTACATAATCATCAGAGGATGAAAACCTGCATCTAGTGAGTGTGTGTGAGAAAGAGAGAGAGAAAGAGAGAGAGCGAGAGAGAGAGAGAGGGGTCAGAAGTGAGAGTGAGTGAGTGAGAGAGACAGAAAGAGATTAACAGGATCCAGGCCTCCCAGTCTCACAGCCAGTGTGACAGAAGAGCAGCACTGACTGTGTACATGATAGTGTATACGCCTGGGTGCATGTCACAACGCTGCCAACACTCTCCGTTCTCTGGATCTGCTCATTATATCACAGGACTGCGGCAGAACTTTCTGGCCCGTTCATTTGTTTACATCTGACACCTGCTGTGGTTTTGGACTGAATCGGGACTTGACTGGACAAGTGAGTACAGCTGTGTGTGGTCTGTTGTGTATATGGTGATAAATGAGGGGAAATGCATTAGATACTTTTCATGTTGCAGGGAAAAGCCTCGTGCTGTTAACTTTGTTCTGAAGAGTGTGTGTGTTTAGAGATCATGTACATGTGGTGATGCAACTACTACTATGCCAGTATTATGTTATGAGTTGTTGTTGTGTGTGTGTGTGTGTGTGTGTGTATTCAGAATATTTCCTAAACATAAGTGTCATATATAGAACCACCCAAAGTATATGTATATGTATTGGCACTATATCAGATATTGATTAATACTGGATATATGTTGGTCAGTTTTGGATATTTAATTGCTTGTGTTTTCTCTATTTTTATATTTAAATGACCTTCACCCTCATATAATGCTCACTTATACTTAATCTTTTAAAACACTAATAATTTAATAAGACTGTTACATTTAATATTTAAATCAAATTTCTAAATGAAAATCCGTGTTTAATGCGCATTATACAGTAATGATGTGATGCCTAAATTTCCTTTGTATAAAATTTTAGTATCATCCTTTTATTGTTTACTGGCCACAACATACACATAATTATTAGCTTAACAGACACCATTTAAATATCAGCCCAACACATTTTTTGTTCATGGGTGAGTGAGAGTGTAAGTATGCATGTGCATGATTATTTCAATAAAGAATACAGGACAGTGGAATACATAAACTGAATCTTGAATCTTAACACTCTATTTAAAAAAAAACAAAAGAAAACAAACAAACAAACAAAAAAAAAAAACAGACTGCATGACCTTCGGTCAGTTGTTTGGTGTGGAAATGTGCAACATAAACTAGCTCACTTGTTCTTGCAGAATTAAGGACATATCAGCAGCATTGTTATTTACATAAGAAGATAAATATTTGCACAAGAACAATAGAATGAAGTCATACTACCTGAATGATCAAAACAAAAAGCCACTTGAGTGATAGTGTGTATCTGATTGCATGTCTTATTGACATGGAATGGTATTCGAGCAACTTGGCAAATCAATTGTATTTTGTTATCATTAACTTATTCATCATTCAACTCCAGAGAGGATAAAAGCCTGTACAGAGTTCAGTCTGGTGTTGTTTAATATTTAAATGATTACAAAACACCACAGAGAAACAAACAAAGAAGAAGACCCCCAACTTTAACACTCAGTCCACGTAAAGCTCATCAAAGTAGGATGGAATAATTTGTTCTTGACAGGGAGATAACAGAGCTCACGTACTATACATCCACAAAGAGTCAGTCACAGTGTCTGAATTAGTTCACCGAGGGAGGTTAAAGGCTACAAGTTCCCCACATTGTGTGTTTGATAAACCAAGTTGCAAAACAAAACAAAACAAAACAAAAACAAAACAAAACAAAACAAAACAAAACAAAAAACAAAACAAAACAAAACAAAACAAAACAAAAAAAAACAAAACAAAAAACTTTGTGAATGTGATTTATGGACGATATATACTGTATTATAATATAAAATCTTTTGTATATATATTTAGTGTACATTATTATTATTTATATTTATTAATAAATGTTTTAGTTTAGTTTACTCTTTACTACTCTTCATTGTTTAAGCATGTCCATATTGACTTCTGGGGTTGACATTAGCTCAGATTGTAAATTCATAAAGTTGTGAATTTGTGTTTGTATTGCCTGAGCAGGACTCATCTGTCCTAATGGCAGAACATTTGCACTGCTCAGAATGTAAAGACACAGAACATCTATCTACCAGAGCTCTAATGGACAAACACTGCATCAAGTGTTAGTCAGGTGGAAGGAGAGGTGAGGGAATAGACTGAACAGAGAGCAACAGTGAGCAACAAAAGGCCCCAAAAAAGCTCTGCTGATGTATGGCTCTATTTAGATTGTGTACGGAGGTGGCTGAGCATGTTGATTTTACCCAGCTTGGCCTTTTAGGGCAGTGTTTAGAGTAATTTAACGCTAACTGAGCAATTTTGGAAGGCACCAATAGGCTGATCATTATATTTTCTCTGTAATTTCCCCTCTTGGAGCCGTCAACAGGTTCATAGGTGTGCCACAGCCATCTAAATTATGGTTTATTATGAAAAAAAAAAAAATATGTTTTTCCTTTCCAAAGGAGGGTAGCTTAACACAAAGCAGCAAATTTTCACACTTATTTTACTGCACTTCACTGATGTTAAAAAAAGAGGTTGTTAATTGGATTTCCCACATGATCGAAGTTCATGTTGACACAGAAATCTTGATGAAGGGACACCTAATCACCCACTAACTTTCTAGTTCAAAGTTTTTCTCTGTTTATGAGCTACACACCCACTGACTCTTTCATTCAGACACTGCTGCCTTTGACCAGAAAAAGCCACTCAAGGAATTGCTTCATTTACTTACAAACACCTACTGTCTTCACTGTCTATACTTATGGACTGCACCTCTCAATATGTATCTGCTGATCTGCTGATGCTTTCTAAGTCTTGTATAAATAATTCTTTCACTTATACTTAGAGTTACAGATTTGAACAAATCACCAACCCTGATTATTGAACTTTGGCCTGCAACCTGCTGTAGGTTATATGTGTTAAGATTTTCAGCAGAGAATAAAATGAGTGTTAAAATCCCATAGACTTACACTGGAGGAAGACGGAGAAAATTAGGGACAAGAACATCATGTTGCAACAAGAGAGCATAGAGAGGGCTTTTTTGTTTTGGGACAGTAAGCAGCTACATAGCAACCGCACAGCTTAAAATCACATGAATTATATAACAAGATTATGGCAGACACTTTTGCAAATACCAGTTTTAAAAAAAAAATGTAGTTGAGTTTTTATGCATTTTTAATTTCAAAATATATAAATTGAACATGGTAAAATATCAGCATAAATATGTGAATAGTACTTGGAGCCAATCATAGAAAAATCAAACTTGTAAATATGCAATGCTGCTCAAAAGGTTTGGTGTTCGTATTGAATACACAGGTGGGTGTAAAAAAAAAAAAAAAAGAAAGAAAAAGAAAAAAAGGTTTTAATATTACGTCTGCCATCAGAGATGGTGTAGGTGAGACATAGACAGGAATAGAGTAAAATAGTGAAATGAGAGTTAGCATACCTGGGCGTAATTCATAGTTTGCCTCCCACTGAAACACATCTAAATACATTTGAACAGACACAATGGAACAATTTTATAGACCAATCAGAGAAGTATAAAAATGCATACATTGGGCATATATTAGTAGCTAATGTCTCGATAAGACAATTCAAATTTCTGATGGCCCTCTCTGTAATTCATCAAGCAGCATCTTTAATGATAATTGTTCTGAATATATAAGTGATATATTGAGGGTGGCCGTGAGAATAGATTAATGTTGTGTGCCCAATTTTATTTAAAATACTAGGATAAACTCAAAGATACCCAGCCACTGCACACACACACACACACACACACACACACACACACACACACACACACACACGCACTAATGTAATGCTCTCACACACAGACACAATTAATTCAACGCCAACATGGAAAGATGCAAGTCTCTTTGGAAGATAAAACAGTTTAATTGACGACCACAAGATGGCAGCAGTCCCTCACTACAGCAGCTTCAAAACAATGTGGAAACAATAGACATAAACTAGTGGAAATTAAAAGGTTTTGAAATACATAGCGGCTCGTTCAAGTTCAATTGACCTATTATTTTGGTCAAAACAGTAAGACATCAGAAGCCTTGGTCCATACTAAAGTGTGTACAGATCATTCATTTTCGATTTCGTACGTATTTTTAAAACGGATTTATGAAGGCTAACTACAAGCAGGGCGATTTGTTCATCTTTGTCTTTTCCTCTTGTATTTCTCTAGGATGCTCCTGCATTTGGGAGGGTCCAGGGGGAAGATGGGCATCCTGCTCATCAGGAGAGTGGGTTTGTTTTGTCGTTCTGCCCACTTGTCTCCCCAAAGCCTGGACTATCGACCAATCAAAAAGGTCATGGTGGCAAACAGAGGTAAAATTTGTAATCCCGAGATTAAATATTTTGCAAACAGTGAAAAGACTGTGGAAAGAGAAAGCCTGATCCCTGGATTAGTGCTCTGAAAATCTAAATACACACAGGCCCAGGAGGGCTGCATTTTAAATTAATTTTCAGCAAGATCTAAAATGATTTACTTGTTATTATTTACCCACCCTCTTGTCATTATTTACTTATCTGATGCTTGTGTTATTATTTATTCACTCACTCACTTGTCATTTCAAATCTGCATGCTAATGCATGGCCTCATAAGATGCAGGTGTTTTCAAACTTTTTAATGCCATATGTACCCCCAAATATGATGATCTCCATTTCATACACCCCTTTTCAATCATTTTTTATGGTGTTTTTGTTGTCATTGTCTTGTCCTTTGAGGAACTGACAGTTGTGGGCTCATTTCGGGGTGAACTAGCACTAACGTACACTAATCACAGTATACACTTCAATTAATTTTTTTAATTTATTTTTCTTGTTTTAAAATCGTTTCTCTTTCTCCCATCAGGTGAAATAGCCATCCGGGTGTTTCGTGCATGCACGGAGCTTGGGATCCGTACAGTGGCTGTATATTCAGAGCAGGATACAGGGCAGATGCACAGACAGAAGGCAGATGAGGCTTACCTCATTGGCAGAGGCCTGTCACCCGTTGCAGCCTATCTCCATATCCCCGACATAATCAAAGTGGCTAAGGTTAGGCAGTTATATATCTATCCGTCAGACTGTGATTCACCTTATCTGTCACTCTCTGAACGACGGCCTGTCTGCATTGTGCAATAAACGCATCTCTTCCGGTGCTTAGTATTCACATCAGCACTTCACTATATGGTGCTCAAATAGATCCATTCCTGTTTTTTTGGAACAGTGTCAGAGATGCCAGCCAGATTCAGATCCTTTGGCGAACTCTCTCATTATGCCACAGGCAGCTCATCTCTCAAACCAGCAGCTTAGCCACCACAACAATGCACTAATAATGCATAAACACAAAGCATAACACACACACAACACCACACCGTATTAAAACCGAACAAGCAGCCAACATCATCGTCTCTAACCTCAGCAGACGGCCTCAGAATAATTAGTCTTTCTCCAATGCAATTACCATGTTGCACACAGTCAGCCAACAGAGAGAGAGGGGCCTTTCAAATTCTCTCTGATTGGGATTTTAATGAAATTAGTATTTTCCAGCATCAGAATAATTAGTCCTGACTGCTGTGCCACATACACATCCCTGACTAATGTTTTTTTCTTTCTGTTCACATTTCTCTCTCTGTCTTTCTATCTCTCGCCCCTTCTGTCTTTCTCTGCTTGTGCTTTTCTCCCTCTCAGGAAAATAATGTGGATGCAATCCACCCTGGTTATGGCTTTTTATCAGAGCGCGCAGACTTTGCCCAAGCCTGTGCTGACGCCGGAGTAAGATTCATTGGTCCTTCCCCAGAGGTTGTGCACAAGATGGGGGATAAAGTGGAAGCCCGTGCCCTGGCCGTAAAAGCAGGTACAAAAAAAAAAAAAACTCTTTACCCCAGAGACTCCCTTCTGCATGGGGGTAGGATGAACAGTACCAGGGGAACCCTAGCACCAGGGTACTTGCAGTATAATAATGAAATTCTAGATTTATATTATTAACTTAAGTGTTGCAGTTGATGGAGCTGAAGCTTTATAATAAAAGTATAGAATAAAACAACCAATAAGTTATATATTTCTGTAAGAAAACTATTTATATTTAATATTAATTACTAATATTTGTTCATAATATTAATATTTGATTCTATGTTTTTTAACTAATATTTGCAGGCAAATTATTGTCTTGGTTACTTAGTTTATTTTTTCTCTGTCAACAAAAATAGTTCTAAATGAACCCACAGCAGAAGAAACTGTATGTTTGAGTGGTTGAGTGGATGAATCAATGACTCACTCATAAACGAAAAAAAGAATTTCCTGTGTTTTGAAAGAATTGGTTAAATAAATACATGTAATTCAGTGAATCAATCAGACAGTCTTATCGTGTCATCATCATTGTACTGACTTAACAATGTAACTGGCAGAAAGAGTCACTGAAAAATCCCTGCTACTAATCCATCTGCCGAGCCGAGCCGCAGAGTCGTGACAGCAATTTTTGACCAGAAGTCTCAGATACAGTAGGAAGTTAAGGCGCAGCTTATAGACTCTTGGACTGTTGGTTAGGGTCAGTGGTGCAATGAGGTTAGGTGTTCCTTAGCTCTGCTCTAACCTCCATACTGAGAATGATAGTTGGAAACTGCTGTCACGTATGGCTCTGCAGCTGGATATATCTGACTGACTGACAGTCTGTCTGGAATGCACAAACACAAACAAGCAGATACAAACAGTGAAAAATTACTAAATATGTCACTCAGCAAATCAAATTAAATCAAACCAGGCCATATAATGAGAAAATTTGTTCAGGGTAAGAGCCTTTTATGACACTGTTACTGCATTTACGGTGCAAGGTGTAAATCACAGATCCAGTCTTTTGACAAATTTCCTGTTTGGCCCATCTGTTACTTTCACTTCACGTTCACTTCAGACATAGCCAGCTTTTTTACATGAATACCTGTCAAGGCTGTCAGTCAGCATGATATAACCTTGTTAGGCATTTCTAGTAGGCCTTGTAGTCCTCAAGTGTTTAACCCAAACGCCATTATTTTACATGTCCTTGTTATTGAAAAATTAATAAAACTTCTAAAGAATGTAATGAATTATTCAATGGAGAACAGGCTGCCTCGTTAATTCACACAGCAATTCTGTTGAATTGAATATTTCTGTGTACAATGTATATTGCTGCATTTCACTAATTCTTCGCATAATTCTTCATTTATTTAAAGAAAAAAATGAATTGCCCTTCATGTCCTTCACATTATGATAAAATGTGGCCACAAAAGGCCTTTCAGTGTGTATAACCAACTTTTATGAGTCAGTGATTTGATGTTTGTATATTTATGTATAGTACGATTTTGGTGCAAAAATTGTGCTTGACCAAAAAAAAAACAAACAAACAAAAAAAAACCTTGAAGGTGTTTTGCTGGTCTTTCCTGGTTTAATCTGGTCTAGCTGGTCCCCTGCCTTGCCAGGCTGGTGTAGCTCCCACCCTAAACCACAGACAAGTGCATCTAGTGTAGACTGTATCACTGATTTTAATGGGTTGTATTGTCTTTTGTTGCATCGTGCCTCTCATGCCCAGTGTAGATGTGGTGTTAGGCTAGTTTTATTTATTTATTTATTTATTTTTAGTGCCATAAGTTTGTGAAATAAGAATAATTTCCAATGGTTTAAGTAATGGTAAAGGGATATTTTTATAAGACATAAAACAAAAAAGCACCGTGTGAGGTGGATATTCACCTACAATCCATTGTAGAAAACAAAACTTGCAAATGTCTTCAATCATTTGTCAGCAATGAAGCAGCTTATTGTGTGTGCAGCTTGTGAATGACTCTGTACTGCAGGTAAAGACTATTTATCATATATCCAATTAAAAACATTATTTAAAAAAGGACCAAAATATGTAACAAATATGTGTCAAAAAATGGGCACACTTTTTTTGATTGGGGGCTGTGCCCCAGTGCTGAAGAAAGTCTAGAAATGCCCATGGTGTAAACAGCAAAAACAAAAAATGTTTTTGCTGTTTGCATGCATGCAATAAGACCAGGGCCCGTATTCATGAAAAATCTTAGTGCTAAGAGTTGCTCCTAGTAACAAAATTCTAAGAAAATTCTTAGAAATTTGGGTGTTTCCTCTTAAAATTAAAGAAAAGATCCTAGTAAAGAAAAAAGTAATTCAGAACGCATCTTAACCCTTAAAAGAGGTCTTAAGGTCCGAAATTGTTTAGGAGTATGGACGAGGACTTTTAAGAGGCTTTTAAGAGTTTCTTTAGCAGTGGAGAAAATGGACGAAACATGAAGAGGGAGAAGAAATGTCTGTGTAAATGTGTAACATCTCTGACACCGCACAGAAATGGAAGTAATCACTACATTAACTAGATGAACATATTTGGCAACTGGAAAAATGTAAGAGAAGTATAAAAAGCAGCAGTGATGATTTGGGTCTGTCACAACCTTCTATAAGCAAAGTGATCACACAAATAATAACAGCACTTTCAGAACTTTATTGTATCGCTGTTCATTTCCTATAAAATATGCTAAGTATGACAGCATGGTAAATAAAAAATAAAGAATATATATAGGCTACATATATAATGTGTGTGTGTGTGTGTGTGTGTGAGAGCGAGAGAGAGAGAGAGAGAGAGAGAGAGTACGGTAAAACAGGAAAAATTGTGCCTGTAATTTCAAAGTGAAGGTTTATAATAAACCCTACTCTTAAAAGCGCTCTTTTATTTCCTTCTTGGACAACCAACCTATCACAGTCTTCAAAAGACTGTGTCATAGCTAGCAATGGGGTCAGCCCCGCCTCCTCACTAAGATAAATTTTTTGTCTTTTCCTCGCTCAGAGTTGCTCTCAGTTTGGTCCTGAATAACTTTTAAGCTAGGACTCCTAGTTAGAAAATTTTAAGGTAAATTAGGAGCTCTGTAAAAGGATTCTTAGAATCTTTAAGAATACGGGCCCTGATCTGTATCAAAAAATTATTTACATCATTATTTTGAATTTACAAAGTATAATTTACAAAAAACAGAGACTGAGGTGATCAGGTCCTACAGTTCAATACAATAATTATAGTATTGTTTATACAGTATATGTATATATGTATGTATATATATATATATATATATATATATATATATATATATATATATATAAACAATAAACAATACTATAATTATTGTATTGAATTGAACAATATTGAATATTGTATACTTATTGTATTCCTCATTGCAGTACTTGTTTGTGAAACTTGTGTATGTGAATCATTGAATCATTGAAAATGTGTTTCTGTGTTTGTGTGTGCTTGTTTATGCTACATCGTGGGGTCCAAATGTCCCCACAAGGATAGTAAAACTGAAATTTTGACATTGTGGGGACCGGCCTGCGGTCCCCGCGAGGGAAAAAAAATATTTAAAAAAATAGTAAATGATTTTTATCTGAAAGTGTAACAATGCAAACGTGTTTTCTGTAAGAGGCAGGGTTAGGGTTCGGTTAGGGGATAGAAAATATTGTTTGGTCAGTATAAAAGTAATAGAAGTCTATGGAAAGTCCCCACAATTCACAGAAACAAACGTGTGTGTGTGTGTGTGAAGGTGTTCCAGTTGTTCCCGGAACAGATGCTCCCATCTCATCTCTTCAAGAGGCTGAGGAGTTTGCCAAAACATACGGCTTTCCCATCATCTTTAAAGCTGCATATGGAGGAGGAGGCCGTGGGATGAGGGTGGTCCGAGATTATGAGGTCTGTGTATCTTCTAGCCCAATGAATGCCTAAAATAAATCACCAGGGAATCAGAAAACCATCATGTGTCACTGTGATGATAGCAAGCCAGCCACCTAAATATGCCACCAAAGTGCCACAATGCCACAGCATTTACACTTATTACTTGCAGTATAGCTGCCTCTACAATTTAAACTGGAATAGTATTTTAAAATCGAAAGATTTCATATATAAGGGCACCTTTCACTCAAAATCACCCTTCTCCTGTATAAAAAAACTGACATTGTGTTCTGACAGTATCTGACAGTAGTAGGAGACAGTAGCCCTTCTCCCCTTAAACAGATAACTATGAAGTTTCAAGGCTAGCCCACTAAACCATGTCGATCACGACTGTTAATGGGCCTCATTTTCTGCACGTGTACAACATATATTGTTTATTTTATGTCAGTGGATACTGCCTATTTTACGACAGCATTCAATTGTGTTACGGTACAATAGATGCTCATTGTCCTCCACTTGACATGTGGACATACACATGTGACAATTACTACTCCAGTGCAATACTATATCACATTGACATTGCTCGTTCTACATAGTCCATTTGCTTTATTTATTGTCACTAGTGAAAAGTGTTTAGTGTTTATTGCCTCCTTCTACCAGGCTCTGTGGGATAAGTGGACAAGCACTGTCTTCTAAAGAGTGTGTTAAATATTGTGTGTCATGGTTTCTGAAGAGACTTCATGTCTTCAACTGCTTCACAGAAGAGAAGCTCAACCTTTCATGAAAACAATTAAGTGCTTACCGAATGACATTAGTGGATGTTTTGCCTTTTTTCCACTAAGAATAGAAATCATTGCCATTTTATTCTCTACTAGATTAGCTTATAGTTTATTAGACACACTCGAAAGCAGCCTTCAGAATATTTCAATTTAAAACATGGTTTTAATTCTATTCTATTCTATTAGATTCTATTTCATAATATTACTGATGTTACTGTATTTTATCAGTTAATTGTTATAATATTTCATTACCGTTCATTCCTATTTTTACAGTGTTTTTTATTAAATTAATTCAGTATAAGAAACTTTTTTCAAAAACATGAAAAATCTTTCTGACCCCAAACTTTCGAACAGTAGTGTATATACAATGAGTATTTTTGTCTTTTTATTATTGTAATAGTGAATGTTGTGACCTATTTACAGGAATTAGAGGAGAATTTTCAGCGAGCATATTCAGAGGCTCTGGCAGCATTTGGTAATGGTGCTCTGTTTGTTGAGAAGTTCATTGAGAAACCACGACACATTGAAGTACAAATTCTTGGTGAGTGTATTAATCCATGTATTTTGTGTTTGTGTATGTTTGTGTTGACAAAAGAAACAGAGAGGGATATTATAAGAATTGGTCTGCTAGTCCCTAGAATGTGTGCACATATTTGTTTACTATGCTTACTATGATCTATTAGCTTCTCTCTGGGGGGTATTCCAGAAAGCAAGGTTAATTTACCATCTGCTAAACCCTGAACTCTCGGTTGATTAACCCAAACCTTGCTTACTCGAGGTATGCTGGTTCCAAAAATGCGTCCGGGGGTAAGTTCATTCAACTCAGAGTATGTTCCTGTTTAACATTCAAGACATTCTCAACAGAGCAACAAATCAACGAGTCACTATGGAAACCGACGATAAGAAAAAAGCACGCCATGCTAACTTGTGGTTCTGCAATCATTTTTTTTCCCCCCATTTAATCTTTAATCCTTGAGAATAAGAATTATATTGTTTGTTTGATGCTAATTATATAATCATATAAGATATGTATTTTTTTTATAAAAATACATTATAGAAAATGCAGATCCATGATGTGTGAGATAATAATAAAATATAATAAACGTATAATATAATAAAATAAACATTACCTTCTCATAATAGTGTTTTATAAATTTATACAGATAACTATTATTATGTCAATTAGAATATTAGTCTAATTGACATATATAATAGTTATCTGTATAAATTTATAAAACACTATTATGAGAAGGTAATGTTTATTTTATTATATTATTATATATGTCAATTATAATAATATATTACATATCATACAACTCTCTCTCTCCCATATATACAGGTGCATCTCAATAAATTAGAATGTCGTGGAAAAGTTCATTTATTTCAGTAATTCAACTCAAATTGTGAAACTCGTGTATTAAATAAATTCAATGCACACAGACTGAAGTAGTTTAATTCTTTGGTTCTTTTAATTGTGATGATTTTGGCTCACATTTAACAAAAACCCACCAATTCACTATCTCAACAAATTAGAATACTTCATAAGACCAATAAAAAAAAACATTTTTAGTGAACTGTTGGCCTTCTGGAAAGTATGTTCATTTACTGTATATGTACTCAATACTTGGTAGGGGCTCCTTTTGCTTTAATTACTGCCTCAATTCGGTGTGGCATGGAGGTGATCAGTTTGTGGCACTGCTGAGGTGGTATGGAAGCCCAGGTTTCTTTGACAGTGACCTTCAGCTCATCTGCATTTTTTGGTCTATTGTTTCTCATTTTCCTCTTGACAATACCCCATAGATTCTCTATGGGGTTCAGGTCTGGTGAGTTTGCTGGCCAGTCAAGGACACCAACACCATGGTCATTTAACCAACTTTTGGTGCTTTTGGCAGTGTGGGCAGGTGCCAAATCCTGCTGGAAAATGAAATCACCATCTTTAAAAAGCTGGTCAGCAGAAGCAAGCATGAATTGCTCCAAAATTTCTTGGTAAATGGGTGCAGTGACTTTGGTTTTCAAAAAACACAATGGACCAACACCAGCAGATGACATTGCACCCCAAATCATCACAGACTGTGGAAACTTAACACTGGACTTCAAGCAAATTGGGCTATGAGCTTCTCCACCCTTCCTCCAGACTCTAGGATCTTGGTTTCCAAATGAAATACAAAACTTGCTCTCATCTGAAAAGAGGACTTTGGACCACTGGGCAACAGTCCAGTTCTTCTTCTCCTTAGCCCAGATAAGACGCCTCTGACGTTGTCTGTGGTTCAGGAGTGGCTTAACAAGAGGGATACGACAACTGTGACCAAATTCCTTGACACTGACACGTCTGTGTGTGGTGGCTCTTGATGCCTTGACCCCTGCCTCAGTCCATTCCTTGTGAAGTTCTTGAATCGATTTTGCTTGACAATCCTCATAAGGCTGCGGTTCTCTCGGTTGATTGTGCATCTTTTTCTTCCACACTTTTTCCTTCCACTCAACTTTCTGTTAACATGCTTGGATACAGCACTCTGTGAACAGTCAGCTTCTTTGGCAGTGAATGTTTGTGGCTTACCCTCCTTGTGAAGGGTGCCAATGATTGTCTTCTGGACAACTGTCAGATCAGCAGTCTTCCCCATGATTGTGTAGCCTAGTGAACCAAACTGAGAGACCATTTTGAAGGCTCAGGAAACCTTTGCAGGTGTTTTTAGTTGATTAGCTGATTGGCATGTCAACATATTCTAATTTGTTGAGATAGTGAATTGGCGGGTTTTTGTTAAATGTGAGCCAAAATCATCACAATTAAAAGAACCAAAGACTTAAACTACTTCAGACTGTGTGCATTGAATTTATTTAATACACGAGTGTCACAATTTGAGTTGAATTACTGAAATAAATGAACTTTTCCACGACATTTTAATTTATTGAGATGCACCTGTATTTGTGTGTGTGTGTATATATATATAATATATATGCGCAATCTGTCACGCCCACTGGAGTCTCGTCAGTAGAGCACGCACGTATGTGCTGATAGCTCTGAAGTAAGCTAACCCTGAAACATAACCTACTCCTGAGCAGGTTATCTTCAGAGAGCAAGGTGCTATGGCTACTTGCATACCCTGAAAGTTACCTCCGTTTTTGGAACCGAAAGCTGAGGTTATCCGCTTACTTACTCTTAAACATACCCGGGTATGTCGCATAACCTGCTTTCTGGAACACCCCCCTGGTGTATTTGAGCCATTATAGCTGAGTATTTTGGCTCATTAGACGTGATTTGCTCGTCTGGAACAGAGCTCATAGTCAATAACATACAGCTGGAATTGAATTGGGCTTGTTAACAGAGAATGGCTCTGTGTGTGTCCAGGGAACACCAACCACATGCTCTCTCTCTCTCTCCCTTTCTCTCACTCTCAGATAAACTGATTTTATGGCTGTCTTCTTGTCCTCCAATATGAATTTAATACCAAAGATATGTAGATAAATATCTGCGATACAAAAGAATTAACTTACATTTATAAGAAAGTATCAACAAAACCAAGCATATTTACTAAAAGAAGATTATGTTTTTAAAACAACTTTATGGTCCTGTTTTCTGTCATTTTCTATAACAGGATGAAATGTTTAATGATAATACAAAGAATATCACATATTTTATCTGATAGATTGTTAAATCATTTCCTTTTTAACTAAAGTGATATTACGTAAGACTAACAAGATGAAAGTGCAAATGAGGACACATTAAAGATCTGCAATATGAAATGATCACCAATTAAAACAATATTCATGAGAAAACATATTGGTTAGAGAAAGGAAATAAGAAATGCCTGAAAAAGATCCTAATAAATTTCTATTTTTTTTCATGACAATAATGACAACAACTGCTCAAACCAAAGTAGAAAATTTATTTAAAAAAATCATGCGTATGTTCACTTATTTGTGATAAATGAGATTTTTATCTTGTATCTCATTTTGTTTATATCTTAAGAAACTATTTTATTTAGTATATTGAGACATATATGATAGGGAAGTATATGATGTGAAAGTGACCCATTTAAATCAGGCAAACTTAAACCTCTCTCTTCGCATCGCTCTGTGTCCTTTCTCTCAATATTTATTCTTCTCACTTTCGCTCACAGGTGATAAATATGGAAACGTGATTCATCTGTATGAGAGGGATTGCTCTATCCAGAGAAGACATCAGAAAGTGGTAGAGATCGCTCCTGCTGCCCAGCTCGACCCTCACCTCAGAGACAGATTGACCTTAGACTCAGTCAACCTGGCCAAACAGGTACAGTACTGACAATAACATGAATGACTGACGTGTGCAACCTGCGACCAGAGCATACACACATAGATTTCTCTTAGCTATATACTTAGCATGCCCTTCCTGAGCGTCCCTCTAGACAGTGTGAGTCAATCAAATCAAGGTTTATAATACCTTCTCAGTTCTCACACTTCATTATGCCTGGTCACACACACCCTCAAGGCATGTGCACCCAGGCCCAGATTTCTATTGACTCCTTTGCTGTATGTGTGTACTGAATGATTAACATATGTTAGTTTTCAGTGCTGCTCTGTAAAAAGAACTAGTCACAGAGGAATGTGTTGATTTATTTATTGATGTATTTAGCAGAGGCAGATAAATGGAGATGGAAGCGATCAATGAGTTATTAGTAGTAAACTCCCAGTGATGTCTATCATTATGGAGATATGTGTTGCACTGCCTACATAATTTACCTCTTACTCTTTCTCTGTATCTGTTATGTTATCTTATCTCTTTTTCTTTATATAAATGATTAGTAACAAAACTTGCAGTCTGCTAGCAATCACTTCTTACTGCATTACTGCATGGCACAAGCTGATTGGCTTCTGCTGATTCTACAGCTAATAAGATTTTTTGCTGAGCATTTCAATAGTTGGTTCTGTGTTCGCTGTAAGCTGGAGTTCCTCTGAAACCCTCCACCTCCCCTAGCTCCACCTGTCTAAAACTGCTACGTGATTTATGAATACCTAGGCAGCAGCAACAGCTTATCTTAAATGCTATATTACTGTCAATATATATATTTTTGATTCAAGATTATGTAAAGTGTGTGTGTGTATATGTCTATGTATATATATATATATATATATATATATATATATATATATATATATACACAGTGCCCTCCAAAAGTATTGGAACAGTAAAGACAAAATTGCTCTGTTGGCTATGGAGTCAAGACATTTACAAATATGATTAAAAGATGAATATGAGACAAAACTACAGAATGTCACATTTTATTATTAGCCGTTTCAACACATACATGTTTTACCAAATAAAAACAACAGCACTTTTAGAGTTCATCCCACTCATTGATGTGAGCATAAGTATTGGGACAGCTGAACATAAGGCAGATATAAAAGATTAAAAGCTATTATTTAGTTGCAGATCCCTTGCGCACAATCACAGCAGTGAGTCTGTGACCCATAGACATCACCAGACTCTTGGTCTCATCCTTTGAAATACTCTTCCCAGCCTTTAATGCAGCCAATTCCGATTGTTGCTTGTTTTGGGGAGTTTCTGCCTTTACTCTCCTCTTCAGCTGGTGAAATTCATGTTCAATCGGATTTAAATCTGGAGATTGACTTGGGCAATCTAAGACTTTCCATTTCTTTGCCCTTATAAATTCCTTGACTGAACTGGCAGGGTGTTTTGGGTCATTGTCCTGACGCAATATGAAGCACTTCCCAATGAATCTGGTGGCATTTTCTTGAATATTGGTAGGCAAGATGGTTTTGTACCCTTCCAAGTTCATTCTGCTACTGTCATCATACATTAAGTCATCAGTAAAGTTGAGAGGGCCTGTTCCAGAGACAGCCATACATGCCCATGCCATGACACCACCTCCACCATGCTTTACAGACAAGGCTGTATGCTTGGGATCTTTTGAAGTTCCCTTTTTTTCCTCCACATTTTTGCTTTCCCATCACTTAGATAAAGGTTAATCTTTGTCTCATCGGTCCATAAACACAGTTCCAAAACTCTTCTGGCTCACCTTTGTGCTTTTTTGCTAATTCTAGTCTTGCCTTTCTATTTTTGGTGCTGATCAGAGGTTTCCAACTTGCTGTGTAGCATCTGTAATTCTGTCTCAAAGTCTCCTGAGGACAGTAGATTGTCAGAGCATCACCCCAGCTTTCTGTATGTTGTTGGTGATTTTACAGACACGTCTTTTAGGGTTCATTTTCACAGCTTTTATGATTTGTCTGTCGTCAACTACTGTTGTTTTCTCAGCCGATCAGGTCGTTGTTGGTTGCTGGTGTCGCTGGTGGTTTCCAAGCTCTTGATTTCTCCATGCCCTTTGTTTTTGCTATTGCTCTAATTGACTTCCTCTTTTCTTTTAGCATCCAAATTGCTTACTTTTCTCTCAAAGTCAGTTCCCTCATCTTCATCCTGGTTTGTGTGTGTCATCATCAAATGCAAGATTCAGAATGCAGAAGTAATGGATATAACTGATACGACACATTCCCTGCTTTTAATATCTGAAGAATGAATGTAACAGGACACAGCTGATCACATAGAAAGACCTGTGAGGCAACTGTTCCAATACTTATGCTCACATCAGATAGGGGGATGAAACTCTAAAAGTGCTGAACTTCTTAGCTGGTAAAACATCTATGTGTTGAATCACCCAATAATAAAATGTGACATTCTGTAGTTTTGTCTCATATTCATCTTTTAAACATATTTGTAAATGTCTTGACTCCACAGCCAACAGAGCAATTTTGTCTTTACTGTTCCAATAATTTTGGAGGGCACTGTATATACAGTGCACAGCATAAATGAGTACACCCCCTCTAAAACTTAAATTCAGCAATTACTCTTTACTTAGATGACATGTTAGGGTTCTTTGGCGATATAATGTTCCAACAAGCCTGCTTGATCAATTACCAAAGAAGAATGTCAAGATTATTCAGCAAAATAAGATTTTCTTATCAAAGTGATAAAATGTTGTGTTGCAAAAACGAATACACCCTCCTGAAAGTTACTAAATAAAACTTAAAAAAAATGTATAGGTTTAAGGCTATTTTTGACCAACAGGTAAGTATATTGAACCAAAACTTTTAAAGACAAGTAATTTCCTGACAATTAAAAGTGTTATATAGCCCACTGAATCATACTCAGACTTAATGCTGGCAGCAGTTGAACTACTTGGGAGAGAACTGCCAGGTGACTTATTTCTTAGCATAAAAGAGGACAGTGGTACAAGAGGAATACCAAATTATTGTTTTAAGTGTGAAAATATAGCAGAAGTAGCACCGACATTCAAAAACAATGGACTTGTGACAAGGCTCCTGAAGTAATCAGGTCTTCACTTTAAGTTTTCATTTAGTGATGAGTGAATTTTTGCTAGAAAAAGAGCAGGAGAAATAACATGTAAGTGTCTCAGAGCCGGCAAAAGCTATGAAAAGAGTGACGCTGTATCTCACAGAGTCACGCAGCCTGCAGAAGTGACATGCATGTTTGTTGTCACCACTAGAATTACCTACTGTAGCCACAGCAAAATAAACTCATTTAACCTCTTCCAAGGCCCATATTTACAAAACAGAAACTTCTGGGAATCCACACTCATTTCGTCAATCATTTCAGATCCAAAAGCATCCAAAATGTTCTGGTGTTGCTAGAGGAGGAGTACAGTGAGAAGTGCTTGGTACCTACAGTGACATTCAGTGGTAGTAAAGCTCTTATATAGGGATGAATGAGTGCTGAAGGTGTGAGGGAGTTATGCTTTATCAATGCTGTCATGAATTCACACACTACTGTGTGATGTAATACAAAAACTTGAAACAGAAGATGCTACCCTCCCCTCATTCCCTGCATTATTGGGCATTTTTTCTTTACTTTACTTTACTTTTAGTCATTTAGCAGACGCTTTTATCCAAAGCGACTTACAAATGAGGACAACAGAAACAATCAATTGTAGTATTAAAACAACTAAAACTGATCCAAAACTAAAAGCTAAAACTTTATAAATAGTATATATACACACACATTTAAAAAAATTAAGTAAAAATGAGAAATGCATATGACAAAATTTCTAAACTTAACATTTAAATGAAAACAAAATAAAGCTACAAACAATTCAAAATATTAAGAGAACAAAAGGTATAAGAGTGTAATAATGATTCTAACATAAAACTAAGCCAGACACCAAAAACAACTTTGTGTATGTACACACACACAGAGACACATATGCACACACACGCATATCCATAAATTCAATATTATTTCATTTCCATGTAGTTTGTTGAAGTACTAAAATAACTCAAATTAAATAAAACTAAAACTTAATAAATAACTTACACAGACATAATAGAAAAAAAAACTAATAAAATGACAAACGTTACTACAACTATAACTAAAATTAAAATAGATAAGATATACAAATCAAACTACATTAGTTTAACAGTAATCCTAAAAAAATAACTGTGCCAAACATACAAGTAAGAAATGGTTATAAAAACTGAAAGAGAAGTGAAACAAGTAATAGGAAAGAGAATAAATGAAAAGCGATACTTATTTTTCAGCATGACAATGAAGATATTCATTCTCCCAAGGTGAAAACCCTTCAGTGGACATGTATTTCACTCAATCTTAATGCTCTTGAGCAGCTGTGGGGGATTCTGTAGAGACGAGCTGAGCAAAACTCCCCATTAAAGACCAGGGCCACAAAACATCTTAAGGCTAAAAGTAGCTCCTAACTTGCCGATTTAGGAGAAAATCTTAAAAATAATGGGCGTGTCAGTCCTAAATTTAGGACTCCTAAATTTTTGAGTATTTCACAAAGCGTTTTAGTGCTAAAATTAGCTCCTAAATTTGTGAAACGTTAGGAGTAGTGAAGAGGACACCTAAGTCTGGCTGTTGCCGGCAATCTGCCTCAGAATATAAACAGTTTAGAAACATTTGATGATAATGAGCTTTTAAAAAGGTATCACCTTTAGGGTTTGGAGGTTATCCCCTACTCCAAATTTTCCTGTGATTATATCCTTTTCATTAACCAGTTGGGGAAGAAATAACAGCTGTTCTTGTATCCAGTTTGGTTTTCTTTTACGTTTACATCTCTTACTATCAGCCATGATCAGGGTTGCGATTTGCTGGGGGGAATGGGGAGGATTTTTGTGATGTTTTGTGAATACGGGCCCAGAGCATTTAAGGAGGTCGTCATCCAGGAGTTAAATAGGACAGATGTGAAAATTTGTCATGAACTTGTACACTCAGTGCCAAGAAGGGTCAGAGCAGTATGAGGACATACTAAGTACTAGAATATTATACATTTGCTGAATTAAATCTAGGGTGTACTCATTTCTGCAGTACTTCATTTAAACAAAATTGGCTAATTTACTTATCTTACAGAAAATATTGGCATATATTTTGTTGTTTTTATTAAGTATATGTTTAATACATTTCATTTTTGCCAACTTTCCATGAAGTATATAGTGATCATTAAGAAAATACATCTTTTATATTTATTCAGAGGGGCTGTACTCATTTATGCTGTGCACTGTATATATACACACATTTGTATATTGGGTAGGATATAGAATATGGCCATGTAGAATATGTGCTTTATAAGTACTAATAAATAGCCAATGTTAATAATAGGCATGCTAAAAAGCAACTAGTTAATAGTGAGAATAAGTCTGTATACTAAAGAGTTATTATGTATATGGAATACTAAGAATACTATGAATACTAAGTAGCAATGTACTGTATTGCCACTTGAAATTTGAGATGGCCTGGATGAAAATCTGAAGAATGACAGAGGTAAGCATGATATAGAGATATGTGGATATTTGGGCTAATGCAGTGGGACACTCGAGTTGAGTTTTTTGAAGTCAGAACATTCTAGTGGAAAATCAGAAGCCTGACATTTTACTTTTGAGAAAGGGAAAAAAGGATAAAGAGTAGAGGGAAACCCTCCTGGTGCATTCTGGGAAAGTCTTTCTATTTGTAGAGATTAATCTGTGTTGATCTGCCTCCTCTGTCAAAACTGAGTGCAAGCTTGCACACACACACATGCACACACTTTTAGATATCTCCTCTGACCTTAGAGTTAGTGACAGAAGGATTACAGATTTGGAGAGATGGACTCGCCACCCAGTGATTACAAGGTGTGTGCATGAGCACCGTTACCAATTCCCATCTGTTGATAAACCACATGCTGTCAGTTTTGATAAGTCACTTGCCCCTGTAGGAGTCAAATTTGTATGTATCATCTTTTGAATGATATTAGTGATGCTGGCAGCAGCAGAGAAAAGGTGAAGAGAGAGAGAGGGAAAGAGAGACCATCCAGGCAAGAGAGAGAGAGAGCAAGAGATGACAGATAAAGATGGAGAGACAGGATAAAACAATATTGGGCAGGTGCAGCAGACAGGATGGGTTTACTGTTCTATTTTTTGGCTTGATGAAACCTGGCAAGCTGTTGCATGTCCGCAGTCCCTATTGTTTTCTTGTATATAGGTGCATTTACAACAGGTGGCGGTATTTCATTCCAACTTATTTTAGGCTTGAATGTGTTCCTTTGAATTGTTAAGAAGACAGAAAAACTGTGCATCTTAAATGACCCTCTAATTACTTTTTGTACTTGTATTCTCCATAGCAAAGTAAGGAAGATCTCATTTATACACAGAGTTAACAACACAAGCTAATTAAATGAGTAGTGCGCCTACTGAAAGCTTTCCACAAATAAGATTTCACTGTTTCCATTCATTATCTCGCAAGGTTATAGGCCTGTGTTAGCCTCTGATTGTTTCAAATTACAGAGCCAACTTTTATCTCAACTGTTGTCGGATTACAGTATAAGAACACTGTGCTTGTATTTTAGCATCTTTGGAGGTATACTAACACTTGGTGTTGTATATGTTTGGCAAGTTTAATAGCCCACCTGCCTCCTACAGAGGTTACACAGGTGTTTAAGGGCTTTATTGGATGGTCACATGATGGCTGATGTAAAAGCCTTTTGAATACTTTTGATAGTAGCACCACTGGATGGAAAAAAAGAGAAAATGTGAACTGCAGGAGAGATGCTGGAAGCAGATGTGAGACAGAAAGGCAATACAATAGTAGCATTTGCAGGAGGTTGTGAACACGTGTTGTTGCTGTTTCATAAGAGCTGTGGGCTTATTTTACAACTTTGGAATATGCCTGATGAATATTTGTAAGCTGCATTTGGATGAGAAAACTGCATTTTAATAGACAATACATTGAGCTGAGGCACAGTGACAACTGACAGTAAGCCAGTGTGGGTTAGTTAATGGCCAATTGCTAATGTAATGCAGTATTATATAATACAATTTTTTTTACACAATAATTCACCAAGTTGAATCTAGGCAGAATGGTGATATTGACACTATAGGGCGGAATGACTACTGTACTTCTGTTAATTGGTCAATCTAGCACTTTATTTTTAAATTTATTGTAGCTCAAGAACAGGATTGCTACATATATTGACTGCCTGACAAGGGGGTATTTTGTAACATTTAGTAGTAATTAAGTACACTATTACAAAAATTCTCACAAGGAAAATTATATAAAGTAATCTGTGTAGTTTGTATTATGTGTTGTTTTGATTAATTAAAAAACAAATTAGTAAACCTTAGGTTCACTACACATTCTGTCTAAGGTATTCACAGCTGCTAGTAAAAAATAATCATAAAAACTGCTACAGTATCACACATTTGGTTATTCTTCAGTGTTGTTTTGATATCAAGATTCTTTTTTCTTTTTCTTTAATTACTCATTGTCATCAAATGTTTCTTGTTAGCCTGTGTTTCTCGGGTATAAATAGCCTTCCTCTTCCTTTGTTCAGGGCCAAGTCTTATTCTAACAATGTCCATGTATTGGATGCACTTTGGTAGTGCATGGTGGACTGTTACCATGGAGTACTTTATTTTATACCTTTTCGTATTTTCCACATTCCAATGTTCTCATTTATGTAGTGACCAATAAAGTTAAGATTCTAAAACCTATTCGTCACTCTCCTGCTTCATCCTCATCCTCAAACCCTGTAACATACAGAGATATTCCAATTTCAAAATTTCAGATATTTTTGAAGAATTAGTATAAAAAACACAGAAATTTTTCTTCTGTTGTGACATACATTTTAGACCACAGTTAAGCGGCAATCGTATTAGACTTTGAGCATCAAAATATCTATAGACACAGCAACGGTCGCAATATGACAATATTATAATATAATACATTGAACATATAATAATATTTTGGGAAAAAATGATTATCTAAGCAACTTTACTGCAACACTGCAATCCTGCATATTTAAAGTGCCCCTATTATGGGTTATGAAAGGTTCATATTTTGGTTTTGGGAGTCCCCAACAACAGGTTGACATGCATGCAAGGTCAAAAAACACTTTAAAGGGATAGTTCACCCAAAAATTAAAATTTGATGTTTATCTGCTTACACCTAGGGCATCCAAGATGTATTTGACTTTGTTTCTTCAGTAAAACACAAACGAAGATTTTTAACTCAAACCGTTGCAGACTGTCAGTCATATAATGGCAGTCAATGGGACTCATGGCTTTGAGAGTAAAAAAAAAACATACACAGACAAAACCAAATTAAACCCTGCAGCTCATGACGATACATTGAGGTCTTTAGACACGAAACAATCGCTCTGTGCAAGAAACTGAATAGTATTTATATAATTTTTTACCTCTGATTCACCGCAATGTCCAACTGTCCTGAGTGTGTTCACAACAGCCGGCGCGTGACGCATCAACGTGCTCTGGCATAGTAGACACATGCATGGAAGCGATCTGTCGCACGTATACGTCACTCATTGTTTACACCGTCACGCGGCAGCTGTTGTGATTCAGAGTCGACTCTTTCTTTTGAGAGACAATAACTTTATACACGGTGCACTTTCAGATTTCACTTAGAGCTGTGTTACATACTGCATGATAGGTAATTTTCAAAAATCCATAATAAGGGCACTTTAAAGATTGTGTTGTTTTATGTCAGCTCATGCTGATATTTGCAAGGGTGGAGTTCACCAAACTTGAACTTTGGATTGTGCATGAGCTTGTGTTTCTGGTTTCCTGGAATCATTCATATGCGTATCGATGGAAGTCAATGGAACGAAAAGTGTAGTGTGATTGCACCTTTATAGTATTCTCAAAATGGCCAAAGTTTTTTATCAGTTTTTATTCCAGTTTTATACACTTACCTGTGCGAAAAGGTTTGCTGGTCCCACATCACTTTGATGATTTCAGGAATTCCTGTTACTGGATGGAATAATGCACTAAGACCAGAATGAACTCATTACCCTGGATTTAGGTAGCAGCCCAGTTCTTTCAAAATTTCTGTTGCTGGCAGTCTTAGTAGGTTTTTTACTCACAAAAGCCCAAAAATCACACAACTAATGGACTTGCCTTGCCAGTAGAATTGATCTTTAGAGCTCTTGGTGGTAAAGCTCTCTAGCTCCATTACAGTCTCTGTTTTGGATTGAAGCCCAACCAGCAGCTCTTTTTTTTATTCCTCTGGCCTACATGACATGAAATATAGGCCATTTATAATAATGTCATACTAATTTGATAATAAATTATACTCGCCTTCTTGGTCAGACTCCAATGCTGAACGTGCTGTTTGAGCATGAGTGGTCTTTTTTTTCTTTTTTTTTTTTGTCTGTGTAAAGAGCTTTATTTTACATCCACTTTCTTACCCATTACTGAGTCAGTAACAGCTGATGGAGTCCAGGCTGGTCTGACCTTACAGGAATAGCACGAGATGCTGAAGTCCTCTTCAGTCTACGCCGTTCCCTCGGCTCTCCCTCACTATGTAATTATTAGCCCTCACCTGAGTAGCCTCGAAAGCTCTAGTGTCTTGATAAGTTGGTTAGCGTCCTGGGGGTCTTGCAGGCTAAAGATATGCCGTTTTTGACATAACCGAGAATGGAAGTCTGACACCTTTTCTGTCATCTGGCAAAAGAAAAGACTTTGATTAGGCCTAAATAATATCTTCCTTGTTATTCACCAGAGATGTCAGTAGGGATTGACTAGCCAGAGGGAGCACTGGATCTTTTCCCGATGGGCTTGGCAACAAGTTTATATTTCCCCTTCTAGGGAACTCAACGCTGCTTCCTAGTGGACACTTTGAGGAATGCTGCCTGCAGGACCGGTACCTGAAGCATGTGTAAAACAACTCCAATCCTATTGGTCCATGTGGCCCGTGACATCCTAGGCGGGTACCCGAAAGTGTAAAAGGGCACCTGCTGAATACGTCACCAACTTTTGTTGTCTTTGGAGCCGTCTGTCTGTTGAGTGTGTGTGAAACATAATCCTGGTGAGTCGAACAGCGCTTTGGGGGATATGTGCCTCTGTGTTGGGATTCTAACACTTGAGGGCATATTCTACCTTTGCGTCTTTGTCTTGGCGACCACGCGCTCTTTGTGATGAGTCACTTTGATGTGCTCGGCTCGCGTTTGTTCCGACTCCCGAGGGATGCGGGGCAAAGTGTTCACGGCGTTGCCGTAGGTTTATCTCAGCTCGCGGCGGTTGCTTTGATCTGCGGTGTCCGCATACCCGCGACTATCGGGTTGACGGATGCCGCGGATATTGCTTATGTTGCTATAACGATGACAAGTGAGCACCAAGTCGTTTTTAGCTCGCGGGCGGAGCTATTTCAGCTCATCTGTGCCTCTGTAATATGCATGTTTTTGTGTGTGGAGAGCCTCGCTGGGCATGGATATACTGAAGGCTCTGTGGAATGAAGCTGCTAGCTTTCTCTCCCAGGGTGCTTCAGTAGTCTAGAGCGGGTGTTAAAGGAACATGCTGTTTTGCTTTGGAATATAGCAGTCTGAGGACAGCTATTTTCTAGGGTAAGGATACACACTAGCTCTTGTGTCCTTCCTAAAATCCTATATGGTACGGGTTACGCGTTCAACGTCGTTCCCATTCTCTGAGTTGGCTCAGGCCCGATCACCTTGGGCCCCACTCCACTTATGTATCCTGAGCATCTGCTGCCTAGGACCTGTCGAGGCAGCTCCTAGGCTAAACTTCAAAAAAAAAAAAAAAAAAAACACCTAGTAACGGTATTCTTAAAATTGTTTATGGTGAGCGTACACGCTAGTCTCTGTGTGCGTTCTAAAATCCACACTGTGGTAAGTGTGCATCCTAGGCACCTTGCACACTTTTCTGAAATCCTATATGGTATGGGTTACGCATTCAACCTCGTTCCCATTCTCTGAGTTGGCTCAGGCCCCGGTCACCTTGGGCCCCACTCCACTTAAGTATTCTGAGCATCTGCAGCCTAGGACCTGTCGAGGCAGCTCCTAGGTTAAACTCCCCTAGTTACAGTATTTCTAAATCCATGTTTATGGTAAGTGTACACGCTAGCTTCTGTGCATTTTCTAAATCCACATTGTGGTAAGTGTGCACGCTAGGCACCTTGCGCACTTTTCTGAAATCCTATATGGTATGGGTTACGCATTCAACCTCATTCCCATTCTCTGAGTTGGTTCTGGCCCCGGTCACCTGGGCCCCACTCTACTTATGTATCCTTGAGCATCTGCTGCCTAGGACCTGTTGAGGCAGCTTCAAGGCTAAACTTCAAAACAAACAAACAAACAAAAAAAAAAACCTAGTAACGGTATTCTTAAAATCCATGTTTATGGTGAGTGTACACGCTAGTCTCTGTGCGCTTTCTAAAATCCACATTGTGGTAAGTGTGCACGCTAGGCACATTGCACACTTTTCTGAAATCCTATATGGTATGGGTTACGCGTTCAACCTCGTTCCCATTCTCTGAGTTGGCTCAGGCCCCGTCACCTTGGGCCCCACTTCACTTATGTTTCTCTGGCGATACTTCTGACGGATTGGGGACCTCCTTAGTATAGCCACCTAAGGGTGGTTGTAGTTCAGCCATTGCCATGGCAGGACGGGCTTGCTTGAATACAGCTATCGGAGGCTAACTGTGTATTAACTTGCCTTTTCCTGGAAGTGTAGCTATCTGAGGATAGCTATGTGCTAGCTAGGTGATTGCTCCCTGTTTAGGGTTGTTAAGTAGTGGTCTCCTTGAGGCCTGCCTAGATAGTGCTGTCTCCCCTTACAGGGTTTATAATTGGACAGCCCACTACTGGTGGTCTTGGCAGTTGCAATGGTCCCTTTTCCTAGAGCCTAGCTATCTAAGGATAGCCATGTGCTAGCTCGGTGATCTCTGGGTCATAAGCAGACAGCGCACTCTCTGTGGTCTGGGTAGTTTCAGTCGGTTCCACCTCTGGTAGCCCTTCCTACACACACAGCTATCTGAGGATATCTATGTGCTAGCTCAGGGACTGCTCCCCTTCCTAGGGTTTTTAAGTAGCGGTCTCCCTGAGCCCTTGCTTAGACAGTACTATCTCCCCTGCTAGGGTCGTAAGTAGATACCCCACTCTTTGTGATCTGGGCTGTTTCACAGGAAGATTTACCTGGTTTGGTCCCGTCAGGTAGCCCCTTCCTAAATATATAGTTATCTGAGGATAGCTATATGACTGCTCCCCTTCTTGGGGTTTTTAAGTAGCGGTCTCTCTGAGCCCTTGCCTAGGCCAGTGGTTCCCAACCATGATCCTGGAGGCCCCCCAACACTGTATGTTTTCCATGTCTCCTTAATCAAACACACCTGATTCAGATCATCAGCTCATTAGTAGAGACTCCAAGACCTGAAATGGGTGTGTCAGACAAAGGAGAGGTGCAAAATGTGCAGTGTTGGGGGCCTCCAGGATTGTGATTGCGAACCACTGGTCTAGGCAGTGCTATCTCTCCTGTGGGTTTTTAAGTAGATAACCATTCCCTTGGTCTGGGCACCTCTTGAAGGTCCTTTTTCATAAGACATTTTGGATATAGCTATGTGCGGATAGCTGTGTCCTACCTGGGATTGTTGGTAGCAACCTTGAGAACTCCTCTAGGCTTCCAGCCTCTCAGTGGTCTTATGTATGTGGCTACTATTGCTCACATAGCATAGCTATCTGAGGATGGTTGTGTTCTTAGCTTGGTTAGGGTGTTTCCCCTTGTCTGGTATCGGGCTCCCTCATTTTACCAAGTTATGTGAGCGGCCCGAGGTGTCAGTGTCCTGGTCTCTTTCTGAGGAAAGGTTTGGTATATGTCTGTCACCTCCTTGGTGCTCTCTCACCAGGTGCACAAGCATGCGCCTCGGCATGGCGTGATGGGATATCGTTCCCCAAAGTGTCCACTAGGACGCAGCGTTGAGTTCCCTAGAAGGGGAACGTCTCGTGTTACTCATGTAACCATGGTTCCCCGAGAGGGAATGAGACGCTGCGTCCCCTTGCCATGCCTTTGGCCTGCCTGTTTACGTCTCCTTAGACAGCTGAGTTGGTGACGTATTCAGCAGCTGCTCTTTATACATTCGGGTACCCGCCTAGGACGTCACGGGCCACATGGACCAATAGGATTGGAGTTGTTTTACACATGCTTCAGGTACCGGTCACGCAGGCAGCATTCCCCAAAGTGTCCACTAGGACGCAGTGTCTCGTTCCCTTTCGGGGAACCATGGTTACATGAGTAACCCGAGATGATTTTATTTATTTATTTATTATATACACTGCCTTTCAAATGTTTGGAGTCAGTAAGATTTTTTAAAAATTTGTTTTTCAAAAAAGTTATGCTTACCAAGGCTGCATTAATTTGATTAAAAAAAAATACAGTAAAAAAAATAATAATATTGTAAAATATTGTTATAATTAAAATAACTGTTTTCAATTTTAACATAATTTAAAATGTAATTTATTCCTGTAATGACAAAGTTATCAGCAGCCATTACTCCAGTCTTTAGTGAGAAGATCATTCTAATATGCTGATTTGGTGCTCAAGAAACATTTGTTTAAATTTCTTTTTATCATCAGTGTTAAAAACAAGTTTTGCTGCTTAATATTTTTGTGGAAACTGTTTTTTTCCAAGTTCAGAAGAACTGCAATTATTTGAAATATAAATCTTCCATAACATTATTAATATCTTCTTTACTATCTTTGATGGATAATGTATATATACAAGCAAGTTTATTTTTATATTTAATAACATAAATATAGTATTTATAGTAGTACAATAAAAATATCTTCTAATTATATCAGGCCAACCCATTTAAATCATAACTGCAAATCATGGCATAGGCATTAGTGTTCTTTAAGGATTAAAAAACAAAACAAAAAAAAAAAACAATGTACAATGATGTTTTTGTATTGAAAAATAAGAATAATCATCCAAGGTTTATACTCTGGTCTTCTTTATTTGTTTATGTGTTTCATCCTGTCCAGAAGATCCATTTCTCTTTACTATATCCTCTTTCATTTTTTCAGTCTAGCCCCATTTAATTAAAAGGTATAAAAAGAACAGAGTTTCAAGATTTATGTCGAAATGTTCTTTTTAAATTGCTGGTGCTGCAATTTGTTAAGGTTCTGTAACAAATTAAACTGTCCCATCAGAACTGATGGGCTGGGCGACAAATTTATATATTTTATTTATTAATATATTATATACACTGCCTTTCAAATGTTTGGAGTTTTTTTTTTTTTTGTCTTTTTTTTTTTTTAAAGAAGTTATGCCACCAAGGCTGCAGTTAATTTATCAAAAGTACAGTTATATTAATAATAATAATAATAATAATAATAATAATATGAAATATTGTTATAATTAAAATAACTGTTTTCCATTTTAATATATTTTCAAATGTAATTTATTGCTGTAATGGCAAGGTTTTTGGCAGCCATTACTCCAGTCTTTAGCCAGAAGATTCTTTCTGATATGCTGATTTGGTGCTTAAGAAACATTTCTTTTTATTTCTTTTTATTATCAGTCTTAAAACTGTTGTTTTTATGGAAACTGTTTTTTTTTTTTTCAAGTTCACGAACAGCATTTATTTTAAATAGAAATCATTTATAACATTATAAATATACTTACTGTCACTTTTGCTGAATTTAATGCATTGTTGCTAAATGACAAAATCGTACTGCCCCCAAACTTTTTATGGGTAGTGTACATATTTACAAGCAAGTTATTTATATATTTTATATCATTAATATAGTATTTAAAAAAAAATATAATAAAATAAAAATGTAACCTTCTAATTATCTCAGGCCAACCTCTTTAGGCCACAATTGAAAGTCCTGGCATAGGCATTAGTGTTCTTTAAGGATTAAAAAATAAAAAAATAAAAATGCGTAAAATGTTATCGTTCTACTGAAAATTGAGAATAATCATCCAAGATTTTTACCCTGAGCTCCATGACATTGTTGCAAGACTGTTTTTGTGATTGAATAAGTCTTTATCCTTCCAAGTGTGACTCTTTATGCAATTCTGTGCCTTAATGTCGTTGCTGTCCATGGTTCTGAAATGCTTTCGTTTTAAATGCTGTATACATTTGTCTTGTGAGCTTGTGAGTAAGCAACAGTGGATAGTTAATTCTCAAGCGGACCACCTCAGTTCCGAGGGGACAGTTTATTTTGTTACAAAACCTTAACAAATTGCAGCAACAACAATTTAAAAAGAACATGTGGACATAAATCTTGAAACTCTGTTCTTTTTATACCCGGTAACCAAATTAAATGGAGCTAGACTGAAAAAGAGAGTGAGGACATAGTAAAGAGAAATGGATCTTCTGGACAGGATGAAAGACGCAAATGAATAAAGAAGTAAACTCTGGTAGGGGTGGAAAGAGCAGTGAGGAGACAGTCAGTACTGTTCTGTCAAGGACGTTCCCTCGGTTGCAAAATAAGCACACATTTTTTGACATGAACACGTCACACACACACACACACACACACACACAGGCCTGAGGCTCCCACAGTATACCATGTGGAGTTGTGCTCTGCTGTTGATGGCCAGAGCTGTTGAATTGATTTATTACTTCTGGCTGCTGTTGTTGACATGGCTGAAATCTAAATGGCTACAGCCGGCTGGCAATGTAAGCACTTTAAAGGGCACCGTAAGTCATATATACTCGCGCTCACGCGGTTTTATTGTATTTTCAATAAAATCTCATTCGAGAGTCTTGTGGTCTGTGCTCAAAAAGATTGAATTCTGAGATTAAGCACATGGTATCAGAATCTTTTTGTGTTTGGAAGAAAAGGCCTATTGTCGCTTCCCTTTCCTTCGTTTACTGCTTCCGTTCACACACATTCGCACCTCTCCTGCGTCCATCCAGATGCCCCGCACTAAATAAAATGCTAAGTGCACTTAACCTTTCATAAACAGCGGAAACCGAGGGATAAACAACAGAATAGCCGGCAGCTTGCTATCGTCAGCAGTCTGACTCGCTCAGTGTCTGTGCTTGTTGGCTGATATCTCTCGCTCCATTTCGGTCTTTCTTTCAGGGGTTTATATGCAACGGATGTGATTCAAACAGAAATGAGCACGTTTTAAAGGAACGGAGAGCACAAAAGTGTTGTTGACAGATGCAGTTAACACACCGCATGCACATCCACATGTGGTATAAAGTGTAATTCAGACTTTGAATGTAGATTTGTAATTGCTTTTCAGCTATATGCATAGACTTGTGTGTGTGAACACCCACTTTGAAGCCCTGCTTATCTGTTGCGTATGTGTCTGATCTAGTGTCAGGGTGATTGCAGATTCTGTAAATGTGATCAGAAACATGTCCTCCCTTTCTTTCTCTCTCGATATCACTTTCTCACTCCCCCTCGCCGATTTGAAATGCAAATAGTTATAGGATGACAATGAATTTTGTAGCTAAAAGCCATTAACTCTGAAGTGATTGACTATAGCAAGCAAAATTCATGAATAAATCTTCAAGAAAGGATTATAGATAAAACTAGCACATCAAATAACACAGAAGCCCGAGATAACCCGAATCTATCATTCTCTCCTCACATCTCACCTCTCTGCTCCCTACAGAGAAATACAAACCATTCTTCAGCATACTGCAGTCTCTCTCATTCTCTGCTTGCTCTTCCCTAAGGCTGTGTGGAGTGCTGCAAAGTGGGTGTTGTGCAAATGACTGCCAAATCTCTCTAAAACAGACGGGCCGCTGGTGCTATAAACGCCAGTTTTTGTAGGGGCCCTGGTTTAGAGTGAGTTCTTGACCCACACTCAGACAAACACATGTAGGATTGGCCGTTAAGGGAGACTTTTTCATTTCTTTTCCCTGTTAATCGATTTCTGTTAAACAATGAGTCTTATTGACTTTAACCATATTTACTGTAAATGTAAACACACTTGAGGACAGACTAATTACACAATTATGTATGCTACATAGGCCTGCACATCATAGATAACTAGAGTACTCTTTATGTAAAGTTTCCTAGATACTAAGATCAAGACGGTACTGCTTTTGCACTCCTGTTTTTTTTTTTCTTTTTTTTTTTTTTAACCCAAATGGTTTTAAATGAGCACCAAAATCAACTGAGGACTGAAATACTCTAAAAGTGTTTAGTGCACTACTATTCAGTGTAGTATGATTCATGAATTACTGCCTTTTATGAGCCGGTTATTTTTAGTACATCAAAAACTCACAGCACGAACAGTGTATTGTAATTTCCAACCACATGATGGTTATAATCATTTTCATGTTTTTCATGTTGATCTCAAAATGAACGAATAACTGTTGATGTGTTTTGCTGCACTGTAAGGCTTGTGAGATTTAAATCAGTGTAGTTACTGACTGGTTGTTTGACAATGTAAAACTAAACATTATGAGTTGTATTGTAGTTGTGTAAAATTCAATTTGATTCGATTGAAATCTGATTTGTATTTATTCTGTTGAAATCTGAATGATTGGAAACAGACTTGAGGGCCAGAAATGTGATAAATATTTCATTTCATTCCACAGAAGTTTGATATGGAATAGCAAATCATTAACTAGAATAATGGAAATGTTTAAGTTCTTAAGAAACACTGATAGATATTTTCTTGCATATTGTGATGTACAGTTACATCTGTTTTTTTAATATTGGATTACTTAAAAAAAAAAAAAAAAAAGGAAGAAGAAAAAAGCAGACTAAATGACCGGTGACGTCCGACATACTTTACATCAGACAGAAGTCGTTTTACCTATCCAATCCCCACTTGAAACACATACACTTCTAGAAATACACTAACCTACATATAAACTGGCTTATTCACAGTTCACTGCATTTATAGCCTCATCTTCTTTGTGTATCTGTGCATTTTCATGCCTGAAAGTGTGTACACACAAACACCCTTTAGCAACAAACACATTTCTGTTCTCTAAGCTCTTAAGCTGTTGTTTGTGCCACCTGATGTGAGCTGCATTCACAATTGTTGTATAAGTTCTCAGAAACATGTATGCGAAAACTTTTACATCCTTCTCTCTCTCTCTCTCTCTCTCTCTCTCTTTCAAGCCATTCTAATTGAGCTGTTCATGCAGGAGCTCATATTTAATGCATTTCACAGAGAGACTAAGAGAGACCGGCAGAAATGGTCTTCCGCAGAATGTCCTGCTGGTGTTAACAAGCTTTAGGACTGCACTTATCTGCTGGCTCTTATTTTATATTCTGACTGAGAACATCAATCTTAATTCCACCAGACTGCCAGCAGGGGAATTTTTGAGGGATTTCATTGGTTTCATCTGGAGTGTGTGTGTGGAAGGGGTGGTGTTATGAATTTTGTTTGTTTGTTTTTCAGTTTAGCATGGATGCCTTGGATTATATTCACTGAAGCTTTGGGGTCTTACTGAGTATTATGGGACATTTGCCATGGTTTTTATTGTCTTGTCTATGGGCCAGTTTGGTGGATTCAGAACTTCAGCCTCAAGATTTTTTATTTATTTATTTATTTATTTTTTACAAAGCAAAGGAAGAGGGAGGGGATGTCAAAGGATCGACGTTGGAACTCAGTGGAAAAATTAATCATACAGAGAAAAGTCATATTTACACTTAAATTGCAATCTATATTTAAATGTTGCCTGCGTATGTGCATTAAAAAGACAAGTGCTAATGCATTCATAAAAGATCAAGATATCTGTCAAGAAGTTTATGCGGGAAACTAGCTCCAATGTCAGCAAAACATAAGGCATTTGAAGACAATGAAATGAAATGCGAAATGTACGGCTTGATTGGATCACAATGTTTGGATGCAAGTTGTAAACACGAAGATGTAGAAAATAAAGTTGTAGAGCAAAGCACTTCGTTTAGCTGCAGTATGTCTGTTACAATTACAGTCCAGAGAGATAAGGGGAGAGAGAGTATTTTTCCTCAATTAAGATGATAGAGTGGATGAAAGGTTACAAATAAGGAATGGAATGGAGAATGGAGAAAAAATGATGAGCCAGATCAATGAGCAGATATCAAGATTTAATGAGCATTTTTTTTTTTTAATTCTGGTTTATTTGTCATTGTCGGTGTTGCCATGACAACAGTTCTCATGCCTGAAGATTACTAAAGAGCTGTGAAGTACAGTTGTGAAGTACTCTGTCTTGACCCTTTCACTCACTCATTCAGGCTCATTCACTTGTTCACTGACTTTTTCACTGATTCACTCTTTTATTGACACCCTCACTGACTCAATTACTCACTCACTCACTCACTCACTCACTCACTCACTCACTTATAGTTAGTCCCAAATGATATGCACTATGAACTATGAGCTATGCACAGATTCTGATTCTCTAATTCAGGAAAGCTGTGACAGCTAAGTGCATGAAGTGTCCAACATTTTACACTTTGACTTTTTTGTTGTTGTTGTTAAATAAGTGCATAATCCATGTATTTGAAGTATACTTTTTCTTTTTAGAATTTTCAGTGTGAACACACAACTCACACTATTTATACAATAATATGACATATACTATTGCATGAGTATGCAAATTGGTATGTACCTATTCACTCTCTCACTGATTTGTTCAATCGCTGACTTATTTGCTTGCTCACAGACTCACTTAATATCTCACTCACTCACTCATTCACTCACTCAATTACTCACACATTCAGACTCATTAACTTGTTCACTTACTTGCTCGTTGATTCACTCTTTTACTGATTCACTCACAAACCCAATTGATCATGCACTCACTTACTCACTCACTCATAGACTCATTCACTTATCCACTGACTCACTGACTGACTTACTGATTCATTCATTGACTCACTCGCTGACAGTCTCACTCATTTGCTCATTTGCTTACTGACTCTCTCACTCAGACACACTCATTTACTTCCTCCCTCACCTGTTCACAATTGCAGTGAGCTTATTTATTTATTTTTTTTATTTTTTAATAGAACTCTGTTTTTAAGGCTCTGAATCATAATCAAAGTTTTAATTCTTTAAAACAGTTGAACAGATTATTTTCTTCCTTCCCTCTTTGGTCCAGTGTGGGATGATCTGAAGGAGTGGATGAACCCAGTGGTTTTCCAATATTGCGCTTTTCACAGAATGCTCACTGTAGTGCATGAAAGGCCTTGTTTGTGTGAGTACTTCTCTAATGTATTCCGAACAGAAAATCTGCCATCTGCTTTATTGTCTGAAACACTGAGATATAAAATCTATAAACAGTAAAGCAGATCCTCATAATAACAAGTTCTATTTGAACTTGTCTTGTTTATTATACTTTCTTACACTCAGTTAAATGGTTTCATTAGTTCATAACATAAAGTGTTCTCTAGATGTCACTAAAGCAGCGAGTTGAGTCTGAGCACGTCTGGTGCTCTGACATGCTGCCGGTAGTGATTGAACAATGATGTGTGCTAATAACCATAGTGATTTTCTACTTCTGTTTGTATTCTCCTCATGTGTTCACATCTGCTTTGGACCCAATCTCTATTTTTCTCATTGACGTATTCTGGGTCATATCTATAGGTGAATGGTCACCATAGCAGCCACTTAAGAGACGATTATAATCACATGTCACCGCAAACACGTCTGATCAAAAAGACACTGATTGCATCTCTCTCTCCCCACCCCCCACTCTTCTCTCTTCTCTTCACCATCTGTCCTTTCATCAGGCCCCTCCTTATGGAACTCGTTATAACCTGCCTATTTGATGCTGCATCCTAAAGGGAAGTAGCAGAATAAAGATTATTGAATTCAGAAAAGTATTTCGTAGAAACCAGAAATCCAATGGCGAGGTGAAAGGATTAGAAAAGAGATAGGGAGGTCTTTCGACACTTCTGCAGGTCAAGGAGGTCTGTAGCATCTGCAGGAAGCTATCTGTTAGCATTCCAGCTCATCTCCTGAAAAACTGAAGAAACCTGACTGAAGCCATCTTTTCTTGTTTGGGGCGTAAATGTACAACCTCATTTCCAAAAAGTTGAAACATTTTGTAAAATGCAATAAAGTAATTTTGATGCCCGCAAAGTTGAGACAGAGGTAAAATGAAAGTGAAAAGATTATCCAAGTTAAACTGTTTTGAAACATTCCAGAATAAGCAGGTCAATCTCAGTCAGCATAGGGACAGGCAGAAAACCCACCATGCTACTGTGTTAAATATAGTCACATGGGCTCAGGAGTACTTCAGAAAACCGTTTGTCTCTGCATTAAGAAATGCAGCTTGAATCTCTTTTTCTCAAAAACAAAGCCATACATCAATTCTGTGCAAAGATGCTGCCAAGTTCTCTGGGCCCAAGCTCTTCTCAGCTCATCTCACTGTTTTAAAGACATTGGTAATGTGTGTTGTGGTCAGATGAGTCTATGTTTCAGCTTGTTTTGGGGAAAAACAAACATTGAGTTCTCTGTGCCAAAAACAAAAACAAAAACCATCCAGACCATATTAGCAACAGGTGCACAAGCCAATATCTGTCATTGTATGGGGTACATCAGTGCCCACGGGCACGGCATTACATATGTTGAAGGTACCATTACATTACATATGAAGGTACCATTAAGGCTGAGGCATAAATTAAAGGGGGCATAACACACACAGTTTCACCCAATCTCATGTTAATCTTGAGTACCTATAGAGTAGTACAGCATCCTTCACATCTCCAAAAAGTCTTTAGTTTTATCATATTTATAAAAGAAAGATACAGCTTTACGATTCTTTCCGAAAACAGCCGAGCTCCTGGAGGCGCGCCGTGGGCGGAGCTAAAGAGTGACGAGCACTTGAGCGCCGATTGCCAACAAAACACAGACATTTGATGCCGTTTCACTTACCGTCTGCTGTTCTGAATCATGACCGGGATCTTTTATAGTAGGGACCGCTCCATCTTTTAGTATCAAACGATGTGCAAATCCAGCGTCGAACTGAGCCTTGTTTATAAAACGTTCATCAACAAACACACTTGCAGAACTCCTTTGCTGCCCCAGAAAAACAAAATGCATCCACTGTTTACATACGCTGCGTTTTTCGGGAAGCTAAACAAGGTTATCTTTCCCTTAAAACCAAAAACACACTTCTTTAGAGACATTCTTCCCAAGAGAGTCCCATGCAGTGCTGCCTAACGAAGCACGTTGATGGGCGCGCTCTTGCTCTCGCCCTGGCCTATGTGTGCACAGGCGCGCTCTTCTGGGAGAAATGCCCATATAAGGAGTTCCACCCTTCATTACATCATGAAGAACCATGATCGAAAAAAAAAAACTTTACGAAACTTGTAAGAAACATGGAAGTGTGCATTTGGCACAGAAATACTCTGTTATACATCCAGTTTTTTTTTTTTTTTTTTTTTTTTTTTATAGCCATGTTTAGCATGAGAATCCAACTCTTTAATAGTGTAAATAACTCAACATGCTTGAAACAGCATTGGAACCCCCCCTTTAAGATTGTACAGAGACATATGCTGCCATCAAAATGACAACTTTTCCAGGGAATTCCATGGTTATTAGAGTGAGACGATGCCAAGCCTCTTTCTGCATGAGCAACAACAATATGTTTCCATAGACAGAGTGGATGCGCTTGACTGGCCTGCCTGCAGTCCAGATCTGTCTCCTATTGAAAATGTATGGCACATCATGAATAGGAGAATAAGACAACAATGACCACCAACTGTTGAGCAGTTGAAGTTCTGCATCAACCAAGATTGATTGAGATTTTAATGTATTTTTTATTGAGCAAGCATGCATTAAATTGATCCAAATGATAGTAAAGACACTTTTGTAATGTAATTTCTGTACCAAATAAATGCTGTTCTTTTGAACATTTTATTCATCAAAGAATCCTGAAGAAATTCATCATGGTTTCTACAAAATTATTAAGCAGCACAGAACTACTGTTTTTAACATTGACAATAAGAAGAAATGTTTCCTAATCACCAAATCAGCATATTAAAACCATTTATGAAATTTCATGTGACACTGAAGACTGACTTCCTTTTCTAAATAAATGCAGCCTTGGCGAACATTAGACTTTTATTTCAAAAACATAAAAATTCTACTGCTCCCAAATATTTTGAATGGTAGTGTATCTTGCAGTGGTATAAAAGGTTTTGACTGGTACAGATTCTGCTATACTGTTTATAAAGCGGTATATCTACAATGTGTGTATTTGTTATTTTGTAGACAGTATGAGGTGAAGAGACAACCAGGAAGAGGCAAGAAGGCATGACATGATGTGACTGGTTAAAATAAAATTAGCAGCAGCATTTTGGTTGAGATCTTTGTGCTGCTTTACAGGTAAGGACAGTGAGTAGTTGAGTAAAATAGAACAGCATAATTCAAGGAAAGGCCTTATTTTCAGGTACAAAGTAGATGTAAACCCAACTTCCAATGGGGCCTCAATAAGTCTTCAGGTAATAACAAGGGTGAGAGGCCATGCTGTATTGTGAATAAGTCATGGCTGAAGGGTGTTGTTAGGCATGATACAAAGCAGAGTATCTTCCATGAGAAGTATCTTTCCTATGAGAAGACTTTCTTTGTCAGCGTGAAGTGTGAAAATAAAGGTGAATGATTCAAAATAAGGCCAGCAGGGCTCAATCATAAATCATTACAGAAATAATAAACAGTTAGTGCATGTCAGAAGACCAGCAGCATTGGGTAAATCTACAGTACATATTCTCATAATTTTCCATTTATGATGTAGTTACATGTGTATCCACATGAAGGTTCTGAAGCGACATTCAGGCTTGATAAATCACTTTGTGGGTGCAATTTAATCTATTTGCAATGACATCAGCATGTATTTTGTGCAAGTATGGAGAAACGGTTTTACAGATTACAGATTACAAATTCAGCACCCTAAAAAACTGACAAAAAAATTATATAAAAAAAATAATAAATTCTCCATGAAGAAACCCTTGTGGTTTTAACTCAGAATTCATTAGTTCATTCATTTTTTTCTTTTTTTTCATTCATTGATTTATGTGTTTGTTCAGTCACCCATATGTTTTTTCATTGATTCATTCATTTTTTTTCCACTCCCTCCCTCTTTCTAGTGGTTTAGCTGACATCAGTTTGAACCCTGTTCTCATGGTCATGTCAGTCGGTTAAGATTAAAGAGCTTCAAATCCTCCTGGAACGATTGGCATGGGGTGTGGAGGGATGCGGGAAAGAGGGATGAATGGAAAAAGGGTGGGCGCTGAGTAAAAGAGTGAATTAATTTTGTCAAATCAGTGTCACAGCAGTTTAAAAGTCTGTTTATTTGTGTAAAGCATCTAAAAGTGTGGATTTATGTCCATGTATATGTGGTAAATATTGTAATATGTCAGAGTGAGTTTACAAAGCTATGTTTGAAATTATATGTGTGTGTGTGTGTGTGTGTATATTTGTGTTTGTGTTGTTTGTGTGGGTGAGCGTCTGCTTTTGGCAAACTCATTGCAATGTGGGATTAGTAGGCAACACTGAATTGTGGGGAGAAATTGGATCAGATTACAGTGAATTTTGGCACCGGATTATTTTCAATCCCTTCAGTGTATCCAAGTAGCCTGAATGAGTGTTTATGAAAGAGAGCGTGAGAGAGAAGACACCAGAAAAAGAGAAGAGAGTTACAGACTTTAGAAGAAGTGGATTCTTGTATCTCCTTCTTCTGTTTTCTTCTCTTATGTTTAATATGAGACTGTCTTCATCTCACCTAGGATATCTGCCTCTATATCTCATGCACATCTCCTGCTCCATGGGTTGTGTTTTTGGCTGGTGTCAAGACCAGCAGTCCTGCTGATTTCATGGCTTTTACCAGAAGCCTCTTTGCTTCCTTCCACTGGCACCACGCTGTTCAGCAGAATTAACCAATCGCCTGAGGGTTTTTATTTTTTTTTTCTACAAGCTTGAGAGATTTAAGAGGGAAAGTTTGGGCTTTTTAAACTAAATCTCTGCTCATCATGTTCGGTTCAAATTGTCATTCCTCTGGGAGCTCAAGCAGAAGCCCGTGGGGATACCGGCACATGTAAATAAAGTTCTCAAACTTACTCATCTTCTCATAATTTCCATACCAAAATATCTGACATTGTTACCACTATTTCTAGTTTCTAACAGAAAGCATCTTTTGATTATTGCGTGCTGTGGAGCTTGTGTGTTGGGTTCTTGTATCACGTCTTAACTTAGCACCGATTTTACTGGATGCCTTCCAGAGAACAGTGCAGCTTGAACTATATCAGAGATAGGCAGCTCTGGTCCCGGAGGGCCACCATCCTGCAGAATTTAGCTCTTTCCCTAATCAAACACACCTGAAAAATCTTTAAGAAAAGTCTTTAGGCTTGCTTAAAAATGACAGGCAGGTTTGTTTGATTAGGGATGGAAATAAACTCTGCCGGACAGAAGCTGCCCATCCGTGAACTAGAGACTTATGAGGGACTCAACTAGATGTTCACTTCCAACTCACCTAATTTTAGTAGAGCTGTGTGTGTTAAGGAAGTTTAAGGTTGTCCGTAAACAACATATGCTCACAATGCTAAATGTATTTTCTTGCAAACACTACAACTCTTAAATGTTTTCTGTAGGTGGGCTATGAGAACGCAGGCACAGTGGAGTTCCTGGTGGACAAACATGGAAAACACTACTTTATCGAGGTGAACTCCCGTCTGCAGGTGGAACATACGGTTACAGAGGAAATCACTGAGTGAGTGACCAATTATGTAATGACATTTTCAAGATGCACATAATAAACTCCCAAAGATGTTGAGGATTTTATAGCTTTTTGCTAGATTTATATCTTGTTTTGAGCTATTTTCCAAAATGTTAAGTTGGCATATGTTAAGCGTTAAATGAATAGCAAATCAAAAACACATCATAGATTTGTGTTTGTGTGTATATGCTCCATTCATTTATCTGAATCAGAATGTCTGGAGGGTATTACATTTACATTTGCTATTATATTCTATTAGATGCTTTTTTTATCAAAGAAAATTCTAAGAAAGCACAAACATTATGCACTCTAAACCTGGATAAGTTGAATTTACTTAAATAAAACTTGAGGAAACTGGTTGCCCTAAAAAAATTAAGTAATACGAACTTAGAAAATGTAACTGTATTTAACTTAAAAATTTTTGTAATGTCAATTACAAAGTTCAGTTCATTTAACTTAAAATGTTTTGTAATATCAATTAATTTGCAGTTATTACACCTAGTATATACACAAGTTTAATATACTAATTTCCAAGTTAAATCTATATCAGTTGTTTTAGTTTTCCAATTTGTTAAACTAGAAAATTAAGAAAAAAACACACAAACGCACACATTCATACAATTTTCTGTTTTATTTTAATTCAATTCCAAATGTTAATTTTGAAAACAAAACAAAACATGAATTTTGCATATCCTGAAAACACTTCCACATAAAACATGAAAAATCTAGATTAACATATAATGGAATTAGCTTATTGTTAAGCACATAAACACTATCTCAGAATCACAAAAAAATGGCATCAATATGTTTTTTCCACTCTGAGTTCACCATATTGGCAGTACTGAATTTTAGGTGCTAACTCACCTTTTCCAAGGTTGAGCATTACCTGCTGTGCTGAATAAATATAAAGTGTTTTTCATACACTTGGGGTAGTCCAGGTGCAGGGCATAAATCAGTCACAAAAAAAAAACAAAATGGACATAGAAGGCATGAGATTGGTCAGTTGAGGATTTTTAGTGGAGTCTGTCTTGTCAGCTGCATCCTAACAGAGGAAGAAACAGATCGACATTATCAAGTCAGTTAGATAATGCTTTTGTCAAATACTCCAGGTCATATGCTGCATTTACATCATGTCATAGTTACAGTAATTCTGAGAGGACAACATTGTGACATTCTACTCGGAGCTGTTCGTGGCCTTGGACCGGGAACTGTGCGTTTCTATGGCATCACTGTCAACGCCTAAATTAATCTGGTGCAGTCAGGTACAGTGGTCATGTGGTAAAAGTAGGAGCTCTCAGAAAATTCCCAGTTTACAGATGGAAATTATGAGTTCTACGAGGACATAAATGTTTTTTCCAAGTTGGAATCTTGTAGTTACAATAAATTACAACATGGGATGAATGCACTTATACGTACCTGGTTTACTGTAAAAAGAGCTGGTCTTTGAAGTACCATCTGGGTGATGTCAGGCTTGTCATTGACAACTTTTCTGTAAAGAGCAAACATTAAAGTTACAGTCTTTATAGGGGTATCTGACTTTAGGGTTTACATTTAATTGTGCAGTGTGCCAGTCAATAAAGTGATCATCCTCAGAACAGGTCTCAGTTAAAGCCGGGCTCACATTGTGCGATTTTTTTTTTTTTTTTTTTAAGTCCTTTAGGATTGTACTTGTCAGACTGTACGAACATGATGATCATGTCACACTATGGGATCTCAGTTGTCATTAATGTCAGACTGTACGACAGTCAAGACGAGTTAAAAACGGGTGCGCACAAGAAAACTTGTCCGGAGTTTTAAATTATCAACCCATACACGTCCAGTGACTGCGAACTGCATTGCACGTGGGACTGAAATGTTGGCTATCATGAAAAGTGTATGAACGGCGGCAATACCGGTGTCTTTAAGAAGAATAGTGTATGCAGCTCTACACACCCACATGAAAACAACGGTGCAACCAGTGTTTATATAGAAAAGGCAACATATCAGATTAATTCCGTGAGCGGAGGACGGGAGTGCTGGAATTTATGGCTGATGGAATAATTCTCTAGCATTAATTCTGCTCATAGCTTTTCTTAAAAAACGGAGACAGTTTGGCATTCTTCATAGGGGTAGTCACACTGCAGGACTGTGCACCAAATCTTCTGACACTGCCAGAATTTCGTCGGAGGTGAAATTTTATCGCAACAACCATTAATCGGCTGTTGGTGAACATGTCAAACCAGCGATCAAAGACTACAGATTTTAGCCTAGGATTATAGGAATCTTTTGGGATTTTCAAAATTTGTCTCAGACGACCAAATTATGGCCAAAATCGCACAGTGTGAGCTGGGTTTAACCCACATGACATACAGCTGCTCTGGAGTTTTGGTGTGAAGGTGGCATAAGTGTACATTTTTTGTGCATAAAGATGCATGATTTAAATGTATGTACATGCCTGATGTGAACAAGGAAATTGTTCCGTTCTTGTATAACTTCCATATTTGAACATAGAGACAGGGTTTCACAGACAGGGCTTAGTTTAGCTAAGTCAGGATTAGGTCTAAGTTAAATTAGGATATTTAAATAGCTTTTTAAAAAATGCCTCAAGAACTTTACTGGTGTGCATCTTGAGACAAGACAATGGCACTGACATATTTTAAGATATGTTAATACAAGGTATTTTCAGTTAAGACAGCTTGAACATGCATTTTAGTCTGAGACCAGCCTTAAGCCTTGTCTGTGAAACCGGGGGGATAATGTTTAAATAGCTGTGCTCTCTCTTATCACAGTTACTTACACTTCCAAAGCATCTCTTCCATTTCTTCTTCTTTCCAAAACAAGATAGTCGTTCAGAGGGCTCTGAACCTAAACAGAACAGAAGTATATTCATCCATTTTTGTATTTATACCGTTAATTAACTTAAACTTAACGTTACTCTTTCAAACAATAGCCATGATTACATTAAATGTGGTAAATTATTGCACTCACCATATTAGCACCACCATCGTTTCACCTCCGCTGGAATCGCGGCTGCTGTATGAGTAAAACTACATTTACACTCCTCACAAACAACAGCTCCTCGAGTGAAAAAGAAATCACAGAAAGGAAGAGGCGAAAAAAGTGTCAATAATTGCATTCACACACTGCAGTAGCACTCAGCGTTAAGACAATCTGGTTTCTAGCTGGTTCAAGCTTGACCTGCTCTCAGGTAGACATGTTTTATTTATTTATTTATTTATTTTTTTATTTATTTACTTACTAAAACGGACTTTCCATACATTAAAATACGTTTAAAAAATAGTGCTAGAGTGCGTTCGAATATTGTTGTAGACAATGATGGGTCTTTGTCAATAAGTCAAAAAGGTAAAAAAAGTTAAAAGGTTAAGAACCACTGCAAAGCGAATTCTAAGAAAGCACAAACATTATGTACACTGCAATTATTTAAACAGTCAAGCACTGAAGAGCACTTATGTGCAAATGTACAAAATCTGCAATAATTGCATTCACACACTGCAGCTGCACTCAGAGTTAATTTACATGGTTTCTAGCTGGTCCAATCTTGAACAGCTTTCAACCTGGTAGACTTATTTTTCATTTTTTTAATTCATTTATTTGTTTATTTACAAGGAATTTCCATACATTAAAATAAGATAAATAAAAAATAAATAAATAAATAATAAAATAGTGCTAGAGTGCATTCGAATATTGTTTTAGACAATGTTGGGTCTTTGTCAATAAGTCAAAAAAGTTAAAATGGTTGAGAACCACTGCATTAGGTCAAACTGTACATTTTAAAACAAACAAAAATATCCATAAAATTTACAGCAACCAAACTGGCAGCTGTTGTTGCCAGAAATGTACCGTAAAATATATGTTAGCAAGATTTTAGGTTTTAAGGATTTAATATGGATAAAACCATATTTTATTAACTGATATAATATTAATATGCCAACCCATTGAAATACTGAAATCTGTTTAGTAACTTTGTAATACACTGATAACCACCAAAAGCAGGTGGTGATGAGAAAGTTACATGCAGCTTATCACAAGTAGCTTTTCCACAAACTGAGAAGGAAAATAATAACATATATACTGTAGAAGGTGTGCAGTGTCATTCACACAAACAGTAAACACCATCATGGTAACACATATGAAACTGAAATAATGCAATAAACACTAATTTAACGACATTATATGTAACATACAACCCTAATGTACACAACAAATAAGGAGAAAAAAAACAAACAAAAAAAAAACACTAAGAACAGTTATTTAAACGAAAAAGCATCAAATATGAAATGTAACGCAGGGAATTCTGGGATTGTCAATTTACGTTTTTTCACTGTAAATTATACGTTCCTTTTCACTTACGGTAAAACTGTATTTTACCATAAAATTACATGTAATGTCCAATACAGTTTTTAGTGGAGGAACTTGCCATTAACCTTCACTTTGGACCAGCAATAAACCAGCTACTGTTTCCCAGACAGCTTAAGCTGTTTTTTCCCTGTTTAAGTCAAATCAACAAACTTAGTAGTGCTAGTACTACTGTACATACAGTAGCACTAGTGACAGTGCAGTACCAATTTTAATGGTCAGTGAGTCCTGGAAAAGATTCTGTATGTTCAGTCGATGTGAATGTGATTCCTAAAAGAAGTAAATCATAAACTGGTGCCTGAAAACAGTGAATTACTTTACACAAGTAGATGATGTGTCGACTGTTTTTGATTGGTTATTTGATGTACAGTGGGTATGGAAAGTATTCAGACCCCCTTAAATTTTTCACTCTTTGTTATATTGCAGCCATTTGCTAAAATCATTTAAGTTCATTTTTTTTCCTCATTAATATACACACAGCACCCCATATTGACAGAAAAACACAGAATTGTTGTCATTTTTGCAGATTTATTAAAAAAGAAAAACTGATATCACATGGTCCTAAGTATTCAGACCCTTTTCTCAGTATTTAGTAGAAGCACCCCTTTGATCTAATACAGCCATGAGTCTTTTTAGGAAAGATGCAACAAGTTTTTCACACCTGGATTTGGGGATCCTCTGCCATTCCTCCTTGCAGATCCTCTCCAGTTCTGTCAGGTTGGATGGTAAACGTTGGTGGACAGCCATTTTTAGGTCTCTCCAGAGATGCTCAATTGGGTTTAAGTCAGGGCTCTGGCTGGGCCATTCAAGAACAGTCATGGAGTTGTTGTGAAGCCACTTCGTTATTTTAGCTGTGTGCTTAGGATCATTGTCTTGTTGGAAGGTAAACCTTCGGCCCAGTCTGAGGTCCTGAGCACTCTGGAGAAGGTTTTCGTCCAGGATATTCCTGTACTTGGCCGCATTCATCTTTCCCTCGATTGCAACCAATCGTCCTGTCCCTGCAGCTGAAAAACACCCCCACAGCATGATGCTGCCACCACCATGCTTCACTGTTGGGACTGTATTGGACAGGTGATGAGCAGTGCCTGGTTTTCTCCACACATACCGCTTAGAATTAAGGCCAAAAAGTTCTATCTTGGTCTCATCAGACCAGAGAATCTTATTTCTCACCATCTTGGAGTCCTTCATGCGGGCTTTCATGTGTCTTACACTGAGGAGAGGCTTCCGTCGGGCCACTCTGCCATAAAGCCCCGACTGGTGGAGGGCTGCAGTGATGGTTGACTTTCTACAACTTTCTCCCATCTCCCGACTGCATCTCTGGAGCTCAGCCACAGTGATCTTTGGGTTCTTCTTTACCTCTCTCACCAAGGCTCTTCTCCCCCGATAGCTCAGTTTGGCCGGACGGCCAGCTCTAGGAAGGGTTCTGGTCGTCCCAAACATCTTCCATTTAAGGATTATGGAGGGCACTGTGCTCTTAGGAACCTTAAGTGCAGCAGAAATTTTTTTGTAAACTTGGCCAGATCTGTGCCTTGCCACAATTCTGTCTCTGAGCTCTTCAGGCAGTTCCTCATGATTCTCATTTGCTCTGACATGCACTGTGAGCTGTAGGGTCTTATATAGACAGGTGTGTGGCTTTCCTAATCAAGTCCAATCAGTATAATCAAACACAGCTGGACTCAAATTAAGGTGTAGAACCATCTCAAGGATGATCAGAAGAAATGGACAGCACCTGAGTTAAATATATGAGTGTCACAGCAAAGGGTCTGAATACTTAGGACCATGTGATATTTCAGTTTTTCTTTTTTAATAAATATGCAAAAATGTCAACAATTCTGTGTTTTTCTGTCAATATGGGGTGCTGTGTGTACATTGAGGAAAAAAAATGAACTTAAATGATTTTAGCAAATGGCTGCAATATAACAAAGAGTGAAAAATTTAAGGGGGTCTGAATACTTTCCGTACCCACTGTATGTGCTTCATTGGTTCCACAATTGAATGTGTAGGCCAGAATATCACTAGCGTCTGAAGACATTCAGCATGCATGTGAACTTGCATCCATACGTAGGTGCATGTGTTTGCAGACTGTCATAAAGTACAGTGTCTAGGATAAATGCTTGTCTGCCACCCCACCTTGAGAAGTTGGTCAAGGGGAGAGAAAGATGGTAGGAAGAGAGAACATGTGTTAGGAACAGCATGTGTATGAGAGAAAAAAAGTGTGAGAGAGAGGAAGGAAAAGAAAAGAGGCGTTATAAATAGCTCTCACCTCCCCTGATAACCTATGAGCTGCTCCATAATGACATAGAGATGAGCCTGATCTCATCACACACGCACACACACATACACACCCATGCTGACAAGCACGCAGACATTAGCGCACTGATGAGTCAAATGATTGATAGCGCTCCTTTCATTCTTCCTCTACACACATACACACACACAAATGCATCTTTCTGTTTTCCAGCACAACTTCCTCACCACAGAAATGGAGTCTCATACATTATAGATATCAGAGTTGTCAAGCGTAGTTGACAGTGCTGCTTTGAATTGGCTCTCATTGCGTGTGTTGCCATCGTACATTTGCAAAGGTTTTACTGAAATATATAATAAATATTAGTCTGTCATTTGTATGGACATTATACTGCCTCCTTTACATGGGAAAATATAGATGGTCTGTAATGCAATCATATTTGTACATGTTATTTGTACATATTTTGCTGCACAAAGTGTGTGTGTGTGTGTGTGTGTGCGCGCGCGTGAAAGATAATAATATATTCCATTTTATACGCTAATGTGATCCATTCGTTGTGGTTTCTGTTTGTGTTTACTGTTTAATGTCATAAAGTGTGACTGTGTTTTTGATTTGATACAAACACTTTTCTTTCTTTCACAATTTCTTTTGCATGCTTATTATAATGAAAGAAATGGAAATGTGGTCTTAGGGGAAAGACCTTTCTATATATTTTTTTCTACACTTTTATTTACTTTATGGTAACAAACTATTCATCCATTATTTTTTGTATACAACTGTGTACAGTGTTTTTGTTCCAGTTTTTTTTTTTTTTCAGCATAAAATGTGAGTATAGAGCAGGGGTGTCAAACTCAGTTCCTGGAGGGCCGCAGTCCTGCAGAGTTTAGTTCCAACCCTGCTCCAACACACATACTATGCAGTTTTCAATTAAGCCTGAAGGTCCTGATTAGTTGGATCAGGTGTGTTTAATTAGGGTTGCATCTAAACTCTGCAGGGCTCCGGCCCTCCAGGAACTGAGTTTGACACCCCTGGTATAGAGCTATAAAATTAACGTGGACAGAGAAGACTATATTATTTGTTTGAAAACATGATGTATTTCATTTTTTAATAACACCGTTATCATCAATGCTGCTGTTGACACCCCTAGTTTGAATTTCTACTGAAATATACTGACTTTATATTTGACATCCTGGCAAATCTCAGCACAGATTGAGACATTGTTGAGATCTCTTCTAAAACTCTAAAGGAGTTAGAGATTATTGGTGCATTTTTATCAGGAGCAAGATGCTGAGAAACAGGAGACTTACAGTAAGTCAATTTCACCTTCCAGTTAGACTCATCAACCATAACTCCTTCAAAAACAGCCAGAAACCTTGAGAGTTGTGATTGGTGATAAGCTGAATTTCTCAGACCACATTGCTAAAACTGCCCGGTCCTGCAGATTTGCTTTATACAATATTAGGAAGATCCGGCCCTTTTTTTTGGAACATGCAACAGAACTCCTTGTTCAAGCTCTTGTTCTGTCCAGACTTGACTATTGCATTGCTGTCTTGGCAGGTCTTCCAGCCAATTCCATCAAACCTCTACAATTAATCCAAAATGCCGCTGCAAGATTAATCTTTAATGAACCGAAAAGAACGCACATCACACCTCTGTTCATCAATTTGCACTGGCTACCAATAGCTGCTCGCATAAAATTCAAGGCATTAATGTTTGCCTACAAAATCACCTCTGGCTCTGCACCCCTTTACCTAAACTCAGTGCTTCAGACCTATGTGCCCTCTAGAAGCTTGCGTTCTGCAAGTGAACGACGCATTATTGTGCCATCCCAAAAAGTCACAAAATCACATTCATAGACTTTTTCATTCACTGTTCCCACCTGGTGGAATGACCTGCCCAACTCAATCCGAGCAGCTGAATCCTTAGCCATCTTCAAGAAATGGCTAAAAACACATCTCTTCCATCTTTATTTGACCCTCTAACTCTATCACTCTCTATTCTAATTCTATTTCATCTATCTGTCTTCTTTTTATTTAAAAAAAACAAAACAACACATACACACACACACACACCCTTGACCCGCTATCAGTTTCATATTTATTCTCTAACTGCTACATTTTCTTTAAAAACTAACACTTTCTTTTTTCTATATTCTATCTACTTGTTTTCTTAAAAAACACAAAAAACAAAACCTTGCTATGTGTACTGCGTTAGGCTAACCGAGTCTTGTCATATTGCTTGCATGTTGTTGCTCTTTTGCTGGTTTTGATTGCTTCTATTGTCCTCTTTTGTAAGTCTCTTTGGATAAAAGCGTCTGCTAAATAACTAAATGTAAATGTAAATGTAAGTCTCCAATTTCTCCACATTTTATCTCATTAATCTGTCTGGGGAAACCATTAAGATATCTTGTTCATGATTAAGCACAATTAAGCACATTTCGCCCCTTAATTCTCATTACTGTAATGTCAACAATTAGTAATGAAAATAGTCCTGCCCAGATACAAAGATTTGTTAAATATAAATTTGTGTAAATTAAAATCAGTACATAAAATACCAATAACACATTTTACATTAAATTTAAATATCAGGTACTACCAAAAAAAAACAAAAAACCCTGTATAATTTAAATAATTTATCATTATTTCCTTTCACATTACTGAGAACTGTCAAAATAATGTGCAAAAATCCTGATGGTCCTAACAGGCTTCATATTATATTATACTTCTGTTTATTTTGGAGTGAAATATGGCCAGGGTTTTTGTGCTTATCTGTGTGGATGTATATATGTTGTAATAGTGTTTGTGTTTGTGTGTTCTGGGCAGCCCACCACATATTGAGTAATGATCGTTCAACAAAGTCTCTAAATTGCTGCAGTGGATCTTTATTTTGGGTTGCGCTGTTTGAGACAGAAGAGGACACAGAAACAAGGATAAACGGCAAAAGAGCCTAAAAACTAAGAGAAATAAGGTTGTAGAAAGACTAAAGTCAGAAGTGAGTGAGGGTTTTGGTGATCCAGGACCAGAAAACCTATTTCACCTTTCTTTCTGACACTAATACCCTTATCAATATCTGTGATTTAGTTCACAACCTTTCCCTTCCCCTTTCCTCTTCTTTCAGTCTCCTTCATGTTTTCCTTCCATTTCTTTATTTCCCTATCCTTCTGTCCAACCACTTCTCTCTGTCATATCTCTTCTCTCTCATCCTCTCTGGCTTTTGTTTGGACTCCTCTTTCTCATCCTTCATCTATCTTGTCTATTTTTTCCCTGTTCTTTCTTATTGGTTTGTTTTTATGTTTCTGTTGCAGGATTGAAGTAAGCAGCTGTTTATATATGCATATTCTTATGATATGACTGGCTGGATTAGATCAACATTCTCCTCCCCAAACAATCATTTCTAACATTACTTCATTTTTTTACACACTTTTTTTTCCAGCTCATTAGAGCATCATTTGCTGACAGTGAATTTATGTTCGTAAAGAGGGAAATGCTCCATTGAGATTTTTCATCATTTGTTGACATATTCTTTGAAATATGAATTGAGTCTCTCTTCTCTGTTTCTGATTGGTTGCTCTATTGAGGGTCATCCAGTTCATATTGATCCTTACCTTCCTTCCCCCAAACTCTTGCTCTAGCATCATAAATCAAAGCACAGAAATGACCTCAGAGGTCATCTTCCTCTGATACTCTTCTGTGCTGATCCCAGACCAGTTTTACCATCTCTGCTGTTCTGTTTGGACAAATTAAGTTATTCTTAGATCAGGATATAAATGGAAGCCCTAGTGGGATTGTATTTCCTTTAAAATCTGTTGGAGGTCTGTAGAACAGTAGCCACTAGCTTTATGTGCTTAGGGCATTGCAAAGAAGGATTTCATTAAATGTAATGGCTCCTGGTGGACGTAGTTCTGTGCTGGAGCTTTACCCTCTGCTGTTTTTATTCGTATTTTTGTCCATCTTTTTTTCTGAAAACATGCTCTACAATAAACTGAGGCGTTGCTTTTTAAGCTTACACGACTTATTCTAGTATGGTGTGATCAGGGTCTTTATTGGCTCTGTGTATGTGTTGTTATTTGCCATTTAACAGCCATTTGTCATCCGAGTACACTAATTGCAGAAACGGTTACCCTAGAGCAGTCAGGTTAACAGCCTTACTGAAGGACACAGTGATGACAGAGCAGAATCTCAGTAAGTCTCTAGGGTGACCTTTACTTACAACTCCACATGCAACCTTTGGATGTGCAGACCATTAGGCTGCCGCTTTTTTCTTTTCTCTTTCTTTTTTCCCCTCTTTTTTTTCTTTCTTTTCTTATGGGTATTTTCCAATAGTTGTAGACAGATGTATCAGCCAATATTTTGTTTTAAATTACACATTTGACCCTGGACCACAAAACCAGTCATAAGGAAAAAAAAAAATTTGAAATTGTGATCATTTGAGATTGTACATCATCTGAAAGCTGAATAAATAAGTGTTAGGATATGAAAATATTTGGCTGAGATACAACTATTTGAATATGTGGAATCTGAGGGAGCAAAAAAATCCAAATATTGAGAAAATGGCCTTTAAAGTTGTCCAAATGAAGTTCTTAGGAATGCATATTACTAATCAAAAATTAAGTTTTGATATTTACGGTAGGAAATTTACAAAATATCTTCATAAAACATGATCTTTACTTAATATCCTAATGATTTTGACCCATACAATGTATTGTTGGCTATTGCTACAAATATACCCGTGCTACTTATGACTGGTTTTGTGGTCCAGGGTCACATTTTTATTTTAAAATTACTATATTAAATTTTATTTTGAGAGACTGACAAACCTCCCAAGTCAGATTCCCAGTGAAATGCTCTACGACAGCAAATGCAATGAGTTTGCTTCCTTCTTTTCTGAGAAGATCAATAATATCAGAAAGGAGATTGACACATCCTCAAGTTATGCAGAGGTCACACAGATTCGACTGCAATTTCAAAAAGAAGTGACTATGTCTGTTTTTGAAGCAATTGATAGCAAAATTTTGGAAGAAATATTACAGCACCTTAAATCGTCAACCTCCTATCTTGACACACTTCCCACATCTTTTTAAAAAAGTGTGCTTAACTGTTTAGAAGCAGATCTCTTAGAAGTGGTGAATGCCTCACTTCTTTCTGGGACTTTTCCAAATTCCCTGAAAACTGCAGTTGTTAAGCCCCTTCTGAAAAAGCGCAATCTTGATAACAACATGTTGAGCAACTATAGACCAATATCAAATCTTCCTTTCATAGGTAAGATTATTGAAAAGGTAGTTTGTAATCAGCTGAACAACTACTTAAACTCAAATGGATACCTGGACAATTTTCAATCTGCTTTCCGAGCGCATCACAGCACAGAGACAGCACTCATTAAGATAATAAATGATATTCGCTTTAATTCTGATTCTGGCAAAATATCAGTGCTGGTACTACTAGATCTTAGTGCTGCGTTTGACACTGTCGATCATAACATATTTCTAGAGAGACTGGAAAACTGGGTCGGGCTTTCTGGGATGGTACTCAAATGGTTCAGGTCATACTTAGAAGGGAGAGGTTATTATGTGAATATAGGAGAGCATAAGTCTAAGTGTCTAAGTTCTTAAGGTGAATGCATACCTTGACTCTAGGGGTCAAACAACTAAAAATCAAGTCAAAAATCTTGGAGTGATTCTGGAGACAGACCTTAGTTTTAGTAGTCATGTCAAAGCAGTAACTAAATCAGCATACTATCATCTCAAAAACATTGCAAGAATTAGATGTTTTGTTTCCAGTCAAGACTTGGAGAAACTTGTTCACGCCTTTATCACAAGCAGGGTGAATTATTGTAATGGTCTCCTCACTGGCCTTCCCAAGAAGACCATTAGACAGCTGCAGCTCATCCAGAACGCTACTGCCAGGATTCTGACTAGAACCAGAAAATCTGACCATATCACACCAGTCCTCAGGTCCTTACACTGGCTTCCAGTTACATTTAGGATTGATTTTAAAGTACTTTTACTCATTTATAAATCACTCAGTGGCCTAGGACCTAAATACATTGCATATATGCTCACTGAATATAAACCTAACAGACCACTCAGATCATTAGGATCGAGTCAGTTAGAAATACCAAGGGTTCACACAAAACAAGGGGAGTCCGCTTTTAGCTATTATGCCGCCTGCAGTTGGAACCAGCTTCCAGAAGAGATCAGATGTGCTAAAACATTAGCCACATTTAAATCCAGACTCAAAACTCATCTGTTTAGCTGTGCATTTGTTGAATGAGCACTGTGCAATTGTCCAAACTAGTTGCACTGTATTTTATGTATAATCATTTTCTATTCTAAACTGTTTTAAAATCATTTTAAATCAATTTTTATATCATTTCCTTGTTTTTATTATTATTTTTTAATTCCTTGTTTTTATTGTTGTGATTATTTTTTAATGACTTTCACTTCCTTTTATGTAAAGCACTTTGAATTACCACTGTGTATGAAATGTGCTATATAAATAAACTTGCCTTGCCTTGCCTTGCCTTACTCATCAGCCAATACATTTTTCTGAAAGGTTAATGAAAGCGAATCAAAAGCAGGACTTTGGTTTTGGTTCTTCATTAGTTTGCTATCTTTAGCCCAATTTGGATGGTAATTGTTTTGTTTTTTGTTTTTTTTTATGGGGATGTAAGTTCAACATTTAGGGGTTAGTCTGTGATTTTATTGCCGTCCGAATCCAGAATGTCTGTGTTTTTCTCCCACCACTCGTGTAAAAATCCCTGGCCAAATTACCTTCTGTTTTTTGACGAACACTCTATTTTAATTAGTTTGTTTTGAGTTTGCAAGATGGGATCAATTCAGAATTCTTTGTTTTGGTTCTTCATTAGTTTGCTATCTTTAGCCCGATTTGGATGGTAATTGTTTTTTTTGTTTTTTGTTTTTATGGGGATGTAAGTTATTTTCAACATTTAAGGGTTAGTCTGTGATTTTATTGCCATCCGAATCCAGAATGTCTGTGTTTTTCTCCCACCACTCATGTAAAAATCCCTGGCCGAATTACCTTCTGTTTTTTGACGAACACTCTGATATTTTAATTTGTTTGTTTTGAGTTTGCAAGATGGGATCAATTCAAAATTCACTGTTTAAATCCTTTTTGACAACTGCCGTACAGTAACTGTTGCACTTTGCTGTAATTTGCATGCATATTTATTACTGAAATTGCTGGAAAGTATTTGCAAGAACCATATTTCATAACTGCTCCTCCCCAGTGAGTGAGAGCTGTTAAGAATAAAAAGAAAGAGAAGAAAAGCGCACAAACATTTGAAATGCAACAGTATACAATACAATTTTAAAATATGAATGAATGAATGAATGATGCATTTATATAACGCTTTTATGTGTATTGCTGTACACCCAAAGCGCTTTACAATCATGTGGGGGGTCTCTCCTCAACCACCACCAGTGTGCAGCATCCACCTGGATGAAGCGACGGCAGCCACAGGACAATGGCGCCAGTGCGCTCACCACACACCAGCTACAGGTGGAGAGGAGAGAGAGAGAGACAGAGCCAATCAAGTGGATGGGGATTATTAGGAGGCCATGATTGACAAGGGCCAGTGGTGGGAATTTGGCCAGGACACCGGGGTTACACCCTACTCTTTACGAGAAGTGCCATGGGAATTTTTAATGACCACAGAGAGTCAGGACCTCGGTTTAACGTCTCAAAGACGGATGAGAAAATATGTTTTATATACAATTATAAACATAAAAAATATAAACCAAACAGCTTTATGTTTACCTTATGTAAATAAGAGGTTGCATTAACATATTTCTGCTAAACTTCACATTTTTAATCCATCATTTTGAGAGATAAAATGCAAGACAGAAAAACATTTCAACTATAGCATGTCTATTTTCCTATTTTAAAACAGGAGATTTAAATAATCAAGTAATAAATAGGATGTTATTCAATTTTAAAGTATTCTTATTATTCCAAGCATATGATATTTTATTTACAATCATTTGACTGACCACGTGAGCTTCTCCACTATGAATAAATTTCCATCCGAATCCATGAGGTTTATCACTGATGTGTCATGTAAATTTATTTTTACCAATGTCCACATGAGATATAATAACATCCAAATAGGGCTTTTGTTTAAGGTCTATGTGAAAAATAGAAAGGCAAGTGCTACAACAGTTTTTTCTTATACTGTCATTCTGCAAAATGCAAAAAAGTTGTTCAATATCCCAAAAAAAAAAAAAAAAAAAGTTAATGCCACAAACATTGTAAACTTTAATAAATCCAGTTGTTACATCATCTGTGAAGAGTAAATTGTAGCCTGTGGAAAAAAAAAACAAAAAAAAAACAAGCGCTCTGTGCATGATGGTCTGTCCATGTTGGATGCAGAGAGTTCTGCTCTTACTGGACACACTTTAAATCCTTGATTTCAAACTATGCTGTGCTACAGTACTGTCTTATTCACTGTGTACTGTAGGTAAAGTACAGTCCTAGAAGCCAAATCGATTGCACTCTATGATGTAATTTTCAATAGACCATGTAGCGCATCATCAAATTCAATGAAAAGCATGCAGAAATGGACATGAGGTTTTAACTCTGCTGTGCTTTGGTGTGTTGTGATGACAGTTTGGTGTCTGTAATTACTAGTATGACCTGAGGGTGCTTGCACAGTTTCAGCACAGAACCACCTTCTGGTCAAGAAATATAAAAAATTGACATTTTGCTTGTCTGAACAGTGTAGCCAAATTGGTTGCGTTAGACTTGGTGCAGGATGGTAAGTCAAACAATACAGTTTTCTCATGTTGGCAATTTTTAGCATCAGCTATTTTCAATTTTGTTCTAAAAATACTGTTCTTAGCTTTTTTTAAACATAGCTTTTAACAGTTTTATAGTTGCATAGGGTTTTGCTAGTGTTTTGAGTTTAGTTAGTCATTGAATGCATTTTGTATCAAAGCAAAGACTAAATAATCCTCAGTTTAGTCCACACTGCTGTTGTGCTGACTGTTTTAAGAGTATTGAAAACATGTACTAATTATTTTGTAAAGCAATTTAACAAGTGTAAAAATTCTCTTTGCCTGTAGCTTTTTACAGAACCTGCATTCAATCATATTCCCCAGCATATATTGCAGGCCAGTTAAATCCAGCACAGCTTCTTGAGAATGCCAACAGGCTGCGGCCTCTACGTTCAATCAGCTGTGCCTCACAGTGCAACTCAACGTTCAGGCCTATTCACTCTGACCCGAGGTGCAGTATAAGGCCCTTAGCAGAGCTCCATGCTGAGCTCCACTGTGCATCATCAAACAATGTGGATAACCTAAGCTGTGAGGAGCCGTGCCTGCTTGTATTTGATATGATTGAAATAATGAGCCTTAGGGTGGAGCTATGTGCTGGGGCCTGCTCTGTGTGATAAGAGCTGGAAATGGGCTTTGTTGTAGTTGCATGCTGTGCTCTGATAAAGATAGTAAACTGCTGGTTTCTTTGCACGTTTTTACTTTCTCTTCCCTTTTACTGCTCTATCTTGCAGACCTGTCCAAATACACATTTACCTGACTTTTAAGTCCTCGTGAACCGGGGGGTATAAGACTGACATCATCAGAGAAGGAATGCCATTCCAGAACGGAAGCAAATATTCAGATTTTGATTAAAGATGACCAAGACAAACATTTTTTTTTCTGTGAATGAACTTGCATGGATTATTTTTCACCTCAACACTAGCAATGTATGCTAACTGTAACGAATGGTCCACTTAAGGTGAGTTGAAGAGAGAACCCAAGTGCAGTTTATTTACATAAAGACAAAACATAATCCAAAAGACTTGACTTGGCATGAACAGATTCACCGACAGCAGGGTTACAACATCAATACACGACGAGAGACAATGGCAACATGAGGGCTACTTATAGCAAACAGTAAGGGTCACTTGACAAGAACCAACCAATGAGCAAACAGAACTGAGAACCACATGACAAGACAATAACCAATGAGAAACAAGACACATGACTAGAACAACCAGTCACAACATAACACATAAGGTGCGTTCGACTTCATGCAGCACTGCGCAGACCAATCGGCAGCTGACTTGAAGCAGTGCATGCCGGTTAGAAATTCTGTCTGACTTGAACTGGCGCCGACGCCACGTGATTGTCACGTGTGACATCAAAGTGCCGCGAGAGCATTTCGAGATCAGCCGGCTGACTCAAGGTGCGTTCACACCAGACGTGAATGAAGCGTTAAGCGCGAGTGATTTACATGTTAAGTCAATGCAAAGACGTGAATAGACATCCTGTGGCGCGATTCGCGCGAATGACGCGGTGGGAATTGAGCATTTTGGGCATTTGACGCGCGTAACGTGTGATTCGCGCGAGTTGAAAAATCTGAACTTTGGCGAAAATTTGCGCCGTGTTAACCAATCAGGAGCTTGCTCTAATAGTGATGTGATTACGACGTAGCGAGCGGAGGCAGAAATCCAAAACAACAATGGAGGACAAAATCACCGTTACTGTATGTGGATACCCGGAGCTGTACGATACATCTTCGTACTTTTATAGAAACAGGAATAAAAAGGATCTTGCTTGGAAGAAAGTGAGTGAGGAGGTCGGACAATCGTTTGTAAAAAAAAAACACTCTTTACTCAATTTGAGCTATATAAGCCCCTCCCATGACGCGAATTCGCGTCAGTTGTGAAGTGAATTTTATATATATATATATATATATATATATATATATATATATATATATATATATATAGAGGAGTATATCAAACAAGTAGCCCTTGAGACTATTTTATCCCTTCAGGGAGCCCTCACTCACAAAAAGGTTGGGACCCCTGATCTAAGACATGTAAACTAATCTAACACATGAACACACGCATTCACACATTCATACATGCTGCAGAAAGAGAGAAAGAGGAAAGGATGAGTTTAAGAGAATGAAAATGTGAAATCCCAAGTTTACAGCAATATGTGCTATTGCATAGACCTGAACAACCATCAATCGCTTATTTGACCCTCGCATTGAGTTTCTCAATGAGGCTAAAATTTATATTAAATGCACCAGCTCAGCAAAAATCTGGAGTTGTACTTGCTTGCGTTGCCTTTGTGTTACGGGATTCCCTTTTGTCGTCGTCTTTGCAGAAAGGGAGTTTCCCAAGGTTGCTGATTGGCTGACAGTTCAGTGGTTGTTCGTAGTGAAGTCTTGGGAAGCCAATGGTTGGGCGTTGGCTGAAGTTTGTTTCGGAGTCCGTTGCTAGTTGAAGTTTGAAGCGGGTGCAGTCGGAGCTGGATTTTGCAGCAAACTTAACTTTTGAACACGAAACTCAACGGAAAGAAAAGAAACTAAAGTAAAATAATAAAATAATGTAACGAGACTAGGTGTTTTTCTTCTCATCGTGGTAGTAGCTGGCGTGCACGCCGAAGCACGCTGGAATGGCACTCAAAGAACACAGAAAGTGATGACAAAAAGAATGGCAAAAAAGTTAGAAGAGAAGCGAGAAAAGCGGGATTTGATGGTGTCCTGAGTTTTTAAACTCGGCTTTTGGACACATCCCAATGGGTGTCTTGACCAATTAGATATTATCTTAGCTCGTTTCCCCTCCCCATCATAAATCATGTATAAGTCACATGGTCCGAATTTTGCCGCTCTTGTAGAATATAATTTTGGACATGATTTCTGTAACAAGACTATGATACATTTGACAAAGAATTGATTGGAAGAAACGCTTCAAGCAAGAAGATTAAAACACACACATACTAAACATGAATATGAATCCTTAAGCTATGCAATAGTTATTAAAAAGACATGCACAATATGTGATTATAACATGATAGTCAATTGTGTGGGTTACACATGATATGGAGTTATGCATAGAAATTATTAGTTGCTCATAAGTCCTTTTAAGATGATTTTAGGTGCATATGGAAAAGACAGTCTCCGTGTAGTTCTGTGTAGAACATAAGGATATGTTCTGTGAACAAAGGAATTTCAGTCTGGTCTGTGTCTTGACTGTGTCTTGGGTGGGGGGGAACCCAACCCACCCAAGAAAGTCTGTAGCTCGTGATTTCTATCACAGATTTACATGTGACGGTCACGCGATGCATCTCTTTGACCATTAATCTTGATTACTTGCCCCAAATTTGACAATCTCCTTCCTGCATTGGACTTATCAATAAGTATTATTTTGTCTTAATGTTGCAAGCTGTTCTGTAAAAGAGGCTTGCTGGTTAGGCTTTCTTCAGATGGGCTGGCACTAGGGATCTGATTTATGACGTCCTGTTGCCTTGGGCCTCTGTGGAATTTCGGCTCTTCATGTTTCGATGTTCTGATTGAATCTTAAATTTGTCTGATTCGTTCTGATATCCTACATTTATAATAAAAAATTATATCAAAGTCCCTTTTAAGGAAAGTCCGTTCACTCGGCCATCATATTTGCAACGCCTCCGGGCAGCTCAGACAAGACCAAGTCCTATCTAAATGAATGGGGGAATCCTGAAATCTCAAAAATGGCTCGCTGAACTCGTGATTAAATTACATATTTCAAATCAGCAATAAAATCTGAAATGAACTGCCCCATGAATGTTGTTTCTTATGCTCAAATAGCGTTTAAAAAACTTATTTTTCAGGCTAGAGTAGCCAATGCGCATGCGTAGCTCCAACGCGCTTATGACTACCCATACGCAGCTGCTGGTCCAGCCCCAGGTTCCTATGGGAACCGGAGCCTCTAATGGCCGCTGCAGTGACACAATGACTTTACAAATCAACAATTGGCTCTTTCATTTAGAAGGCAGGACTATCCCGCCATATTGCGCGTTGCACTTTCTCCCATTCATAAGTATAGGAGTGAACTGTCTTTGTATTTCTATAGTCTTTGATTATATTCAATTTTTTCAATTATTCAATTATTCAATTTTTTAAATTGTTACCTATTGTCACGAATCAGGTCCATGGACTTCCATTCACTCACCACCAGGGGTCACTCGCTCACCACATTGACTCTTGCACTACACTAACTGTTGCACGTCACCCAGGACTTCAATTCCCATCATCCATTGCACTGATGACTCACACACAGCTGATTGCACTGATCACACAGCTGATTCCCATTACACGCTTAAACCATAGACTTCCTTTTACAGATCGCCGAGTATTGTTCTGCGTTTAGCACTCTCCAAGTGTTAGCTAGCTTACCGAGCCATTCCGTGTTCATGTTTAGCTCAGAGTATTGTTCTGCATTTATCACTCTCCGAGTGATAGCTGCTTTACCAAGCCATTCTGTGTTTGTTTAGTTCCAGTATTGTCTTGCGTTTATCGCTCTCCTAGTGGTAGCTACATTACGGAGCCCTTCCGTGTTTTCTAAGTCTATGTTTAGTTTATTTTGTTTATAGCCTCATTTCCTGTTTCCTGCCCGTGTATCTTGGATTAACCCTTGTTTCGCCGTTCGGACTCTGTTTATATCTCGTTTGGATTCTTGCTCTTGTTATTGGACTACTCCTCTTCTCAAGCCCTCTGGATATTGTTCGCCGATCAAAGACCCACGTTTGCCCTAGGATTACTCTTTGTCTTGACTGTGTTATACCTGTTTGCTGATGTTTTGACCCTGCCTATGTTTTTGACCACGTCTGTTAAATAAAGCTTTGCACATGGATCCGCACGTCTCACGTCTCGTTTGCCCCGTTACACCTATATTCAGCAAGGAAGCAAGGAAGCATTAAATTAAATTAAATTAAATTAAATTAAATAAGCATTAAATTGAAGACATTACTATTTCAAATAAATACTCTTATTTTTAATAATATAAAATATAACAATAAAATAAATTACAAATGAAATATAAATAAATACTGCTACTTTTATTCGTCAAAAATTAACTACTTTTTATGCATCGTTTTTTGTTTTTTTTTACTTTTAAGGATTTTTACAGTAGGTTTAAGTTCTTTTAAAAGGTATCTGTGAAAACCCACACTCAGTGGATTAGTTGCTTTGTTACAAATTTGCTTGATTTGTTACAATGTTAATTAAAATGTCTAAGAAAACCCTCTTAATATCGGAGATATTGTGGTCAGAAGACATCAAAGAAAAATGCCTAAAAGCCTCATCGATAATGGAAAAACACAGATACGCAGAAAAGTGTGGTCTGGACTGAAAACTCTAACCAAGAAATAAACATTTAATGCGTGCTCACACACACATATTTCAGGTTGTTGGCCACTGAATGGCTCCTGAAGAAGACTGATGAAAATTACATCAGAGGTGGCTTTCAAAAATGAATTATACTGTATGAGAAAACTCCAGCTTTTATTTTTTATTTATTATTATTTTGAACATTTTATTCATGGTTCATCCATCAAGGGAATGTTCTATCTTATCTGACCTTTACCATTCTCGGTCTCATATCCTCTTGATTGCACTGAATGACAGGAGCAAATAAATAAACACCTTTATTAAAAAGTAAGGCTGGAAGTCTGGAAGTTTGGTTTTATCATGCATATTCATGAGAGTGCAAATGAGCTGGCATCTTCATTTGGGATCCAGCAATCTATGACCTTCATTTGCAGATAATAGGCAGCAAATATGAATATTCAAAAAGTCAATAACCACCCCCAAAATGTATACATCTGCCGTTATTTATTGCCTCCTGAGACTGATTTTTCTCCTCCCATTTCTCTGCATGTTCTTTCCCCTCTTTTTTCTTATTTTTTCCCTTTTTCTTTAATTTGAGGCATGAGAAAAAAAATGAGTGCTAGCAACATTGTTTATTTAGCACATGAAGGCCTTAATGAAAGCTGTGTTGATAATGTTTGATGGACAGCTGTCGTTAAGCTTTATGGCTGTCAGGAAATAAACAGACAGCATTCTTTTCATTTTTATAAATGTTTATATTAAAGTTGAAATGTGTCATTCCTGTGCCACAGTGTTTACACTTTTTGGGACAGGTATAGGGTACAGTCAGTGTGGTTCAATTTTTTTTTTTTTTTGCTTTTTTTTTTTAAAAAAAATAGTTATATTGTCAGCATAATCATTTAAAAAAATCATTTGCTGCATAAATTGAAGCAAGACGATCAGTTTCACAAATTTACTTATTACTACGAAATAGTGCAGAATCTGAAATATTACTGTTATTATGTTGCATATTTGCTTTATTTTAATGTCACTACAACCTTTTGTTTATTGCAGGTTTAACTGAACAAAATCACAGATTTTCAGTGTGATTTCAGACTTTTGGATCCCACTGTAGTTATGTCTGTACTACACACTGAACTTGCGTAGGAGAAAATGTTTCAACATTGCTTTCCCTTTAAATCTAGAGCAATCTGTAGTTGTGATTTTTCTTGTCCAAAAGTATTTTGTGTTTTTCTTGATCTCATAACAGTCCTTTGCTATTGCTGCTTTTCTCTCTCTCCCTCCCTCCCTCCCTCTCTCCCTCTCTCTCTCTCTCTCTCTCTCTCTCTCTCTCTCTCTCTCTCTCTCTCTCTCTTTCTCTCTGTGTTTCTGCTGGCCTCATTGTCTCTTTCAAGTTGTATTTATTACTTGAGATTTTTTTTTTTTTCATTATTATCCTATTATCTCCTGAATGTGTTTTCTGACTCATGAGTGTGGGGTTGCAGATAAAAGCGGTAAGCCAATAATTAATGCTTCTGTGAACAGCAGGCTGAGGGTGAAACCCAGATGAAATACAAGAGATAGAAAATAGAGGTAAAAGTAAGTTTATTGGAAACATGGATTTGTCCCCTCAGTACATACAGTATGTGCTTTTCTGTCTGCATGCACGTATTGTGTACACCTTTTCGGTTGGATATGCGGAAGATGCAGAGGTGTGTATGTGTGTTTGTTTGTGGGAAGGATGTGGCTTCGACCACTCAAGGTCAGCCTAGTGTTAAAGGCTCATTAACATATTCCTGCTGATCTTTGATCAGTATTGAGTGACATGTGTCTTCTCTGACCTCTTCGATTTTGAACAGCACATGCTTGACCCTGGACCTGTGGTGAGTGGCTATATTGAGAATAAGACAAGTAAGCAATATTTGCTCATTGCAGGGGTCTTCAACCTTTTTCATGACCCCTGTTACTGAGTGCTTAATTTTAATCCTGACTTAAAATAACATGCATGTAGTGCAATAACTATGATTTTTTTTTTTTTTTTACATTCAAGTAATCAAATTACATTACATTTTCACTTCACTTCATTATTCATTGCTTTATTTTATTGTTGGGGGGACAAAGAAGGGACACATTTAGCTGTACTTTAGCTTTTTTCAGGCTTTCATATGTCTCAGCGAATTAATCGCAATCTTACCTTCTTTGTTAGTTACACACCCCTCTCTCACTCATTTTTGCCATGTAAGACATTAGATATTCTACACCTCACACACTCTCAACTTCTCGCTTGGTGTCTCGGCTCAATAGCAGTGGCAGACATTAATTATGAGTTCGCAGTTTGAAAAAAAAAGGCGTGTGTTTTATATGCAGATCACAGGTGAGAGCATGTGCAAATATTTAAATTACAGAAATTTATTTAGCTGCTGACACCAGTATTGATTGCTTGTGTCTTTGTCCTTGTGTGTGTGAATTGCATGGTGGGGCATTCATCATGAGTGGACATTCACCTCATTGTAATTTTGGGATAGTTTTCTAGACAGGCTTGCTAAATTATTCCTATGCATCTGTGGATAATTATGCAGAAATCTACACTGAATTTACACAATAAAAGTTCCACTCAGGTTCATACTTACTGGTGCATTAAACCACAACAAGAGAAAGAGTCCAAACAGAATAGTAGATAAGATATCAAAGCATAAGGCCAGATTCATCTCATATGTGACCCTGGACCACAAAACCAGTCTTAAGTAGCACAGGTATATTTGTAGCAATAGCCAAAAATACATTGCATGGGTCAAAATGATCAATTTTCCTTTTATGCCGAAAATCATTAAGATATTAACTAAAGAACATGTTCCATGAATATATTTTGTAAATTTCCTACCGTAAATATATTACAATTTAATTTTTAATTTATAATATGCATTGCTAAGGTCTTCATTTGGACAACTTTAAAGGCGATTTTCTCAATATTTTCTTCTTTTTTTTTCACCCTCAGATTACAGATATTCAAATAGTAGCCAAATATTGTCCTATCCTAACAAACCATATATCAATGGAAAGCTTATTTATTCAGCTTTCAGGTTATGTATAAATCTCAGTTTTGAAAAATTGACCCTTATGACTGGTTTTGTGGTCCACGGTCACATATATGATGCTGCCACTGACACAGTGGCCTGTCCTGTTTGTTACATATGAAATGTTTAATAATTACATTGTAATAGGGGGAGAATTATTATTATTACTATTATTATTAGTAGTAGTAGTAGTAGTAGTATCATAAACTTGCAAAATCTCATGTATGGAGATAAATATTTATGACTGAAAAATTCAGTTAATTTTTGACCTGAGTGTGAGGAAAGAGAGGCGGACTACAAAAAAGGCTTTTAAATGAAGGAAGATGTTTATTCAAGCTTTCAGTAGAAAAATACTGCTTAAAAGTATTATAACAAAATTCAGCAAAATATTCTTAACTCCTTTTCTACATTATCTGTGCAGCTTTATTCATGAGCACCTCCTGCTTGTCCTCTCACAGTTATTTATTTGATTTTGTTTCTCATTAAAAAGAAAGCAAAAACAAGAATCACTATTGAAGTGGAATGCCTTACGGCCATTGAAATTAAAAGTATCTCTGGACTCAAACTTCCTTTGGAGTTTCACACACACAGAGACCACCAAAAGATACAGAAGGCAGGATTCACTAAAAATAAATTGCACCCACTGATTTACCCACCATTTAGTTTGCATGCACTATTTACAATGCATTTAGCACCTATTTCACTAAAGGATTTATAAATTAATTAATCAGGTAACAAATAACAGCACAAACACGCACAAAAATTGTGCTAAATGCAATTTGCATCAATCTTGTCGACTGATTCTGAGCGCTATCTAGATATGTCGTTGACCACTGTAATATGGCATACTTGAGACTAATTATCGATGAATTACTGCTGTCATGGTCAACAGACAATGTTCACAAACACTTATAAACAGTTTCATTTTTATTTTTTTGAATAATCTGTAATAAGTGTAAGGTTTACCCTGAAAAGAATGCCAATTTCATGGCACTATTTGCTCTGAGTAAACAGTTTGAACTATATAAGAAAATATATAGCTTAAATAAGACAATAATAGACACATAGATCAATTTAGTGTAGATGTCACAGTTACGTCAATCGCAGCTGCGTGCGCATTGTGGTGGCAGAAAAACACTGGTAACAAGTAGAGTGAAACGGGAAAAATCCACAGAATAAGAGATCAAATTTATCGTTGTGCCTTTGGATGTCAGAATTGGAATGCAAATAATTTTTATAGAATACTGTCATCGAAAACACCATTTGAACCTAAACGCAGATGTTTAAACGGACAGACTAATGAATGAAACCTGCTATGATTACTCTACTTTTAAAACATAAATTTGATTTAAACAATTGGTCTACATAATATTCACATATGCAGTTCGTAGGGAACATATTATATTAGCCCTATCTTTACAGCATGAATATACTATTTAAACCTATAACATTTTACATTTATCTATTTTGTCTCACAATTCTGACTTTTTTTCTCGCAAATGCAACTCTATATCTCATATTTCAGAGTTTATAACTCGATCTAACTCAACAATAGCGAGTTTGTCCATTCTGATGGAAAAAAAGCCAGAAGTGTGGGTTATAAACTCAAAAGATAGAATGACGAGTTGATTTTTTCTTATCAGAATTGTGAGATATGATCTCGGAATTGCTAGAATAAAGTCAGAATTTTTAAATATAAACTCAAATTTACCTTTTTTATTCTTTTATTCCATGGTTTCCATAGACTGCCACTTGAAAACGGTCATTTTCTGCCACCAGATAGGCCCCGCCCACAAAAAACGTCATCACTGTTTGTAAACACGAAATTGGTCTATAGATAATAAAACAATAATAATAATGCAATTGCAGCTTTTAGAGAATTTAGTGTCATTTTAATATGGACTGCATATGATTAGTGGAAAAGTTTTTGAGCTGAAATGTATGCAGTGGCAAAAATTATTTAGTGAATTCACTCAAATTCTTCTGGACGACAAAAAAAAAAAAAAAAAAAAACTGCATGTTTTCTGGTTACTGTTTAAAAAAAAGATGTTTCCAAAATTGCATTTCCTTTCATCCAGAGTTGTTCTCAAATTTATTTTTGTGGGTATAATCAGTATATTTTCATCCCATCCACATCCCACATTTTTGGTAGGCACGGATAATGAGGGAAAAAGCTATAAACAGAAACAGGCTGAAAAATAATACTTTCATTATAGTTTAATGTGCTGGGGCTCTGGGGCTGTACTCAACCTCCAGAAGAAAACTAAAGATTATTAGCTGGGTACTCCACAAGATCAGGCTTAAATGGTGTTCTGCTTCGCTATGGTTTGGGCTCTTGCCCTGCTTAATTGTACAGTTGGTTGCTTAACTTCATGTGTTGAAATGTTAATAAGATATTCCCTTTGTCTGGAGATATATAATTATAGATATGCATAAAACTAGTTTTTGGGCTGCTGTGCATGTTTATGTATGTATCAGTATGAGATATTCCCCAGTTCACACTTTGACCTATTCTAGTTTTTCATGCATGATTTTGATCCACGCTCCCCAAAATACACAAGCACACAGACACTAGACCTTTGAATATATATCAGTAGTTTTATACTAATACAGTAATATTTACTATGCCCTACCCTTAACTTAACCCTGTAACTTCTTGTGGTTGACATTAGATTTAAAGCAAACATGATTTGTCTATTTTATAAGCTTTTCAAATAGTTAGGACCACTTGAAATGTCAGTTCTTGACATGCTTCACTTCATTTCACATTTTTTTTTAGTTAATTTGGCCCAAGTATAGCTAAATCAATACATAATGTCTCTCTCTCTCTTTCTCTCTCTCTCACTCTCTCTCTCTCTCTCTCTCTCTCTCTCTCTCTCTCTCTCTCTCTCTCGATCTCATTTGCTCGCTCTCACACATACATTTGTTTTCTTCTTCCCTTTCACATTCTCTGACAGTAATGTACATTGCTTATGTACTGTACTTCCTTTGTTCAATAGCAGGTCGTGTCCACTTTACGTGTGTGCGTGTGTGTGTGTGTGTGTGTGTGTGTGTGTGTGTGTACGTATGTGTGCGTGCTATATTCAACCTTAGATTTTATTTCAATTAACTAGGCCATTATCTATTTGCATTACAGTCCACTAGTTTTGTGTTTAGCTGGACCATTAACAAACATTAATTCCTTGGTTGACCCGGCACCAGACTGCAGCCGGTGTGGAATAGGAATGGCTCTGTGCAAAAGAAAAGATCTCTGCTAATGCTTAATTAATACACATAGTAAATCAGTCATCAACAGTAATTTGTAGATTAAGCAAAATTGGCACTATTCTAGCAACATACCAGAAAAAAAATAAATAAAAAAAATAGACAAAGATGAAAATGTATTCAAACCTGAGACTTTAAATAGTTCAACCTCACATTCAGATGGAATTTCCATAACTATATCTATGTATATGCCAATTCCATTTGAATGCGAGTGAACTATTTAAAGTCTCAGGTTTGAAAACATTTTTGTCCTAATTGCATTTTTTTTTTCTAGAGTGTAGCTACTTGTATATGAAGAGTTCAGATCCAAAAGCCTCTAAGTGCCATCTGAAATTTTCATCTAAAATGAGCATTTTTATCAGGCTGCTATGTTTAGGTTCAGTAATTTTACTCTAATGGCAATGTATAGGTCCTTTTCTATGCAATTAAAGTGAAATAACTGAACAGAAATATAGGAGCCTGATAAAAACACTCATTATAGAAGAAAATTTCAGACGGCACTTAGAGGCTTTTGCATCTGAACTCTTCATACATACACACACATATACATACATACATACACACACATATATATATATACATATATATATATATATAGTATAGAGCTACATTTTTATCTGTCTGTCTGTCTATCTATCTCTATATATGGATATATATAGATAGATAGATAGACAGATAGAAAGATCTCTGAATAGCTTATGTGCTTCTGCTGACATTACCCTATGCTACTGTTGACAAGTAGAAGAACTATACAGGTGTTGTATGTTAAATGCTTGACAGCATGCGGTTTTGTGCTTATTTTTGACGTTTTCATGCCAAATCATTAGCACACCTCCTGTCTTTCAAAGAAATGTCAAAGCAGCTTCTTAACCACCATATGCTTTACATCCAACTAAGAACATAAAATACATTTTTAAGACTTTCCTCTCTCTCTCTCAAAAAAATAAATAAATCAATAAAAATCTAAGTGGTTTATCAACTTTGTTAAGCAGCCTAGCTATAAAATTAGCATAGTTCCTGTCAGCTAAAATAGCAGATCGCTTTAGTCCCTGAAGTGATTTGCTAGATATTTCCTAAGGTAGTTTTGAGAGCAAATAGGTATTTGTGCTTAATGCTTTTCGTATAGCCATTTTAATTCATTTAATCTAATTCTACATTTTTTTTTTCAAACTCTGAATCAAGTCTGAAAGACTTTAATTAGATGAATTAAGGAAGGATTGATTTGGATTATTAGAAACTGTGTCTCATTGACAATCAATACGTCTACATCATAATGGATTAAAATGAATCAAAGCAGATTGCTTGATATTGGTGTGAGTGCTAAGTGGGCAAACTTCTTTCATGGATAAACATTTCAAAAGGAAGAAGATCAGCGAATTAATTATGCAGCTGTGATTGTCAGATAAAAGTGAGATTGTTGTTTCAAGTTGTGTAATGAATTCTACTCCACTTCAGGGTTTATTCATCAGTTAGTGCTGATAACGGTTCTCTCTCTCTCTTTCTCTCTCTCTCTCTCTCTCTCTCTCTCTCTCTCTCTCTCTCTCTCTCTCTCTCTCTCTCCTTCTGTTAGTGTGGATTTGGTTCACGCACAGCTGCGTGTGTGTGAGGGCCGCAGTCTTCCTGAGCTGGGTCTGGAGCAGGACAAGATCCAGATCAATGGCTGTGCCATTCAGTGCCGGGTCACTACAGAAGACCCCTCCCGTGGTTTTCAACCAGACACAGGTCGCATAGAGGTATGCCTGCTAAATGACATGCAGTTATGCAAATTACAGTAACATACCCCTATTAATAATACAGGACTTGACAGATTGTGAAGTAACAGGAAACAAATGTGAAGCAACAAGAAACTAGAAACAAATCTCTGTTATTAGTCTATTCATTAACATCTTAATTCATAATAAAATAAAGGTATTTTCTTGCCCTATAATTTTACTCGTTTTATAACCTTTTTTATGTTTTTGGGAGCTTTTTTATAATTTTTTTTGTCCAGAAATCAAGAATTGAATCTAAAGCACAATCCTGTTGTTTTAGGATCTGGCCATTACAGTGGCTACACTCATCTATCTGGATTTCTCTCTGCACTCTGCATTCATGCACACTAAAACACACACAAAAACTCTCGGACATTTTCAAAGAGGCGTTATTTTGATGAGTCATCGAGCAGTGAGCACTGATCGAAAGCGATTTTCAGGGAGTGCTCTTATTGAGTTGAAATGGGAAACTAGCCCTCTGCATTGCTTGAATTGACGCAACTTTCTGTTCCAGTGGCAACATTTTAATGTTCCTGAGAAAACCATCACAAGAGCAGAACAAGCCCCATTCATCTGGATTGGGTGCTGCTGAGTAACTGCACTTAGCTCTCATCTTACAAAGAAATCTGGCTTTATGTAATGCCATTTCAACTGTGGATGGTCTAAAAAACCTCAGCATGTTGGAACAGGATACATGAGTAATAGGCCTTAATTGCTTAAGCCTTGACTTGAGGATTCTGTGCTTCACTCAAATGCTGTTCAGACCAAACACACTTATATTCAGCATTTGTAAATTGTGTGTGTGTGTGTGTGTGTGTGTGTGTGAGTGCGTGCAGACACACACACACACACATATTTGAGTCCTAAAAATGTCATTTAGACCTTTAAAGTACAGTATTGTCATCATGCAGATCATGCTGACTGAAGTCTTTTTTTTTCTTATAGAGCTACTAAAAGCGAACCAAACCATGTTTCTGGGTATTTTATTTTGACTTTTAAATAAAAATCAATGAAACCCATCTTATTGTCTGAACAAATAGAATTTAATTTATTCATTAATTTTTTTAAACAGATAGCTGTGCAAAGTGATTGCATCATGACTTCAAAATGTGACATGTCTACAGATTCCCAACCCAAGATAAAAGCTTTAGTGTTATAGAAATTGCTTTGACATTAGGTGATATAACTACACATTTCATATTTCATCTTCATATTTCATCTCTGAATTGGATCCTATTTGACATATCAAAATAGCTTTAGTAAAAGTTTAGGAATTTAGACCAGAGTGCCTATGGAAATACAGAAGGACTCTGTCTCGCTCTCTCTGACTCATCTGTTTCTCATTACTTGTTACATCCTTCCTGCCTGAAATCTTCACTTTATCTTTTGTTTCTGTCTTTAGCCTGGTGTAATGACAGATACCTGAGTCTCATGGGGCTTGAGTGTGCCTGTCTTAACCAAAAAACTGTGATTTTTTTTTAAACTTTTTTCTTTAGTTCCAATAGCTGCACAAGTTTTCTGCATAAAAAAATACTATTGCAATTTAAAATTCCAAGTTTGCTGTGCTTTTGTAGGACTGCAGAATTTGTCCAGAACCGTGGGATTAATCAATATATTAATCAATATGGCTATAAAATAATAATAATAATAATAATAATAATAATAATAATAATAATAATATTTTTATGTTATATTATAATTCAAATTACAATACTAATATTAATGGCTGTCTTAATGTCAAATGTTAAAAAATCTTTTATTTTATTTTAAAAACCACAATGAACTCCTAAAGCTACTCTTTTCTTGATAAGTGAAATGAAATGAATGAGAAATTACAGTAATTTTCATTTTTATACAAAAAATTACTGGATTATTAATACAGTATGTTTTCTGTTTTCTTAAATTATTTACATAAAATTACAAAAATAATCTGTAATTAAATAATGTAGCTCATTATGTTTTTCTTTGTAATTTTAAAGTAAATCTTATTAGTTTTATATTTAGGTGTATTTTTTACATTCAAACTCTGTAATTTTATATAGAATAGAAATAGAATATATATAGAATAGAAAATCAGACTTTAAATCCACAAATCATGTAACCGTTCAATAAAAAATGTATTGCATTAAAAAAATATATATTTTTATAAAGAAAAAATCAACCAATAAAGAGTGAGTGGATAAAGTATACAGTCTATAAGAGAAACGTAACAGACAAACACGCGTAATCACAAGAATTGACTGCAGAAATGTCAAAAAGCACTACCACAGTAGTCCAAATGAAGTATCTAACCAGCATCAAGTGATGTTTTTCAGTGAGCTAGATGTGTGAAATGCATCTGTTTATCCTACTTTTAAACAGGGGACAGGGTTGAAACTATGTAGAAACTATTAATGTGTCCTGTATCTCTAACTTACAGATATCCATCCTTTCCTTTCCTCCCACTTCCTCTGTTTGCTTAATTTTCTCTTTCTTGTTTTTTCTTCCCAGTAGGTAGAACAGCAGATATAATCAGAGAGTGGGGGGCTCAGCAAACATAGATGTAGTTCAGCCGTGAAATGTGTGTACCTAAAAAAAATACACTGTTAAAAATGCATGGCCAAACATAATAAATCCTGGGTTGGATGAATAAGTCATGGCTTGAGTGCTCCAGAGAGGTGGAAGAGATGCACAGAGGGAGGAAAGAGAGAGAAAGCTCAGTGAGAAAGGGCTTAAAATGTCTGGCCCAGCAAGAGATCATAGCATTTTAGTTGAGTGAGAGAGAGAAAGAGAGATAAAGAGGTGAAGAAAATAAAAGAATGACTCCCAGAGCACAGAAATGCACACAGTCCTTCTGAGAAACAGTGGGATACAGAAAGCGATAGGGACAGTTGAATTAAAATGCTGTTGACAGTAGATTTCTCTTTGCTTGGCTTTTGGAGACTGTCTGCTCACACTTTATATACTTAGGAGTTGAATTTACTTACTAATTTGAGAAACTTGTTCATTGAAAACTTGTCTCATTATTTTCACCTAATGTGGTCTTCTAAAAGAGTCAGCTTAACCATTTAATTGAAGCTGTTTAATTGTACAGTAGGTAGATTCAGTTAATTGTTTCTACTCATTTCAGTTGATTCACTCTCATTAACTAAATTATAGTCATCATATTAATTATATTGTCAAGTATTGGACTCTGGCTCAGTCAAACATGATAGAGTTACTCAATATTTATGTATGCCTAAAGCTCATTTTTGACGAGCAAAATTATTTCAAACAGTTTCCAACTTTGTTCAAAGGGAACCCTAATCACCCAAATGATAACTGTGTATGTCTGTGTATGTGAGTATTATAAAGAGCAAAAACTTCTATTAATTCTTAAAAATGTCTCGGTTATATAGGTAACCCTCGTTCCCTGAAGGAGGGAATGGAGACGTACGTCGGACTGACCGACGAATAGGAATCTTGCTAGAGAGGCCAATCTGCTTCGGGTGTAACTAAAACGAGCCAATGCACATTGGCATGCAATTATATGCAGCAGCTGCTCACCTCGCAGTGCGGGTATATAATGAGCAGCAGGTGCGTTGCATCTTCAGGTTTTCGCTGAGGAGCTGAACAGGTAAGGCGACAGCATCAGCAGGGTCCAGTGACTGTGGCGAAGGGACGTACGTCTCCGTTCCCTCCTTCAGGGAACGAGGGTTACCTATGTAACCGAGACATTCCCATTCAGTCAGTCACGTTCGGCGTACGTCGGACTGACCGACGAATAGGAATCCCTACCAAAGCGCCACAGGAGCTGCCCCCTTCCAGCGCTCTGTAGCAAGCCTCCTGTACCCCCTTGCTTAAGGACGGTGGGACAGGGCAAACACAGAGAATGTTGATCACTGCTGTTCCCCAAAACCCATTCAATGAGACTATTGGATAACACTGGGAAAGCGTACCTTTTCACTGGAAAGGAACGCTGCGGAAGCCACATCCTTCCCCGAAGGAGTTATGTGGAAAGTACATATGGATTAACCCCATAGGGCTGTACTACATATGGAAGTACTGGGGTGACTCCAACCTGACGAGAGGTGGGTTCTCCCAGAGGGAAAGACACGGGCTTCGTTTAGGAGCAACACGTGGAATAACACCTATGTTATCCCCGTAGGATCACGCATAAGGAACCCAGCCTAAATCCGGTTCTCAAGCATACATCGGAGTAAAGGCCTGGCGCCAGACGCTCCGCCACATCTGACTGCCGAAGGGTGATCGGAGGACTCAACAGGGTCTGCCTTGTAGGGACTCTCTGGAGAAATAAGCGCATGTAAGCGCAGCAAGCCGACATTAAGCCGGGACCTCTCTGTGCCTCTGACCTGAGGTGAGAACACGGAAGTAGACCGACTCGACACAAAGGCTATAGAATCTAGCGAACGTGTTAGGTATCGCCCAGCCCGCAGCTCTACAAATATCTGTCAGTGAGGTGCCACGAGCCAGCGCCCAGGAGGATGCCATGCCTCTCGTAGAGTGGGCCTGCAACCTGAGCGGGCAGGGCACGCCTTGTGCTTGGTAAGCCAAGGCGATGGCGTCCACTATCCAGTGGGCCATCCTCTGCTTGGAGACAGCCTTTCCCTTCTGCTGGCCTCTGTAACAGACAAATAGCTGGTCTGAGGTCCTGAGGCTTTGAGTTCTGTCTATGTACAGTCGTAAGGCGCGAACTGGACAGAGCAAATCCAGGGTTGGGTCTTTCTCCTCCGGGGGCAGTGCTCGCAGGCTCACTACCTGGTCCCTGAAGGGAGTGGTAGGAACCTTGGGCACATAGCCAGTCCGGGGTCTGAGTATCACGTGGCCATCACCCGGCCCGATTCGTCGACCGAAAATGCCTGCAGGTCCCCTACCCTCTTGATGGAGGCCAATCCAACCAGCAACAAAGTCTTCATAGACAGAATCTTTAAGTCTGCTGACTGCAAAGGCTCAAAGGGAGCAATCCGGAGTGCTCGAAGCACCAGAGCAAGGTCTCAAGAGGGTATGGAGGAGGGTCAAGGAGGATTTAACCGTCTCGCCCCCCTAAGGAACCTGACGACCAGGTCGTGCTTACCAACAGACTTACCATCGATGTGGTCATGGCATGCGGCAGTAGCGGCAGCATGAACTTTGAGGGTGGAGGGAGACAGCCTATGCTCCAACCCTTGCTGCAAGAAGGAAAGCACGACACCGATCGAACATCTTCGGGGGTCCTCTCGGCGAGAAAAACACCACTCGACGAACAAGTTCCACTTCAAGGCGTAAGCACGTCTTGTAGACGGCGTACGTGTCGAAGCGATGGTGTTAAGTACCTCAGGGGGTAAGTCACCTAGAACCTCCGCGTCCCGTCCAGGGACCAGACATGGAATTTCCAGAGGTCTGGATGCGGGTGCCAAAGGGTGCCCCGTCTCTGAGAAAGAAGATCCTTCCTCAGAGGAATTCACCAGGGAGGAGCTGTCGCGAGGAGCGTGAGTTCCGGGAACCAGGTCCGGTTTTGCCAATAGGGCGCAACTAGCAGGACCTGCTCCTCATCCTCCCTGACTTTGCACAAGGTCTGTGCAAGTAGGCTCACTGGGGGAAACACATATTTGCGAAGGCCCCGGGGGCCAGCTGTGCGCCAGTGCATCTGTACCGAGTGTTCCTCTGGACAGGGAGTAGAACAACTGGCAGTGAGAGGTTTCTGGCGAGGCAAACAGGTCTACCTGAGCTTTGCCGAACTCTCCCCAAATCAGCTGGACCAACTGGGGGTGGAGTCGCCACTCTCCCGGCAGTGCAGCTCGTGAGAGCTTGTCGGCCACACGGTTGAGCACACCAGGGACGTGAATGGCGCGAAGCGACCTCAGATGCTTCTGACTCCAAAGGAGGAGATGGCGGGCGAGTTGCGACATGCAACTGGAGCGCAGACCCACCAAGATGGCACCGCCGATTTCGGACGCCGTCCAGGTCTCTCCGCTTGGATTGTGCTTTTATTTACTTTCTTTCTTACTTTTGCTTTCTCTTTTTACACACATAACGTCTGCACTGATCACTTACGACAAAGAAACACTTTTGGACATTGGATACCGCTACACTAACCTGTTTCAGGACACTTTATCCTCCAACCCATTGTGGCCATTCGAGATTCTTCGGATGGAGATGAACAATGGCCACTTGAATAACCTCCTGAGGCGACGGATCAAGAAACGCCACGGGAAATGCGCTAGGATTCGCAACAGACTGAGGAAAAGAGCTCACAGTCCTCCTCTACCGAGCATTCTGCTCGCCAATGTCCAATCTCTGGAGAATAAGATGGACGATCTTAGAGCCAGGATAAGTTTCCAACGGGACATAAGGGACTGCAACATCCTTTGTTTGTCTGAAACATGGCTCACGACCTCGGTCCTGAACACTGCTGTAACGCCGTCTGATAACTTCTCTGTTTTATGAATGGACAGAACAGCTGAGGCCGGTAAATCCAAAGGTAGAGGAGTGTGTTTCATGATTAACAAGAAATGGTGTGACCCCAGGAATATCGCGCTCCTGCTCGCCTCATCTGGAACATCAATCCATTATTTGCCACCCATTCTATCTGCCCCGTGAGTTTTCATCGATCATCGTTACTGCCGTTTACATCCCACCACAATCAGACACCGGCTTGGCTTTGTCTAAGCTTCACGATGTTCTCAGCGGCTACATCAACAAACATCCTGACGTTGCTCTTATCATCACAGGGGACTTTAACAAAGCCAACCTCAGGCAGGTCATGCCGAACTTTTATCAACATGTATCCTGTCCAACTAGAGGACCGAATACACTGGATCATTGCTACTCTCAGTTTAAGAATGCCTACAAAGCCCGCTCACTACCGGCTTTTGGCAAATCGGACCATGCCGCCATTTTCCTCACACCAAAATATAAACAAAAGCTCGTTCAGGAACCCCCGGTGCAGAGAGTTGTGACGCGCTGGTCCTCCCACTCAGAAGCTATGCTACAGGCGGCTTTTGATGACGTTGACTGGAAGATGTTCTGGGCGAGTTCATCTGACATCAGTGAGTTCACGGATGTAGCATTAAGCTTTGTAAACATGCTAACTGAGCAAGCAACTGAAACAATAACTATAAGGACCTTCTCAAATCAGAAACCGCGGGTGGACAGAACAATCCGTGCTGCGGTAAACAAACGCACTGCCGCTTACAACGCTGATCTTTTGTCGGGGAACATGAGTGAGTACAAAGCATCGTGATATGCTCTCCGACGCGCAGTAAGAGCCGCCAAACTCCGATACAGAGAGAAAATAGAGTCTCACTTTCAGCTCAATGACTCCCAACTCATGTGGCAGGGACTGAGGAACATATGTACCTTCGGAAATAAATCCTCTGCTGAGGTGAAAGCAGATCCATTGCTGGCTGACGAGTTAAACTCTTTCTATGGCAGCTTTGAAAGCTATCGCGGCTGCGCGACTCTGCCAATCAGCGCGTCAGAAAGCGGCAGTCAGAGTAGCGATAATCATGTAATCACCACGTCGGAGGACGATGTTCGGAGGGCCCTAAAGCAAGTGAACGTCAGGAAAGCAGCTGGACCTGATGGGATTACTGGCCGTGTTCTGAGGTCCTGCGCTGATCAACTCGCTGGTTTGTTTACTTCCATCTTTAATGAGTCCCTTGCTACCTCTGTGATTCCCACCTCCTTTAAAAAACTCTGTCATCATCCCTGTGCCTAAGAACAATAAACCCTCTTGTCTGAATGACTATCGTCCAGTTGCCCTCACATCAATAGTCATGAAGGTCTTTGAGAGACTGGTAAAGAACTACATTTGCTCATCCATCTCTGATACTTTGGACAACTCTTCAGTTTGCCTATCGCCCCAATAGATCTACTAAAGATGCCATCTCTCAGGTCCTGCACTCTTCTCTCACGCACATTGACAGCAACAACGGGAACTATGTAAGGCTGCTATTTATTGACTATAGCTCAGCTTTCAATACTATTTTCCCCAGCAAGCTAGCTTCTAAACTCATAGACCTCGGCCTTAACTCTTCACTCTGTGACTGGATCCTGAACTTCCTCACCGGCAGACCTCAAGTGGTGAAAGTAGGCCAGTTCACCTCCAACTCCATCACCCTGAACATAAGAGCCCCACAGGGCTGTGTCCTGAGTCCCCTGCTCTACTCTTTCTACACACACGACTGTGTGTCTTCCCACAGCTCCACATCTATCATCAAATTCGCTGATGATACTGTGGTTCTGGGCCTCATTTCCAGTAATGATGAGACCGCATACTTGGATGAGGTAGAGAAACATACATCATGGTGCCAGGACAATTGTCTTTCTCTGAATGTGAGCAAAACTAAAGAGCTGATTGTTGACTTCAGGAAGAGAGAGCAGCGGCCCTACACTCCTCTTATGATCAGTGGGACCCCTGTGGATAGGGTGAGCAGCTTCAAGTACCTCGGTGTAAACATCTCAGAGGACCTGACTTGGACTACACACATTCAAACACAGATTAATAAAGCCAGGCAAAGACTGTACCATCTACGACAGCTGAGGAAATTCAGGGTCTCACCAACAATCCTGAAAACTTTCTATTCAGGGACCATAGAAAGTGTACTAACTCAGTGTTTTTCAGTGTGGTATGGGAACAGCTCCAGTCAAGACTGCAAAGTCCTACAGAGAGTTGTGCGCTTAGCTGAGCGCATCTCAGGGTCTGCTCTCCCCTCTCTGCAGGACATCTACCTCAAACGCTGCAGAAGCAGAGCTGTCAAAATCATCAAGGACTCAAACCACCCTAGTAACTGTCTTTTCACTCTGCTGCCATCTGGTAAGCGCTTCCGTTGCCTGATGACAAAAACTGAGAGACTCAGGAGGAGTTTCTTCCCCCCGGCCATCAGGCTCCTAAACTCAAACTCAGCCTCTTAACATCAACATGACTCCACTTAATAATCACTTAACAATCAGTAAGATATTCATTATTCTCTACCTCATACTGACAGTGTCATTTGCACACAGCACTTTCTGTATTGGTGCTACTTGACAACCATGTGCAACCTGTTTTGCACGTTCCTCTCTTGTACATTCCTGCTTATCTTAATATTTAAGTTTACAGTATACTGTCATGCACATTTTATTTTATATTTTGTTCTTTATATTTTATTCTTTACTTTATTTCATTTTACCTATACCTATATTTATGTATATTTCCTCTGTGTTTGTATTCTATAATATTTGCACTGTCCATGGAGCGGACCTGACTCAGATTTCACTACTGGTTATATCTCTATATAATCGTGTATGTAACAAATAAAAATCTTGAATCTTGACCCCCTTGACGGTTGATGTACGCAACGGTCGCAGTGTTGTCCGTACGGACCAGCACATGCTTGCCCCGTAACGGCCCCTTCAGGCAGCTCAGGTCAAGGCGTACTGCTAGCAACTTGAGGCAGTTGGGGGCCCGACCACACCCCTGACACTGCATACCCATTGTACGTGGCACCCCAGCCGGTGGCAGAGGTATCCGTGAAGACCACAGCATGCCGGGACACCTGCTCTAGGGGCACTCCTGCACGAAGAAACAAGGGGTCTGACCACGGGCTGAAGGCTTGGCGGCATTCCGGAGTGATTGCCACTCAGTACGTGCCGCATTGCCACGCCCATCTCGGAACTCGGCCGTGAAGCCAGTACTGAAGCGGTCTCATATGAAGCAAACCGAGCGGGGTTACTGCCGCTGCAGCTGCCATATGCCCCAGGAGCCTCTGAAAAAGTTTCAGTGGGACTGCTGTCCTTCCCCTGAATGTATTCAGGAAGTTCAACACCGACTGAGCACATTCCTCTGTGAGGAGTGCTGACTGTTCGACCGAATCCAACTCCATACCGAGAAAAGAGATCCTCTGCACTGGGGCGAGTTTGCTCTTTTCCCAGTTGACCTGAAGGCCCAACTGGCTGAGGTGACTGAGCGTCAGATCCCTGTGTTCGCATAACTGCTCCAGAGACTGAGCAAGAATGAGCCAGTCGTTGAGATAGATGAGGATGCGAACGCCCTGTACTCTCATGGGAACAAGGGCTCCTTCCACGACTTTCGTGAAGACGCAGGGAGACAGGGCCAGCCCGAAGGGCAGGACCTTGTACTGATATGCTCGACCCTCGAACGCAAAGCGCAGAAACAGCCTGTGTCGAGGAATAATCGAGACATGAAAGTACGCGTCCTTCAGGTCGATCGCTGCAAACCAATCTCGAGGACGGATGCACTTGAAAATGCGTTTCTGCGTGAGCATTTTGAACGGTAGCTAGTGAAGGCTCCGATTCAAAACTCACAGGTCCATGATCGGTCGTAACCCACCCCTTTTCTTGGGTACAATGAAGTAAGGGCTGTAAAACCCTGACCTCATATCGGCTGGAGGGACCAGCTCTATCGCGTCCTTCGCCAGTAGGACTACGATCTCCGCAAGGCAAGACATGGGCATCGACAGCTTCCACTGAAGTGAAGTGGACGCCTCTGAACTTGGAGGGACGCTGGGCGAACTGAATCGCATAGCCGAGCCTGATGGTCCGAATGAGCCAGCGAGACGGACTGGGGAGCGCTAACCAGGCTCGTAGAGACCGCACAAGCAGGACCAAGGGGACCGTAGGCATACCTGCAGTGGGGCAGTGAGGAGGAACGCAGGGACGCGGCTTGGGGGGGCTCTTTTTGCAAGGCGGCCCGTAGCAGGGTCAGAGTGTGCTGTGCTACACTTACCTGGTTCCACGGTTGGACAGGGGGTGCAGGAGAGGCTTTGGTGACCTTCTCGAACTGCGCGCTGCTGTCCGCTGGCGATAGAAGAGGTGGATGAGAGTGGAGAGGTTTTGCCCCTCCCACTACTCTCCGAGCTCTCTTCGGACCTGGAGATGATAGAAACTGCTCTATTGTAAATTTGGGTACTGCTGGCTGATGGGCCAGCGGCGGAACAGAAAGAAAAGAGAACAAAGGATTTACCACCCAACCCTCCTCCTGGGGAAGGAGCGGTGCAGTCACCATCTCCTGAAGAGCAGTTCCAATCATCTCCGGTTCGCCCGTCCTAGGGCCTCTTGGTCTTGGGTTTGCCGCCCCTCTTGGCGGGGGCCTGGACGGGCTGGGGACCCCACTTACGACCGGCTCCACGGCGCCGCTTGGGTGGAGGCTGCTGCTGCGGCGTGGGAGCGGGGACAGCCACAGGGGGTCGCCCTCGGCGACGAGCAAGCTGTGGTGCTGCCGACGGCGGAGTGGATGCAACAGCGGACCGCCGTGGCAGGATGTGACTGATCGCCTCAGACTGCTTCTGTTTAGCCAAGAACTGCTGGGTGAAGTTCTCGACCGCGTCGCTGAAGAGGCCGGTCTGGGACACGGGGGAATTAAGTAAGCTGACTTTGTTGGTATCCTTCATGTCAGCCAGACACAGCCAGAGATGGCGTTCCTGGACCACCAAAGTGGACATCGCGCGACCCACTGATCGCGCCGTAACCTTCGTCGGCCGAAGCGCGAGGTCCGTCGCAGCATGAAGTTCTTGAAGAACTTGCGTAGATTGTGCAGCCTGTCATGTACTCTCTCTCTCTCGTAGATGACGCTCTCTTACCAGCTGTAAAAACAGATTTTACGCACTCTTTAAAGCGCACCGTTTACCAGCCGTGAGAATGGCCTTTGCAGCTCTTTCTGCTCAAAAAAGGCAAAAAAAAGAGAAGAAAAGGAAAAACAGAGAGAATTCGACCCCGCTGCTGTGCTGTACGCCTGCACTTTACACACAAAAGAGATCATCCTGCAGAGACTCTTTTAGACCACTTCCAGCAGAGAACAACTGTTCGGCTCCGAAGCGAAAAGCTGAAGATGCAGCGCACCTGCTGCTCATTATATACCCGCGCTGCGAGGTGAGCAGCTGCTGCATATGATTGCATGCCAATGTACATTGGCTCGTTTTAGTTACACTCGAAGCAGATTGGCCTCTCTAGCGAGATTCCTATTCGTCGGTCAGTCTGACGTACGTCGAACGTGACCAACTAAATGGGAACACCTATGTCCCCCTAAATTGCTACCCTTTTTCAAGCATACAGAATTAAATTATTCAAGCGCACAGGCTTATGTGTATTCCCCCAAGCTACAGTGCTCAGTAGCAGACACAACAATACGAAGTTCATTGCCGAGGCTTAGCTTTATTAAGGATTTATCATTCAGTCTAATTAGCTGAACCAAAAAAAAATAAAATAAAAAAAACATTCAACAAGTTTCTACCAGCCAGAGCAATATTTCTTCCAAATAAAGAAATACTGCATGTTGTTGTTATTGTGTTTGTAGAATGAACTCATACACACAAGTTAGTATGGCCAGTCAGATCAAAGAGAGAGTATTTTGTAATTCATCACATTTTATGAACACTTTTTTAATTTTAAGATTTACGTAATCCAAATACTTTCAGGAAGAATGTCCCCCACTCCCTTCATATTTATTTATTTATTTGTTTGTTTGTTTGTTTGTTTGTGTTTATTTGTCGAAAAGAATGCACATCACACCTCTTTTTATCAGTTGGCTCTGCACCCCTTTACCTAAATTCATTACTTCAGAAATATGTGCCCTCTAGAAGCTTGCATTCTGCTAGTGAACGGTGCCACCCCAAAGAGGCACAAAATTACTTTCACAGACTTTTACATTAAATGTTCCCTCCTGGTAGAATGACCTGCCCAAATCAGTCCGAGCAGCTGAGTCCTTAGCCATCTTCAAGAATCGGCTAAAACACATCTCTTCCATCTTTATTTGACCCTCTAACTCTTGCACTCTCTATTCTAATTCTATTCTTTAAAAAAAAAAAAACTTGCCCCTTTTAGACTTGCACTCTATTCATTTACTAACTGCTTGTTTTCTTTAAAAAACCTAACACTAGCTTCTATTTGTTTTCTTGTATTTATTATACAATTAACAAAAAGCGAAAACAGGCCTCTAACACTAGCTTGCTCTATTCTTTTTCTATTTTTGTCTTTTTATTTTTTATTTAATAAAAAAAAAACACTTGCTACGTGTACTGCATTAGGCTAAATGAGACTTGTCATATCACTTGCATATCATTGCTCTTTTGTTGATTTTGATTGCTTCTATTGTCCTTATTTGTAAGTCGCTTTGGATAAAAACATCTGCTAAATGATTAAATGTAAATGTATTTATTTATTTATTTAGTTTGCAAATCTTCTTTTCCCCCCTCACCTCCTCTTGTACTACTTGTATCAGATTATTTATTCATTTAATAATTTTGTAAAGGTAACAGGACACACAAATTATAGCTCCCAAATTTCCAGTTAGAGTTGTCCCTGTTAAACATGCCAGACTATATGCTTCTTTATTATGATTTTTTTGTTTGTTTGTTTTTTGTTTTGTTTAGTTTTGTTTTGTTTTGTTTTGTTTTGTTTTGCAAGAAATAATACATTTCCCATGATCTGCCAAGAGAAGAGTAAAAAGATGTAAAGAAGAAAGAATGGGACATAAGATTGATTGAGTGAATGTGGTATTGTTCTGTATGATATATGGAAAGAGAGAGAGCATGGTAGAGGGAGGTATGTAAATGTAGGAGAGAGGCTAAATGAAGACAGTGATGTATTTGGGACATGTTGATGGAAAGATCAATGGACAAGAGATATGGACTCCGTTCACACAGTCAGTGTTTAAGATTGTGAAAGTCAGCTAGCTGACAACTGTATGAGTTCTGCTCCTATAGTACATATCATCCAAACTTGCTCTGTGGTTATAGAACCAAACTCTTTTTTTCCATAACTGAACTGTTTATGAACAGTTTTAGCTATCTGATCATGAATGGCAATGGTTTTCTGCTGCAACGTGAACAGCCACTGTGAATCGTGCCCCGCCTGCGTGAGACCTTCACATGCACATTCACACACTCTCTCTCTCTCTCACACACACACACGCTTGCTTCCTCCATGCAATCAGAATAAATTGAATTCCTCTCTCAATCACATATCTTTCGGTCTCTCCCTCACTATACTCCTCCTCCTCACCCCATCAGCCTTTTTCTCTCAGCAGGGATGAAACGCTACCTTACAGCGTATGTGAAATGCAAAAATACATCAGTTTACACTGACACACTCTCAGTCTCAATATTAAAACAATGTGTGGGTGACATACTCGGAGCAGAGACTCCCAGATATACCGTACAGCTTATGTTTTATTATGCATATACAGTGGGAACCAAAAGTCTGATATCATTTTGAAAATCTGAGGGTATTTCCCATTTAAACCTTGAAAGGAACAAAGTTGTAGTATTTAAAACGAAGATGCATTCTAAAATAAAATAAAGATTATATACCATCGTGACCAAAATTACTAGTATTTTCACAAGTTAAAGATGGTTTTAAGTCAGTTATTTCTATCTTTTGTTGTAGTGTGTCAGTAGGAAAAATACGTTTACATTTCCAAACATTCATTTTGCCATTTTTGTTTGCACAAGGAGTCTGACAACAGCCATTGCTCCACACAGAGATCTGATCTCATCATCATCCAGTCTGTCTGGAATGACATGATTAAACAGAACAAACTGAGACAGACTAAATCCAGAAGAACTGTGGCAACGTCTCCAAGATTCTTCAAGAAACCTACCTGCAAAGCTACAGTACTCTTAAAAGTTTTAAGAAAAATGAGGATGCTGTCAAAATAATGTCATAAATATATTTTCTTTATCAATTAACTTCTATTAAATTGAATCAACATTTGGTGTGACCATCCTTTGCGTTTAAAGCAGCTTTTGCCCTAGGTGCACTTGCACATAGTTTTTCATGTAGCTTTGCAGGTAGGTCTCTTGAAGCATCTTATAGACATACTATATATATATATATATATATATATATATATATATATATATATAATTTTTTTTTTTTTTTTGAGTAGAGTAGTAAAGTTGCAACATTGCTTATGTGACTCTTTGTACAGACAGCCAGATGTTCTTAAGATCACTTAAGATCACCTCAAAATATGAGAATATCATCTTGTTTTGCGCAAAACTATAGTTCCCTTTTAGTCGGTCACTCCAAGTCACGTCGGATGGTGACTGATGAATTGGGATCTCGCTTAGAGAGACCAATCCACTTCGAGTGTAACTAAACAAGCCAATGCACATTGGCATGCGACGATTGCATCCAGCTGCCGCTGATCACAGCGTGAGTATAAGTAGGTAGCAGGTGCAGCACATATTCAGCTTTTCGCTTCGGAGCCGAGCGGTTACATTGTTCTGCTCCTGACTTCTGCTGACGAGTGAATTCAACGGGTTGAGCACGCTCTTCGGAAAACTCTCGTGCTGGTGGTACGGCGCTACAGCAGCGATGGTTCTTCCCATGTCGAGTGGATTGCTCACATCAGGTTGCACTACCCCCTGTTTGTGTTGCAGGCGATGAAAAAACGATGTGGGTCTTGCTATAGACAACGTGTCACCAGTGCGTTTCTGGATGCGGCCGTTATCTGGCGCCGGGTGATGTTCACGATCGCTGCCTCACGTGCCTGGGCAGGAAGCACGCTGAGGTGGCGTTCGTGGATGAGTCATGTTCTCATTGTGGGAAGATGATCATCTCGGAGTGCGGGCCAGGCTCCATTACCTCTACAAAGGGGCGAAGCTCTGTTGCCTCTGCCTTGATATGGTTCTTGTCCTGGCTGCAGACATGCGAGGACTACTTCAGGCAGTGGCACGCGTGGTCTGAGGGTTACAGTGGTGGCAAACCCTCCAGGAAACCAACCCTCGAGGGACCATCGCTCCTCTTGCACTACGCAACCAGTTGATCTGTCAATGCTACGTGCTGGGCCCTCTACAAGGAGTGTACCAGCAGTATCCTTGGTGCTCCTCCCGACAACTGGATGTCGATCGCTGCATCGGAGGGTGAGCTGGAGCTTTCTGGAGAGGAAGATTCAGGTGCGCTGGTGCTCCGGCGGTAGCAATGCCTGAGTCGGATCTGGAAATGATGGCTATGCTTTCCTGGGCCGCTGAGACGGTAGGGCTCGAGTGGAGACCTCCACCGTGTCCCTAGCCCTCGAGGTTGGATGACTGGTTTCTCGGGGTAGCTCGCGCTGGTTCTCAGCGCCCTGCCCCAGTGCCTCTCTTCCTGGAGGTGCATGGGGAGCTTACCAGGTCATGGATGGCACCTTTTACTGCCAGAAACCGACCTACTAGCTCCTCCTCCCTCACCACCCTCGACGGTGGTGCAGCTAGGGGGTGTACGGGGGTCCCCCCAGTGGAGCGGTCGGTTGCATTGCAGTTGTGTCCTAATACCACCTCCACCCTGCAGTGCAAACCATGCCTCCCCTTCTGAGCCTGTAGGTACTCGTCTGATCTGTCCGCCAATACTTATGTGGCCTGTGGAGAAGCTGCCTCCACCTTACGCTACGGCGTTACTGCATGTTCTTCAGGCTAAAAGCACTGAGGGACCTGCACGAGGGTGGTCACGATCCGGAAGTTCTGAAAGAGCTCCAAACCGCAGCTGACCTCGCACCCCGAGTGACGAAGGTCACCACGAGTTCTCTGGGTTGTGCGATGTCCACACTTGTGGTCCAGGAGCGTCACCCTCGCTGTGTCTGGTCGACATAGTGATGCCAACAAAGTTCGGTTCCTCAAGGTCCCTGTGTCCCAGACCGGCCTCTTCGGCGACGCAGTCGAGAACATGGCCCAGCAGTTCTCGGCTGCACAGGAGCAGACTGAGGTGATCCAACACGTTCTACCCCGGTGGGCAGCTGCTGCCTCCACCCGTCCACCGGCTGCAGCGCCCCAGCCTGCTCGTCAACGAGGACGGTCCCCTGCGTCCGCCTCCGCTCCCGCGCCGCATCCGCAGCAGCCTCCAGAAGCGGCGCCGTGGAGCCTGGGCGTAGGCAAACCTGGCGGTGAGCGGAAGAGCAAGAGGCCCCAGGACAGGCGACCCAGAGAGGGAACTGCTTTTCGGGAGGTGGTGAATGCACCTCTCCCTCCCCCAGAGGAGGGCCGGTTGGAGAATCTTTTGTTCCCAAAAATCTCGACAAAAAAGCAGTTGTCTCTGTCTCTGGGTCACAAGAGGGCATGGAGAGTCATGGACGGACCAACACCAGACCACACTCAGCCTCCTCTCTCACCAGCAAGCAGCAGTGGGCGGTTCGAGAGCGTCATCAAAGGCCCTACTCACGCACCCTCTGCCAAACTATGGAACCAGGTAAGCGTTGCACCACACACTCAGACCCCTCTTCGGTCCTCCACGGGCCAGGTCCCTGCATTCCACCTCACTGCCCCACCGTGGGTACGTCGGTGGTCCCGCTGGTCCCGCTTGTACGGTGTCTGGGTGCCTGGTAGCACTACCCAGCCCGTCTCGCTGGCTATTGTGGACCATCTGACTTGGCTATGCGATTCAGTTTGTCCGGCGTCCTCCCAAGTTCAGGGGCGTCCACTTCACTTCATTGAAGGCGGCAGATGCCCCTGTCTTGCGTGCAGAGTTCGCAGTCCTGTTGGCGAAGGATGCGATAGAGCCGGTCCCTCCAGCCGATATGAGGACGGGGATTTACAGCCCTTACTTCGTTGTACCAATCTTGGATCTGCGTGTCTTGAACCGAGCCCTTCATAGGCTTCCGTTCAAGATGCTCACGCAGAAGCGCATCTTTGGGTGCATCCATCCCCGAGATTGGATCGCAGCGATCGGCCTGAAAGACGCGTACTTCCATGTGTCGATCCTTCCGTGCCACAGGCCATTCCTGCGGTTTGCGTTCGAAGGTCGGGCATATCAGTACAAGGTCCTGCCCTTTGGGCTGTACCTATCACCCTGTGTCTTTACGAAAGTTGTGGGAGAGAACAGGGCATTCGCATTCTCAACTACCTCGACGACTGACTCATACTGGCTCTCCCCAATGCAGAGGATCTCTTTTCTCTGTATGGAGTTGGATTCGGTCGATCAGACAGCACGTCTCACGCAGGAACGTGCTCAGTCGGTGTTGAACTGCTTGAATACGTTCAAGAGCAGGACGGCGGTCCCACTGAAACAATTTCAGAGGCTCATGGGCCATATGGCAGCTGCAGCGGCAGTTACGCTGCTGGGGCTGCTTCATATGAGACCGCTTCAACACTGGTTCCATGGCCGAGTCCCGAGGTGGGCATGGCAACGCAGCACTCATCGGGTCCGAGTCACACCGGTCTGCAGCCAAACCTTCACCCCGTGGTCAAACCTCTCGTTTCTCCAGGCAGGAGTGCCCCTGTAACAGGTCTCCACCACCGGCTGGGGGGGCCACGTTCGACGGGCTTGCAGTGTCTTGGGTTTGGACGGGCCCCTAAATGCACTGGCATATCAGTTGTCTAGAGTTGTTGGCAATACGTCTGGCCTTAAATCGTCTCAAAGAGGCGCTTACGAGGCAAGCACGTACTGGTCCGCACGGACAACACTGCGATCATTGCGTACATCAAACGACAAGGTGGTCTACGCTCCCGTCGCATGTCGCAACTTGCCCACCACCTCCTCCTCTGGAGTCAGAAGCATCTGAGGTCGCTTCGTGACATTCACATTCCGGGCTTGCACAACCGGGTAGCCGATGAGCTGTCACGAGCTGCGCTCCCCGGAGAGTGGAGACTCCATCCCCAGACAGTCCAGCTGATTCGGATACGTTTCAGACTCGCTCAGGTAGACCTGTTTGCGTCTCTAGAGTCTTCTCATTGCCAGTTGTTTTACTCCCTGACCGAGGGAACACTCGGCACGGATGCACTGGCACACAGCTGGCCGGGGGGTCTTCGCAAGTATGCGTTTCCCCCAGTGAGCCTTCTCACACAGACATTGCGCAAGATCAGGGAGGACGAGGAGCAGGTCCTGCTCGTGGCACCGTACTGGCCCACTAGGACTTGGTTGGCAGATTCCTCTGAGGAAGGATCTACTGACTCAGAGACGGGGTACCTTATGGCACCCGCGTCCAGACCTCTAGAAACTGCATGTCTGGTCCCTGGACGGGATGCGGAGGTTCTAGGTGACCTACCCCGAGAGGTAGTTGACACCATCACTGTGGCGAGAGCACCGTCTATGAGACACGCTTACGCCTTGAAGTGGAACCTGTTTGTCGAATGGTGCTCTTCTCACCAAGAAGACCCCCGGAAGTGCCTGATCAGAGTCGTGCTGTCCTTCTTGCAGCAAGAGTTGGAGCAAAGGCTGTCTCCCTCCACCCTTAAAGTCTATGTAGCTGTGATTGCTGCCAACCACGACCCCGTTGAAGGGAGGTCGGTGGGGAAGCATGACTTGGTCATCAGGTTCTTTAGGGGGGCAAGAAGGTTAAATCCTCCACGGCCCCCCTCTATAACCTCTTGGGACCTGTCTCTAGTGCTCAGAGCACTACAGCAGGGCCCATTTGAGCCTTTGCAGACAGTCGAGCTGAAGTTTCTTTCAATGAAGACTCTGCTCCTGCTTGCATTGGCCTCCATCAAGAGGGTAGCACGCATTTTCGGTCAACGATTTTCAGACCAGCTCTTGTCTGTCACGGAGGCCGAAAGAAGGGGAATGCCGTCTCTAAGCAGAGGATGGCCCACTGGATAGTGGACGCCATCACCCTGGCTTATCAGGCACAGGGTGTGCCCTGCCCATTCAGGTTGAGAGCTCACTCTACTAAAAGTGTTGCATCCTCCTGGGCGTTGGCTCGCGGCGCCTCAATGGCAGATATTGTGACCTGTGGGCTGGGTGACCCCTGGGTGACCCCTAACACGTTCGCTAGATTCTATAGCCTATAGCCTTTGGTTGGTTTGGTTGAGCCGGTTTCCTCGTGTGTTCTCACCTCAAACGGGTAGAAGCACTGAGAGGCTCCGGTTTTGGGTCGGCTTGCTAAAACTGCTCCAGAGAGTCCGTACTGTAGGCCCTGTCGAGCTCCTCCATCCCCTCGGCAGCCAGACGTGGTGGAGCGTCCGGCGCCAGGCCCTCACTCGATGAATCCGTGAGAACTGGTAGAGGGCTGGGTTCCATATGTAGAGACCTAAATGGATCCCATATGTGTAATTCCACGGTATAACTCCAGAGTCTGTGTTTCCCCGGCAACTTCTGCCATTTTTTCTCAGAGGGTTACAATCACCTCTGATTTTCCATATGCACCTAAACGGTTGTTCATATGTGTAAGTGCTACTGAACCTCCTTCAGGAAGGATGGCGCTTCCGCAGCGTTCCTGTTCCAAGTGGAACGGGTACGTTTTCCCAGTGTTATCCAGTCTTACTAAGTGGGTAGTGCCATAGCAATAGTAACTGGTCTTCTTGGGGTAAGCCCTGTCCTGCGCCAAAAAGAAGGGGCACAGAAGGCTTCCACAGGACACTGGAAGGGGCAGTATCCGTGGCCCTTTGGTAGGGATCCCAATTCGTCGGTCACCATCCGACGTGACTCAGAGTGACTGACTGAAAGGGAACGTCTCGGATACGTATGTAACCCTCGTTCCCTGAAGGAGGGAATGGAGACGTCACGTCCCATCGCCACGGCTTCTGTACCACCGCTGAGCAGCCGGGTCACCGGCTCGGCTCCTCAGCGAAAACCTGAATATGCGTTGCACCTGCTGCCTACTTATACTCACGCTGTGATCAGCGGCAGCTGGATGCAATCATCGCATGCCAATGTGCATTGGCTCGTTTAGTTACACTCGAAGTGAATTGGTCTCTCTAAGCGAGATCCCAATTCGTCGGTCACCATCCGACGTGACGTCTCCGTTCCCTCCTTCAGGGAACAAGGGTTACATACGTAACCAGGATGACTAAGATGTTAACATAATACTAAGATGTTAACATTTCACTTAAATTTTTATGACGACAGTATAATTGGGGTAATTTTCAGATAGAAACATTCAATAGTTCAATAAGCTCATACTTATGAACCTAGCTGTACATACATTAGTCGTGGCGTATTGTCAAGTATGGTGACCCATACTCGAAATTGGTGCTCTGCATTTAACCCATCCAATTGCACACACAGCAGTGAATAGTGTATCGAAGGCAGAGAGAGTGCTGTTAATTCACAATCCCCACCTTCAATTCCTGCCGGTGCGAGAATCGAACTGGCAACCTTCAGGTTACAAGCCCGACTCCCTAACCATTAGGCCACGACTTTCCCCACAATTAGTACATTATATGCACATGCTCAGCTCATAATTCAGCCCACTAATATATTAACAGATACAAGCATCATGCGTGTGCTTAGAAGGCTTTGGTTGTGTTGTTCAACCTTCAGCAGGAAGATTAAAAAAGGCTTAGAAAATAAATGCTGTTTCGCAAAACATTTAAGAGTCAGCTAATGAAGGAAAACATTTTAAAATTTTCCTTCAAAATACCACTTTTATTTAAATTTTTACAGCTCGTGTCTCCCATCTAAATAAAATTCAGCAGATTCCATTGAAGGATTAAAGTGAAAACACAAAGATGCCCATATTAGCATTCATGTAGTAGCTATACATCAAAGAGGCCTTGCCGAGATAGAGGGTGAAAAACATAGGGTGAGAGCATGTTTGATCATGTGATAAACATTCAGCTTCCTACTGAGAGGCTTCCTGAGAAGAAATGTTGTCATTAATGAGTGCATTATAATTATTCTCCTCATCAGTGCAGTATTAGCTCTTGATTGTTATCTTGATTAAGTCATAGTCTTCTTCATCAACATCATTATTGTTATCATCAGCTCCATCATGTGGTCTTAGTTGTTTAATAATGCAGATACACATACACATGCATGCAGCCATAGAGAAGTGGCACAGGGCTAAGGTTTGGGGTCAGGATGAAATAGTTTATCACGGTGGTTGGTCAAAGAGGTCAGTGGAATCACTTAGACCACACAGAAATAAATAATGTACACAGACACATGCATCTCTCTAATGCAGTTCTTTCATCAATGCTGAAAGCTCAGTACAGGATCTGCAGTGGTCCCAAAAAGTATTTGGACACTTAAGACACACATTAAAATGTTATGTAACAAAATATCATACAACATTTATTTTTTTATGTAGCACAAACAGATTTTCTAACAAAACATTTTTTTTTTTTCAAAAGCTGAAAAGTTTTTTTTTTTAATACTTTTATTGAATACTTTTATTCAGTTGGATTCATTAAATTGATCAAATTTGACAGCAACTGATTTTAACATTGATGATAATAGATGATTACCAAAATTAGCATATTAGAATGATTTCTGTAGGATCATGTGATACCAAAGACTGGAGTAATGGCTGCTGAATATTCAGCTTTGCCATCACAGGAATAAATTATATTTTAAAATATATGAAAATAGAAAACAGTTATTTTACATTATCAAATTTCAGTGTTTCAGTATTTAAATATTTAAAATCCTGTGTTACTGTTTTTACATATTTTGATCAAATAAATTCATAAGGGACTTTTTCTCTCTCTCTCAAAATTACGACAAAATGTATTTGACCACTTTTGATCATTTGAATCTAATGTAATGACATTCTGACATAAGTCCCTTAACACTTTTTGGCACCACTATACATTGCAGGTCTATGTTTACCTCATCTCTCTGCTTTTCAGTCCATCCGCAGTAAAAACAGGAAGGAAATATGATTAATTTTAATGAGGGAGAGACAGGTTCTAACAGGGCTGAGGGGAGTGGATTGAGATTTAGAGATGTACAGAGAGAAGACGTGTCTTGATGTCTTCACTGCTTAATATATTCCATTCTCTCTGTAAACAGCGTCTTTCCTGCAGAACCAAGGAGGTCTCGTTTGCTCACACACACTCACTCATAGACCTCCCACACTAAACTGCAGCGCCACCATAATTAATTCAGTAGAGATCTGATAACTGAGTAATTACAGGTGTAGCAATTCACACACACACACACACACACACACACACACACACACACACACACACACACAGGCACACACACGTACACATACACATCCACCACTTCCCTTTTTATTGCCTACTATTATATGTGGAGTAGACTTCCTTCCGTTTTATTTTTGTAAGGAATCTCAAATAAAAAATAAATAAATAAAGAAGAAAATAAAATGAAATTAATTTTAATAAACCTTTCTTTCTTACAATATACAATTATATCAGAGATAAAATATGATTTTTATGTATTTATTTTACCTATTTGGGACGTGTTTATTGGGACTATTAAAAATATCCAAATGTTGTTAAAACAAAATGAATATACACTATAAAAAGAGGTAAATTGCTACTGTTACATTACGGATCTATTTCTACCTTATCTAACTCCCTTATTTGGATAGCATTGGTGATATTGTTATAGAAAAAGTATGGAAGAGGATTAGGGACAAGCAATAATTAAAAAAAAAAAAAACATCTCAAGATTAAAGTTATTATAATGCGAGATTAAACTCGTTAAATTTCATGAAATATGTTGAAATAAAATGTTAAGAATAAACTCAATCAATTTATGAAAATAAAGTCATGTTTTGAGAAAAAAAATCGGTAAATTTCGAGAATTTTTTTTCTCAAAATTTAACGTTTTTTTCTTGAAACACAATGCTTGGCCCTAATCCTCTTCCGTAAAAAGTGGCACAAACCAAATATTAGGAAATTATCCATCATACTTTTCATTCATTTTTATTAGTGGTCATAATTTTTTTGACCAAGTTTTAGTAGTATTCTGCCTTTTTGTAATATTTTTTCCACTTGTTTTGAGCATGTACCTCAATAAATTTTAAGTGAAAAGGGAAAAAAAAAAAAATCTATGGAACAAGATATTGACTGAATAAAATCTGAATAGCTGTTGTGCCTTATGGGTAAATTGATCTTGTTTTAAGGATGTTTTCACAGGGAAAACAAGAATGATTATGAAAATGATTTTGCAGTGCATTCATAACGTAACGTAAACTGTTTGGCACAGCAGCAGAATATCTAACTTTGTATTTACATTATGATTTTGGCCTTCTTGAGCAAACAGATTTCTATCTGCAGAGCAGTAACCTGTATATTTGTGTTTGCATCTACCAGTTATCCCAAAGGGTGTATGTGAACACAGTGATATGACATTTATCAGTCTCATCAGTGATGGCTGTGTGCAAATATCAAAACTTCCCTTAGGAATGAGTTTCCTGTCAAAGATGAAGAGGCCTGACATGAGCTGTGGCAAAGGAGGGCTAGAGAAAAGCAAACCTGATGTAACAGCAACATGTTGACCTGACATGCTCTGCTGAATGATGCACTCTTGTTAGATATGTCTTTTAACTCTGAAATAATAATGCACAGCACATGCTGACCTGCTCATTTTAGATTATTGCAGCTCTGAGGCCCAACTCACATGGGCTCATCTTATTTAGATAAAAGGTACCAACATTGATTTCTGTCTGCCTGTTTTTTGTCTTGTGCTACTGCATGAAGCCTCTTAATTGAATGCATCATGACTGAAACTGCAAAAGCAATATATTTGGGAAAACAATAACAGAGTGAGAGAGAGAGAGAGAGAGATGGAGAGAGATGGAGCTGTCTGATACGGTTTGTCTAGAGTGTTATATAAAAGGTCAGACTGGTGTTTCCATAGCGATGGATGATTGACAGGTGTTTTAGTGGAAGCATAGCAATGATAACATAACCTCTAACCCTGTAAAGGTCTATTTCGGTATGAATGAGAGCTGTGTGTGTGTGTGTGTGTGTGTGTGTGTGTGTGTGTGTGCAGGCTGTGTGTTGTTGCTGTTTTCTCTCATTCAGTCTCTGTTTTTGAAGGTTATTCTCTCTCTTTCTGTTTTAATTACTGAGTAAATGAGTTATTTGTGTACTGATGTGGAGAAATACACTGAGTGGCACATTGTATGAATATGTCTTAACTGTCTGTACTTTTCAGTTGTGGACTGAGGAAATATTCAATTAAACAGTGAACTCAAATACATTAAGTTGCCGTCACGTAACACATAAAATGGAATATAATTAGCAGTGTGCTAATGTAACTAATGTCGTGTGTGGTGCTGGCATTTTCACAGTTATTATACAGCATCAAGTAATATACTTTTTATATATGGTAGCCCTTGAATCGTCAACATAACAAAAACTGATCTAAATCCCAACATTTAAGAACACTAACAAGACACTTACTTTCTTTTCTTGCTCAAAGACGCATAAAATAACAGTAATTTAAACCCCATCCAGTTCCATGCAAAGCAGTAGTCTTAATAGATTGCATGCAGTGAAAGTAAGTATGGTGAAACACTGAAGAATTGTGTTGCATGTGGGTCATTAACTAAACTGAGCAAGCAGTAGAAATCATTTTTAAAGTGCATGGACCCACCTCTTAATCTCTGTCTGTTTCAAGAAAATACATTGCTGTTTTTAATTTGTCAAGTACTGTATAACCCTAGAAATATTTCAGATTCTATTAATTTTGTTCACCTTAACAGTATTGTTCAAAAGTGTATTATTTGGCCAGCTTATTATTTCAGTTATTTGCAATGGAAGCACTGCAAATGTAAAAAAAAAAAAAAAGCAGCATGAGGCGCTGTCTTTTTTTTTTTTTTTTTTCCTGGCCACCGAGAGTTGAAAAAATATTCAACTTTGAGTAAAATGCAGCATTCATCCCTGTAACTTTTTGTACCATGTCTGTACCATAACTACCACCCAGACTACCACAACTGATATAAAATAATAATGCTCAGAGAAACATTTAGTTCACTATGGGTCTACCATATTACATATGCGGATATTCTGTATTTTTTTCTAAGTACTGTGACTGTACTGTGCCTCAGTCTGTCTCTCAAGCATTAAATTGACAGTAAAGAATTGTACACTGAAGTAGAATTTTTGTGTAACCAGTTTGTCTTTTGCACAACTGTTTTCAACATTGATTAATAGACACCAAACTTTAAAGGGTAGTGTATATGTTTGCTTTTTTAAAGAATATTCATCTTACATGCAAGTAATAAATTATTGCAAAGTGCTTGTTTTAAATGTCATTTTTTTAGAAACTTTTCTCTTACCATTTCTACATCACTTTTACATCTTTTTTTTGCCTCATTTATTCTTTCCCATTATTTTACACCTCTCTTTAATCTTCATCTTTGTAATATTAATCTACTTTCTCTCTCTCTCATTTTCAAACACACACACACACACACACACACACATACATACAAACACAGTGTCCCAGTTGCTGATGTGTTTTCACTCATCCTCAGTTTCAATTTAGATTTTTCTGTTAAAAAAAGTATGTTTTTTTTTCCAGCCTCAGTGTAGTTTGTCACTGTTCATTTCTCTCTCCTCTCGTCCTGTCTCTATAGACTCCATCACTACATCTCTCCTCACCACCTCTCTTTGCTCCTCTGTTCCATATATTTGCCTGAATCTGTTTCGCTGTATAGGCTCTGTCTAAACATATTTGTTACGTCTCATGAGGGATATTGTTTTCCTTCCATTCCTTCCTAATAACCCGTTTTTTCCCTAGATTATCCTTCCTCTCTATTTCTCTCTCACTAGCATGCCATATCCCTTGTCCTCCTCTTATGCTCTACTCGTCCTTCTTTTCGCCTACTCACTGTCATTCCTCTTTTTTCTCGGGTAGCACTGTTGTTTTCCAGCAATACAGTCTAATTCAGGCTAACACATTTAGAAAGGCCTTTTCTGCCTGACTTAGCACTGTTTCAAAGTTGCAGAGTTGAGAATCTGTATGTGAGTGTTTTATATGCTCAAGGGTTGTTTTTTATCTTTGTCCCTCTTTAATATGTAATATTACACTCAGTCCCAGAAAGATGTTCTCCCATTTTTTTCAGTGCAAAATGCATCTTTTTCTTACCTCTATACGCCTCTCTAATTATTTTTTTCTGTAACATAAAAAAGTGAACTCAAGTACAGCTCTCGACCCTCCATTTCCAGTGTATAATATGAACCAGAGATCAGTTCAGGATTTTTACTATATATATATATATATATATATATATATATATATATATATATACTGAACAAAATTATAAACGCAACACTTTTGTTTTTGCCCCCATTTTTCATGAGCTGAACTCAAAGATCTAAGACTTTTTCTGTTTACACAAAAGGCCTATTTCTCTCAAATATTGTTCACAAATCTGTCTAAATCTGTGTTAGTGAGCACTTCTCCTTTACCGAGATAATCCATCCACCTCACAGGTGTAGCATATCAAGATGCTGATTAGACAGCATGATTATTGCACAGGTGTGCCTTAGGCTGCCCACAATAAAAGGCCACTCTAAAATGTACAGTTTTATCACACAGCACAATGCCACAGATATCGCAAGTTTTGAGGGAGCGTGCAGTTGGCATGCTGACTGCAGGAATGTCCACCAGAGCTGTTGCCCATGAATTGAATGTTCATTTCTCTACCATAAGCCGTCTCCAAAGGCGTTTCAGAGAATTTGGCAGTACATCCAACCGGCCTCACAACCGCAGACCACGTGTAACCACACCAGCCCAGGACCTCCACATCCAGCATCTTCACCACCAAGATCGTCTGAGACCAGCCACCCGGACTGCTGCTGCAACAATCGGTTTGCATAACCAAAGAATTTCTGCACAAACTGTCAGAAACCGTCTAAGGGAAGCTCATCTGCATGCTCGTCGTCCTCATCGGGGTCTCGACCTGACTGCAGTTCGTCGTCGTAACCGACTTGAGTGGGCAAATGCTCACATTCGATGGCGTCTGGCACTTTGGAGAGGTGTTCTCTTCACGGATGAATCCCGGTTTTCACTGTACAGGGCAGATGGCAGACAGCATGTTTGGCTTCGTGTGGGTGAGCGGTTTGCTGATGTGAACATTGTGGATCAAGTGGCCCATGGTGGCGGTGGGGTTATGGTATGGGCAGGCGTATGTTATGGACAACGAACACAGGTGCATTTTATTGAATGCACAGAGATACCGTGACGAGATCATGAGGCCCATTGTTGTGCCATTCATCCATGACCATCACCTCATGTTGCAGCATGATAATGCACGGCTCCATGGTGCAAGGATCTGTACACAATTCCTGGAAGCTGAAAACATCCCAGTTCTTGCATGGCCAGCATACTCACCGGACATGTCACCCATTGAGCATCTTTGGGATGCTCTGGATCAGCGTATACGACAGCGTCTTCCAGTTCCTGCCAATATCCAGCAACTTCGCACAGCCATTGAAGAGGAGTGGACCAACATTCCACAGGCCACAATCAACAACCTGATCAACTCTATGCATAGGAGATGTGTTGCACTGCGTGAGGCAAATGGTGGTCACACCAGATACTGACTGGTTTTCGGACCCCACCGGACCCCCCCAATACAGTAAAACTGCACATTTTAGAGTGGCCTTTTATTGTGGGCAGCCTAAGGCACGCCTGTGCAATAATCATGCTGTCTAATCAGCATCTTGATATGCCACACCTGTGAGGTGGATGGATTATCTCGGCAAAGGAACAATATTGTTGTGAACAATATTTGAGAGAAATAGGCCTTTCGTATACATAGAGTCTTAGATCTTTGAGTTCAGCTCATGAAAAATGGGGGCAAAAACAAAAGTGTTGCGTTTATAATATTGTTCAGTGTATATATATTAGGGGTGACCCCGAATAGTCGACGATTCGATGCTTGGATAGGAGGAGCCTGATTCGACTCCCAATCTCACAGTAGAATATTCGTGGGGTGTTATGATCATGCCATTTTGGCTATATGGGGGTGCTGATTTCACATAGAACTACCGGCTTTCTCCCAATAAGTTAATATACAGCATAATGTGAAAATGCTGTAAATAAGAATCTGAAAAGAAAGAAGCTTTAAATAAATATTTTAACATGCGTGAATAAATCCAACCACCCCTATAGATTTAAGTTTCACTTTCCATGATCTATGACTGACAGAAAAGCGGCAGGGATTTAAATCTTTAACAAGATTCAAACTGACACAGGCAGAGTGAAAGACTGGATTTTTTCGATCAGTTAGGTTACAAGTGATTTCAAAACATTTCAGCTGGATTATATGTATATGTGTATATATTATTTATCTCGTATAAGATGCATTTGGTTGAGTTGCGCTACAATAAAGCGCTTCATTGTACTACGGTTATCTCTTCAGCGCGCAGTGCAAGCAGGACAAACAACAATGCAGAATATTAATAACTATGACTGAGACTGTCATATCATACATAACATTATAATGAGAACACTACTATAATAAAACGCGGGGAATTTTTAGAGTTTAGTTGCAGTGTTTCTGCATGTTGTTGCGTGAAGAACGCGTCCACAAAAGGAGTTCATTTAGAGCCGCGCAGACGCGTTCGCATTCTGGGCATTTTGTGCAGATAGCCTATAAGTCGTAATATTAACGTTATGTTGTATAAATAATGAAGATTCTATATGAGATAAATCAGTTAAATCCCATTGATTAAAAACCTGCTATATGCTTCATTCTACTGGTCATCTCCAGAGCGCGCAACTCAAAACAGAAATGCAGAGCATTAATAACTGTCATATAGGCTACATAATGTTATATTGAGAGAATTATTGTAAAAAAAATGTTGTGAATTCTTAGATTTTTGCTGACGTTTAATGTTAACTATCTTTTAATTAAAACATAAAACATGATTTACCCCGTTTGTATCTGCGAGGCGTCCATTACACATTTTCCCTGTGTGTTAACGACAGTGATGACTGTCGAATATCTGACTTGAATCTTGGTAATGTATTTTGCCCCGTCTCCAAACATATGATTTGACTATCAGTCGACTATCGGCAAGATTCGAAAATTCCGATTCGACTATGAAAATCCTTAGTCGGGGACACCCCTAATATATATATATATATATTTACAGGTGCATCTCAATACATTAGAATGTCGTGGAAAAGTTCATTTATTTCAGTAATTCAACTCAAATTGTGAAACTCGTGTATTAAATAAATTCAGTGCACACAGACTGAAGTAGTTTAAGTCTTTGGTTCTTTTAATTGTGATGATTTTGGCTCACATTTAACAAAAACCCATCAATTCACTATCTCAACAAATCAGAATACTTCATAAGACCAATTAAAAAAAAAAAAGTTTTAGTGAACTGTTGCCCTTCTGGAAAGTATGTTCATTTACTGTATATGTACTCAATACTTGGTAGGGGGCTCCTTTTGCTTTAATTACTGCCTCAATTCGGCGTGGCATGGAGGTGATCAGTTTGTGGCACTGCTGAGGTGGTATGGAAGCCCAGGTTCCTTTGACAGTGGCCTTCAGCTCATCTGCATTTTTTGGTCTCTTGTTTCTCATTTTCCTCTTGACAATACCCCATAGATTCTCTATGGGGTTCAGGTCTGGTGAGTTTGCTGGCCAGTCAAGCACACCAACACCATGGTCATTTAACCAACTTTTGGTGCTTTTGGCAGTGTGGGCAGGTGCCAAATCCTGCTGGAAAATGAAATCAGCATCTTTAAAAAGCTGGTCAGCAGAAGGAAGCATGAAGTGCTCCAAAATTTCTTGGTAAATGGGTGCAGTGACTTTGGTTTTCAAAAAACACAATGGACCAACACCAGCAGATGACATTGCACCCCAAATCATCACAGACTGTGGAAACTTAACACTGGACTTCAAGCAACTTGGGCTATGAGCTTCTCCACCCTTCCTCCAGACCCTAGGACCTTGGTTTCCAAATGAAATACAAAACTTGCTCTCATCTGAAAAGAAGACTTTGGACCACTGGGCACCAGTCCAGTTCTTCTTCTCCTTAGCCCAGGTAAGATGCCTCTGACGTTGTCTGTGGTTCAGGGGTGGCTTAACAATAGGAATATGACAACTGTAGCCAAATTCCTTGACATGTCTGTGTGTGGTGGCACTTAATGCCTTGACCCCAGCCTCAGTCCATTCCTTGTGAAGTTCATCCAAATTCTTGAATAGATTTTGTTTGACAATTTTAAGGCTGCGGTTCTCTCGGTTGATTTTGCATCTTTTTCTTCCACACTTTTTCCTTCCACTCAACTTTCTGTTAACATGCTTGGATACAGCACTCTGTGAACAGCCAGCTTCTTTGGCAATGAATGTTTGTGGCTTACCCTCCTTGTGAAGGGTGTCAATGATTTTCTTCTGGACAACTGTCAGATCAGCAGTCTTCCCCATGATTGTGTAGCCTAGTGAACCAAACTGAGAGACCATTTTGAAGGCTCAGGAAACCTTGAGTTGATTTGCTGATTGGAATATCATGGAATATTTGTTGAGATGTGAGCCAAAATCATCAAACTACTTAAACTACTTCAGTCTGTGTGCATTGAATTTATTTAATACACGAGTTTCACAATTTGAGTTGAATTACTGAAATGAACTTTTCCATGACATTCTAATTTATTGAGATGCACCTGTGTATATATATATATATATATATATATATATATATATATATATATATATATATATATATATATATATATAGGGCTGTTCCATTAATCGGAATCATCATAAAATCATGATTTGAGCTTGCACGATTTTATAGCGTCCCGACCTCCCGCAGAATGCTGTCCGAACCAATCAGAATGTAGCGTGCCCAAATGGAGCGTGAGAACAGAACAGACCGCGCAAGCAGACAGACGTAATGCTATACTCCATCTGTGGTGCGTATGCGGTGCTTATTTTTTCTGCGCCCATGTTAAAGCCGCCTTTCCACTATCTCCGACGAACGACAAGCGACAGACCAGAAGTCATTCATTATGAATGGAGAGTAGTGCGCAAAGCCACTAGAAGGCAAGCCTGCAACCATTAGCCGAAAATGTGTAACGGCTAAAGCTAACACTTCCGGTCTGCCTGTACGTGGGAAAGGAGACCAGGGGCTGTTTTGTTTTGGTTTTTTTTTTGAGTGGATGTCAATGGGGGAGAGGCTTCACTACGCTGAATAAATAACTTTTTAGAGGAAACAGCTTATCATTTAAAAAATCGACAGTCTATCTGCTAATTTTCAACATGTTTTACACTAAACAAAACTTTTGGATTGAACTATTTTTAAAGTTTACCACGAAAAAAATGCTGTTTTATAAGAGAATTCACTGACTTTTTGCGAGAGGTGGGATTCAGTTTACGGCACTTCTCATTCATTCCTATGGCATCCGTAAACTGCGATTGAGTGTCGCACAACTCTGACTGCAATTCAATGACGTCAAGGCTGTAATGTGATTATTACAGTTATTACGGCACACGTGATCCAAGTTAGCCTTTATGCTTTCTCCAATAGTAAGTAATACAGACCCTCTCATCTCCCTATAGTAAGAAAATCTCTGGTAGTGCGGGAGCTGCGTGGAGTTCCGCTCATATGCGTATACGGAAAATTCGGATCCGATTTGAGCTTTGGATGCGTTAAAATATTTTAACTGTATGCGACCGCCCGACCGGATGTGATGTATTCTGTTTTATAACTATGAGCGTAAGGTTAGAATTATCAATATTTTGTTCACTTTAACATTATTCTTTAAACATTATTTCTGTAAAATGGTGCTTTAGAATAATTATAGCAGAAATAAATATTTTATAATTATTAAGTTATTATTTACAATGATTAACCCCATAAAACCTACTATGTTTTAATTTTGGCAGTCATTTGTGACGATACATTCATACATTAATTATTCAAATCATTAATTTTACCATGGTGTATATGCCGAGGTAATGGTTGCTGCATGACCAGTTTGAAAGTACTGTGCTACTGCCAATAGGAGAGAAATGTGACAGTCGTGTCCGAATGTCGTGTGCAGTGGAAAGGAAACTTAACAGTTTAAAGCGTTCACACTGTACACTGCTGCGGTTCGGCAGTGCGCTCTAGGAGCGGTGCGTCTGCAGCAGTGCAAAGATCGTTTCCATACAGAGTCTATTTTTGCTGTGCTGCATGCGCTGAATTAAAGTGACAACGCATTGTTCGCAGTAAAAATGAACATGGATTGACATGGAAATGTTTCACAGTCAACACATAGCTTTTTGGCTAGATTTAAAACAAGCAAAAGTGCACTTTTAGATAAACAAGGCAATAATAGATGGCACTCGTGGAGGTAGGAAAACAAAGTTATATTTATTGAGTTTAAACGTGAATAAGTCTATGAAAGATTGCATTATTGTACTGTGATAAAAAGAGAATTATAATGCTGAAAAGCATTTTCAGTAACAACATTTGAATGTGAAATGAAAATAATGGCTAAATGTTGTGTTTGTGATCAGTACCGCACCATCCCAGTTGCTCAAAAAACAAAAAAACAAACAAAAAAAAAAATACAAAATAAAAAAACCTGCTGAAAACAAAGCCCGTGCATCACAGGTAGGCTACATCAGCCTGTGAAACTTTTTTGGCTGTCGACATAATAGCTAATTTCACCAACGCATCTAATATTCTCTCTGAGTTTCCATGTTAGCCATGGTTTTAACATGAATAAAACTAAAAATCATGGTTCTTGTAGCCATGGTAACGACAAATTAACCATGGTTTTGTTACTTCAAATAGCCTAATAATTTACAAAAGTATTAAGATGATATTTTTTGTGGTTATAAAAACAGACCTAAGCCAACAACAGCCTTTAAAATGACTTAAAATGCATTATATAAAACAATGAGCCAATAATGATTGGTTAATTAATAATTATGGTTTCATTGAATAACACTGTTAAAATACATAATGTAATACAAAATAAATTTATGTGCATTACATGTTATTACGCCTGCAAAGGGAGCCAAAGGCCTGGTAATTGCTGCTGTTACACTTACAGGACGATCAAATCCTTGTTTAATAGGCTATTGACCCAACATTTAATTAAAATATCCACTTAATCTTTAATGTTTGGCCACCTTTTGGTATAGATGACACTGCCTCTATAATTTCTTCAACAAAAAAACGTGTGGACTTCACAACCCTTACAAAAATTAACCATGGCTTTATCGTAGTAAAACTGCTTCATTTTCTTTTGCGTGATTTCTGAATGCTTGAGACTATAAAATCAATCAGACAGCTCTATTAATAAATCACAGCCATAGGTAACTGTCTAGAGCTACAGTTGTAATTTGTAAATAATACAATTTAATTACAATTAATTTATTTACTTTTATATTTTATTAAAGTTCTATTTTGACCCCTATAGTAGGTGTATTTTATTTATTTTATTTTTTATTTCCATAATATTTGAGAGAGGGGGCACAGCAATACAATCCTGCTTAGGGCACCCATTTGGCCAGCAGCGGCCCTGTTTGTGATAAACAGCCGTAATATTTGCCATATGTCTAGAGACATTTTGTTACACCTTTACTTAGTGATAATTTTCCCTTATGTCTGTTCTAGAGACATGTTACAGCTTTTTGATAAAGCTCTAATTGGTTTTCTTTTGGAAATATGTTTCAAATTCACACTGAATGCATTTATGACTGTAAAGCATGTCTCTGTGTGTCAAAATCGTTATTAAAATCGAAAATAGCAAAATTGATCAAAGAAATCGTGATAGGTTTTTTTTGTCCATACCGCACAGCCCTAATATAGATAGATAGATAGATAGATAGATAGATAGATAGATAGATAGATAGATAGATTGATTGATTGATTGATTGATTGATCAGCTTAATTTTTAAAATTTAGTGAAAAAAGGGCATTTACGTATATGCTGCCTTTATCGACCTGGTGAAGGTATTTTCGTAGACAAGATACTTTTCAAGATTTTCAACCTTTTTATATACACACATGGACTAATTGGAAAATAAGGCACAGGTCAACAAAGTGAAATCACACTGACAACAGAAAACCACAATATACTATCCAATTAAAACTCACAAAAATAAACTTCAGACACTCATTCCTTCTGTGCCTCATTAATTTATGTGTATGTGCATAATTATGTTAAATTCTTCCATTTTTGTAATAGTTACCTTTTAAAAGGGCACAAACCCTTTTTAAAATCACTTGTTCTCTTCTTTTTCTTCAGTTGTCCCACTAATTGCCATTTTTTCCAGAAGCTTGGCACCAGGCTCTTGCCCTTTTAGTGACAGAGGACAGTTGAAGTGGCAGCATCCTAAATGGGAGAGGGGTGGAGGGAGGGGAGACTGTGGTTATCAGCACCAACAGATGGGTAGTCCCTGCATTCATTGTAAGGAGACGGAGACCCCTTTCAGAAACAGGAGACAGGGGCAGTCACAAGGGAGGTGACAGGGCCAAGAAAAGAAGGAAAGAGAGTTATGAGCACTTCAGTCTCATATCAGTATGCCGGTGCATGGGTGTGTTGCACCGTGAAAGTGAGAATGCGTAATCCTTTTTTTGTTTAGAATGCATTATAATTTATTTGTACAGTATGTGTTTGTAGGTATGTGGCCTTATTTGTTCTCATTCCACATTTATAGACTTGTGTGTGTGAATATGATGAGTTTAATCTTTTGCGTGTGTGTGCGTGTGTGTGTATGCGTGTGTGTGTGTGTGTGCGCGTGCGTGTGTGTGTGTGCGTGTGTGCGTGTGTGTGTGTGTGTGTGTGTGTGTGTGTGTGTGTGTGTTGGCTTCTGCATAGTCCTGTGTATCCAGGCAGCTGTCAGTAGGCATAAAGTCAGGTCCACATTGCATCTAATTCTGGCCAAGATCCGCCCACTCAGACAGGAAGAAACCAACCACAGTTTGTTTTGTTTTACATACTGCTTAGGGTTTATTTGAAATAGATTATACTGTCCCACAATGAAAGATCAAGGATGTGATGTTATCCATATTTAGGCGAATTTATATTTTTTCCAACCTTAGAAGTATGATGTTTTTTTTATTTTGTTTTACAGTACATGTGAGGGTGGTTTAAGTTTTCCTTCTTTTTTGGACTTAGCTAATTATGTGCCTGAATAACCATCTTGTTATTTGCCTCAAACAAAACTCTAATTTTCAAAACTTTCAAATATTTAAGGCCACTAACTTTCCAAACCTAATTAGTTAACTTAAATACTTAAATAATAAACTTAACCCTCTACGGTATGGAATATAATATCAATGAGGAAAAAATTATTTATGGTGTTTTTCCTACTTAAAACAAAACATTTTTGTTATTTTTTTTATTTATTTTTTAAAAGTTTGTTGTACCACAACGGAAAAATTGAAACTTTTGACATTTTCATGCAGAAAAAAGAAATATATTTATTGAAAACATCAATTTCTTTAACCAAACACTTTAACAAACAGATTTATCTAGTTTTTAATGTATTGCACATCTCATATTTAATAAAAAGTAACATTTCATATCCAGCTGTTGCTCTCAGGCAACATTGTACCATCGTGGATCACAAGTATAACTAAACTATCATATCTGTTATTATACCAAAACATTATAATCAGTGTTGTTTCAAAGTAAAAAAAATGAAAAATCATCATAACCTTATACTAATATACACTTTATCCTTACAAGCATGCACATACACACACAAGCACATGCATGCAAAATCTCCTACTTCACTAACGACACCTCATTGGTTGTGAAAGCTGAGGAAACAATTAAACTCTACAGAAAAATCATAATATGTGCAGATATAGTATGAGAATTACTATTCTTGGAAATGCATTATAAAATCATGCAAAAATTATAATACATTTAGATAATTCTAACTCTTTTCCTTACAAATATCATATACTTGTATTCTAAGCTAGTATACCTGCATGGCCTTATGCGATTCCATTACGGTACAATGTTGCCTTGAGGCAACATGCAGTTTTTTTGTAATTTCCTATGATACATTTGATGAAATATTATGTAAAGTTTTTGGAAATACTTCTTTACTTTCCAATGAAGGTGACTAACATTTTTTGTAGGCAATTATATGTATGGAAATTGATGCAAAATGCACTTTTCATTGGCCAAAATACAGAGTCATGTGACGCGCACATGTCCTGAAAGTGGAAACAAAATGGACCCCTGTGGGTCATGTGACCACTTTTTTTGTATGTTCATTTATTAGTATTTGACTTCTACTTCCCTGAGACAGCATTGATCAATTAAATGAGTCAAAAATATGTTGTGTTGCCTGGAGGCAGCACGGTACTATAGAGGGTTCAATAATTAATTAATTAATTAATTAATTAATTAATTACCTATCATGAATTAACAAGAACAAGATTTTTTTTTTTTAATTCTGAACAAATACAGCATTTATTAATCTAGGTTATTGTTAATTTATACATCCACTAAAACATGATTAATATTTCAAGTTGTGTAAGCTAACATTATTGTGAACAAACATGAATTAACAATGAATAATACTTTATTTAAAATTAGCATTCACCCAGTTCAATTTGGCAGTCTAGCGAAATCAAATATTCGAACTACAAGAATGAGCAGTTATTTGCCTCATCGGGTTAGTGGTTCTATTTCATCATCACAAAATTCAGAATCTTTTGTAACTCTGAATATCTCTCTGGGTTAGCCTCCGTGAGTGTTCAGATATGGGTGTTTTATGTAAAAGTATTGATCATTGTTGGTTTATCGTACTAATGCACCTAAAGAGTTATCTAGTAGCTTGCACAGTTTCATTTCCAGGCGAACTGATAGAACAACCTATAGCTATTTACATTGTGCAGACTCATCCAGTCAGATAGAACTAAAGTACGTTCCAGTTTCATGTGCTATATACCCGTACATCGTGTCGTGAGAATAAACTTAGAGGTCAAGTGTGATATTAAAGCTAATTTATAATGCATTTATGAAGCTGCTCAATGGACTTTTTCTCAACAAGGACAAGGTGCTTCCCATATGTATGTCTGTCATGTGCACATCAAGTCTCCCATGTCTAGTAACCTAGCAACAACTTGACACTTGTCTCTGAGCAAAAACAAGTGACAGTCAAAAAAATGCTTGTGATGGGTGTGAACGTCTCCATGCAGAGCCTTTCCCGGCACAGCTGCCTCTGCGGAGTACACTGCGGACAGCTGGGACATCTGCTTCTCTCTTATCTCATCAGAGTGAATGGAACGGACCGTGAGAATCCAGAGAGCGATAGCATCATGGACTGGATTTACTGTGTGCTCCTGGATTCTGTATGTAATAGAAAGAAATGAAGACAACAAACAGACAATGCAGGTAGAGAAGGTAGAGAGATGAAATAGAGAGACAGACAGGAGAGGTGGCCCAAAGGACATTTTGTGAATGCATAGAGAGGGAGCAAGGCGCTGACAGATGAAAAACGGCTCTCCATCATCCTGCTCTCTGTTATTAATCATTGTGTTTGCTCAGAAAAGGCATGCCAGTCTTGATACACCACTTGCTGTTTGTTTAATGCTTGTTGCCATAGCGTCTGGTTAATCACACTTAGCAGCACAGCACAATATTGTTAATCACCAGTGAACAGGCATGCGTGTGTGCGGGTCACTGCTCAGGCCACTCTTATCTCTGAAACTGAAGAGAAGGCTCTTTCTAATGTCCTGCTTTCAAATATGGGGATGTGACGACATTTCTACAAAATGAAATTACGCTGCTTCTTGCAACACTTCAAAGTGAGATGTCCAGAGAGTAATGCTAAAAGTGTGTTCAGTTTTATCTGAAATGGATGGACATAAATTTAGCAATGTTTTATGCCGTTGGTTGTTGTATGTATCTTGGCAGTTCAGAAATGAAATGTCTGGTGAGTGGCACTGAAAGGTTCATAATCTATTGTGTTTGAAAATATGGACCACCTATACTAAATAACAGTAACCCATAGTGTTAACAGAAGCAAATGTCAGGTAAAACACAGTTGCTGAAGCAACCATTCCATTTTAGCTTGCTATTATAAGTCTTTTTTTTTAATCATAACTTGTGTTTCATGTGACTCCACATCACAGTTGCAGTGCTATACCAGGTGTGCTACTGAGCAAGTTTACTACTGTATGCCATCAAAATGTATTTGTAGTTTACAAATCATGCATGGTAAAAGAGCTTTGATGCGAAAATAGCTAATAACCATGCAAATAAAAGTTATTGGTGTTTTGTTGCTAAATGTCAGTGTTAATTTTATCTGAAAACTCCATTGAATTGTATTTAGGTACAATACAGTTTTTTGGTGTTTTGCAAAATAAAAACAAAAAAAAACAGGTATAGAGGTGTGTATTTCCAATGAACCTATTTGCTTTGTTTTTGTTTAATTATATGTGGTTATTTCTGTATACTATAGATTTTTATTGTCTGACTGCATGCTAATGCATCCCAGTCTACCACATGGGATTGATAATTTAGTCAATGAGTCAGTCTGTCTGACTCGCTGTCCATTTGTCTGTCTAGCCGTCTAGCTAAAAAGATTACCATAGCTCAAACAGTAGAGCATGACACTCACAACAGCAAGATCATGGGTTTGATACCCAGCAAATACATAAACTGATAAAATGTATACCTTAGAAGCAATGTAAGTTGCTTTTGGATAAATGCTATCTATCTTCTTCTAGTTTAGAAGAAGAGCAAGGAGGAGTATGAGATTAGGACAATTTATTTTATTCAAAAATATATTGGAACTGCAATTTGTACACATTATGACCAAATTATATTTATGCATTAAAATGTAAGATATGTGTAAAGGAAATACTTAACTTCTTATATTAAAACCAAGAATAAATCATGAAACAAGCTCGGTAAACACTGGTCACAGACATGGCGATTGCTCACTAAAAAACCTGGAACATGCACAAGAGGTTGGGTTTATTGCTTGAACCAATTGTATCCAATTATAACCAATCACAACATGATGAAGGGATTGCCTCCTCTTCATTCATTCTCAATTACCCCCTAACAACCCCACTGCATGCTTTAGGGGTCTATGAAAATGCCCCTATTATGGGTAATGAAAGGTTCATATTTTGGTTCATATTTTCCCCAACAACAGGTTGACATGCATGCAAGGTCAAAAAACACTTTCATTGTCTTTTACCTTACTTGCTCAATGACTCCCAAATGATTCGCTCAATGATTCATTTTTCCAAACTCCTCCTTTGTGTGACGCTAATCGGCAGTGATTGGTCCGATTGGTCTCAATCATTTCATCATGCCTGTAATACCTGATAAAGCAGCGTTTGTGGGTGCAGTGCTGCTTTGTGTACAGCGTTACCGGGAAAACAGCTATTTTTACCGCTACAAAAGCGGCACCTAGTGGCAAAGAATTAACTTGCATTTTAATTCAGACGCGAAAAGACCAACAAGTGGGCGGGTAATATGCTAATGTTTCATGTTGACCTCAACATGAAACGGCTTGGGATTCGTTTTAAAACGACTCATTTCAATGATTCAGAGTCGCCTATTTCTTTTGAGAGACAATAACTTTATACACGGTGCACTTTCAGATTTAAAACGTTTTCATTCACTTAGAGCTGCGTTACAGACTGCATGAAAGGTCATTTTCAAAAGTCCTTAATGGGGCACTTTAAATCTCAGTGGGCTCAGAGGAGGCAAGAGAGACATGGCCTCCTGCTGTAACTTTACCAGCTGGTCTTGCTGGTGGACAGTGCTACCTTAGAAAAATATGATTTATATACTTTTTAATTTCATATTGTGTAAAATTTGCATTGTTTTATTTTGTGTTATGAATTATGTTATCTTCCAATTTTTTGCCTCCTTGGAGGAAACGCCTCTGATCTTGGTGGTCCCAGGACCATAGCCACAATAAATAATAATCAGATACAGTATGGCCCAATTGTCCAATGTTTCCCCAATGTGACTCTGTTGTTGTTGAACCCCTGACTTCTAATTTTCTAATTTCGACTTCTTATGTAAGTACTGTAAACCTGAATTTTTCCCTTCATTTTCAAACTGAGAAATGTGTAGACAATATTTCCTTTGTGAAACAACAGTATGGCACAGATTCTGTCTATTGAGCTTAACTTATATTGAACGTTCCCCCACAGCTCGAGTACACAGATGCTTTTCTAAAGAAAACCAGGATGAACATGCTCTTGACTCGAAGTCTTAAAAACTGGAAAATACTTATTTTTGACTATAGATGAGGCTTTATATAAAACAGCAGGAATGCACTTTTAAATTTCTTTTTAAATAATAAAATTTAAAAGCAAAAAATTTAACCACAGCTTGTTCAGATATGTACATTTAAGTCAATTACTAAATTCTGTAAGTTTGTATATTTTCAGGGACTCCAACAGTAAAGCTACAGAGAAACCACAGCACATATAGGCTACAGCAAAATACTAATATTAGAACAGTTACCCAAAATTAAAAATGTTTCATTATCTACTCACCCTTAGGCTGCTCCTTTCTGTGTAACTCGTACTCTGTTTTGTCTTTTGAAGTCTAACAATTGCTTTTTGTAAGGAGCAGACTTTATTAGTTTTTTAACCTTTTGTATCACCACTAGTGGTCATTTCATATGAAAACAGCTGAAATTTGTACGTGCTGCAGCAACATTTTGTAAAAACTTGTAAAAACATGATATGTCATGCCAGTAATCTTTGGATTTCCAATGAGAAGTCCAAATTTACACCTTTTTTACACCAAGGTTGTGGTTTTTAAACAATCTTACCTTGCTAACAATGGCATTTTACTGTCAATTTTGATCAATTTAATGAATAAAACTGACTCCAGTGTATTTATTTTATTTTTATGCATTTGGCAGATATATACCTCATCCAAAGTTTCTTACATTGGATTTGAGGTAGACATTTTGAGTTGGAAAATGAACCCATGATCTTGGCATTGGTAGCCCCATGATGTATTCAAATACGTTTTATGTTATTTTTCTGTGTGCTATATGTACTTATTAATTTCTAATGGCCCTTCCATGACACTGTCTGTCATATTTTCCATGTGTAAGTCCAATCTGCGCAGTACTTTGAACCCCTGCGTTAAGCCATTTAAAAAATGCCTTATGGAAGAAATTGCTGAGTCGTGGTGTTGAACATAATTAGAGCAAAAGGAGCAGGACAAGAATGAGTGATGAAGGAGTGCATGAGGAAACGAGACAGAAAAGACAGAAAGAAAAGCAATGATGAGGTCATGCAGGGTATGCGGCACGTCTCGCTCGGCTAGTGATCAGTCCACGAGGTTGGATCAAAGGTTTTTCTCCTCGTTAAAAAAGCCCCAGCTGACAAAGGCATGTTAATTATTCATTGGAATCAAAAGCAGCGTCCATGAATGCCACTGATTTGCTTGCTGTGTTAAAACGCAGAGTCCAATTTATTACAGTCATGACGCACATATTAGAAAAACACCAACACAGATTTGTGCAATTAAGCAGGCCTGTACACTGTACACAGTAGACCACTTGAGTGTAGTTATAGGCCAAAGGGCCTAGTGTGAGTTACAGCTTAATCTTCTCTACATGGGGTGATTAACTGTGTTTGGTGGCTTGGGAAATGTAGGGGATAAGGGAGGACAAGAGAGAAAAGAGAGAGAGAGAATGGCCAGACTGGAGAGCTTGTGTAACTACATACAGTGTTTTTTAATCACTGTGATTGTATTGATGGTCGTAGTGGCCATTCCTGAATGCTCTAACATTGGTGGGCTGTGTATCTGTAGCTTTTGAAAAGCTGATCACAAACAAACACGTCAGATTTTTTATTCTGTAAATGTATATGTATATGTAGAATACCAAACATTTCTGATTTTTCATTCCTTATTTTTCATAATATGGGGAGAGAGGGGATGGTTGTAACACTGTTTGCTTTAACATCTGTGAGTATTTAATGCTATTTATTGCTTTTTATATCTAACTTTGATAGAATTTTTACTGATGTCTGTCTTCTATTTCAAAAATTTAATTCAAAAGGTAAATTAATAAGGCAAATCAGATGTATTCTGTAACATGCATTAACCTGAATGACAAGTGAATTATAATCCAAAATGTTGATATTTGAATTTCTAAATCTTGAATATTTTTACACAGAAACATACAACTTATACTGTCACAACCATCCCTGTTGTCCCCTATTTCTGTATGCAATGTCCACATAGCAGCAAAATACAGATGTCAATTCAGTATTTGAGACCTTAATATGGTTGCGTTCACACACAATTTGGTTAATTACTTAAGTGAGAACCAAATTTTATAAATGAACACAACTCAAATATAATTTTGTCGTTTTAAATGTGATATGACTTTACAGCTTTATTTACTTGAAGAGCACCTATTATGCCCCTTTTTACAAGATGTAATATAAATCTCAGGTGTCCCCAGAATATGTCTGTGAAATTTCAGCTCAAAATACCCCACAGATCATTTTTATATCATTTTGAAAATGCCCATTTTGAGTGGAAGCAGAAACACGCTATTTTCTGAGCGAACGGCTTGTTCTGAGACACTTCTTATAATTTATGGGGGTTAAAAAAAGGAGCGGGTTGATTTTTATCTTTATAGGGTAGTTGTATACACACTGCCAACATACATTTATGTTCAAACAACATAAGTTAATTTTGCATAATAGGTGCCCTTTAAGTGAGAACCAAATTCTATAAATGAACACAACTCGAATGGAATTTTGTCGTTTCAAATGTGATATGACTTTACAGGGTTTTTTTTTGTACATTGCCATCTTTGGTATTTCTTTAGTCAGTGTTGCTATGGTTACAGGTGATAGTCACTTAAGACACTATTGTAAGCTGCCATGTGAACAAGATATTTTTGAAACTCATACCTGTAAGTAAATGCAGTTGTCAATCCCAAATGCTGACAGGGTGAACAGCCTATGAGAGCAGAGATAAATCATATAATGAAATCAATCACTCTTCCCTTCACTTGATGCACGGAAGCTCCTCTATCTTCACTCCTATTGGTTGTGGCCACAAATTCTCAAGCGTCTCATCGCTGAACACTGCCACATCCCAGTCGCTGTCACTCATGTTTGCTGGAAATTACCAACTCTCATGGAAAATGAAAGACTTCCGGTTGCTTTGTCGCTGCAAATCCCTGTCTGTGTGGATGTCCCTTAATAGAGTCTTTTGAAAGTAGGTAGGAAGGTGGAAGAGGAGAGGGAGAGAAGGGAAATGATGGCAAAGATGAGGTGAAAAGGATAATACGAAGGATTTAGGAGGATAAAAAATGTACCTGAAGAGGTGGGGGAGAAAAGGTTGAAAGTTGAAAATGGAGCAGGAGGGCAAGAGCGAGCGATCAGTAGTAGAGAGATGTAATGAATGTCTAAAAAGAAGAGAGAGACCCTTGACTTCATCCCTCTCTTCCTCTCTCGCTCTGTCATGTATTTTTAACTGCTTGGGGGCATTTGTAGCAGTGGTTCAACTTGTCAAGCCTGTAAAATACTTAAACTTTGACTGCATAGAAAGGAAGAGACAGAGGAGGAACAGGAGAAAAGAGAGAAGCAAGGAGATGGAGAGAAGAGGAGGTTATGGTAATAGAGATGCTCACATGGAGTGAGAGATAAAGGAAGGCTGGGGTGGGAGAGGAGGAATGGAGGGAGTAGCGGAGGTGTAGTGACCTAGTTTAGAAACAGAGGGATGGTGTGTTTAATGGGAAAAAGACAGAGAGACGCAGGGAGGGGTGCTTTGGCAGGCTGCCATGTTGGATTGTCTGGTTTCCGTGGAGACGGAGCATGAGAAGAGCACACTTGTCCGAAGAGATGCGCACTCGCTCATCCTCAGCTTACTCATAAACTCACACCTCGACTTAACATCCCGTTCTTTCACTCGCTCTCAATCCAGTGTGTTCAGGAACACCTAATCAGCATGAACCTTAAAATCACATGATTCCAGATACCACAGTCATTTAGTGCTTAGCAGTCATGTTTAGTGATATAAAGCAGGCTTTGCTTGTTTCTCATTTACTTAATAATCTGGGAGATAAATAAACAAGATAAGTGAACAGTGCTTTTTGTGTTCTTTTGTTGCTGTTGGCAAAAAGCTATGGATCTTGCTCGAAATAAATTATTATTTTGCAGTTCTACATTTTTAACAGCTGCAAAATTTCAGAATGCAAATTTGTGGCTCAGACAGGATGTGTTGCCTCAAAACAGCAGCGTGGACATCCATGTATTGAATGTAATCATATGTACAGGGATGCATTTCAATTCGCTCATTTAGAATTGCCAATAAACCACCTTTCTTTTCAAAATGTCACATTTGTGCTAAGACCATGGCTATGCAGTGGATTGTACTTGTGGAGATAATGGTTACAAATGTTGTAGGCCTGTATACATTCAAGTATGTACAGTGGATATAAAAAGTCTACACACCCCTGTTAAAATGCCAGGTTTATGTGATGAAAAAAAAAACCAAGATAAATCATTTCAGAACTTTTTCCACCTTTAATGTAAACTATAACCTGTACAACTCAATTAAAAAACAAACTGAAATCTTTTAGGGAAGGGGAAAGTAAAAATTAAAAAAAAAAACAATGTGGTTGCATAAGTGTGCACACCCTTAAACTAATACTTTGTTGAAGCACCTTTTGATTTTATTACACCACTCAGTCTTTTTGAGTATGAGTCTATCAGCATGGCACATCTTGACTTAGCAATATTTGCCCACTCTTCTTTGCAAAAATGCTCCAGATCTGTCAGATTGCAAGGGCATCTCCTGTGCACAGCCCTCTTCAGACCACCCCACAGATTTTCAATCGGATTCAGGTCTGGGCTCTGGCTGGGCCATTCCAAAACTTCAATATTCTTCTGGTGAAGCCATTCTTTTGTTGATTTGGATGTATGATTTGGGTTGTTATTGTGCTGAAAGATGAAGTTCCTCTTCAGCTTTCTAGCAGAAGCCTGGTATTTGGATCTGTTCATAATTCCCTCCACCTTGACTAAGGCCCCAGTTCCAGCTGAAGAAAAACAGCCCCAGATGCTGGTGGTGATGCTGCCACCACCATGATTCATTGTGGTGTTCCTTTGGTGATGTGCAGTGTTGTTTTTTTTCGCCAACCATACCTTTTAGAATTATGACCAAAAAGTTAAACCTTGGTTTCTTCAGACAATAACACATTTTCCCACATGCTTTTTGGGAAACTTAAAATGTGTTTTTGCAAAATTTAGCCAGGCTTAGAAGTTTTTCTTGCCACCCTACCCCATAGCCCAGACATATGAAGAATATGGGAGATTGTTCTCACATGTACTACAAGTACTTGCCAGAAATTCCTGCAGCTCCTTTAATGTTGCTGTAGACCTCTTGGCAGCCTCCCTGACCAGTTTTCTTCTCATCTTTTCATCAATTTTGGAGGGACATCCAGTGCTTGGTGATATCACTCACTTGATGATGACTGTCTTCACTGTATTCCATGGTATATCTAATGCCTTGGAAATTCTTTTGTACCCTTCTCCTGACTGATACCTTTTAACAATGGCTAAAGCCTCTGATGCTTTGGAAGCTCTCTGCGGACCATGGCTTTTGCTGTAAGTTTCGACTAAGAAAATGTCAGGAAAAGCCTACCTGTCAGACCTGTGTTCCTCTCGTCTTGTGTTCCCACGTGCTCCCAGTGTCTCCATGTCCTTATTTGGGTTTTCCTGTTTCCTGTCCTTGTTATGTGTGATTAGTTCCAGGTGTTCCTTGTTTTTCCCTCGTTAGTCCTGTCTATTTATAGTGTGTTCTGCCCCGTGTTTCCTGTCGGCTCTCGATCGTCATTCTGTGTCTCCATGCTCCCGTTACCTGATGTCATTTAAAGTTTTGTTATTTGTTCTACTCCTCATCTCCACGCTCCTTCCTTGTGGAATCGTGACACTACCAGAACAGCTCAACTTTATTTGGGTTTAATCAGAGGCACTTTAAATGATGGCAGGTGTGTACTGACTCCTATTTAACATGAGTTTGAATGTGATTGGTTAATTCTGAACACAGCCACATCCTTATTTATAACAGGGTGTGCACACTTATGCAACCACATAATTTTAGTTTTTATTTTTACTCCCCCTTTCCTAAAAGATTTAATTTTTTTTTTTTTTTTTTTTTTGAGTTGTACAGGTTATAGTTTACGTTAAAGGTGGAAAAAAGTTCTGAGATGATTTATCTTGGTCTCATTTTTTACACCACATAAACCTTGCATTTTAACAGGGTTGTGTAAGACTTTTTATATCCACTGTAGTTGTTGGTGGGTGATCTAGCAAGTGTTCAGTTTTTTTTTATCACCAATTGCGAATATGAATCTTGGAGACACCACCTGTACTTGCAATGTAGTGTATTACTTTTGGAAACCTAAAGTCAATCTTTAAGTATAACTGATTATTGAAAAAGAATTGTAAAAAATATAAGGCAGGGGTTGGTTGGAGGCAGATCTGAATGAGAGCTTGCAGTTGGTTGTAAGAAAGGAGGGCAGTTTCAGAAAACTATACATTTCTGGGGTTCTCAGAAGTGGAAGTCATCATAGTTGGATAAACTTCTATAGTGAACGATATAATTGTTGCAATTCTGATAGTTTCACTGACATTCCAAAAGAGGGGAAACAAATATTGAGAGACTGATTTCATAGGTCAGAACAGAGAAAGATTTTTGCTTTCTCTACCCCAGCTGTTGTAATAGAAACACTCAAACAGCATCTGTAACCAGTTTTCTGTCATTTAAAGGTAATATAACACAAAGTATAGTGTTATAAATGTACATTAAATATGCATTATGGGTTTATAAATGTACACGTTTTTAAATTAAAACATAATACAAAATAACAAAATGCTTTGCTAGATTTTCCATAAACTGTGGAAATACATCATCACAATCTGTGAACAGGGTCCATTGGAGAAGTCTGGCACTCCAGAGACACCAGAGAGAGCTAACAGGGTAAATGAATGTCATTTAAATAAAGGTGTATATATCATTCACAATAAGATAAATAAGTATCTAGAAAATAAATAGGGTGATGTATTTCCATTTCATGCCAAATTTAATCGATTTAGATTTTTTTTTCCATGTTATTTGTTTCTAAACACATTCATACACCTCCATTTAGTTGATTTTGCATTCTAAAAACATGTTTTCATATAACTGCATTCAATACCATAGCGACTAATTCTACAATTTTTATTTAGTGCACTGTTGTTATTCAGCTGTAGTATTTAGGATCTGCTGAAGCTTGAGCGAGTTCACACGCACACACATCGTCTCATGCCCATGCTCGCAGATATCACACATATGATTGCAGAATTAGCTCCTGCAGGCTGAGAGGCTTCAGACATGCATGATTAGATCCCTGAGGTGCCCATCTGCATGACCATGTAAATTACACTGCCTATTTTCCAATTGCTTCCAAAGTGTGCATGTGCAGGTTTGCATCATAATTTTGTCATATCACTTCTGCATTCAACTTTTTCACCTGTCTGTGCAAGCTCGAGAGCAACTTTGATGTAATGTATCTATTTAACGGTACTCGTTTCCATCTTGAATGCAGTTGAACACCTGAGAGAGATTACTGTATTGATGATGCAATTGAAGATCAAGGCAATTTTTCCTTCTGTTCAAGAACCACTTACAAGTAGAATTTTCTGGCAAACACAGCATGGATTACTTGGTATTTGAACCCATACAACAAATAGAGCAGTAATGCCTCTGTAATTATTCTCTTTCTCTCTCTCACTTTTTCTTTCCTTCTCATTTTCTTATTGTTATATTGGAATAATCCGTGATGGCAGTCTTTCACAGTCCCCCTGTGGTGCACAGTATATTCTGAAGGAAATAGAGAGCAGGAGTGCTTAAGTGAATCATTAGCCTGCACCATTTGAGTGCGTTGAGAGCCTCTTTTTTTATGCATGTGACCCTAATTGAAGGAGCAAAAGGGAGTATATGTAATATTTTTTCAAAGATCCTGCCTCCCTCCATTAGCACCATTTTCTACTATTAGCTCGTCAACACACAAGCAGTTAAATGCCAGATGTAATTGTGATCTATTACTTTTTGTTGTTGTTGGTTTGTTTTGTTTTTTCACTTTTTTGTAACTTTTATCTACTCGAAGTTTTATCCTTTTTAGAGGTTCATGCAGTGGTGTTGCTGGACCCCTGATGTGTTTGTTCTGATGTTCATCTTCATTATTTTTCTGCTTTAAAACAGTTTGGGCCTCAGAGACCAGAAGTCAAAGCCTCCAAACCATCGCTACTCACACATCCTTCCAATTTTAGGTGATGCTATATAAAGCGAATGTTTTTGTTCAGCTCAGGAATTGCACTATAAAGAATGTCCCATACCTGCAAAGTCAGTTCACTCAGCGGCTGTATTTGCAGCGTCTCAGATTTTTCGTCTACTTAAATGAGTAACTACCAAGATCTCAAAAACCACTTGCCAAGCTCGCATTTAAATAACGTATTTTAAATCAGTAATAAAATCGGACATTAATTTACAATGTTGTTTCTTATTATCAAATAGCATCTAAAAAGTATATATTTCAAGTTGGTCCTGCCAATGTGCATGTGAGTACATGTCTGAGCAACAATGATTTTAAACAAACAATGACTTTACCAATTGCTGATTGCCTCTTTTATTTAAGAGGGATTTAGTCTGCCATATTGCATATAGCACTTTCAGCTTCAAAGTAATATAAGTGAACCTTGTTATATACTGTCTATAAAGTAAAAAAAAAAAAAAAAAAAAAAAAACTTTTTTGATCTCCTCCCAGCCGTTTTCCACCCCCTGTGGGTGCTAGTGGTGCTAGTATACAAAGCAAGAGCAGAGAAGAAAAGAATGCAGAAAAGAAGAGAGAGATGTCTTTGTTTAGAGATGTTTTTAAATAACAATTTTGGTGCATGAGTGTCTACAAGAGGATGTAAAACCATATTTTGTAGGAATTGAATTGAATGAACTTCTGCAAAATTTGTTCATATCTCAAGTAAACATATGGGCTAGAATACCCAGAATGTTCTGAGCTAAATATAGCGGTAACAATATTTTCCATGTCTTTGTTTTTTCCTCCTTATTTTCTGGGCAGTGTTAAGGTTAACTACTTTTGTCTGATTTGTCTGACTCCTGTCAAACAGAACAATTTCAGAATAATCTGAGGATGCACATAGACACAATCTGATGACACATTTCATCAATTTCCAGGGATAGAGACCACTATAATACTGCCGTGCAAAAGCAAAAAGACCGTAAGTTCGATTTTGGTCGAAAATGAGTTATTGATATTTTTGGGACATTCAAAACATCCTTTATCATGTGCATAAGTATCTTGAGTCAATTTCATTATTTTTCCGAGAAAATAATGGGTGGTCTCAACCGTAACTTCGAAAAGCCCCCGAGAAACCAAGGCAGAACACCGTATACCAGTTACGGCTCTTTGTTTGGAACGCTCAGATTGAATTACGGCATTCTGCCTTTGTTTAACTGTGCATCAAAATGAAGTTACGGTTACGGCTTGGAGTTATACGGTGTTATGCCTTTTTTTTTTACTGTCCATTAAAGTCTGCCGCATTTAAATTACGGTGTTAGACAAACGAATTAGATCGCGATCTACCAAACAGCTCCATATAACAAAGCACTGTAAAGACTAGATACCTTGGCAGCAATACGTAAACATGAATAACCTTTAAAGGTTTTTTTTTTTCCTTTTTATAATGCAGATTATTCACCAGGCTGTCACTTCTAGTTGGACGTGTGTGGACCCTATGGTGTGGACTCGAATGCCGTAGCATGATCAATCATAAAATCAGTAGCCTTCTAACAGTTCGCAATTAAATCCATATCCTACCTTTTCTTGTAACCAGATAAAATCAATCCATGGTGATGAACGTCGTCGGAGATGTTTAATCCACAAGCATTCTGAGCATTATTCCTGCTTGCTGGCATTCACCTAAATCCACAAGTCGTTCGTTAGGCTATTTCATTCAAGTCAATATAAAAGCAATTATGCTATGTCTAGCATTCTTTTACATTACTGAGCATAGCAAATAAATTGTTTGTAAAACGGTCATATGTTTTACTTTTAGTCTGCTTGTTACGGTCAAAAAAAAAAAAAAACCTTTAATGCAGTCACATTACTATGCAATAGCCTATATGAGACAGCCCATGATCACTAGAATTTATACAGGTATTACTGTAACATTTTTGTAAATGGTGATCAGCGACCAAATATTGATAATGTGGAAGTTAGTGCCTTTTGCCTTGGTGTGACTTCTCACTTTTTGCAGGCAATGCAAAAGCAGAGTACAGTAACTTCAAAATAGTTGGAGCCCACAATTTTTTAATGTAGATCATTTTCATTACTAAAACATCCAATTGCCAAATTTCCAGTGTCCTACCTATAATTAATTTGGCTGGACAAATAAAAAACTTTAAAGTCATTTTTCTCAGTTTCACACTCTAGCGAGTTAAGGTCTTTTGACTTTGTAATAGTTCAAAAAAATCCACATAACTGTACAACTGTGAAAAAGGAAATTGGTATTTAACCCCACAGCACCTGGATTCACAACACCCACAGTATCTATTTTTTCACAATGGTTATTGTGGTAATATTGTCCCCTTTTCCATTCTGCATGGGTCCCGTTGATTACTGCTTACGGCTACATTTTTAATTGGAGTTGCTTGAACAGTATTTTCAATTAGTGTGTATGTATGTAGGCAACATTGTGTCAGTATCGTGCTCTGGTGAACTTGCAGGTAGTGCAAAGGGAGAGAGTTTCTCTGCCAACACATTGAAAGAGAAATCACAGCTAATTAGACATTTAACATTTCAACCAAGTGTATCTACTAGGGTTAGAAAGAAAATCAAGACTGATACTCAGAAACCAGATTTTTATATTTGAGGGGTGCTTGTCCATGCGAAACATTTATGGCATTCCAGCGTGTTACTATGCATTGGCTATGCAATGTTCCTGAGGGTTGCTAGGTGGTTACTTACTACCCAAAAGTAGTGAAAGAGCCTTTGACTCTAAATATGAGCAGTACTAATATGTGCCTTAGCAACCACAACTAAATATATAGTACAAGTCCCATTTCAAACCTTTGCTGAATAGTCTTGTAGTCGATGTCAAGGATTTTAGATTGCGCATGACTTTAATTACCCTTATACCCTCAAAGGGATTCTAGAGAACATATATGTTTGTGGGCATGAAACTTGTGCTCCGAAATTAAATGGTTTTTGAAATGTACTTTCAGACAAGTGTGTGTGTTTGTTGGTGCTTTGTGAAGATGTAATTGGCATTAGACCTGTAGAAGACAGTTAGAAATGAGATTTGGCATCCTCTGAGGACAAAGAGAGGAGAAAAGTTTCAACAGAAAATGAATGACAGAAAATTTTAATGATGTGGAGGATTGTGCGGGTAGAGGGGTGGAAGGAGAGCAAAGAAAGAGAGAGGTGAAACCTGCTGGGTCGCTGTAATGTAATAATGAATGTAACAGGCTCCATACAACTCATATGAAAGTACGATTCTCTATAATGGTCAGTTTCCCTGCTCTCGCTGAGCTGCTTTTGATTATGAAGGAAGCAGCTCTTGAGAAGCGGCTCCTGTGGATTTTAGACATCACTAATTGGCTTAAGGGCATCTGGGTACCTGGATCTTGGCTGATCAATACAGTCTAATCATTAAGCCTTGATGATACCCTGATTAATGTGTGATTGGAGATAGACCAATCTTTAAATACCTTGGCTTTGGCTGCTCTGATTTATTGATTTTAATTTTTTCTTTCGTTTTCTACACACAGAACAAAGAAATATTTTTGGTGTTAGGGTATGAATGTGCATCTGTGCTAAGAGTAGACTAAGGATGTCAGTCGATTATAATACGTAATCATAATTAATCTTATAATAATCCTTTTGTTTAAAATATCCTTTGTAGTTATCATATCATATTATCCTTTTTAATAGCTGGGTATGGCAGTTTGTTTGGAAAACTCTTAAAGTGGAATATTTGTGCATTATACATAAAGGCAAGACTGGTATTGAAAGGTATCAACTTTGTTTTGTCTATGTACGCCCAACTCACTGTTTTTTTTAGCGTAACATGCAATGACAAAACAGAGTTTTACTATAAATTATGTGTTTACATGCACTAATTTTTTGTCAACCCAAATAAATCCAATCTGGATTCAGATTCTGAAAGTTCTGTTTATATGAACCCTTTAAGCTTTGCAATACAATTCACCTTTTTGTTTACATGTGGATTTATGTATTTTAAACAAAGCCATCTCTATACGTTTGCGAGAAGTAAAACCTATCTAAACAGAGATGTTATTATAAAAGTGCTCTGGTAAAAAATATGCATCACAGCAGTGCACATGCACACAAGGTATTTTTGAATCTGGTTAGAAAGGGAGTTGCATAAGTGTTTACGTGTTTATTTTTTTTCTTATTGATCATATTACTTCAGGTATACACCACCCCTTCCAATCTGATCAAAATTTCATGCTGAGCAAACACAGTTGGATCGATTGAGGTATTTACATGAAAGTTTTTCAGTCTGATTGAGCCATCAACCCGATTACTAATGGATTATTTGGGTGCATGTAAACATAGCTATTGAGTTATGGCTGAAATTGGGCTTGGTAGACTGTGAAATATAAGTTTGCCTTGACTACGATTTAAAAAAGCAGAGAGTGATAAGGGATATCAAATCAATTAAAATTCAATTAAAAAAAAAAAAAAAAAACTTTAAAGCTATTTTGTTCTCATATTTAGTGTTGGCATAGTTGGCTTTGTAGAGCTGTGCTGTTTTCTGACAGTTTTCACATCAATGCGAGGTGTCTCCTGGAGGGCTACCTTCCTGCGGAGTTTAGTGCCAACCCTAATTAAACACACCTGAACCAGCTAATCAAGACCTTCAGAATCTCTGGGAACTTCTTGGCAGGTGTGTTGGAGCTAAACACGGCAGCAGAGTGACCCTCTTGGAACAGGATTGGACACGTCTGCTTCAACGTTTCCAAGAATAATGGTGTTTCATGCTTGTTGATTTTTGTTGATAAGGATGTTCTGTTGAATTGTTGTTAAATGTCCCATCTTTATTTGATTATTTAATTTGCTTAATTTGAAACTACAAAATCTCCAAAACCTCCTAGGTATGTCCTCATTTAAAAGAAAAAAAGCAGTGTAACAATTGACTTTTGTAAAGTTTCTTGTATTAAAATAAAATAAATAAATCTGTTAGGGGTTGGTTATAGTACAATGTCACTGTTAAAAAGAGTTTCTTAATCACTGGTGTTAAAGTATTGTGTTCATTTTGACAGACCTAGATCAGACAAAATTGAATCCTTAGATGAATTATAACTTATTCTAAAAACTATTTAAAATAAACATAATTTCTGAGTACTTTTCAGCTATAGGTTCCAGTGGCAATATACTGAAACAAACAGCAAACAAAAAATACAATTCAGACATGTCTGAGCACCAGTCAGCATTACATTAAAGTAAAAGCAGTGTTTTACCATTCCTGCACTCTGTGACATTTCTTTTTTCTTCTTTTTTTTTATTCACAAATGTTTGTTTGATAAGACTACTTTATATGAGGAGAGAATGACCTCAGCAAGAACTGGCATAGTTGGTTATGTAATGCGATTACTTTGTACTAATATGTGGCACAGCAGGCTGATTGCAGCATAAATAATGCAGACATGCCGAGACTCACAACGCTCTACAGCACACGCCACTGCACTGAAGAACATACCCATGAAATGAAAAATGAAAACATTAAAGCTTTATTAAAGTGTTGCTTTAATTGTAGCTGAAGCGGTTTATGTCTGTGTGTGTGGTTAGGCTTTAGAGCTATTGTGACCAGTAGGGTCCTGAGAGAGCAATTTGGCTGGCTCAGTCTTTGCAGTTTCTTCAGAGTGGCTGTACGTGCTCTGATAACAACACAGCTATTTCACGATTCACGACTCAATGACGACAACGATGACGTGTTTCATGTTTATTCTGACACTTTCACTTCCCCTAATGCTCACAAATTTGTGATTTTATAACAGTAAAACCCTTTGTCATGTAATATTGACGTTGTATTATTGTATCATGTTTATGGACATACAGTGATAAATAAATAGATACCTTTTTATTGGTATTTAAATAATATACTCTTATATTAAACACTCTATTAAGAAGCACATAACCTATTTGCTGAAAAGCCTTTCTGGTTGTTACATGTAGAATACATCTGTTTATTTGACAAATATTACATCTAATCTACTTGCAATAAAGAAAGAAAACACTGTGTGAGCGTCACATACGAGGAGCATAAAGTGTCCGACTTGACTGCTCCATTTTTGCTCCAAGTCTTGTTGATCAGTAAGACAAGGCACAGCCAAAGTCAAACACTCCTAATAGATACAGTAACCGATGTGTCATATACTGAAGGAGTGTTTTAATGTGTGGTAAAACAAATCCCACTTAAAACCAGGCCTGCTTGTTTATGACAGTTACCTGGCGATGAAAGAAAAGAAATTTCCAAATGTTTTGTGTATTTTTAGAAATAAAACATTACTTTATAGACTGCAGATATTACAGACATTTTTGCTTTATTTGAAGCATAAAAGTTATTTATTTTTCATCAACTAATTATTGTTTTTATTTAGTTATTTTTGTTTACTTTTTTTTACCAACCAATTAAAATGTGTTTGTGTGTGTTTGTGTGTGTGTGTGTGTGTGCGTGTGTGTATATGTATATATATATATATATATATATATATATATATATATATATATATATATATATATATATATATGAGACAGTAAAGACTTCTATCTGAAATAAATGCTGTTCTTTTAAATGTTCTACTCATCAAAGAATCCTGAATTCCACAAAATTATTAAGAAGCAAAACTGTTTTCAACTTTACTAATAACAAATGTTTCTTTAGAACCAAGTAATACCTGCTGAAAATTCAGCTTTGCCATCACAGGAATTAATTACATTTTAAAATTTCTTAATTAGAAAACAGTTTTTTAATCGTTTGATATTTCACAGTATTGCTGTTTTTACAGCCTTGCAGCCTTGGTGCACAAAGAGACATTCAAAAACACTTAAAAACACTTAAAAACCATCAAACTTTTGAATGGTAGCATATGACGCATTGCTAATAATTGTATCTATTAAATAGACTGAATCTGATCATCATGATGTTGATCATCAAAATATTACATAAGCTAAAATAATGTATCTTACTGATAATATAACACTAGAAGACAAAACACAGCACCTTGTGAAACCTAAAATATTCCCTGTACCCTGTGTGTCAGCACTGTAACTGTATTGTTATACTTACGCTCATCCTCATTCTAGCAGTATTTCTCCTGATTTAAACCTTTATCTCTATTTCTCTCCCATCATTCAACAGGTGTTTCGCAGTGGAGAAGGTATGGGCATTCGTCTGGATAGTGCATCTGCATTTCAGGGGGCCATCATCTCCCCTCACTATGACTCACTGCTGGTTAAAGTCATAGCCAGTGGCAAAGACCTCCCCACCGCTGCAACCAAAATGCACAGAGCGCTCACTGAGTTCAGAGTTCGAGGTGTGAAGGTAGGTGTAAAACCGATCCTTTAGGAATTGGCTGCTTTAATGGCACCCCAGAGCGTCACATGTAAGATTGGTTGGTTATCAACTGTTTAATGCTGTAAAAACTTCCATTCAAAGGTAATTGTGTCTGAATGACAATGCTGACGTATAGCTTTCTCCAGGAACTGTAGACCTCCTTGGTCATATTTAAGGCCATACATTGAAATGTTGGAAGGGAGTTTTCATGCAAATGTTTTATCTTATGTATTTTGTGTTGAATTTAGTGATTTATGTTTACTTGTGTCAACTGAGAACACATTTAGGCTTTGAGGTTCCCTGACTTCTAAAAAATTCTACTTCTTTTGTATCAGACGAGCCCTTTGACAGTGGCGCTGTTTCAAAAATCCACAGAAGCTCAAGGGATCAGAGATTCCTAAGACATAAAGGCACCTTTTTATAGAGATCTGAGACTGTCGCAGCCAACAGTAGTCAAGTGCATACAGAAATTACAGAGAGAGGGGACTTTTTTGAAAGACTGTTGACTAATAATCAGGCCTGAAGGACAGAAAATAAGGTACATGACAATAGGTTTGCATCTCCAAGCCGAAAGCAAAAATAATGCATAACGTTACACAACCACAGTCAATCAGAGCATATTTGATGTGTAGTATGCAGCCATGTGGAACAAGATTTGGGCGTCTTTAAGTTGCTGTCAGTATGTTGATATTATTTAAAACAAGGGTTTGGTGACTCAGAGCAATTATTAGTCACTGTTGTTGTTATTGCAGTCATGCCAGTTTCTCACATGCCCCAAAGCATTTTGCGTAATAGCCTAATCTCTCAGTCGGCTGTCATATTTCAGGGTTATGAATCTCTTGAAATGATCGAGATTAGCCAATAATGACTACTATCATTCAGGCTTTTTTGGATGTTTGTACAATTGTACTCAATCAGTTTGTATTTGTGTTTGTATTTTTTTTTTATGTGACTCAGTGGTTTTAGGTGGCCAAAATGGCCATATTTCAGATCCCCATAAGTCTCTTGTGTCATAAAAAAAATTACCTACACTAGTCATACCATACTAGCAGAGCAGAGCTAGTTTCATCAGCCGATCAGACACCGTCCAATTAGCCAGAATGAATTATTCTGCCTGCAATATTTGACCAGTGGAATCTCTCCTAACACTCCTTATCTTTATAGACGAGATGTCTGAACACCAGATCACACTGACCTGAAAACTGTTGGAGCAAATGTAGTGTGTGTGCATGAAGTAGGGAGTAAATGGACATAAGGAGGAGAAGAGAAAGGGGTGGGGGGTGCACGAGGTGGCAGAACAGGCAAAAGAGCAACACAGTGGGAGAGATGGTAACTGTAAATGACGTGTGAGTTGGTAGTGCCCATAGCAACTGTCACCAACAAGCATGTCTTACTAAGAAGAGGCACTGGTTGCAATGTTTTTCGCATTTTGGAGAGAAAGAGAAAGACCTGTCGATGCCAAAGCTGAAAACCACCTCCGCGCAATGAAGCGAGCCCAGAGCTTTTACGGTCACTGCACACTGCTCAAAACAAAAATGATTCGTGTTTATGTTGCAGAGTGTTGAAATATAATACATACTGTATGTACATTTGTATTTGATGTTAGTTTGTGATATCTGAGGAGCAGTGTACTCTTTTGAATATTTATAGAACATATAGTATAATGCTTTGATAAAAAGGGATTAATCCTTTTATATACATTATATAGAATTTTGTATTTCAAATAAAATGGGTAACCATTCATAAGTATGCAATAAAAAAGCACTTATGAATACTTTGAAAAGTATTAGTTTATAGTTTATAGTCACAGTTTGTAAATTGTATTTTTTTTTACCTACAAATATGGAGCACAGAGTTAAACAGTTTAAAGAAATGTTTATTTATAAAGTCAATTGATACACATTTGGAAACATTTTAGGAACGCTCACTGTTAATGCAATTCATGTCTAATAAAGGTAGGTTTAAAGCACCTAACTAATGGCAATTTAGTATTTTCTATTACTTAATCTTAAGTAAGGACTATAGTAAGTTATAGTTAACAGGTTGTTAATTATTTGATAAAAAGCATTATTTAACTCATTACATATAAGCTAAACAATAATAATTTGTTAGTTGCAGTGACAATGAATGAAGAACTCGCTATTATTATATTGCCTATTAATGTAATAACAATGTAAAAATTACAGTTGTATACAAATTACTAGTTTGCACATTATAAGTGCTTTGTTACTGTAAAATTATTGGTGTTACTGAAAAAAAAATGTGTCAGTGGTGTGTGTGTGTGTGTGTGTGTGTGTGTGTAAATTATATGTCACTAACTGTGGACGCATGTTTCCAGCAAAGAGTAAAAAAAAAAGGAACTGTTTAAAATAAAACATTAAGTATGAGATATGAAGGAACAATTGCAAGATGTGAAGTTGCAATTAAGAGATATAAAGTCACAAATTCAAGAGTTAAACGGATAGTTAATAAAATAATTTATTTGTTAAAAATATAAATAATTGATAAGAAAAGAAAAAAATATATATATATATAATATTTCTTTTTTTATTAAAGAAAGGAATTTTGAAATAAGATATTATAATGTTGATAACTAGTTTTGATAATCATTGACTTCAATTTTTTGAGCAAAAAAAGTCCTGAGACATTTCTCAAAATATATTTTATATTCCACAGATAAAAAAAAAAGTCTTGAGCAAACAATGAAATTAAATTTTCATTTATGGATGAACTGTCAATTAATCTGAAGTGTGTCAGACGCAGTTGCGAAAAATAAAGATACAATAAAAAAATAAGGTACCAATCATTAGAAATTAACTCGCAATCTTCCATAATTAGCAGCATCATATGGATGTGCAAAAAAAAAAAAAAAAAGCACACTACTTAACCCAACATTCACGGTGTTCGCTCTTTTCAGAAATCAGCCTATGAATGGCTTCTTTATAGTTGTCTCTGCAAATTACACTGGGATATAGGAGAAAGTGTTTTAACACTAACACTTCACCTTGAAAGTATGCAAATATTACATGATAAATTATCACATTATGCCGAAATTCACTTTGCGAATGTGTCACATTTAATGTGATCTGATCAACTGTGCCTTTAGGGTTTTCTGTACAAATGAAAGTTGCTGAAGTCTTCTTTAGATGTACCCACAAAAGTGCAAATTTGAAAAAGATGTGTCTCTTCTCTGGGAGAGGATATATGGAGAGCATGAAGACGGCAGCATTTGAAAGACTGAGGAAAAGAGAGGGATGTGCTGAAGTAGCAGTCTAATATACTTGAAAAGGTTTCTGTACTGAGAGCTTGTCTGTCTGTGGCGTTTCTTGCTTTGAGCCATTTCTTACTTGGTTTTGATGTGACTTGTTTGTTTGCAGGCGTATTTTCAGAGATGATGCTATGGTTGAAAAATGATTGCAAGGACAACGAGATGAGTGCAGGAGAGAAAGAGGAATAACATGATAAGGGAAAGAGAGGGGAAGCTTTTGGTGAAGTGGATCTTTGAAGAAAGGCCATTCAGGAAGCATTAAATCAAAGCCAGATGGTCTTCTGATGTGCCTTACACCTCAGTCTGTCTTTACTTTTTCTTGCTTGTTCTATTCTTCCTGGCATGTTTTCCATCTTTGCATCTAATCATCTTTTTCAACAATTATCTGCCTTTCACTGCTATCTGGAGACACTTTATGAACAGGCAACAGAAATCAGTGAACTTTGGAGATGGAGTAAGATCAGACTGCAGTGTATAACAATAACACAGGCTCATGGAAATTTAGGTGGCCTTATCTGTGCTTGAAGTGCTTATCTGTGCTGAGAAAATGAACTGGAGAATAACACTCACATGAAATAGATCAGTAGGATCACTTGAGCTTAAAGGGTTAGTTTCCCCAGAAATGAAAATTCTGTCATTATTTCCCAGAGTGTGTGAGCCGAGCAGAGCAACAGCAGTTCCCCCTCCCGCTTAAAGTGTTCTGCAATCACTCCGTTCCAGCTCCACTCCAGGTTTTCCACTTATCGCTCATATTTTATGCTCATGATGGAGTGATTGTGGAGCGACTGAGAACACCAACATGCCGAATCTGCTACAGGCAAATTGTGCCCACTCTGGAGCACTCACATGTTCTGTCATTTACTCACCCTCATGTTGTTCCAGACCGTTGCGACAATGTGACTCCATGGAGAAAGTTTGAAGAATGTTCATGCTGCACTTTTCTAATACAATGAAAGCATAAAGTGGCCACGGGCTGTCAAGCTCTAAAAATTACAGTGCTGTTATGCAATGGATAACTGCGTTAAAGAGATAGTTTTTTAAAATGTCACTCACTAAGCACATGCTAATTTATTAACTGCTCACGTGTGACATGCTCTATGAAGGACAATAAGTAGAACATATCGCTAGATGCGAGTGTAGAAAAGCAGCATAGTGCAATGCCTTGACTTTTTGAGACTTTTTAGCATTTTTCTTACATTATTTCTGAACATATATATATTTAAGACAAGTTTGTACAGTATGTGCTTTTATATTTTAAGAATCTATTTTGCAAAGATATTTAACAAGTGGATATGTTTTACATCTACGCCATGTTGACAACTTCTTTTGTGCTACAGTTTCTTTAATGATTAATAAAGAAAATATTGCTTGAATCATGTTGTGGTTACATTTTTAAGTTGACAAAAAAAAAAAAATAAATCTTGAAATGGTCAAACCGTTCATTCATTCACTAGTGAAAAACATATTCTATCATAAAAACATAAGTTAGTCTTAAATTAAACAATCATTACTTGGAAATCTTTCTTTGCCTCTCATCTTCATTTCCATCAGTCTTTGTAGAATTTGACTTGATCTTCAGCTGATGCTTCATGCATTTAATTGGCTTATGTGCTGCATTCATTTAATTGGCTCTTAGGTAAAGTTGGTGCATGTTCAGTTGTTTGTGTGTAGAGTATTGAGGTTTGTTGTGTATAGAAGACTTTGAGATTAATCATTAATGAGAATTGTTGCAGTGATGGAAAGATCAGACAGAAAGATCATTAAGGAATACATGTATCATTCGTATCAAAAGAGCCGAGATCTCAGAAGAGAAAGAGAGCAGGGAGAAAAGTGGGAGGAAGAAGGAAATTGAGAGATGAGAGTAGGTGGAAACAGGCACAATATGATGGAAAAAGACTTTGGAGAGGAATAGAGAGGGAGAGATTCGTTTTAGGGAAGATACAGTAACATTGAGAGTATGAGTAATGGTCTTACACTCCGAACAGCTGTTTCCTAAAGAATCACATCAGAAGTATACAGCACGAATCTCACACATAATGCTCGCTCACACAGATCAGAGTTAGAGCTGAAGTGTGTCATTTTTCTTCTATTCCAGCTTAATATGCAGAGACATCTGTAAGTAAGCCATTTATAGGCTGATTCCTCTAAAAAAAAAAAAAAAGAAAAAAAAAAGTGTAAACACTGTGGCTCTGTGACTCTGTTAAACCAATAGCACACAGTACTTGTTTGGTGACAGTACTTGTACAAAAATGACAGACAAACATCCACCTCAAGGGTTTTTTTCAACCAAAAAATAAATAAATAAATAAAAATCTGTCATTATTTACCCTCCCTTATGCCCTTATGAACTTGTTTGACTTTCTTCTACTGAACTCACACTCAAAGATATTTTGAAGAATTTTGGTAACAGTTTTAGCGACCTTTGACTTCCATTGTAAGCCATTGTGAGACATTTTGGAAAAAAAAGTACCACAGAAGAACGAAAGTCATACATTCATTTTTGTAAACTATCCCTTTAAGACAACATAATTTCTATGAAATTGAGTTGAAATTAAATCTTAATTTGACCCATTAATCAGTAATTAAAAATTTGCTAAAGGTAATGTTCGCATTTCAGAAGTGAGTATGTGTGTTTGTTTACCTAGTTACATGAGCTGAACACCTTCCAGTAAAGCGCTCTGTCACACATATGTACATTTTGAAGAGGGAGGAGTAAACGGAGCTTTGAAGCTTAATGGGGATTTTGCGGTTGGGAATTGCTGTGACCGCCTTTGAAAGCAGCAACAAAAAGTCAAGATTGAGAGAGAGAGGACTGAGTGGGTAGATGGATAAGGATGAGTGGAAATCCAAAAAGAGGGATAAAAAAAAAAAAGTTTTTTGTAGGTTTGAGCTTTTATGCTGTGATCTGAGGGATTTCGCTGTACTGGGCTGGATGAGTGTATCAGGGGGAATCTGGACAGCGGTGGCGTTTCAAGCATCCAACATCAAAGAGTGTCGGCATCTATTCCTGCGATACTTGACACACAAACTCATACACTAGCCAAAGTGCTAAGCATATGGACAGGGCCTTGAATCATCGACTCACTGCATGTTGTTTTGTTTATTGCACGACTACCTTCCAAAAAAGAATATATATAAAGAAACATGAAATATTTAAGGGGTCCACTGAAGCGCTGCTGGTGGTGGAAAATATTGTATTTATTTATATTTTTGGATAATTATTCACATTTTTTCTTCTCTGAAAGTGTCTCGGATACACCAGACTTGGGTAGGATGTTCTCATAGCTAATCAAAATTCTCATTTTCATCTGAATCCTTGAGTTCTCCTGAATCTGTTGGCTATGTGGTTTTCCATTTTTGTCTGTAAACATCCTGCTAGACCTTTTGTCCAATTTATGCAAATATTATCTCATGACAAAAAGTTTAGAAAAGAATTTTGATTTTGTCTGCTGACACCATATGATTGAAATAGCTTTCAAATCTTGTGATCGTGTACATTCATATATGCTGCATTCATATAGTAATTAGAATATACTACTGACTGTATGTTTTAATTCAATGGAAACTGCACATTCTTCCAGATTTATATCTAGTAGACACTCTGGATATATGTGCCAAATATAAAAAATTTAATCGGGTTAGAAGTTAACTTTGCTCTCAATTCTGAGTGTGCCTGAATCTAGAGGTGTTGTTTATGTTTGTATATTTAATGTTTGCCTGCTTTATGTTTCATGGGAAGCACTTGCCCCCTGATGCTTTCATGTACAGGTGTCAAACTCGAAAGCACACACATTTAGACTCTGTACAATGGCTTATTTGTTATTTCTTTAAAAAAAACACCACCAAAATGTTCTTAGGACACATATTGTCGTGCGGCCAAAAATACTCAGGTACCAGACTTTCTTTTTAAACCCTGAACCAAAAGCAGTTTTGTTTTTCATCCTTTCACCACATGTGATTGAGCCAGAAAGACATTAGTGAAGTGCTAACTTTTTAATTTTTAATTTTTACTGAGGCTTAAGATTTTATGACTGGGAGGTTAAAGGGTAGCCTAGACTGAAGACATAAATAATTTTGGCAGTGTTCCACAGCCAAATGAAAGAGCTGTTTTCAGCCAAAGGTCTCAGGACAGTAGGAAGGTTGTAGTAGGCAGAAAGAAAAACAATGGAGAGGGGTCCAAAGGTGAGGGCAAGAAAGAGAGATAGCAGTTTTAATGATCTTCCTTTTATATCTACACCTCCATTATACTCTCTACTGCAACCGGAGACACAGACAAGGTGTAGGAGATCATTACACTGCTCGGCCTTAAAGGTCGACCTCTCACAAAAAAACACACAAAACCCCTTGTAATCTCCTCTCATCCTCCTAGGCTTCTGCTTCCTGTGGCTTTAGAAAGAAGAAGAGGGAGCGCACATAGAATTCATAATGAATATATTAGCTGATAAAAAAAAAAAAAAAAACATCATGGACTTACACAAAAAAACAAATGTACACAAAAGATGGCAAGATAAATTATAACTGTGGACATGCACATTACTCCATGCTCAGTAATTACAGAAAATTAATAATAAATTCTAGAATGGACAGATACTCAGCTACATTACAGCCAGGATAGAAAGGCCCTCCAGTATAAACTATCTGAGCCGGGGTTTTTTTCCAAAACAAGACTTCCTGCGAAATTCACATTTGAGAGTGGCAGAACTCCCTTGACTGTGTGCACAGGCGTAGCAGCAAACTTCTGTAGAAATGGAGCATAATTGATCATTTCATATTCAGCACCCCAAGCATCACCTCATAAAAGAGAGATATGGTGAAGCTAGCCACACATCTACAGATGTGAGGATTGAACCAAGCATGGTTCTTACTGCCGCTGCAGACACAGACAAGATTTAGAGGGTGAATGGTCATACTCTGTATGAGCTCCCTTTTCTGTCCTTGAGGAAAATTCTCTCAGTATATTTAAGACAGACTAAAATCACTGTCAAGTAATGCGACTTTAGTTATGTATTTATACAGAAGTCTTTCTATAAATGTTGAAATGTTAGTATTTACTTTCAGTTTTTCCACATTCCATCATTTACAGTATTTCATATGGAAAATACAAAATTATGGGTTGTTTTTTTTTTTTAAATTGAAAGAAAACTTTTTTGCTCCCCAAGACTCCATTTATTTGATCAAAAACACAGTAAAAACAGTAATATTGTGAAATATTATTACAATATTAAATAACTGCTTTTATAAAGTAATGTATTCCTGTGATAGCAAAGCTTTTTCAGGATTTTTATTTTTATTTTTGTTATTATTAATTCAAAGTTTAACAGAAAGAACAGATCTGAAATATAATTGTTTGTAATTATTCTTGATAGAAAATAAATCAACTCAACTCAAAATAAATCGTTTTTATTGCCTTCTTTATTTTCAGTGTATATCTTCTAGCCAGAGACAGATGATAGAAAATAGCAAATAGATGATGACGAACTCATTCTGTCACAACATCTGTAATGTACGTTTGTAACTAATAAATTCCGTGCCTTCCCAGATGCATGGGAAGGGCTTTGGAAAAGCAATGAGCAATTTTGTTTTGCATGCACACTTACATTTGTACATGATTCCAGATTCACAGGCAGCCCACACATCTATCTTGTGTTGTGCTGTTCGGTGGGCATGAACATGTAGGAGAGGTTACTATGAGGTTACGCTGAAAACTGAAGATGTTAATTGAGAAAAACAGAGACTCTAAATGTGTATCTTCAGTGATTCTTGGTGCTTCTGTTTTGCTATGGCTGATTAAATTGATTGCGTTTGATGTCACACTTGTTAATTGTCAAGACAACAATTCTTGATTGAAATGGAAATGGGACTCTCTTTCTCCCATTGTTTTGTCCTTCCTTCACATTCTTCTTTAACATTTTTATCCAAGAATTTACATAGTTCCATTTATTCCCAATTATTTGTCCTTCTACTCATTCTCTAACTTCTTTCCCTGCCTCATCTAAGTCTTTGTGATTAGCAGTCTTATTTGTATCTGGTCACTGCTGTCGTCTCTAAATGATGTATTTTCGCTGGACGCATGTCCTTGTTTTATTCATTTCCATTTATTTATTTATTTAGTTTGATGTGGCTGCTCAGTGCCTCTCTGTCAAACCCTATGTTATTTGCAGTTAACAAATTACGCCAGGCCACCCAGAATACTGAAAGCCAGCATAAACAAACCATTAGCTGACGATATGTACAATGTGTGGACTTGTAGTTAAGCAGAGGGTTTTGATTAAAGCACCCTGGTCAGGGTTTTTTTTTTTTTAATTTATTTTATTTTTTTCCACTACTATGGCCAAAAGCTTAAGGCAAAAGGGCTGCTGGCATTGGAGCCTGTAACAAAGAAAAAAATCTATATAAATGAGGAAGGATATTTCCTTACAAAGTGCATAAAAGCTCCTAATCTGGACATAAATAAATAAAGTTAGCTGTTGTTAAGATTTAGAACATTGCTGACAAATTTGCAGAGATGGCTTGAGAGGGAGTTGGAGAAATACATCTTTGAGGTTTTTTTTTTTTTTTTTGGATCATAGCGCTGTAAGACATCTTGCTAGGCTCAAGAGAACATAAAGAGAACATTACACATACGCGTGCTGGAAACGCTAACATCTTTGCCTCTACTTAGCACTTGGCATTCACAGTGTGAAGCTGGTCTGTGGTGTGTATGTCTTGTGTTAGCACTGGCTGTTATCTCCAGTGTGGGCTTTGCACTGCAGGGGAGATGACAAGTGCAGGACATGCACCGCTGAAAGAGATCAAGACAAAGAGAGAAGCTGGGTATGAGCGAAGAGAATAGAAAGTAGGTAGCTGAAGCTCTCAGCAAGGTTGGTCAGTGGTTCAGGAAACTAGAACGATAAAGTTATATAAGAGTGAACGTTCTCTGTTCCTTTGCTGGTGAAATGTAAAGAAAAATAAATGCAGGAACTGAAACAACGTGATTAATTTCTGCGCATATGCCAAGCTGGGTCAGAAAATAATAACCCAGGCTCATTGGAAAAACATGCCTGTGGCGACATTTCTACAAAATGATGTTTACGTCGCATCTTGCACATTTTGATACTCTTTCAAAGTGAAAAGTCCAGTGAGTGGCGCTAAAAACTCATTCAGCATGGTCCAAAACAGATGAAAATGATTCTAGCAATGTTGTATTAAACTGATTGTTGTGTGTGTCGTGGCCATTTGGAAATTAAATGTTCGGTGAATGGCGTGCAAGGATCGATAATCGATAAACTGCCCCTGTAATCATAATTTGTGCGAAAAGGAATAAAAGATGTTGGTGTATATATAGTTATGTTTTTCGAGTTTTGCAAAAAAAAAAATTTTGACACTTTTTCTTAAAGCTTAAATTATTACTTTGTTTGCCATGTAATAAAAAATGTGAAGATATTAAAGGGATAGTTCACACAAGAAGTAAAATTCTGTCATTAATTAACCCTCATGTCATTTCAAACTCATAAGACCTTTGTTCATCTTCAGAACACAACTTTTTAATGAAATCCGAGAGCTTTCTAACCCTGTGTAGACAGCAATGCAACTACCACATTCAAGGCCCAGAAAGGTAGTGAGGACATCGTTAAAATAGTCCATGTGACATCAGTAGTTTAACCCTTTCTGGGCCTTAAACGTGGTAGTTGTTTACGGATGATCAGAAAGCTCTCAGATTGTTTTCCAAAGATGAAAGAAGGTCATACGGGTTTGGAACGACATGAGGGCGAGTAATTAATGACTAAATTTTTATTTTTGGATGAACTATCCCTTTAAGTATAAATTTCATTGGACAGTATCATAATTTACTTACGCTTAAGTCATTTCAAACCTCTTTGACTTTCTTTCCTCTGTGGAACACAAAAGGGGACATTTTGGAAAAATTCCTAAATTTACGTTTCCACTGAAGAAAAACTTTTATACAGTTTTGGAACAACATGAGGGTGAGTGAATGGGTGAGAGAATTTTTTATTTTGAGGCCGAACTATTCTATTTAATAGGCCAACAAAACCAAAATCCTTTTTCTTGAGCAGAGTAAATAAAATGTTCTAGAGGAATAGAAACAAATCGCTTTAGTCTTCTGAGGTTATCTGGGCTTTTTCATTGGGTTAACCTTCATCATGTACAAATTCATGTTCTACCTTTTAATGTTGCCATCAGAATGATCTACGGATTTTTTTCTTTTCGAGCTGTGGCAAGTCCTTATAAATCACTGCAAAAAACACTCTTTGTCATTCTGAGAGTCAACAGCTCCAATTGGCTTCCAAAGCCAGGTGGTATTACTTGTTACCATGCCAACAAGTTGTTCTGGACTAATTCATTAGCTTGTGCGACTGGCAAATTGCCAGATAAGGTCCGCTAGTATATTTGAAGTTAGCAAGGATGCATACAACTGATATTAGCAAATATTGCAGAACATTATGCATACCAATTAGGTAATCAAAGTTAACTGCATTTAGCCTTGAAGTCTAGTCAACTGAGAGGTTTTAATTAGCCTAGAATCCATTTAACAATATCATGACTGTTGTACTGCAAATGGCCAAATTTAATTATGCCTCTAGCAAATCCAGTGCTTTGTTGAAGACAAGAGACGTTCACGTAATGAGATGAAGTTGTAAATACTGTTGAATGTTTGAGTGGTCATCCTCTTCCTCACAAATTATGTACAGAGTTTTGTGCCACAATAATTGTGAATTATACTAAATATGGAAGAAAATGGGTGGTTGAAATCTTTGAAATTCTTCAAACAGAAGAAAATCTTTCCAACATCATACAACCAACATATATCCATATGCCCCAATAGGTTTCTCTTGTACCATCATCAGTTGAATTATCGTTAATATATATAATTTCCACTGATTTCTTCACTCAGAAATTAAGATGGCATCTTTTACTTACCGTTATGACATTTCAAACCCATAATTTCTGTCTTCTGTGAAACATAAAAGGAGATCTAGCTCCTTTTTTTCCATATAGTCAAATAAAAATGGTTACGTAGACTGCTTTTATACTACTGCATGCTGTTTTTTTCCTTGATTAAATTATATCTGCCTATTTTGTCCTAGGTAGTGTAATTCATAAAGTGTTCCAACCTAGAATATCTGCACATTGGCGAAAGGTACCCTACTAAGTACTTGACAGACTGACAACCCTGGCTGGTAAAGTTAGGGTTAGGAATAAGGATAAGGTTTGGCTTCCGTGTTTTGATTCACTCAGGCATATGAAATTATTCCCTGCGTTGTTCATACACCTGATAATAAAAGGTTGCAGAGGTCTAAAGGAATCATCTGAAATGAGGTGAGAATGTCACCAGAGTGACGTTTTGGTGGTGCAAGGCTATAAATCGCTACAGTTATGTTTCCCTTATGAGACTGCCCTCGATGACAAGTTCATTCTTGGCCATTCTGTTGCCAGCCTATTAGAGATGAACCAGTTTATGTGTTTGATTTGGCTGAGTGCAGAAACATTGTAAGAAGAAACTGTGTATGTGTGTAAACATCAATCAAACTGGTTTTAATTAGTCAAATTGGGCCAGAATTTGCTGCAGGCATGTAAAGTAGAGCTGGATGTCCTTTATTTTAGGCTACATCTCACACACGCACACACTCTGAGACTGGGTGAGAAATAGCACATTTTCTCATCTCTTTTTGGCCCATCTCTTTCAGGCACATACATGGTCATGGTCACAATAAGCACTGAGCCAACTTTAATCTTCTCAAATGATATAGACCACTGGGATCCGATTATGTAACACAGATCACTAAGGTTACGGCCATTCACTCTATAAAAGTCTGTTGTTGTTGGGGTTTTTAAATTTTTTTTTTAAATTTTTTTGTTTTTGTTTTTTTGTATATAAATTAGGTAAAAAGAAAAGCATTAAAAAGATAGCTCACTCGAAAATAAAATTCATCATTTTCTCAACCTCATATCACTACAAACCTTTCTGACTGTATTCTGTGGAAAATGAAAGATTTTACATATACTGTAGTCCATACAGTGAAAGTCCATGAAATCCAAAATAACACTGGACCACTTTGAATTTCATTGTATGAGCATAATAAATGCCTTTTTTAAGAAAGTAAGTCATACAGCAACAGGGTCAATAAATGATTTTTGGGTCTGCTAACCCTTTAAGACTACATGCACAACAGAATGTCTGCATGTTTTAGCATTTTCTAAAAAGCCTCATATTTTGTCAAAATTAGACATTAATGATGCAGATTCCTCTCCATTATTCAGAAGTCCTGGGTTGGTTTGGCCAAATATAACTGCCTATTGTGTCTGTGTTCCCAGAACCTGCTGTAAGCCTGTCTGTTGCTGTGGGTAAATACAGAAGGCAGAGATGTACACAGTGTCTGTGCAATCATCCATCCATGCACACACACACACACACACACACACACACACACACGGCTCAAGTCATCTTCTCCCCCTCATTTCACCTAAGCCATTCTTAAATGGGCTTTATTGGCAATGAGATAAATTCTGGCAAAGTACTTACATGACAAAAATACCGCTAACGCGCACATTACAGACACAATGTCCTCTCTCTTTTTCTCCACCTCTATCCATTGTGCTCGCTCACTTTAGCTCTTCCTCTCTCTGTGTCCCGCATCAGCACTCTTGCAGACAGTGCTGTCCGTCCTATCTCTTTCCCTCAATCCGTCTCTTTCCCTGTCTTTATCTCAGCCTCACACACTGCCCTTCCTCAGCAACTATCTCAAACTGCAGATAGACAGGACATGACAATGGAAAAGAGTGAGAATAATTTAGCAATCAAGTCTCCTGCCCTCTTTTTATGGCAACAAAAGAAGGGTAAAAAACTTATGTAACTTAAAAAGTAACTATTTTCATCTTACCTTTACTTAGAGTGCATAACAGTGCTGTACACTGTCCCTTTTTTATTTTTTAATGAAGCTTCTGGGTTCAATACAAGGTAAGCTCATGTGGCAGCATTCGTGGCATAATTCTGATTACCATAAAATACAATTTTGAGGTTTATGGTGTAGTCACGGTGATAAGGGTGCAAAATTGGATATATATTACTGTTCAAAAAATTGGAGATGGTAAGATTTTTATTCTTGAAAGAAGTCTGTTGTGCTCACCAAGGCTGCATTTATTTGATTAGAATTTTCTGTTTTAATATCCTGTAATGACTAATCCTTCTAATATGCTGAATTGGAGCTTAGGAAACATTTCGTTATTATCAAATACTGATGAACAGATGAAAACAGCATATGTTTGAAACAGAAATTTTTTGTAACTGTAAAAAATGTATTTACTGTCACTTTTGATCAATTTAATGCACCCTTGCTGAAAAAAAAAAAGACCTAAAACATTTGAATGATAGTGTAACTTTTACACACTGAAATCATGTTTACACACATATTGTTTAGAGACTGTTGCAACAGTGAGTAATGTAGCATTTACAATTTGCACTATTCACTGACATTGTAAATGCCTCAAAGATTTGTTTTTGATGAGCTGAAATTAATGAGTTTAAATTCATTTTTGTGGTCAACATAATGCCATGAATGTGGTCAGTTAAGCTTAACTTGTAATGAACCCGGAATATTCCTTTAAGGATATAAAGTCAAGGTAACAATGGTTGCTTTGGCAAAATATGATACAGTATAAACAGATATTAAAATGGTTATTAATATCAGTGGTTCCCTTATTTTAATCTTCATTTCTATACTCAGTAAAAAATCATTTTAACACGTAATGACATTGACATTGAGTTTACGCCAACAACAACAAAAAAAGATTTTTGTTTTTGGCTGCTAATATATTTCATGAAAAACAAAAAGAAACATTTCTGGCAAAACAGCTCATTATTGTCCTTTTCATCCATTTCTCCAAACAAAACATGTTTTAAAACAGAATTTATTCATTGATTCTGTGGTTTTGGAATGGCATTTTTTTTTAAATGAATTTTTTTCTTCTACAATAGTTCAGCATACTTGCCGCCAACATAATAGTCACAGAACACATTCCTGTACTGGATAGTGGTGGTCACATGATACAGTAGATCCAGTGGTGTCATAAAATTACTTTTGATTATTTTTTGTGCATTAATCCACCCACTCACCTACACACTTACAAACACATACACACATACAGGCTCACGCACAAAATATCAATTGTCAGTCAATGCCCATTTATGCTTTAAAAGTGTTCCAAATCATGCCACCATTGTTCAGTTTGTACACTTTCACTTTCCTTGCAGTTTGCATCCTCTACATTCCACATTTGCTGTAATACCATTGTTGCAGTTATCAATTGATCTCCTCCGATTGATTGTGCATGAGTCGGCACGTCCACTTGCTGGCCTTGTCCCTGTAATGCACGTGGCCACAGGAAAATGAACCATCATATTTCCCCAAGGTCCACGTGAGTTAGAAATCACTGTTTCTGTGGGCCTGCTTATATTTAGTCATGTGTTTTTTTGTGTTTTTTTTTTTTTTTTTTCACATTGACTGCCTTTTAAAAAGAAATATAGTGTGTGGTTCTCCAAAATTCACTGACAAACCAGACTGTTTGTATGTTTTTTTGGAGTCTAGACTTTTATATCTGCTGTCTATACCCTTGCTGCTTTTTTTCTTTCTGGAATGATCCATCAATATTATATGAGATCTTCAACAACTTTACTTCTGAAGAGCCAGTCTAAAACCATCCAATGACTTATCTGGCTTAACTGGTCTCTCAGCCTGGTCAAGCTGGTCTTCAGCTGGTTTTGCTGGTGTCACAGGCTGCCCTGCTGGCAAGTACTCCAAACCCCTCTAAAACCTGCAAACCAGATGACCATTCCCAAACCAGAGAGTAGCTAAGACCACCAAACCAGCTTTTGTTGATTTTTTTATATTTTATTTTATTTTTTTATTATTATTTTTTTTTTGTACCCCTATGGTTCAGCTCCACTCATACAGTAACTTTACCACATTTTTAGCTCTCCTTTAAACCGTTTTCTCCTTTCGCATCCATCTTTTGGTCTTAACAGCCTCTCTTCATTTATCTACTTGCATGTCTCATCTGTTTTCTCTTTCGCTACACCACACTCTCCTCAAGTTCTTCTGCCTTTTCGTTGTCCTTTTCTTTATCCTTCAGCCACTGGTTCTTTGAATTTGTTGTAAACTCCGCTTTTGGAGGGTTGGAATTTGAGTTGGTGGCGTTGTAGGCACGGATGTATCCGCGTGCATGCTGCATGTGGAAATCGTCGCTGCCGCTGCTGGTTGTTGAGGTCCTTGTTGCTGAAGTGCACTGGACAAGCATTCCATGTAAAGACTGGCTCCGTTTGGTCCAGATTACGCTAAGTCTCTTGGCATAACTGTAGCAGGCTGTTGTGGCGATTTCACCCATATCGAACGATGAGCTTCTCTTGTAGCGCAGGGCGCTGTGAGGAGGACTCTCGTGGGACAACACAGGGCTCTGATAGGCCAGTGAGGAATTCCACTGGCTCTCTGGTCCTCCCCGATGGACTACAACGCCCCCTCCTGTGCTAAACCGCCTATCACGACTATATGTAGGGGGCGGAGCCAAGCTTAAACTGGCTCGTTTACTTGTGTCCACATTAGTAGGACGCAGTTTGAGCGGTTTCGCTCCTAATTGCCGTGACGGACGTGGCAGTGTGGAGGGGGAACGATTACTGGGGGTATAATACAAAGACATTTGCTCTTTCTCCAGCGTGTACGGAGGAAGAGGCCTGACAGACCCCATCTCGACTTCTAGTCCTGCCCTGAACTGTTCCAGATTCACCTTGGGCTTTGGGAGAGTTTTTGGTTTCACTTTGGAAGTTGGTTTGGGCGGTGACCCCAACCCTCCCTCTGCCACTTTTCGTTTTTGAACAAGCCCGTTGGGCAGCACCACCATCATCACATTCCCATTTCCATTACTCTGAGAAAAGACATCGGCTCCCTTGGCAGGAAGAGGTGGGGAGTCTGTTCCTGAGCAGCCTACCTCCTCGCCTATTTCATGATGATTGTCATGGTTGCTGCACACACGGTGACGTACCATCAGTGCCACAGTAAACACTAACAGCGTTACCACAACAACTCCACCAACCAGAATTGTAAGAGTCCCGCCAAGGAAGTGGGCTTGAAGCGAGCGGCAGTCTGGGTAATTGTCCTTGGTGTTAAACTGGGTGCAACCAAGGACCTTTGTGGCGGCCATGGAAGTTACTGTGTCATCAAAAATGGCTAGCACGCACAAATTGTAGTCAGTGCCAGAGACCAGGTTTTTCAGTAGAAAGCTGTCACTCGTGGGGGGCAGAATCCTGAAAGGGGTGGGAGGGAGAGAGAGAAAGAAAGAAAGAAAGAAAGAAAAAGAGCGGATGGTTAGTAAGCTGTAGCAATTACCTTCTCCCCATACCATCACAATGAAACCGCATTTTGCTTAGACTCATGTTCCTTTATTCTCTTGTTCGTAGCACAAAAGCCTACACTAACTAACGTAATGGAAATGTACTGGGCTATTCTGGCAAACCACCGGCCAAATTAAGGGCTTCCCAAACAATACCTCTAATATTGACACATAATTACAGGCTCGGATCAAGACCTTGACACATTACAATACTGTTTCAGTCACATTATTAAAACTCCCTTATCCTCCCACATGTAGACTTCTTCTCTCATGGAAGAAAAGCATCAGCTAATGCCTGCCGTCCACTGGTCCTGATGGGTTTAATTATGTCTCCGCTAAAAATGAAAAGACACCTTAAGTAATGCACATGGAATATTAATTGTAGACAAACACATGGTTTGGCAGTGGGCATTTTTACTGCCTTGATTATTCAGTTTTGTCCCAGAGTGTTTTCAAAGAATATTTTTTGTTCTCTTTTTTGTCCTCTTTTTTCCAATTTATTATTTTATTGTTATTTAGCAGTTTTTATTATTTATTATTTATAAAAAAAAATGAAAAAAATAACAAAAATGCTTTAAATTATTATTTGAGAAGCTTATATTTGAAAATCCAATTTGACCTTTTAATGACAAGCTAAGGTTAGTTCATGTTTTGTTGTGGTGAAGCTCCCCCAAATGTAATATGAATTTATAATTTATTATATTGAATTTATATATGAATTTATAGTTTATTATATTGTTATGTTTTACACGCATGCATCCATTACAGGCTCATTAATGTAAATAAATTATACAAACAGTATGTGGAGGCATTGTGGCATTGTGGCTTTATATATATATATATATATATACATATACATATATATATACATATACATACATATATATATATATATATATATATATATATATATATATATATATATATACATATATATATATATATACATATATATGTACATATATACATATATTATATATATACATATATATATATATACATATATATATATATATATATATATATATATATATTAGGGGTGTCAACGTTAACGCGTTAACGCATGCGATTAATCTAAAAATTTTAACGCGTTAATATTTTTTTAACGCAAATTAATCATGTGATAATGCTTGACCCCAATTTGTTCCCGTCATCGCAGCGCAGAAGGTTATCTATCATTGTGTGATGAGGGTACAGTGAACCAGTGTTGCCAGGGTAACGGCACAAGTGGGCTATTTTGAAAATACAGTCGCGGGAAAAATTACAGAGCCGTGGGGTTGCGGTTTTTTGGGCTACTTTTATAATGTACCGCGGCCGCCCAAAGTGTATATAGACAAATAAAAATGAAAATAGATCCTTTTACTAATGTGTATTATAGTTGGAATGTATACCTGGCAACTTAAGAACGGAGAGGCGGCTGTAAACATCACAAACAACGTGAGTTTCAGCAGAGCACATGTTAAGGCTTTTACACAGCAGAAATAAACATGACAACAGCCACTATAATTTATATAAGATAATAAACACACGATTACCATAGGATATGGTTTGTATGTGATTTTTTTAGATTAATGTGTACATCTGAAATGCTAACTTGTGCAGCGATATAAAAGGCTATAAAGAGCATATTTTAACAACAGTAAACGACCAAATTCCACATGTGATCGCAAAATGAAGTTATTACAAACACTCGATGGTGGTTTAAAGTGAGTTCTGAGTAAAAGTGTACTATTAATCTCATAAATTGTCTAATGAAGCATGATGCTAATGTTAGCTCTAATGCACCTGCAGAACAGGTCCAATTCTTCTTCATAATGCATTTTGTCATAATACTTCAGTAAGGTCGCAAGAAAATGTTTTGTTGTATTTATTTAGAAATACTTTTGAAAATAGTTGAGTAAATGTATACTTGGATTGAAGCGATGTGGCTTAGTAAACGTTTTATTGTCAGTATAAAGACTGATAATGGCTGAATAAAAACAAAAGAATAATGATAAAAGAATAATAAGGATTATGTCTCATACCTGGCGGAGGTGTGAAAGGTTCTGTTTCCTTAAACTAGTTTGTCATGCATTTCTTTATTTCAACACATTTACAGGTAAATTCTAGTATTTTAAATTTGCGATTAATCATGATTAATCACAGTCCAGGACTGTGATTAACGCGATTAAATTTTTTAATCGATTGACAGCACTAATATATATATATATATATATACACACACACGTGGTCAGAATTGTTGGTACCATTGGTAAATATGATCAAAGAAGGCTGTGAAAATTAATCTGCATTGTTAATCCTTTTGATCTTTTATTTAAAAAATTCACAAAAATCTAACCTTTCATTGGAGAATAAGAATTTAAAATGGGGGGCAAAATAATTGTTTTTCTCTAATACACATTGGCCACAATTAACGGCACCCTTTTATTCAATACTTTTTGAAACCTCCATTTGCCAGTTTAACAGCTCTAAATTTTCTCCTATAATGCCTGATGAGGTTAGAGAACACCTGACAAGAGATCAGAGACCATTCCTTCATCCAGAATCACTTCAGACCCTTTAGATTCCCAGCTCCATGACGGTGCTTCTTCTCTTCAGTTCACCCCACTTATTTTCTATAGGGTTCAGGTCAGAGGACTGGAATGGCCAAAGCAGCAGCTTGGTTTTGTGCTCAGTGACCCATTTTGGTGTTGTTTTTGAGGTTTGCATTTGGATTATTATCCGGCTGGAAGATCCAAACATGGCCCATTATAAGATTTCTAACAGAGTCAGTCACTTATTGATTTTTTTATCTGTTGGTATTTGATAGAATCCATAATGCTATGTGTCTAAACAAGATGTCCAGGACCTCCAGCAGAAATATAGGCCCACAACATCAAAAATACAGCAGTATATTTCATTGAACACATGGGGTACTTTTTTAGCCCTGTGTGCACCAAACCCATCTTGAGTGTTTGCTGCTAAAAAGCTCATTTTTTAGTTTCATCTGACCATAGAAGCAAGTTGCATTTGAAGTTCCAGTCATGTCTGATAACTGAATATACTGGAGTTTGTTTTTGGATGAGCTAGGAGAATTTTTCTTGAAACCCTCCCGAACAACATGTGATGTAGGTGCTGTTTGACAATTTTTTTTAAGGTTTTCTGACCCCGAGACTCAACTATTTTCTGCAATTCTCCAGCTGTGGTCCTTGGAGAGTCTTTAGCCACTCAAACTCTCCTTCTCACCGTGCATTAGGATGATATAGACACACGTCCTCTTCCGGGCAGATTCGTAACATTTTATGTTGATTGGAAATTATTGCCCTGATGGTGGAAATGTGAATTTTCACTGCTCTAGCTCTTTTCTTAAAGCCTCTTCTCTAATTTGTGAAGCTCAATTATCTTTTTCTGCACATCAGAAATATATTATCTGGTTTTTCTCATTGTGATGGATGATTAAGGGAATTTGGATTTTGTTTTCCCTCCTATTTATATTTCTGTGAAACAGGAAGCCATGGCTGGATAATTTCATGTTCATAATCACCCTGGAGTACTCAAAATTGTAAATATGAATGGGAATATACTTCAGAGATATTTTACTTATAAGAATTTCTAGGGGTACCAATAATTGTGTCCAACGTGTATTTGACAAAAACATTTATTTCATAATGAGATTTTCCCCCATTTTCAATTGTTTTAGTTCAATGAAAGGTTAGATTTTTGTGATTTTTTAAAATAAAAGATCAAAAGGATTAATAATGCAGGTTTATTTTCAGAGCCTTCTTTGATCATATTTACCAAGGGTACCAACAATTCTGACCACGTGTGAATATATAGATTCACTTTTCAACATTTTAGCCGGCTGGCTTACTTACTTTAATTAGCGTACTCTATCTCTGCACATTAAACTGGGATATACTGTACAGTATGATAGAAGTATTTAAAGTTGAAAAAAAAGTCACTCTAGCCTCAGATTGGAGAATCTAACATTTGTTTTCCGATATAAATGCACAGGCGTAATTTGTTTATTAAATCAATAAGGTTAAAAAAAGACACTCTCCCACTCTTTCTCTCTCTGTCGAACACACACACACACACACACACACACACAAACACTCTGTCTGCCTGAACTGCTCTGTCATTGGGGTCGGAATCTATTAAGCCCGGCTGTGCTGTAAATTATGAGTTACAGCTCAAGGTCATTCTGTCTGCCCTCTTCTAGCTTTGTATTTCCAGACTCTGTGTAGCTCTGCATGCCCTTGTTGTGTTGTTTTTCAGGCACAGGAAGAGATATACTATTAAAATAAACATGAAATAATGTCTCAGTAGCTGTATCCAAGGCAGTATATTGGAGCTGACATATTTTAGAAGTTACTGACCATACGCTAGTAGGTAAACATCTCTCTACCAGGACATATAGATAAAACAGGCATTACCATGGAAAACACGTAGGTGCACTAGATATAGTATGTCTGTAGGTGGATTCCTTTTTTATCTAGATGAGTAGGTGCACTTAGTGTGAATGACAGAGCAGTAATGATAGCATTGGTGCATTAATTTGACACGTCAGTTGAATTTGTACTATTTGTGAAACTGGATCCACAAATGTAAAACAAGGGGAAAAAAAGATACCATCACAAGTAATTATATGTCCAGTGGAAAAGGGATAAAGAAAGACAAGTGTACTTGGCAGGAAAGTGACAGGTGTCTGTCTCTGGGTGACAAATCAGTGCTAACTGCATTGCAAGCTAGATCCACATATTGACAGGGCAGATCAGTATTGGCTCGTGTCCCGTACAAAGTGGATGTGACCTTCAGCAGTCTTAGTGTGTTTATGAGTGTCTGTATTATTTCCATTTCCATTTTCTTTTCTTTTTTTCTTTGTTTTGTTTTTGTCCTTTTTGAACATAAATGTTGTAAAGCCTGATACAAGACTGATACTGATACTCAAACTGAGCTCAGCCAAGAAATCAGAGATTTCAGTATGAACTGAAATATTTCTCATTGAATTCCCACAAGACCAAATTATCTGAGCTGTTTCTATCCATATTAAAGGGATAGTTCACCCAAAATGTAATATTTCTGTCATCATTTATTCACCTTTATGCTGTTACAGACCTGTTTGACTTTCTTTCCTTTTTAGAATGCAGAAGGTGCTGACAACCTCCATACTGTTATAAAATCGGTTAATTTGTTGTCTTCTAAAATATAGCTTTGTGTGAGGAACAGACTAAAATGTACACTACCACTCAAAAGTTTGGGGGTCTGTAAGTGTGTTTTTTACTTTTATTCATCAAGGACACATTAAATTGATCAAAGTTAGAAAAGAGTTATATTTCAAATTATTATTTTTAATAATTGTTTAATTATTATTTAATTATTTTGAACTTTCTGTTCATCAAAGAATCCAGAAAAAAGAGCATGAGAGACTTTTTTTCAAAAACATTCAAATAATCTTACTAACACCAAACTTTTGAACAGTTGTGTACATCATTATTCAAACATTTGTTTCATTCACATTTATTCTGTTACCCATTGTGACCAAATCTTTGACTCAGTGAGTCACTCCGACTGAATTTATGAAAATTAATAATTGATACACTAAAAAAAGTACAATTTGTTTACAAATCAGACCACTGCCAGTCCTAGACTTCTGGGGGCCCTGAGCAAAACTTTAAGCAAAACCAAACCTATAATCTGTTCATTCAGAGCAGTTTCACTGTCACCAAACAATAGTGAGTTACTAAAGTTACTAAAGTTATTCAATGAAAAGCAGTGAATGATTCTCTTGATTTCTTTGTTTGATTAACATTAAATGACAGAGAGTAACAGGTTTTTAAGCTGCTGTCACTTTAACAGCGAATGCACCAATCTAATATACTGACAAGCAATCAATTACTTTCCCAACTGTTTATGTTCACTTACAACATAAACCGCTTTTAAGTGAAAACTGACCAATGCTAACATTTTGACATATTTTTGTGTGTATTTAAGTGCACACTTGTAGCCCAAAATAGCCTATACTTGTCCATGTGAATCAGACGTGGCTACATATCTCTTGTAATCTAATGAATTCAAGGAGAGATACAGTAGGGATGGATGTTAAGGTCTTCACTGATAAACTGTTTTTTTTTTGGTGTTAACTTTATAAATTTGGGGAAAATGGTCAGGATATTTAGCTTAATAGCTTAAGCTTTTGTTTACCATATATGGAGGAAAGTCATAGGGGTTTGGAGCAACATAAGGGTGACTAAGTGATGGCCATTTTCATGGTGAACTGTCACTTTAATTTTATAACTCTATAATCTTACTGTACCATATGTCAAGAATTGTCTCATTTTTGTCTATTTTTTTTTTCTCCTCAGTTGATAGATGAAATTGAAAAATGATTGAAAACTCCATTAGGTCTCCTGAGCTTTATAGTAAAACAGCTATTGAGCAATAAAATTTTCTTCTGGATTGTCAGCACTCGTAACGTTTCAGAAGAGTGAGTTTGACCTTTTCTTCTAGTGGCTTTAATTTGTGTGTCTGAATTTGTGAGATGGAACTGCACAAATTCAGATTTTGCCTTGTCATACGTCAACACACACACACACACACACACATCCATTCTGCAGTAAAAACTGACAGGGAAATGTTTTGTGAAACTGGTGACACAGAAACAGTCAATTATTAGAACACTCTAATAATAGAGAGAGAGAGAGAGAGAGAGAGAGAGAGAGAGAGATGGGGGTGGGGGGGGTGGAGCCTGAACGAAAGGGAAGGAGACAGAAAAGACTTTCATCTTTTGTCTCCAGTAACTTAATCTTCATAAACAGACTACTTTTATTCTCTAAACTCAACCCTGCCTTTTTCTTGTCACACTCTTTCCTCCCATCCTCATCCAGTTAAGAGAGAAAAAGTCAGTCTTTTTCTCTCTTGGTTCCCTCTACAGGATCTATCTCTTTCTTTTTACATTTCCTCTGTGTATCCACTGAGACACCTTTTCTGCTGTTTCTTGTTCTTGAGAAAAACCTATACATCCAGGCACCAAACCAAAGCCAAGATAAAAGCTTTCCCTTTACCTGTAATCTCTCTCATTCTCGATTTTTCACTCTCTGCTCCTCTTCCTGTTGTTGTGGTGGCCGTCAGCAAGATAGGTTGTGACATACTTATTGGCACTGCCGTTTAAGCTCATTTAAAGACTTCATTATTCCATCCCTTGAGCCCTCTGTCAAACTCTCTATCTCTATCTCTGTCCCACCCCTCTTCTTTATTTCCCATTCCCTCTTTCTGTCTCTCTCTCTCCCTGCCAGCCCCCCTGTCAGATTCAATGTCTGTGGAGTCAGAAGCTTGTAATTCTCCCACACCACATACACACATTCACTCCCTCTTGGCCCCTTAATGAAGGACAGACAGCAAGAGGGCGTATGTCACTTGCCATAGATAATGTCTCAGAGAAGTGCAAGATGTATCGAACATGCTCCGAAAATGTCTGACAACGACTAGGCTGAAGCTGCTGCTAGAGCCACAGACACTGATAACATGAGAAAGCAGTAGGACTGCCTTTGCCTCAGGTTCAACATGAAGCTCATTATTATCACGATTCATGCTGACAAGAATCAGAGCATGGCATATTCGTTATTGCAATGCTGTTAAATGTCATATTAAATGGGTTATATAAGCTGGCTCTGAATGCACATAAGTGGGTTTCTGAACAATTAGCCTGTAATATGACAGTAGATCATATTTAAAAGCCTGTTTTTGAGCCCTATTGAAATTCCAATCCATCACTTTAATGTCACTTTCAGTGAAGTATTCTTGAAATCCAGATTTAGACAACATATGCTAGTCTGGTTAATTTACAAAAAAAAAATAAATAAATTGGTTCTCTAAACTCAGTGACACGATTCATCTGTGGTGACTCATTCTCAGTGACCCGATAAAGTGCTAGACAGCACTGGTACAGTTTTTGCAGTTGTTATAGTTGAAGACTTGGAGTTCATGTTTGACCTTAAGACGTTAATTTTCACTAACAAGATATTATTGCAAGTTACTTAATGAATTGTCAGCTTAAACATGTAAATTTATTCGTGGATATATTTTGCTTTATTGGGGTTAAAGGGTTAGTCCACGCAAAAATGAAAATTCTGTCATTAATTACTCACCCTCATGTCGTTCCAAACCCGTAAGACCTTTGTTCATCTTCAGAACACAAATTAAGATATTTTTAATGAAATATAAGAGCTTTCTGACCCTGCATAGACAGCAACGGAACTACCACATTCAAGGCCCAGAAAGAAAGTAAGGATAAGGAGTAAAATAATCCATGTGACATCAGTGGTTCAACCTTAATTTTATGAAGCTATGAGAATACTTTTTTGTGGGAAAATAAAATAAAAATAACTTTATTAAAAAGTTTCTTCTCTTCTATGTTAGTCTTCGACGTGTGTTCACAAGAGTACCATGACACATGTGTGGTGCTGCTAACGCAGGAGCCGACGTTCTGACATAGAACCCGGATGCGCTGCACCTTGTTTACAAGCAGAGGAAGACACACGCTGTACATAAAACAATGTTCGTAAACATGTCTGAAGATTTCGACAGAGAAGATCACTTGCAATTTTTTGCCCAGCCTTACTTATTTGAACCATAACTAAAAGAGATGGAAGTTCTACGTCAGAACACTGGCTCCTGCATCAGCAGCACCACAAGCATGTGTCGTGTTACTCTCGTGAACGCACATTGAAGACTGACACGGAAGAGAAGAAATTGTTGAATAAAGTCATTATTTTTGTTTTTTTACACACAAAAAAGTATTCTTGTACCTTCATAAAATTAAGGTTGAACCACTGATATCATATGGACTATTTTAATGATGTCTTTACTACCTTTCTAGGCCTTGAACGTGGTAGTCTATGTCTATGAAATATTAATTTTTGTTCCGAAGAAGAACAGGTTTGGAACACCATGAGGGTGAGCAATTAATGAAAGAATTTTAATTTTTGGGTGAACTAACCCTTTAATTTGTATTAGTTCATAATGGAAATGTGAAATACAATACGAACATATATATATATATATATATATATATATATATATATATATATATATATATATATATATACATACAGCGGGTAAAATAAGTATTGAACACATCACCATTTTTCCCAGTAAATATAGTATTTCTAAAGGTTGAAATTTTCACCAGATGTCTGTAACAACTGAAGTAATTCATGCATACAAAGAAAACAAAACGAATAAGTTCAGAAATTAAGTTATGTGTAATAAAATGGAATGATGTGTGTGTGTGTGTGTGTGTGTGTGTGTGTGTGTGTGTGTGTGCGCGTGTGTGTGTGTGTGTGTGTGTGTGTGTGTGTGTGTGTGTGTGGATGTGTATATATAGTTGGAACTTCTACCTGGGTTGGGCAAATTTCAGAACTGAAAAAATGGCTTCCTTTTAATTCATGAGTGTAAATTTTAATTGAACTGGACACATCAATTGCACAGGACTTTCAGTTGTAGCAAATTAGTATCTGGTTGTTTATCTTTTTGTCTATATGTCTGTCTGTACATAAGGCTTATCAACCCTCAGGCTCCATGGTTTTTTAACTTTTTTTCAAAACTTGCAAACAAAGTTTTCTCAAACCAACATTTAGAGATTGTCTGAATAATTATATGGGTTTTGTTTTAATTAAATTCTACTTCCTTAAATTCAAATTCCAAGCTCCATCTTTAATTAAAATTCACAAATTAAATAAGAATTAAATCCATTCTTAATTCAGTTTTGAATGATGCACAAAACTCACTTCTACAGAATCTATATTCCATTTGTTTCAGTTCTTCAACTGAAATCACCTTGTAAATGCATCATGTGTATTTGAACCTAACCCTGAAAGCTGATGTCTTGGTTTCAATGTTGACACTCTTACTCACCTGTAAATTAGTGTCTCATCAGCAGTACAGTTATACTGTATTTGATACATCCACACCAGGCTGGCTCCCATCAGTCGACCCTTATCCCATCGCACTTGTGCTGAGGTGGAGGTCACTCCTTGTACTCCCACCATCTGCTCCTCAACCCCTACGCTAACCACATCCTCACTCTCTGCCTGACCCTCATCCCGTCCCTCCTGGGGGTCACTGTTACTGTCCAGACCAGGGCTTTGCCCACTGGAAGTCTTCCCTCTGGTGATGTCCGATGATCCTGGGTCACGAGCTAACAATACCGTTCCATTTCCACGATGAGGGAGGGGAATAACCTTCAGGTCAACAAGTGAGGTGGCTTCACCTGCAGCATTGATAGCAATGCAAGTGTATGTACCATCATCACGGGCAATAGTCACATGTAGCTCAAGAGTGCCATTTCGGAAAGATGTGGTACGACTGGAATTGCCAATGATGCGGTCATCTGGTGAGACCCAGTGCACCACTGGCTCTGGATCACCAATAGCACGACATTTGAGCGTTGCCCTTTGACCCTCCAAAACCCAGAGTTTGTGTGTATGTCGGGTAATAAGCGGAGGTTCACATGCAAATTCCTCCTCGGGGATAGACCAGAAATAACGTCCCGCTAAGTGAAAGGGTGTAGCACACGTTTCCATATCATCACTGCGGATCAGCCTCCTCAACCAAAGCAGTTCACAGTTGCAGTGTAACGGGTTACCCCCAAAATTTAAGTTGATTATGGCATTGTAGGGTGTAGGGCTGATGACCCCCGTCTGGGAGCGAGCGAACAATGGATCGGGTGGTAAAGTCTGTAGGCGATTGGAGGTCATGTCCAATCGGGCTAGTTTGTAGAGCTCACTAAAAGACCCCTCAGCAATCTGGTCAATGAGATTGTGATCTAGGTTCAAAGTGTGCAGACTAGCCATACTCTGAATGGCATCCCAGGGAGCCTTGCGCAGATTGTTATAGGATAAGTCCAAATCCTCTAGAGTGAGTAAAAAGTCATCAAAGGCCTCAGAGGAGATATTGATGAGCTGGTTGTTGTTGAGAATGAGATGCTGCAGGTTTATCATGCCTAATAAGTCTTGTGGGCCCAGCTCTGAGAGTCGGTTGCCATCTAAATGCAGCGAACGAAGACTTTCCAGATCTGCAAATGCCAGTGGCCGGATGTTACTGATGGTGTTCCGGGATAGTGTCAAATCCACCAGTCCCGTCATGTTGGCAAAGTCAGCTCCACCCACTTCTCGAATGAAGTTATCGGCAAGGCGAAGCTCAACAGTTCGGCGGTCAATGTTTGGCGGGACAAAAAGAAGACCTTTGTCGGCACAAAGTGTGCTTAGAGATTCTGAGAGATTCCTGCAAACGCAATGGAAGGGGCACGCCGACACTACACCCCACGTCTCGCCGGCTACAGCTCCTGGAATCTGACTGAAAAGAGCAGGCAGCAAGCAGGCACAAGTGACCAGTGCCAGCCAGTGCAGTAATTGCAGTGGTAGTGTTGGTGAGGATGCATCTGGGGGTGAGTATCTGCTGGTGAACTTTGGCCACAGCGGAGGAGAGGGTTGACGAAATGCTTCAGAGTGTTTGAGGATATTTTGTTTCAGATGGATGGATGGATGAGAGGGCAATGAGGGGGAGTGTGTGTTCCTGTGAGGATGGCATAAAATGTGGGACGGATGTGGTTTTCTGAATGACTGAAGGGGTGGGGAGTCTTGCATGGTAGATAGGGGAGTGATCCACAGACCTAGAAAAAGCAGAAAGAGAAGGACATCAGTCATCATGTTTCAAGTGTCAACTTTGTAGTGCTGATGTGTGTGGTTTCTTTAACTCTGAATGAGCTCACGCAGTTGCTCTCCACAGGAATTTCTACGCTTGGGCACCCTGTGCATAACTGCATGTTAAATTTCAGCAAAACCAATGCCATAACCACTCTCTCAAACACTGTTGGTGGAAACTGCACATCTACAAACCTTTAAAAGCATGGAAAGGCCATATAACAATTATTTTACTGCTTTTTGGAAGTGGAAGCTTGTAAATTTACACTCCCACCTTTCTGTGTGGTAGTTTTCTTTGAAAGAAGAGCTGTTTGCTTCACTTCAAGAGAAGTAAGAGCCACAAAAACTCTAGTCCAGCGGTTCTTAATCCTGGTCCTCGCGACCCCCCGCTCTGCATATTTTGCATGTCTTTCTTGATTAACACACCTGATTCAGATCATCAGCTTGTTAGAAGAGAGCTCCATGAATGAACTTTGTTCAGATTGACATGTTCCCTAGATAGTGTTCACTGTTCTCTACTCCCTGCACACGGGAAATTGTCTGAAGTTTACTTCACTTAAAAACACAGATTTGCGCGACACCACTGTCTGCAGCGTCTCCACACACAGACAAAACTTACTCCAGAAGTCTGAAGGGTTATTTAACCCTAATCATGAGATTTGCATAGAAGTCACGTCTCGCGCGCGCACTTTAATACCCTTTGAATGGAACATATATGCTTCTTTCGAACTGGAATCATGGCGGAATTTCCTGTGACGTCCACTTTGCAGGGTAATTACAGTCGAATGGAACAAACCCCTGAAGCAGTAAGAGAAACCTACAAAATCTGCAGAGTGGGGGGTCGCGAGGACCAGGATTAAGAACCACTGCTCTAGTCATTTCACTGAAACTCAGCACTGATGGGCAAACTCTGTTTAAGAAGTTTATTTTTAATGATGTGGAATCTATACGGTAAAGAAAAGGTCAAATATAGTATAACAATCTGTACAAATAAATTGAACAAATGAACTGGTGCATAAACACGCAAGAAAAGTGAAGGACAAAAAGAACGAAAGAATCATCATATCACATGAAAATGCTAATTACAGGTTTGAGACTGAAAAATCTGTAATATCTGTAATTTGATCTCTTGCGCCAATTTGTCCCTTGCACTGAGTTGTCATCGTAACATATGGGTTTCAACTCAGACATGAAGCTAAAGAGGTATTAAGTTCTTTGAGAGTGTACATCACACTTTTGTCCTACATTAGCGCATTCAGCAAATGCTCTTTAACTGTCACTTAACACTAAGTGCATGTAATCATGCAGGTACAAACCAAGGAAAACAGCGATCAGATTCAGCAAGAAATGTTCCATCTCTGAATGTGTACTGAGAATTTGGACCACAGCTCAGACGAGATGACTTACAAATCAAACATTCTGTCTTCCTCAGTGTTGGGAAATAGCCTACTAAAAATAGTGACACTACTAACTCAAATACATTTTTCATTTGTGTGACAGTTAAAACAATGTAGCTTTTCCAACAAGGTACTTTTGCACTGCAGTGCAACTAAATGCTACATACAATAGCTGGTTTTAATGCAACGTTATATTTTGTAAGCTTTACATCCTTAAACATCCTTCTGTCTACAGTATACATATGTTGTTTAAAACAGATTTACTGTGAGATGGTTTTAAAACAGATTTTTAGTGAGATGGTTTGTTCGAAACAGTCTTGTTTCTCATATGTATCCTTGAAAAGTCTGATTCATTCTAGTGAATCATAAATAGTAAATAGTTCTCTCTCTTATACAGGGGTTGGACAAAATGATGTGGACACCCATTGTAATAATATGTATCTTTTCGTTGTCTATGTTCTCTAGTTTGTATATCAGTGTAGTATAAGTTGTGATCAGAAGTGTTTAATACAAATGGTCTGTGAAGTGACTTTTCAGACTTCCAAAAAGAACAAATCATGGAAGCCCATTTAGCAGGAGCGTTTTTAATTTAACAGCCCAGTTGTTTGGTGTTTGAAGAACAACAGCCTTTATGATTGTGGAGTAGTACACAAAATATGGCATGACTTCATCTGCAAAGAAGAAAAGTGTTCAAAACCTGAAAGTGAAAGATAGAGACTGTCGAACACAAGAAGGATTGTGTCCAAACAACACAGAACTACTGCTGCAAAGTGACAGCGAGCCTGCAATATTCATTTTAAAGACCCTGTTTCCACAAAAACCAACCACTAAAAATTTCACAAAGCCAACATCCGCAAAAGCTGTAATTGCTAAAACTTTAATCACAGACACCAGTGCTAAGATGCAAAAAATATATATAGTCATGATGATCATTAAAATTAGACAGTTGGAGCTCAATTGCCAGCTCAATCACCTGACTTAAATATTATCAAAACCACTGTGGGCAGCTTTGAGGAGAAGAGTCAGAAGCCAATTTCTTCCTCCAAACTTTCTAAGCAACTGGCAGATGTTCTGATAGATGACATTCCACTGGAGATCGTTCACAATTTGTATGAATCTTTTCTAAGAGGGTTGGAGGCTGTATTAACAGCAAATGGTGGTGAAACACCTCAGTAAAGAAATGTTGCCTATTTCCCAGGTCTGCACGTTATTTTGTTCAGCCCCTGTATGTTGTCACAGTGTACACAAGGGAATGGAGGAGACGAGAGGTAAACTTAAAAATAACTGTCTTTAATCCAGAAAGGGGTACACACGGCAGGGCAGAGACACACAGGAACAAGACATCGATGTTAACAAACTGAACAGGCAGGAACTAAATACACAGGTAAATTCTAGATAATTAAACACAGCTGGGGACTAATAAACTAATGATGAAACAATAAAGACAGGAACAGGAACATAACCAAATATGGGCATACAAGAGGGAAAACTAAGTCTAAGGGAGCACGAGATAGAAAACTACAACACAAGATAGGACACAGCTCTGACATATGTAGAGTCGGGAAGTCTGATTCATTCTAACAAATCAGTTTGTCCTACTTGGTCTTCTCTCTCTCTTATACAGTATTGGAAAGTCAGATTCACTGTAGTGAAAAGGTTCGTTCAACATGGTTCACATAAATGAACAGAAAATAAATATTCACTAATTTGAGCCCCAGCACTACATTTTGTTTCTTTTTTATTATTATTATTTATTATTATTATTATTTGGAGGAATATTTTGTTAAATGTTGTTGTTCATTACTTGTGTCATATATGTATTAATTTTTATTTGTTTTATTTGTATATTTAGAGTAAATGTTTCAAAAGGTTATATATTTTTCAAAGTAATTGCCCATAGCTTATTTTTAGTAGCTAACTTTTTTTTCCAACAATAAACTGATTTTAGTTTAATTAGCTTAGCAAGCCACATCTTCAAAGTAGCATCCCCAGCACTGCTCACGTCAGACTCACATCTGTATCAGTGATCTTTAAATAACCATTCCCAACTGTTTGTGTCCATGCAGTACTTCACATACCCGTGAATACACTTCATTAGTAGAGTTTGTGCTTGCTCACCCCTCTTCGATATTATTAACAGTACAGCAGTAATTATGCAAATTTCAAACCGACAAGATAATAATTTTTGCAAAGTCATTACACTGAAAAATGCAGATAAATATAACCAGGGAACAATCAGACTTTACTCAATTAAGCATGTTTTTCAGCACATTACTCATTAAATAGTGGCAGATTCTTATTTTGTGATTAGAACAAAATTAGGTGAGTCCTCAGTGAATTTGCACTTGAAAGTGCAGAAATGGGAGGCATCTTGAACATTTATAATGTTCACATACAGTGCCTTGTGAAAGTATTTATACCCCTTCGTTTTTTTTCACATTTTGTTATGTTGCTGCCTTATGTTAAACTGCTTTAAATTACTTTTTTCCACATCAATCTACACTCCATACACCAAATTGACAAAGCAAGAACAGAACTGTCACAACTTCGTAAATTTATTTAATATAAAAAACTGAAATAAGTACATTGTATTCATAAGTACATAAGTATTCATACCGTTAACTAAATATTTAGCTGAAGCACCTTTACAGTCTCAAGTCTTTTTTGTTTGATGCGACAAGCTTTGCTCATCAGCATTTGGCAATTATCTGCCATCCTTTTCCTCACCTCTTCACCTCTCAATCTCTGTCAGGTTGGCTGGGGGCAGATGCACATTTTCAGGTTTCTCCAGAAATGTTAGTGACCCTTGCTGTGTATTTAGGGTCATTGTCCTATTGGAAGGTGAACCTTCTGCGTAGTCTGAGGTTCTGAATGCTCTGGACTAGGTTTTCATTAAGGCTATCTCAATATTTTGGTGCATTGAGCTTTTCTTCTACTCTGATGAGTCTCTCGGGCCCTGCCGCTGAAAAACAGCCCCACAGCATGAGGCTGCTACCAGCACACTTTACTTTTGGGATGGCACTCTGCAGGTGATGGGCAGAGCTGGTTTCCCTCAAACATTATGCTTGGAATTGAGGTTCATCAGACCAGAGAATCTTGTTTCTCACAGTCTGAGGGTCCTTTGGGTGCTTTTTTTTGCAAATTCCAAGTGTGTTTTCATGTGTCTTACCTGAAGAGAGGATTGAGTCTTGCCACACCACCATAAAGCCCAGATTGGTGGAGTGTTGCAGTGATGTTTGTCCTTCTGTAGATTTCTCTTATCTCCACACATGATCATGGAGCTCAACTAGAGTGACCATCAGGTTCTTGGTCACCACAGTAACCAAAGCCCTTCTCCATCAGATGCTCAGTTTGAACAGATGTCCAGCTCTAGGAAGAGTTCTGGTTGTTTCAGACTTCTTCCATTAAGGGTAACAGAGACTACATTCTTCTGTGACCCTTCAGTGAAGCAGAATTTTTTCCTTAACTCTTCCCAAGATGTGTGGCTTGACATAAAGCTGTTTATGAGCTCTACAGGCAGTTCTTTTGACCTCAGGGCTTGGTTTTTGTTCTGATATGCATTATCAGCCTTTCAGCCTATCAGCCTAGACCTTTTATTAAGATGTGTGTGCCTTTCCAAATCATACCCATTCAATTGAATTTGCCACAGGTTAACTCCACTCAGTAACATCTACAAGCAATATGAATGCCCCTGAGCTAAATTTCAACTGTCCCAGATAAGGGTATGAATACTTATGCAATGGAATCATTTAAGTTTTTTATTTTTAATAAATTTGCAAATATTTTAAAAAACCTATTTTTTTCTTTACCATTATGGTGTGTGGGATTACAAATTTATAAAACGGTAAATCTAGCTTCCAATGTAATAGTACATTGTGTTTTACATTTTGAGGTAAAGATGATGACATTCTAAGAAGATCAAGTCAGGCAGCCCAGGTGTCTGAGACATTAACCTTTTGTCTTTATGCACTTCCTGACCACTGGGCAGGGTCCCAAGTTAAAGCTCAAGGTACAGCTGTGCCTTTTTCTCTATGATAATGTGAAGGTATGAGTGATACTGTCAGGCTGATTGGATTAGCACCTATGCATTTGAATGACACCGTAATGCTGATGAGATCAGGGCTGGGGAAGTTCAGGTAACGGGCTGATTCCTGTACTGCATTTGCATGCTTTGTTTAGATTGTCTCCACCTCTATGTATCCCTCCCCCTTGAAAGGTATAAACTCTACTGTGTTGAGCTATAGTCAGACTTGGATGACTGCAGCGACAGACACGAGTTCTCAATAAAGAGAAACTTCTGCTTGAAAGATATCCCAACGTCTCCTGGTCTCTGCTTCGACGAGGAAAAAATTTTCCTACAGGTGTATGAAGTGTAGATTGATGTGGAAAAAAAGTAATATAAAGCAGTTTAACCTAAGGCAGCAACATAACAAAACGTGAAAAAAATGAAGGGGTATGAATACGTTCACAAGGCACTGTAGAAAGGGCCTGATTAAACCTCATGATTAAATTGATTAGTGTATTGACTGGACAACCTATCTTGAAAGATTCTTACAGAGACCATCAAGATTCTTCTTACAGCATTATGGTTGTGAACAATAACTATGGTATTTGACAGTAAGTATGGTTGCTATGGTAATTTTTTTTAAAGTATCCCTGTCATGTGTAACTGGAAATTCTGTCATCATTCTCACCCTCATGTCATTTTATTAGACCTGTACAACTTACTTTATTTTGTGGAGCATAATAAAAGAATAGTGTTTTTTGTACATACAGTGAAAGTCAGTAGGGTTCAATGTTCTTTGGATTCCATTGTTCTTCAAAATGTCTTATTTTGTGTTCTCTAGAATACAGAAAGTCATACAGGTGTGGAACATGTCCCTGTTTCATTTTGGGGAAAACTATCCCTTTAAGCGATTTAATTCAATGAAGACATATGGGGAATGTCAATGCTCGGTGATTAATAACTAGAGATATGCACTATCATAACAAATACATTTGTTATGTGTTGGTAGAGGAAGAGGAAAGTGCAACTGAGTGCAATTTCCAACGTGACTTTTAATGTCTTGTAACTCTGCATTCCCAGAAGTCTGTGGTAGATTGAGCGAAAAAACTATATTGCTATGCCAAAGTATCGAATTGATCCGTCTCTTTCTCTTCTCCTGTGTGGTCTTCCTCCGACCTCCTGTGACCTTCCTTCTCCTCTCCCTCCCTACCTATTTCTTTTCCACGCCCCTCTTTTTCAGTTTCCTTCTATTACCCAGGGTTCTGCTTATCACCTGTGTCCACTCTTCCCATCTGCCCTTGAGGTAACTTGAGAAGTGATGCAACATTAGTTAAGTATCCCTCTCCTCTCTCTCCGTCTTCCATTCTCACCATCTGTAGCCACCTGAGAACAGACCAGCCGAAATAGATCTCGTCTCTTTCCTCCATCGATCCGGCCGCCCGGGATAGATAGCAGCCCTTCCTCAATATAATCAGGCCTCTTCCTCCTGCCATCCCTTTTCCTTTTCTCATCCTCCGCCCTCTGTGTCCTTTACACATATTCGTTTCTAAGTTCAGGACATGCCAGTGCTTGTCTTGGTCTAATTTTATCTTCTAGAGCTATTGGGTGTACGTGGATGTGTGTGTTGGTAGGGCGTAGATTAGATTAGAATAGAATAGAAATTCTGATAATCCTTTTGTAATCCGTAATGTTATTCATGATTCAGACTGAATGAAAAACTACTGCGAGTGCCTGGCTTTAGAACGTAATAACCCTGTCCATTATATGTGTGTGTTTGTGTGTGTGCGTTTGTCTCATGCTGAACATCTCTCTGCACTTAGCAACTCCCTCAGCCCTCTTTCGCCAACACATTCTGTCCTCAATGCACCCCTCCTTTCTCCCCGTATCCCTCGCTGCCTCATATTAAATCAGACACAGAGTTTTGCTGCTGAAGCCAGTGTCTCCACAGCTTCAGTGGCCACAAAGAGGATGACCATTTGCTAATGATTATCACATCAATTACATTCTGTACCACACAAGACTCTGAAGAGAGCTGTCACACACAAACACACACACAGTGGCTGAAAGACTAATTGAAGCAGCATTGACCGAGTAAGAATCATTAGCATCCTGGCTTAGTTTTACTGACTTCTTGGTGCTTCTTGGTTTATTCCAGGAAGGCTTTTTTTTTTTCTCCAGGGCAGCATGACACCATAAACACAGTGCTCAGAGACCTGTCATCAAACCAGCAGCTTTAACTGTGAAATTTTTTTATTGTAGTCACTCCAAATCTTGCATTTTATTATTTTATTTTATTTCATAGGGTATATATTTAGTTAGTTAGTTAGTTAGTTAGTTATTTTTGTTAGTTAATTGGTCTAATCTAATAATGTTTACCAAATTCTGTCTACATTTACATGTACATAGACATATACATTACATGTAGATTTAATTTATTATCAGTTCAATTTATTGTATATTGCTTTTCATAATACATACGTGACTCTGGACCACAAAACCAGTCTTAAGTCACTGGGGTATATTTTGTAGCAATAGCCAAAAATACACTGTATAGGTCAAAATTATTGATTTTTTTTATGCCAAAAATTATTAGGACATTAAGTAAAGATCATGTTCCATGAAGATAGTTTGTAAATTTCCTACCGTAAATATATCAAAAGTTAATTTTTGATTAGTAATATGCATTGCTAATAACTTCATTTGGACAACTTTAAAGGCGATTTTCTCAATATTTTGATTTTTTTGCACCCTCAGATTCCAGATTTTCAAATAGTTGTATCTCGGCCAAATATTGTCCTATCATAACAAACCATACATCAATGGAAAGCTTATTTTTTCAGCTTTCAGATAATGTGTACATCTCAATTTTGAAAAATTGACCCTTATGACTGGTTTTGTGGTCCATGGTCACATATAGTTCTGGGGCAGATTTACAAAGCATAGTGCATTACAAAGCACCAGTAATGGACAGACCAGAGGTGAAAAAAAAAAAAAAACTCCATAACATGTTTGTGTTTTTTGCATGCCTTTTGGTAAACAACAATGACATTTTAATTTACAAGAAATTCTGATTTAATTCAATATTGTTTAATTTGGAAATAGTTTAATCTATAACTCTAGTAGCATTTTGTTGCATTTAATTTTATGATTTCACTGACTTCATTATTGTGGCCTCTAGCAGCTGATGAGGCTTTTCGCATTGCCAGACAGGTATAAGCAGCACAAGTGAGATGTGGTGATGGGAAGAGGAGTATAGTGCAGGGTGCTGCCCATAGAAATGTTTCCCACTAGAACACAATTTATTGTCAGCGGGAGTGGTCTGAATTTAGAGCAGGCACAATCTCATAAAAGTGATGAGCGATAGAGAAGCGAAGTGCATTTCTGAGACAAGAAAGTCTATAATACCTGGAGAGAGCTAACCATTAGCATTCAAGGACAGCCGCTTACCTAGCGCAGGAATGTGTTTTGAAATCTCACCTGAGCCAGAAAGTGACTAATCACTCTGGAGCTGCAGGAAATGACACCATGACTAGGCTGACTGGCTGATGGCAATACACACCATCCCAAAACCTTATCTATCAAGAACTATGAGTCCATTGCCTGCTTTTATACTAGAAATTTTTAATTGAATGGCTGTCAGTGGGGAAAAATGATGCAGTTACAGCATCCACCAGCAGTGGCTTATTTTACATTATGGCTACGTTCACTGTCGGTTTTTGGGATTGACAACCGCATTTTCTTTACAGGTGTGAGTCTCGAAATGTCCCGTTCACACAGCAGCGTACAGTTGTGTTTAGAATACTGTCTGTATGAACGAGCAACGGGAGTCAAGCCCGTATTCCTCACCAGTAACCATAGCGACAGTGACCAAAGTAAAATCAAAGACTTTCATAAAACTGAAAGTCTTATCACTTTTTTACACGGCAAGAGTCCAATCGAGCCGCGAGTTCATTCTCAAATCTTCATTAACCAACGGCAGGTTTTAAATTTGGGTGGATAAAATTTCAGATGACACGTAGCTCATTTCTCCGTCAATGTAAGTTACCGAAAACACAAGAAAACACGCACCACACGGTAGACGTGCGTGTGTGCTGCAGAGGGGCTCTCTCTCGCGCTGTATGAGGTGACAGACAGCTAGTTGTTCAGTCCAGTTCCGTTCACACAGCGCGTGTTCCGAGAATGCGGTTATGAGTCCTGAACTTTTACGGGTGTGAGTTCGGTTACAGAACGCGGTTGTCACACCCGTAAATAACTGAACTGTGTGTGAACGTAACCGTATTAAGGACTCAAATACAGGACTGACAACCTTATTCTGCTGCTGTGTGAACGTGGCCATATTTTCTCACTAAACAGCAAAAGCTCAATGCTGATCGACAGTAGATCTTTGTGAGATTTCTCATTACCCAGTTGTTTTATCTCATCACATTCCATTCAGTTGTAAAACCGGAATTCGGGTTGCATATAATTTTTATTTTTTATTTTTTATTTTTTTTCAATAACACTGTAAATGTAATGGCCGGAGAGGAACTAAGTTTTGATGGCTGAATAGTGAAACAAACAACTTTAGGTATTGCAATAAATAAAACTATAACGTCATATCTCAAAAAAGTGGCAGCTCTAGTTGTTTTTTGTTTTGTTTTTTTTCTTTTAATACAGTAGGCATATAAATATTTGAGGAGGGAGAATAACAGCGTTTTGTATTTGTCAGATGTGATTTTCTGTTTGCTGAGGCAGTCTTTATAGTATTTGTATGTGCTGGCTGTATTGTGCTTGAATACATGCTTCATGAGGACACAATTGTGTATAATGACATGGGTATTACAACATAAACATTTTATGAGAACACTTCCTGTTAAAAACATACTATAAAGTGTTTTTTTGTTGTTGTTGTTGTTGTTGTTGTTGTTGTTGTTGTTTGTTTTTTCCAAAAAAAATGCCAGTAGTTTTCTATGAAGGGCGGGGTTGGGGAAAGAAAATACAGTGTGTACAGAAACCATTAGATCTATGGAGAGTCCCTGTAAACCATATACTGTATACGTCCGAGTGTGTGTGTGTGTGTGTGTGTGTGTGTATATGTATGTGTGTGTGTGTGTGCGTGTGTGTGTGTGTGTGTGTGTGTGTGTGTGTGTTTTGTGGGTGTGTTTACAAAAGCGAGAGGAAAACTGAGAGAGCCAGAAAGAGGGTTGAGACAGGTGGCACAGGTCACAATGAGTTTAAGTCTGCATTATGCTTTTGTGTGGATATAAAAGATGAGCTGTAGATAGGTGTAGCCCCACATATATCATTCAGATCATCTGATCTGTGGTATTAAAGGCTTCTATCCTCTAATGAAATATCTTACTGTGAATTGAACTGGAGGATTTATTATCTGTGCAACAAAGAGAATCAATGATCCTCAGATGTCTCCAGCTTTTATAGGAAATGATCTCCAACACACACATGCACATGATCAAACGCGCATACACACACATACTCTTTGACAAATGGCTTTCATCTTCCTGGTTCTCATCTCACAGTTGTACATCAACTCTCTCATATCTTCACCATATTTCCCCTGTTCTTTTTCTCTCTCTCTTTCTGACTGTGTGAGCAGTAGACGAAGTGACTTAATGTCATGAAGTCATTAGGATGTAAAGAGAAAAGGCAGAGATGTGGAAGGTGTTCACAGTATCTTTCTTACACCCAAACACACATGCACACTCACATGCACTGATATGGAGGCGGATGACAGCCTGACAGCAGTGATCCATCAAGCGTCTGAAAGGGAACTTGCCGAAAAGAGAGAGAGGAAAGCTGGTGGAACGGCAAAGAAAAGTGCATTGGTATTTGTTATGTAGTTGTTGATGTTGCTATGGTGTTTATACATCTATATATATGATAAGATATAATTTAGTATAACTAGTAATAAAAAAATTATGAAATGTTTGTATTTTTTTAGTAAATCAGAAACCCGACTTTTTGACTCCAGAGGATGAATTCATATTTCAGTAGAGTCTTATTTATCTGACCCGGCAGTGACCCTTTGAGCACTGCACACTCAGACTCCCTGCATCGATCCTTCTAGGCATCTGATTATCCATCTAACCATGCCTTCATATGCCTGTCCATTTCTCTATTTGTTCAGTCATTCATCATCTTTCCATCCACCCTTCCAATTTGTCTGCCTGTAGTATCTTTCCGTCTGTGTCTGCCATTCTGTATGAGTCTTTCTGAAGAGATCAGTCTCATAATTCTCCTCATTTCCTGTTCTTCTGTTTCTGAATTCACTGTCTCAGCGCAGTGAATCAGCAGAATATAAACTCTAATCCTTAAGCACTGGAATACGCTCGATATTCTGTATAATATGATACTTATATCTGTCAGTCTACATCTTGCATTTTATGTATTACCGGCAGGTTTGTTTATCTGTCATGGTGGGGACTTTGCAATTTTATAATGCCATAAAGACATTTACTATATTTATTAAGCTGTTTTTTTTTTCATTGGGACAGTTGGCTGGTTCACACAGTGCAGGTGTTTTTAGGTTTTACTATCCTTCTGGGGGGCATTTGGTCCTGACAATGTAGTCAAAACTAAACCCACACTGTAAAAAATGACAGTGAATTTAGTGGTAAAAGACTGTAAAAATGCTACAGTAAAAACCTGTTAAATTGTTAACTGTAAGTTCCCTACTATATACGGTGAAAAACTGTATTGGGCATTACATGTAATTTCACGGTTGTATACCATTTTTGGAAGTGGAAAAAGAATGTATAATTTACAGTGAATAACCGTAAATTGACATTCCCAGAATTCCCTGTGTTTCTTCTTAGATGTATGTTACATCTAATGTTGTTAGATTAATTTTTAATGCATTATTTCAGTTTTATGTGTGTTACCATGATGGTGTTTAGTGTTTGTGTGAATGGCACTGTGCACCTTCAATATATGTTAATATTTAAAAGCTGCTTATGATAGGCTTTGGTTCATCATGTGACTTTCTCATCACCACCTACTTTTGGTGGTTATCAGTGTATTACAAAGGTATCAGTCTTAATACATAAACTTAATTTATAAGGTCTGTGGGGTTAATTTTATAACTAGGGAGGTATCCCGAGCCAGTCTCATGAATTGGTATTGGGGTACTGATTAAGCATTTTTTTAACTGGTCGGTATCAGCTATCACTTATTTTATGTCAACTATCACGCAGGTGTCATGCAGTAGGCCTTCAAGTAGATTTGCCAACCGCCATTAAAAAGAAAAGACGTGACATGCGAGAACCAATGATGTCTATTCTAGAATATCTCACATGCTCGATCTTCCAACTTTAGCGTATTTAATGTGCACTTTGTAACAAATCACTCGAAAGTCTTTTATTTACCGTTTACTTTCAACTGCCGTCAGACTATAAGAGATGATGTGGCCATAACGCATTGCTATGGGTTGCATCTTGCTCTAGATTGAGACACACTATGCCTATAAATATATAATTACTCTAGTATCCTATTGTGCTATATGCCTCTTTTTTACATTTGAGCCCCTGCCCCTGAGAATCTCTCCGCATGGCCTTATATACACTGAATGGAATTTAATAACTATAATGTATTGTAAAGTATTGGCTCAGGACTTGGTATCGGCAAATACTCACTATTTAATGACTCAGAACTTGATTGGGACATCTCTATTTATAACACTTTAACAAATAAAACTCTCTATGCCTAAATTAACCAGTAAGTTAACCAGTTTCACAAGCTAGGATTTGCTGGTAAACAGCATGTCTCTGCGGGCACACCATCTGAATCAGCCCCACACCAGCATACACTGCCACTGAATTTATTGTGGCTAAAGCTATTTTTCAGCAGGGTTAGTGAAATACCTGGATGGGTATCACAGTGTAGAGTTTAGCACAATGTCACATGCTCAGTGTACACCTTTCTCTTCTACATGATCTGTCCTCCTTCATCAGAACCTGCTGTTCCTGCACAGGTACAAGCTAACTGCCAATGAACTTGTTCAGTTTATATAATGCTGCTGCAGGGACATACTCAGGAATAGAGAGAGAGAGTTGATAGACATGAAGGTAGGACACAAATGTTTGGCGAGGTGAGGTGAGGTGAGGAAAGGAAAGGAAAGGAGAGAGGAGAGGAGAGGAAAGGAAAGGACAGAAAGGATACAACCTTTTTGGATAAAACGGTCAAGGTAGGAAGGGAAGCCAGTATACAATTCTCTTAATTCTCTCAAATAAATAAGTGGGAAATTGTGAAATCTGGGTGTATGTAAACACCCAGCCCTTTCTTTGAATTGAGAAGAGGAAATAATAACTCAAAGAAAAGGACTTGGAGAATAAATATGAATAAATAGACAAAAGTACTGAAGAGGGTTTATAGGGCGGTCCCTTGAAGTATGGGTGCTGGTATTGATGTTGGCATGGTTACAAAGAGAATGTATGCTACTTTTAAAGCAACCTCTCTCACACTTAATGACACACATACAGAGAGAGAGAGAGAGAATACACCAGCGTCAGAGAGGCAGAGAGATAAAGGCTGTAGTGCAGTGTAAAGTGTCCTTCATGTGTAAGTGTCCTTCATGTGTGCACATGAATATGCATAAAGAAGCATGCACTCTGGATAGAGAGCACTAGAGCTCTTCAGCTGTTTTTGTGTGTGTGTGTATGCATGTGTTGTCATTATAGCACTGTAAAATCAATCTCTCTTCTGTTGTGTCACCGCATTAGCCGCTGTTGGATATGTGCTTGTGTTTATGCAAGGATATGAGGGAAAAAGAGGGAAAATAGGTGGAACAATAAATGGCCCACAACATACTTTGAGCTCCATAAATAACTGGATATTCACATCTGTCTTTCACTGGAGGGAATGAGGTGTTAGTGTGCAGTCATAATCGTTTCTAGAGCAGAATGTTGTTCTCTGACCCATTCGTGTGTATCCAGTCAGGCATCGTCAAATTTACAGCTGTTTAAATGACTGCAAAAGGTCAACATCTAGTTCTTCCTTCAAAATACCCCACCACAACCACCACATGTATTTCAGACAAGAAGAGAAGAATAGGAAAGAAAATAACAATTAAGGTCTCTTAAAATGTGAAGTGTAGAATTGATGTGTCAGCAAACAGAAATGCAAAAATAATGCTTGTCTCAGAACACTGCTGTCTGCCATTGGTCTGGCAAACAGATAGCCCTGCCATTGGTTAAGCCAGCGTTGCTATGGCTATGCACAAGCTGTTTTGAAAGGTAGACAACTCAATTACACAACCTCCTAAGATACATAATTTTGCCCAAATCCCAGAATCCATTGCAGTCACCTCAGTAAACCCTACATCCAATAAAGTGAGAGAAATGTTATTTTGATTGAAATCTTGATATTCAAAGCAAAAACAACATGCAAACACCAAACCATATTGGAATCAGCTGTGAATTGTGAGTATCCTTCCATCTCGATAGGATACTGCTTTTAGGTGTTGTAAAAAAGGTCCATTTCTGTTAGTCAATGCAACAAATCCACATGAGCAACTTGAAAATGGTTCATTGTCACAAGAATTTCCAGATTAGGTGAATTGCTATTGAAATGACTAGATTTTGCTCTTGAAAATTCACCTGACAATGGTAAACGTGAATGTGTCTCAAGAAAGCTGCTGTCTACATTGGCAAGGACCCTGTATGCCAGCCATTAGTCTCATTTATTTTTTATTTTCGCAACAAAATCAATATTTAAATAAAACTCGGAACACCATTAAGTCTCCTGAGTTCTGAAAGAGCAACTTCTAAGAGATAAAATGTTCCACTGTGTGTGCTGAAGGATGTGAAACAGGACTGTGCATACAAAAGCTGGGTAAAGATTTTTGCCCTGCATCTCAGGTCAGTCAATTGCCTTGTCCATTAGTCTTTAACCCTTCCAGTATATATGTGTGCTTGTGTGAGTGAGAGTATTTACCTTTTTTGTCTGTGTTGATCCCAGGTCAATTAGCTGCTCATTTCCAGGTGTTTATCTGCGTGTTTTTAAGTTTCTGAGGTGCGTTTTAATCCAGACTGAGGTGTTTATCCCTTGTCAAGGTAGATGAGTGTCCATGTGTGCTTGCTTATGTGTTTATCCTGTGTCCATGTGCACACTTCAAACATGAGGATTTAACTTGAGTCAGACTCTCAGTTCCACTCTTATCTGGGATATGCACTGGGATATGCTCTTCCCTTGTTAAAATGTTCCTGCTGTGAAACATTTTGGCCTTGGGGCCTACCAGCAGTTTCACATTTCCACTGAACGCAATTTAAGATTCTCACCATATTCTTCCACCTTTGACTCTTTCCAGCTGTTTTTTCCTCTATTTTCCAGGATCCTGCTGTTTTTAGCTTCCTTTCACCTTCTATTCCTGCTCCTTTTCATCCACCTGCCATGTTCATGTGCTCATTTTCCCCTTTAACACCTCCTCATCTTGCTCTCTCTCATCATGTCAGTCTGTTTATTCCTTATTCCAGATGTGCACCTTGTTTGTGTTCTCTTCCAAATTGCTCTGATTGTTGTTTTCATGCACTCGCCTCGTCAGTTGTTCGTTCCATTCGTCGTTTAGTGTCGAATTCCAGTGAGCTGCCAGTTCTGAGGCCTTTTTGTCTCACGGCAAAACAGTGTTCCATGCACAGAGAAAAACGGGATGATGGGAGGGATGACTGAATGGGGAAGATGAGTATGGAATGAGAAGAAGGAAGAAAAAAAAAACAATCAATTTCAATTATTGTTAATACACTCAGATACACAGAGATACTGAAACTGATACCCAGAAGAAAATTTAATGAGGCTCAGTTGAACTGTCATTTGTTAAATGAGTTATAGTTCATTGTTGTCATGGATGTTTCTTCTAAAATTCCTGGGTAGAAATACAAATATTAACAAATGAGGCAATTGTTGATTGAACACAGATAAAAACACAGAACAATAAAATAAATATAGAAATAAAAATAAATATGGAATTAAATGCATAAAATGAGATATATTTAATTAAATTAAAATGGTAAATTAATACAAATTATACATAATTAAAAATTTAATATTTAAAAAAAATAAATAAATATGATTTTGAAGATCTCTTGGTATCATGCCATTCTGAGATCTATTCTGATGCGAATATCAGATTACTGGGGTCTTTCTCAGAAGGAAAAATACGAGAAGCAGGAGACCTCAGCTCCATATGCTCCATTTGCTTTTAACTTGCCATCAAGGAGAAATGATTGAGATATTAAAAAGATTTCATTTGGGATTTTTCCTTCCTATCCAGTGGGGAGAGATACTATTTAATTACATGCTTCTTCTGATGTCATTGAGGGTTGCCACAGTACTAAATGAGCCCACTGTCCCTTGGTCTAAATGATTAGGACCTTAGTATACCCCCCCCCCCCCCCCCCCCCCCCCCTCCATATCCCCATCACAGGGCTCAGGACATCCCCCTCCCAGCCCTAGACACTATCCCTGATGTCATCTCTCCATATGCACTCCTAAAAAAATAATTCTCTAGACTGCATCTCTCCTCTTGTTTAGTCATCTCTGTCTCTCACTGTTTTCCATGTTCTCTCACCTCGTCCGATTGATCCCTCTTGGAAATGTCACCAAAGTGTTTTTTGTCATTTTGTCTCTCACCTTCTCTCTCTCTGCTCCGTCTCTATCACACACACACACACACACACACACACATCTCTAGTTATTTTTTGTGTCCTCTTCAGCTTGTCATTCATCTTGAGCGTGTCTCAGACAGCACAGAAGCAGAATTCAAATTAAACACCTCCTGTGTGTGTGTGTGTGTGTGTGTGTGTGCGCGCTCGTTAAGAGAATCACATATGCAGACAGAATGTTTTTTTTTAATCTGTTGGTGCGGTGACAGTATGTGCTGCTTTGTGTGCGAGACTGTGACTACTAGTTATGTGTGTGTGTGTGTGTGTGTGTGAGAGAGAGAGAGAGGGGAGTTAAGCAGCTGTCTTATATGCATCAGGCACGTCACCTTGCAGACTGACAAGCTTCAACTAAGCATCATCTCTCTGTCTCATCATCCCTTTCTCTTGTTTTTATATTGCTTATCAGAAATATCTTTTTTCCTCTTTACTCTCAATATCCATTTTGAAATCCATCATTGAAATGACACACACATACACACACAAACGCATCCCCACAAACCTGCTTTTCCAGCATTTCCAGTCGAGTAGTCCTGTAGGAAACGGCGATCCGACTCCTGGCTTCCTCAAAAGCGAAACAAGACCCTCTTTCTCTCTCTTTCGGACTCCGGTCCTCTTCCCTCCCTCTCCTGATTTCTCTCTGTCTAACACTCCCTCGTTCTCACCAGCTGTGTGCCGCTGAATCTCTTCAGAGGACAAACTCCTCTTTTTTCATCCCTCTTTCTTTCTCTTCTGCCACAGCTGATTGAAATTTAAGTCATTTTAATCCTGTCGGTCAGGTATTCAGGGAACAACAGAACAGAAAAAGAAAAATTAGAGCGAACGTGAGAGGAAAAATGATAGATCTTTTGTACTGCTAGATATTTTTAGCAGTGCCCCTGCATAATTCTCTCATTTGCTTCTACTGTAGTTCAGATTTTTTTTCTTCTTTCGCAAGCGGCTGAGATGTTTGCGCGAGCCAGCGAGCGACTAGGGAGCGAGTGTCGACTACACGCACTGATACCGGGAGAGAGAGAGAGTGAGGGAGGGGGCTAAAAGACAGAGAGAGAGAAAGTGAGTGAGAGATGGACAGCCTCCAGCAGTATTGGCTGAGTGTGATGGTTGGGGTAGCGAGGGAGCGATAGAGGAAGAGATGATAGAGAAGCAGAAGGAAGAGCTAAGTATGTAGAAATGGATGGAAGAGAGTGATATGGAGAGGAAGGAGATAAAGATGTACATCAAACACAGAGAGGATTTATATAGCCTTCACTGATACTTGATGTTAATAAGAGATTTTCACTGTTTAACATTGTTTATACATGACATATACAAGACATAATATAATATTAATGCTAATATTGCAACTCATTTTGTGTTTGAATGTATGTGGCTGTTTTATATACATACATACCATATGTGTTTGTTTTGCCTAAATTGTTGAGATCTAAATGCCCCTGGAAAAGATCAAATCACCTAAAAATCACCTGCATAAAATGGCCTCCATGAGGAAATCAGCTTAATACACTAAATTAGGTCATTTTGTAATTCCTGTTTCTGTGACAATTCGATTTAGAATATAGGAAATATCATTAACTCAGTTTAAAAATAATAGAAGTCAATGGAATTCTCCATCATGAAAAACAAACTTATGTGATATTTGTATATCTGAGAAATAGAAGGAAACAGAGAGAGGAGAAAGTGTGTGTTTGAGAACAGACGTGTGTGTGTGTGTGTGTGTGTGTGTGTGTGTGTGATATCTAGCTGTACCATCACTGGGAACCTCTCTCCATCTCTGCCTGCTATATTTGTCTTGTCTTATTAGTTATTATTGGAATAGATGAGTTATGAACAGCCTTCAAATTTACCCAGTTAAAGGCAAACACACACCGAGTAATAAGAGAGAGAGAGAGAGAGAGAGAGAGAGAGAGAAATATGTAATGGTGTTATCTTAAGAGAGAGTTTTATATTTTCATTGGTGTCATTTTTCATTTTAAAAAACATTTCAGAATATCTGTTGGCTGGTTTATTTCCATAATGATATTGAAAATGGTGGCCACGTTCTAGCAAGCACAAACCAATACCACACAACACTCAAACACATTTACACAGACACGCCACTAAAAACACTCACACGTCAACAACACATCAACACTCCAGACTAATAATAAATATGCAGCATCCATGCAACCATCCTAGGAAAGCAGCTTGTGCAGGTATGCATATGTGTGGTTATTGTGTATGAGGTTTATTAGAAATGAAGACTATTCAGATGTGACGCACCTCATTTGTTCAGTTGATTAGAGAATGCAGTGGAGTGTACTGAAAACCAGCACTCCTTCCTCATCTTTGTCCTTATTGTTACATTTGTTTTTCTTACTTATATAGTGGGCAGGTGGATTAATCTGACAATATTTAGATTACATGATATTATCTGCATTAGCCAATAAACTGTGTCTAATGAACAGAAGTTACTTCAGCATATTTTGTGTCTGAAGTGATTTCATTAAAGCTGCAGTATAAATGATTATATGGTTAAAAATTAACAAAAATCAATTATTGAGGAAGTACATAAAAAATCAGTGTTCAGAACTCGCCTGGTGCCTACTTGCCTTACCCTGATTCACAACGGTAAGATTATAATAAAAAATTTTCAAGCTGTTCATCTGATTTTATGGGAAATGTTAATTTTACGTCATTCATCTTTGATTAACTATGTCCATAATATACATAATACATAAATAAAGAGAATTGCTCTGTGTGTGTGTGTGTGTGTGTTTGCGCGTGCGGTGCAAGGTGTGCTAGTTCTGACAGCTTGTATCTATAACTAATGAGCAACATTATTAACATCGGTAAATAAAATCAGTAGTTATAAATGATACAAATGATTTTAGGCATCACAAAATTACAAGGTACAGGATGAAAAATGGAAATTAATCTTTAGATATATATTAAAGATTACACTTAACAGTGTTATTAAATTATAAGTGTTTAAAAGATTAACTTTCAGTAAACATTAGATGACTTTAAAATGAAAAAGCAGAGATGAGTTTACACAATTAAATATCCAGTATCAACCAAAATCAACAAAATAATAATGATAATAAAAAAAATCCCTAATACAGTATCTGCTAATTATTAATATGTTATTGCTATATGGTGCATCCCTAATGATGTCTTTATCTACTGCAAAGACATTTATACAAGATAGCATTTGTAAAGATAGCTTCAGTGTCCTAATAATGTTGGAGCCGCTGTATTGGGTTTTGCATTAAGCCACTGAAAAGCCCATATTAGTCAACTAATATTTATTTTCACACTATGCAGAAGGGCCTCCACCCCCACCCTACTGAACGCATCTGAGTCTGTCTGAGAGAGCAATGTGTGTGTTTTGTGTTCTTCTATATTTAGTTCCTCCCCATCCTCACACACGTTTAGTCATAGCACATTCACACCATTGCCATAACACATACGAATCAAAAACGAAGACAATTAATCACAGAGACAGTGTCACGCTTACCATCAAACTCTTCCTTGTTTTGTCTCATGCACACAAACTCTGTTCAGCACCACGGACAGTGCATGGTATAAAAGTTTGTGGCGTTGGCGAATGTTGATGTCTGCTTACCATCTCTGTTAATACACTTTTGCAGTTTAGTAGAAAAAGAGACAGATGGATGGATGGAACGATGGATTACTTGACAGGCCTCTATTCATGCACTAATGGCTTCACACATTCAGGAAGAATGTGTATGTGTGTTTTGGTTGTGCATATTTTTTTTTCAAGAACCGTGTTTGTTCTTGAACAGATGTCAGTTACGCTGACAGACGCTGACAGGACTATACTTTGCTTTGTCACACCCCTCTAGACAGACAAATAAAGGCCTTTCATTTAACTGTCTCAGACCTTCATTTTGCATAGAATTGTGCGCATTCATGATAATTTGTTTGTTTGTTTGTTTGTTTGTTTGTGTGTGTGTTGCTCTTTGTGCAAATAAAGAGATTGTGGACAGCCACAGACCTGTTTGAAATAAGCACATTTTGCCCGAGGGCTGTTTGGAAGTTTGAAGTGCTTAACAAATATTCAGTTTATCTAACATTTAGTGTGTGAGAGAGAGAGAGAGAGAGAGAGAGAGAGAGAGAGAGAGGGATTTTGTATAAGATGGGGTCAGATCTGTCTTTGATGTTGCTCAGTTTGTTATTTTTCTCTCTTAATATCAGTCGGTTTTTGCTTTGGTTCCTGAGCACAGAACAGATGGACAGCTGGAAATAATGGACTTCAGCAAGTTGTGAGGCATCACTAGAATTTCTTAAATCTCTGTAGATTATAACATGTGCTCAAGTTTTCTTCTAATTATTAGAATATATGTCGGTTGCATACGCTACAGATTTCATGTATGTTTACTGTATGGCAGTGAATCAGTTATCTGGAATAATAAGTCAAATTGATTCAAACTGAACTGAACTCAAATGAGTTGAATCAAACAAAATTTAACCAATGCTCATAAAGAGTTGAACCAAACTGAATTGAATAATAACTGATAAGAATAATCAGAATAAGCTGAATTAAAGTCAAACTGAAACTGCTGAATCAAAGACCAGGAATAATAAGTTAATTCAGTCAAGGGAAATGAGTCAAACTGAGTCATGTTCAACCAAATTGTATGATCAGAAATAATCAGTTGAACCAAACTGAATTCAGGGGAATGTACTGGAATAACAAAGACCAAGAAGCATAGAGAAATGAGAGGCTTCTCTATCAAAGACAGACATGATTAAACAGAAAACAATTTGAGAGAAATAGAGAGATAAGACTGCTGTGAAAGCTGATCTGTTAAATGAGGCCAACAAAGCAAAGACAGAGGCTGAATTTGACCCTGCAGGGCTTGACAGTAGTGAACGACAGCCAAATTAGAGCAAGAATGACATGAAAAGAAAGACAATTTTTGCTTTATCTCAACCAAACATACAGTACATGTATATAAGACCAAGATTTTCCCATTCCTTCTCTCATCCAGGACTTTTTGGATCTTTCCTTGGCACTTCCATCTGTGTTCTCTCGAACTGTTCTTTTCATAGCTGTTCATCACTCATCACATTAGATTTAAGCAGGAGAGGAATAGGAGGGAAAACTGCATTAAATCCTCCATTAACTCCTCAGCTTCCATTGGTATCCTCTTGAGAAATCCCCTATTTTCTCTCAAGTTTTGCTTGGTAATTGGGTTTTGATCCCTTTGTAGAACACAGTGTGTGACGTATGTGAGTTGAGGGCATCCCTGTGTGTTTGCAGGAATACTGACAACATATTAGAGACAAATTGTCAGTCAGTGTAGTCAGCTCTGAAAGGGATTGAATTCAGATCTAATATCATTGCTCTTTTTACCACAAGATCTTTTTTATATTCTTACTTTGACATCATCTTCTGTCTCTCATGTAGTCCCTTTACACTCTCTAGATCTCTTTCTGTATGTCACATAAAAATACACACAAACCCCCATCTCTTTTCTGTGCTTGCTTTGCACTTGTTTCTTTCTGTCATACGACACATTCCTGTCTCATACCCCATTGCGTACGCTAAAACAGTGTTTATTGGTGCAGTGAGCAGTATGCACTGCTGTTTTGATAGCTGCAGTCTAGGGGCCTATTCCAGTGCAGGATCTCTGTAATGGCCTGAACTGCAGCTGTCTGAAATGCTAATGCATTTATGGACGCCATCAGCAAAGAACTGAGTGCTTTCAGACAATACAGATTACAATGCAAACTACCCACGGCCTATGAGAGTACTAAACAATGCTGCCAATGAAGTGGACAATTATGGGCCCCAGTCGATCTTGATGCTTTGTTCTTTGTTAGCATCACAATAATGTTTTGCATTGTATCTGTTTGTTTATTTGTTATCATAAGTGGTGTTTATTAAGGAAAATATAATGATTATTGCTCATACTAATGATTATTGCTCAAAAAATTCTGGAGGACCACTGTCCTGGAAATCTAACCAAAGTCTTCAGGATTACTTGGATAACAGGCAGATGTATTTGATTAGGGATGAAATTAAACTCTATGGGACCAGAATTGCCCATCCCTGCTCTAAAGTCACTCAGCACAACTTAGTGACTATATAGCAAGACTCTAGCAACCACATAACTGCATTGTAAAACTACTCAGAACAATTTAATAACTTTATAGAAACACCATAGCAACCGCATAATTGCACTCAGAACATCTTAGCAATATAGCAATTGCCAGTTTTGCCATGGAAGGACTCCTCAAGTTTTTCCTCAGATAATTATTATTTGGAATTTACTATAACTTGGTCTATTTCTTAATGCCATACACATATGACTGTCAGTTGATTATATAAATATCTCTCTCTCTTTCTTTCAGACTAACATCCCCTTCCTGCAGAATGTATTGAGCAATAGCCAGTTCCTGTACGCCACAGTTGACACCCAGTTTATTGATGAGAACCAGAAACTTTTCAACCTCAAGCCTACACAGAACAGAGCCCAGAAACTCCTGCACTATCTGGGTCAGTGTGTGTATGTGTGTGCATTAATCATTGTTTCGCACCTGTGATAGCCTAAAATGTATGTATGAGTGCATTTGTTTAAACATCTGCTGTTTTTCTCCACAGGTCACATAATGGTAAATGGACCCATGACTCCTATTCCAGTGAAAGCCAAATCCTCATCTGTTGATCCAGTTGTTCCTTCTGTTTCTCTGGGTATGACACACACACACACACACACACACACACACACACACACACACACACTACTTTGAAACTGTAGGTTCCCAAGATACAAATTATTCTTTATAGTTCCAAATTTGCTTGTTTCTGTAAAAGTTGCACTGTTTATAAATAGGTCAAGTCTTAAAAAATGTAGTTGAAAGGAAAATTACCCTATATTTGTTCCATTAAACACCATGAAGGAGAAGTTTTAAAGAATGTTCTGGTCCAACTAATCTCATGAGAAAATGTAACTATTTTAAGAGTTGCTGATTTTATATCAGTTCATAATATCTGATTCGTTCAAAAACAAAACAAAAAATACACATGAAGGTTCAAACTAAAACCACTGCGTGAAAAGGCGCGTTTCCGGACTGTTCACGTCAGCGCACAAACCCGTCTCTTTGGTAGCGCTGAGAGACAAATCAACGGTTCTGCGGAGCTCAGTGATGTCATCAGATCTGAGCTTCTCTCCCTCATCTAGCTCCTTTAGCAGGTCGGCTTGGTACGCCTGTAACACCGCCATGGTGTGCAGACATGCACCAGCCTGACCTGCAGCCGCGTACCCCTTGCCCACCAGTGCTGATGCTGTTCACAGTGACTTGGAAGGCAAGGTCGGAGCCTTCAGAGACGACGACGTGCCGGGGGACAGATAGCTCGTGAGTGTCTGTTCCACCCGGGGCATCGTTCTGTATCTGCACTCATTCAGCCCCGCCACATTACCGTAGTAGTCAGAGGCGGGGATGAAGAGGCGAGCCGGGAAAGGTCTAGCCCGCGATCTCGACACCTTGGTGTGGAGATCGGGGAAGAACGGCAGGCTCTGGCATGGAGGTGGCGGCTTAGTTCGCAGAAAGCCTTCGTCGAGTTTGCTTTTCTGCGGTTCAGCCTGTTTCTCGGTGGGCCATTCGATGTTCAACTTGGCCACAACACGAGTAACCACCTCCACTAGCTCCTCATATTGGGGCGATTGAGGGTGTGAATCCTCGTCAACGCTCACCACATCAACCTCTTCGGAGGAAGACAGGCGAAGCGTCGAGCCACGTCCCTGGGGGGAAGAAACCGCAGAGCAGGCTTCCGATCCCAGAGGGCGGTCGCTGGATCTGGTGGATGAGGAAGAAGATAGGGACTCGCCCGTCTCCATTCCCTCCACCAGATCCACCTGCGAACCCCACGAGTGCAGCCGTCGCTCCGCCTCGGCGGCAGCGGGACCAGCACTGCGGGGAACGCTGGCGAAGACTCCCTCGCAAAAGAGAGCCTTCCGGGGGCTAAGTGCACGCAGTGAGAGGTGCTCGCAATGCAGGCAGTCGGCTCCCTCGAGATCCGACTCTGCGTGACTCGCTCCCAAGCAGACCACACACAGACTGTGTGTATCCCCAGCAGTGATGTAGCGTTTGCAGGGAGGAACACACAGCCTGCAGTGTGATCTGCTCTCGCCCAAGTGTTTAGTTTTTGATGCACTTTTAGACATTGTGGAGCTTATTGTGATGAACACTAAATAAGACTCACAACAGATAATTTCGGCAGACACACACACACAGAACACTTGCTGAATGACTGAAAGCTGATGCCAGTTCTACCGCACGTGCTTTTAAGCTTCCTTGTCGATTACATCACCCGCCCGTGACGTCTCGCCCATCCATTGGACAGATTACACACGTGGTTCAGAGCGCGGTCACACTGAAGGCGTTCCCATAGTGTTTTCAATGCAGCTCAAGTTCCTGAAAGGGAACCTGACAATGTGCAGTACCTTGAGGATTTTTCTGAAGAAACGTGGGCAGTTGAACTGCTCAGGACAAACAAAGGACTCATGAAACTATCACGAAACAAACATGAACCACTATTCCTTTTTTTTTCAATCAGCTATAATTGTGACTTGCAGATTAAACGTAAACATTTGTTAAATGAAATAGCTTCATCAGGCCAGTCCTAAATAATAAAAAAATAAAAAAGCTTATTTTGTTTAATAACATGCATATTCTGCAATGTGATGCAAACTTTTGACCACAACCGTATGTATGTGTGAAACAGTGAGTACAGCAGGCTAATTTCAGTGAAATATCAATACCCCTATCATCCTCTGCCATGTCTTTTCTATTTTATTTTGTGGAAACTGTCACTGGTGCTTCTGTCACATTTTCACAGTCCTTCAGATGAATGGTTGGGTCTGGGAACAGAGGATCCTGTGAAAAAAAAAAAATATATATATAATAAAACACATTTTCTCTAAATACGTTGTACAGTTTTCATTGCTTAAGCACAAGCTAGTGAAGCACAAGCAAGCTAGTGACAAGCTAATGATGAAACATAACATGATAATACAAATGTAATGATAACAGGCAGCTATTTTGTTAGCTGAATTGTACAGCAAATCACGAGTTCTCATATGTACGGGGACCGGGAGCGAACATGTTCGGTTCAATTAATTTTGTCGTGGCCACGAGATTATTTTGTGAAAGTAACGTAATATGAAGTTGTGGCCTCGAGATCCAATGTTGAGGGAACAACTTTGATTTCTCGTATATGTAAACAAACCTGCATGACCATAGCGACCTAGGATTATCAGAGATGGATAAAATACTTTTACCCATCCCGCAGTCTTGTAAATCCGTTAACTGATCGTGTCTTTTTATTTAATTGTATATTAAATGTATATTATTATTATTATTATTATTAAACTGTGATAGAATATTATAATAATATTATTATATTAACTGGTTAGGGTTATATTTGTATATTTATTGTTATATATGCTTATTTCCCCTCTCAATTTGTGTATCACTTTACCTACTTAACGTTCTGTATAATTATGCTAGCGCATAGGAAAGTGAAAAAATGTAAACGCCTGACAATTATGCCAATAAGATTTGACTTTATGATTGTATTTACACTGGTATGTGACAATAAATTAGCGTGCTGTGTTTTCATTTACAAATGAAACTACATGAATGATTCATTCATCAACGAAACACTATAGTATTTATAATTATAGTCTATTAATGAGCCGAAATATTAAATTCAACCTTTGCACTTCCAGTAAAAATTCCCATAAGTCATATAGCATAATCAAAGCTTTATTGGCATGTCGAGCATTTACAGTAGGCTATTATTTACAAAACTATTCAGAACGTTAAGTAAAGAGATCTAAATGAAAGTGAAAAAGTCATATACATAACAACGAATATAACAATATAACCAATAATAATAATAATAGTATTTCAAATATTATGGAAATAATATGATCAGTTCATGAACTTATAAGACTGAGGGATGGATAAAAATGATTTCTTGTAGGCCTATTTTATTGTATGTAATTTATGTAACATTTATTCATGATAAACTTCTTTTGAATGCTGTCTACATTGTGCGCAATACAGTCAGGTAGCCTAGGCCTATGGTTAATATAATAATTTATATTAAAATAAAAGTGGCAATACATAGACTTACTCTGATGCTAATTGATTGGATTATCTGAAAATTTTTCTCTCAAACTTTGTTAAAATAAACTTCATTAAGAATAGGATAAAAATCAATGCTAGTCAAAGTGCTATCTTGCAGATTTAGTAACTGAATAAAATATAAGATAACCTTGGTAATTGACTGGTATTCAAAAAATATTTCTGTGTGCAAATTACCTGATTGATGACTGTTCTTTAAAGAGCAGTTTTCCAGAAGAATGGCAGCACTGGCTGTCTTACCTAAAACATATATATTATATATACATTAAATCACATCATAAATAAAACAAAATATACTGTAGATTTCTACACTTAAACTAGAACACTGGCATGAACAAAAGGAGTGAAATTTACGCTGCACTTTGAAAATTATGATAGATTAACAAATGATGTTGCTAAGACGCACCATTTCTCCTCAGAGTCTGTCTCAGGTGAATCCAGTGAACTCAGCTGCAGTGTTTGGAGCCTCTGAAAACAGTTCAGGAGAATGTGTCTGCAGATTTGTCAATGGGGAATATGTTAACAACTAAAGCAAACTAGCTAAACTAACATTAATTAATACACATCTACATTTTACTAATAGCTAACTTTTTTTTTCACTTTTTACGTAGCAGTTGCTAAGTAAGTTACCAGTTAACATTAGCAGCTTACCAAGATAGTTAGACTAATTTTACAACATAAACCCACTCAAATATATACTTTAAAACACTTAATATTATGTTTTGGTAAATAGAGTATTTAAAAGGTTTCTGTAAATTCTCCCTTACTTTCTTCTGACATAAATCTCTCTGAAAACACTCGACGCTGTCACCTCGCGCTGACTGAAGGCAGCTGAAACGGGAACAAATGGCTCGAAACAGCACCGGGCTACAAATACAGTTAGAAACAAATGATATAACATGTTATGTCTGATAAACATGTTATTCAAATGGTTTCATGTAGCTCACTTCTAACGAGCTGGTTATCTGAATCAGGTGTGTTAACTAAGCGAGACATGTAAAATATGCAGAGTGGGGGGCGTGAGGATTGGAATTGGGAACCACTGGGCTACATCATGTGTCATTCACCGGTGAGAAAACTTTATAGCACAGTTAGTAAAAGCACTACAATACCAGGAAAGAAGATCGGGTTGTTGATGTTTGCCTGCCATTCTCGCTCTGTCTGCACAGCGTGCGTGAACGCGCTGATGACGTATCCTGTCTGCGCGAACATGGTGAGCAGAGGTATGCAAATACATATGTTGACAGGCAGGTAGGAGAACCAATTAAAATGCTCGGACCGAGCGTTTTGATTGGACAAACATTTCTTGGTCCTACACCTTCCACAGAATATATAAATACAGATAAATACATTTAGACCACTTAACTTAATGATTGCTATTAGGATGTGAAGAGACTTTCAACCAGAATAACAAAAAAAAAGTTTCTGAAGACAATCACCTATAGCACCTTTAAGTTTCACTGAAATTTCCATTGTCCGATTTATCCTGGAAATTAGTCTTTTCATGCAGTGGACCCTCTGTGGGATGTAAAGCATATTGTACAACAACGTACAAATGAGATCATGCAAATTCATAAGTATCTGCAACCAATTCTGTAAAACGTAGAACAGTTACAAACTGTCATTAGAGTGTGTTGCCTGGGCATGCTTTTACATTGCATTTATATGCATTTACAATGCATGGAGAGTGGAGCTTTTAAGCTTCAGAAAGGGTGAACAAGCACCATAAAAGCATCATTAAAGGGGTTCAAATGACCTGTGCACTATATTCTAAGTATTCTGAATCCATACAATAGTTCTATGTGAGGAAGAGACACAAATTTCATTGATTATTCTCCAATAATTCTCCCCTCTATTGAGCTGTTCACTGTTGCAACCAGATCATTAAGCCATTAAGTTAAACTTGAGAATCAAAGTAAATGAACCAGACTTTGCTACTTTTCCTGTGAGTTAAGCTTTTCGGTGAATAAAGACTTTTTATTCAGCCTGTTCTTCACACAAAGCTTTCATATGACTTCAAAATACAACATACAGTAAGTCATGTGGACTGCTTTCATAAGACTTTTACAGGTTTTTTCATTCCAAAACCATAACACTTTCATCCATCTTTGAAACAAAAATTAAACATTTTTAGTAGCCCTACACTTTACTTTAGGGACCAGTTCTCACTATTAACTAGTTGCTTATTAGCACATATATTACTATAATATTAGCTGTTTATTAGTACTTATAAAGCACATATTAATGCCTAATTCTGCATGACCAGATTTAGATCCCTTAATCCTACCCCATATGTAAACTTAACAACTACTTTACTAACTCTGATAATCAGCAAATTAGAAGTTTATTGAGGCAAAAGTCGTAGTTAATTGTTAATAGTGAGAACTGGTCCAAGAACTAAACATACGAAACACAATGATTGTTGTGTGTTTACGTGAATGAAAGTCTAAATTAAATAAGACTAAATTAATCATTTTAATTTTTGGCTAAACTGTCTGTTTAATTTAGTAGCATTGTTCCTTTAGTTCTTTTTAGTTAACTTATAGTTTAGTTTTACGCTCCAATACTTCACACACTTATCTCAGGTTACAGACACACTTGCCGGACACACACGGACACAAACAGATGTACCACAACAGATGTTAGTGGAATTCATACTCTTGTTTATAACTACCCTAAACACTGGCAGCACTCCCCCCCTCTCTTCTCTCTCTCTCTCTCTCTCTCTCTCTCTCTGTGGATGAACGAGAGTGTGATAATGCAGCTTTAATCCTTCCCTTCTCTCCTTCCCTCTGCCAAATGAAAGAGGGATCCGGCCACATTAGAAATCTCATTACAGGGGTTTAGGTGTGTGTGTGAGCCGCATACCACACTCCCTCTGTGTGTGTGAGAGAGATTCCTAAGGGATAGATATGTGTATGCATATGTGTGCGCAATTAATTTAGCCAATTTTCTTCTATTCTCATTTGTATACCTTTTTTCTTGTTTGTTGAACATGATGTGTAAAATAACTCCCAAAGGACCCTTGATGGATTGTATGCATATAAGTATGCATATCCAAAAAAAGTTTCCTCACTTTCTTGCCATTCTCAGTGCTTTAGAAGCGAGTTCTCAGTGGGACTGGTTGTAGTTTGCAGAGCATGTACAAAATCATCCCCCTACACAATTGGACCAAATATATGTTGTGTATGTAGGTGTTTGTATGGAAAAGGTCTTTCATGGGATAAAAAATGCATGTGTCTGTGTAAGTAGGTCACATCTGTGGTAGGTGTATCCCAAGCCTCATGAGATGCTCCTCTGCATTGTGTGTGTTGCATATGCGTTTCAGGCACACAATGAGCGATAAATAGGCTTTGGCCTTCATCTTTCCTTTCATATGGCCGCCAGCGTTCCATACAGAGAAATTCCCACAGTAGAACATACATTAAAACTCACACGTGGGTGTATTTATGCCTTGAAATATGCAAATCTATGCATCAATGTCTTACTTACTGCACTTCTATCATTGGTCTCCCCCGTCCCTTTTTATCTCATACTTCCTCTCTCATTGGACAGCATGATTTGATTTTATTTTCACTTGAATAAGCTTGCAACCCACCCAGTTTTTCTAAAGTTTTATGCGTTTGCCTCATTTGCATTAAAAGAGAGAGTCGGTATGTCCGACTTTGTTTGTAATGGGAGTTAACAGTACCACCACCTGCCTGCTGGGTTAATGGCCCCTCAAACTGCCACATCTGAAACCTATAAATAGTAGGTATTTCCCATTGTCTGTTGGTTGGCGGGTTCTCGTAGCTTTGGCACTGACCCGTGAGCTCCAGGCAGAGAAACAATGCTTATAGGTTTAGCAGAGAAATGTGGTCTGGTTTAAACTATTCAGCACATCATTTTCTTCCAGTTCTCCTCAGCAAACATTCATGCGATGTTCCTGTTCTTATTTCGAGTTTACTTTGATTGGCTGCCAAAACGAGATGTTGCATGACAGGGAATCAGTGAGAAGTGTCAGTGGCACTCATTTAATTGATCACCTGTTTCAAAGCTGTACGTGTGACAAGCTCACAATGAGAAGTAGTCAGATTACTGCAACGTCAGTCCATAACTGTTTGTCAAAGACTGTCAGTAGTTAATAGTAGATAAATAGTAGATACAGTCCCTGGGGTGTGCGATATGTATCTACGATACTATTATAATTGTTATTTTAAACATGCAAGCTGACAAGTATGTCACTCACTTTGCAAAAAAAAACAACAAAAAAAAATAAGCCTTTAGAATGCACACTTTCACTGCATGATTTAACTTATTAGAATGCAGTTAGAAGGCCCCCACCATGGACGATATGGGGGGAACATGCCCCAATTTCAGTTTTTGTCTTATATCATTTGAAATAATTAAGCAATATCACTTGAGCAAGAGTGTAATTTTACCAAAATATGGACATGATTGCAAATGTCATTTTAATTTAATACATTTCAATAAACAATATTCCAATAAACAAAGTTTCCAATAAGTTACAATAACAATTCATATTTTTATATACAGTAAGTGAATGTTGTTTTAAACACAATATCGTCAATACTATGTTTTTTTGTTGTTTTTTTTTTTTGTTTTTTTTTATAATATATTTCCACAGCTAAAATGGTCTAAAATAGCAGTTTTAAATCTCCAAGCAACACACACCAGTTTTTTACTGAATGACTGAATCCACATTTTTGAATGAATTGGGTGAGTCAGTAATTCAATGATCCTTTCATAAAGAGTCGCTTGTTCCTGAATGAATCAGCCATATGAATGAACCAGCTGCATTAATGACTCAATGGCTCACTCATCTAGTGAATTACCACCACTTAATAGTGATTTTAGTTTCATATTTTTACAAAAAAAATAAAAAATCAACATAAAAAACAGTGTCATTTACTTATTGTTATTGTTGTTATCAACCAAATCCCACAAAATATTGAGATATCATATTTGGTAAATATTGTACACCCCTAATAGCCCCCTTCTTCTGTCAAGATGTTTTGAGTTGGTCAAGTGGCTTTATGTGTGTGTGCTGCATACACAAATAATTTTTTCTTCCTTCCAGGTGAGCCGCCCATGGGCTTCCGTGAGGTCCTGTTGAAGGAGGGTCCTGAGGGTTTTGCACGGGCAATTCGACAGCACCAGGGTCTTCTACTGATGGACACTACCTTCAGAGATGCCCACCAGTCCCTGCTGGCCACCCGTGTCAGGACACATGACCTCAAGAAGATTGCTCCATTCGTGAGCCACAACTTCAATAATCTCTTCAGCCTGGAGAACTGGGGAGGCACGTGACACATTCACAGTGTCTTCAGTCATTTCTTAATACACATACATTCACACAGAAGGAGCTAAGTAATAAGTTTTTAGATATATTCCCCAGCTCTGTGTGTGTTTTAGCTTACTGAGGATCACTGCACGTCTTTGATATGATCTTAATATCTCTATTACTTTCTCTAGGAGCTACATTTGATGTAGCATTGCGCTTTCTGTGGGAATGTCCGTGGAAGAGACTTCAGGAGCTCCGAGCTCTGATTCCCAATGTCCCATTTCAGATGCTGCTACGTGGAGCCAATGCTGTGGGATACACAAACTACCCTGATAATGCAGTTTTCAAGTGAGCTCACATACACAGTTCCATTGGCTAATGTTATTTTCTATCCTCTAGTCCTAATCTTACCCTCGCAGAAACCTTTCTGCCTATTTAAATGTTTAAGATATTGTTTAGTATGTTTATTAAGCTGTTTTCCTCGTGGGTCCTGTTGGCTTGTCCACACAATTTAGATGATTACATTTGTAGGCACAAAATAAACACACACATACACAAAAGAAGGCAGTGCATGAATTGAGCCATAGAGAGTTAGAGCTGATACCATATCAGCGGTGAACACTGTTGTAAAGCTCTTCATTCGTTTTTTAGTATTAGTTTAAATGTTAAGCTAATAATTAATGTCACGTACTGTACACACAGTATTTAGGATTGTCTCATAAGTTCATAATAAGCAAAGTTTGCTCACAAATGTAACAAATGCACCAGTAATCTCCCAAGTTGTACTACTTTGGTAAATATGCTCATATTCATTTGTTGGACTAAAACAGTTTGAATGTAGTGTGGAATAACATGTATATATGCCGTATATTAGACATAGATGTATCAAACCCCTTACAACTACATAGCACCACAGTAAAATTCTCTCAGAACTCATTATCATTATCACTCTCAGCACATCTTAGCAACCACATGGCAATGCTCTTGTGACCACACTTTGTCATAGCAGTGAGTTTCTTAGAATTTCCACATTCCATAATAAAAATAACTTCTGATGATAACTGTTGGAAAGTACATAATATTCTGGCAGGCATTGAAATGTCTGATGTCAATGGCTTGACTTGAATGTGCGTTCACACAAATATCTCTCTTTACTCTTATAAACCATAAATGTCAGTTTTGAAAGAGTTGACTGTAGCGCAGAGCTGACAACCTTAATTTCCATTTGTCTTCACTTTCTCTTTCTCTAGATTCTGCGAGGTAGCCAAAGAGAACGGAATGGATATCTTTCGTGTTTTTGACTCCTTGAATTATATTCCCAACATGCTTTTGGGGATGGAAGCAGCAGGGGCAGCGGGAGGCGTGGTGGAGGCGGCCATTTCTTACACGGGAGACGTGTCTGACCCCATGAGACAGAAATACTCACTGGAGTACTATCTGAAGCTGGCCAATGAGCTAGTTAAGGCTGGAACACACATACTGGCTATTAAGGTAGATCACATGTACATGGAAAACACACACACAGAATTGGCCTGACAATCATATGTTCCACATTCACAAAGACAGAGGTGAAGGATTTGCTAATATAACCGCTGTTTTTTTTTTTTTTGTCAGGACTCTTAGCATGATATTTTCAGCTGTGTTTGACAGTTACTGAAGGGTGTAATGACTGAAGACATTGACAGTAATATTCATTCTCGCTCTGTTATTTCTGTTTCTTCTCTCTTTTTCTTTGTTGAGCTGCTGTAATGACAGTGATTGTCATAATGTGATTTTCTTTTCTGTGGGGTGCACTTGAGTGGTTAAAAGCAGCTCTGCTCTCTTTTCTTCCTTTAGGACATGGCTGGCCTGCTGAAGCCCGAAGCCAGCCGTTTACTGATTGGAGCATTGCGGGACCGTTTCCCTGATCTCCCTATCCATGTTCACACTCACGATACTGCAGGTGCGGGGGTCGCGGCAATGTTAGCCTGTGCACAAGCAGGTGCAGATATAGTGGATGTAGCAGTGGACTCCATGGCAGGCATGACCTCTCAACCAAGCATGGGTGCCATCGTAGCCTGCACCAAAGGAACCAAACTTGATACTGGTGAGTAGACAAGAAACGTGTAAAGGTATGGTCAAAATTTTTTGAAGCTAAATCTTGATAGACAGGCAAAAAAAGCTCCGTTTTCAATAGTGTAGTGATGCATGAAGCACTGTTCTCACAGAAGTCACTTTCAACATGGCACCTTTCTGTTCCAACTTGAACACAAGCAAAATCTGTGGGGGAACTTTCTGCCCTAAAGCTAAACTCCCAATCGCATGGATTCCTGTTAAAATGATTGGATTTTTGCGAACTGACTGAGAAAATCCCCCAAATAGCAATAGATATGTAAAGCACTGAAAGTCACTAAAAGTGGCTTAAGATATTGTATATGACATATGTGTCATGATTTACGATTTATCTTTAAACATTTATTCCATCTGCACTATTGTTTAGTTCTTGGAATATGTAGACATGCACTCTGACATCTTTATCCACAACATTTCATCTGAAAGTATTTAACAGCAGTTCAGCTTTAAAAAAAAAAAAAAAAAAAGAGTCAGAGCCATAAGCTAGTGGGCAGAGCTCTTGACAAATCAGCGCTTCGGGGGACCCAAGTTTGACTTGAGGACTTTTTCGTTCCTGTTCTAGTCTCTCCTCTCCTATCACCTGTCTCTCCTTTTGTCACATGAAGTCATTGCCCAAAAATATAACTTAAAAATATAAAAAATGTATTTATATACAATACCTTTCAAAAGTTTGGGGTCAGCGAGATTTTCGAGTGTTATGATAAAAATACAGTGAAAACATTTTCTATTTTAAATGTTTTTTTTTTAAATGTAATTTATTGTTATCATGACAAAGCTGAATTTTTAGCAGTTATTCCCTTAAGAAAATTAACTATGGTTTTACCACAAATAAAACCAAAAAACTATGGTTGCTATAGTTAAACTGTGAAAACCACAATTTACTTTTTACACTTTTTTTACTATAGTAAAAACATTATTAACAGTTATTCTAGTCTTAAGTGTCACATGGTCCTTCAGAAATCATTCAGATACGCTGTGGTCTTGAACAACGTGATTTTTGGTCCACACTTTTATGTCTACATAAAGTGTGTTTCTGGCCTAGGTCAGTACATGTGCAGTTTAATTCAACAAGCTGCCCATGATTAGTTTAATGTTGCCTAAGTTGCAGGCAGGCTCAACTGATTAATGATGTCTAATTACTCAAGTCGCTAAGCTCATTAATCAAGGGACCCAGTAGGGGTTGTCGTCATGTATCAATACATTTGTACTTTTATACAGTTGTGTGCATGTGTGCTGTACTGTCCGTGTGAGTGTGATAATTGCCGTATTCTGAGAGGCATGTTAAACAAAAGGCTTTCAGTAGCAGAGAGGGAAATGTGTTGACACACCTTGGACAAAGACTAATGACGGAGAAGAAAAGAGAGGTAGAGAACCTTCCCATTCCTCTCCCCCATTTTCTTTTTAACTGCACTTACACATTTATTTCCCCTTCCTCCACTTCATTAACGTCAAAGTTAAATCATAGCTCCTCTTCCCAGCTTTTCTCTCCCTCTCTCCCCCTCTTCTGTCCCCCAAATATGGTTCCTCTGAGGCAGGGTGGTTAGATAATGGCCGCTGCACTTCAGTTTCAAATTCTCCAGAGTATAATCTTACGTTCTTGAACAATCTCTCATGTAGCCACACCATACACAATAATCTGTCAATGTCTCTCTTTAAACACTGAGATACCTCCCACCCCCCAAAAAATGTTCATACAAACATAGCCACCACAATGCAAGTTCTGGCTGGTTGCCAGAACGTTGCTATGCGGTTGCTAAGGTGTTCTGGGTGGTTGCCAGGAGCATCGCTATGCAGTATCTGGGGTTGTTGAGGTGGTTGCTTATAGACTTACATCAGAAACACACTAGATATGGCTGGGGTACATTGTAAGTTAATGGGATAGAGGTAACATTTTAGTTTAGGGACCTAATCTCACTATTAATTAGTTGCTTCTTAGCAGTGTTGGAGGGTAACTGGTTACGTGTAGCAGAATTACGTAATTTAATTACAAAATAAATGTACCTGTAATCTGTTGCAGTTACTGAAAAAAAAACAATTGCAAAGGGGGCTACATCTGAATATTTTCACACACATACAGATTCGGTTGATTTAGTTCCTAAATTGCATTGACTGCTTTAAAATATCAGACACCAATGTAAACAATGCAAGGCATTTTTAGAAGCCAGTGTTTCCTATCATAGTTGGGCAAAGATTTGATTTCAAAAACAGTATCATAGCTATTAAATTATATCTTATGATTTTAAATCTGTATTTAACTTCAGAAATAATCTCAAAGTAAAAAGTGGTGCTAAAGTCTGATTTTGTGGTGGCTGTGCTTTAAAATTAAATTATTATAATCCTAATTCAAGTAATGAAGAGTTTTGAAAGTCTGACAGTAATCAGTGTTAAGTACCACTGTAAGGTTAACCCTGCCTGCTTTAAATGTTTCAAAATGATTAACAGTTTAAGAAAAAATGTAGAAATTTAAAATTAGAAAAGCAATCAAATTACAAAATTTTTATTATCAAATGTAATCAATTACATTAATAAAGTAATTGAAATTACACTGCTTGTTACAATTTAAATAGGGTAACTTGTAATCTGTAACCTATTATATTTCCAAAGTAACCTTCCCAACATTGCGTATTAGCATGAATGTTACTAGCACATTAGCTGTTTTTAGTACTTATAAAGTACTATTAACGCCTTACTCTCCATTACCAGATTTTAGATCCCCTAATCCCTCCTAACCCTAAACTTAATAACTATCTTACTATTAATAAGCAGCAAATTAGGAGTTTATTGTAGGAAAAGTCATTGTTAATCATTAGTGAGAAGTGTGTGACTAGGTGAAAGATTTTCTACTGTGTAAAGGCTACACAGTTTGAAGTATCATTCATAACTGTCAACAACACAGATTGTGCAGGTTTACATCCTGACCTTTAAATCTTAGAGCTAAAGGTTAAAGGTCCTTAAAGGTCTGTTCACACCAACACAAATATTTGGCACAGAAATTAGTTCCAGTTTTCAGATGCAATTTGTCTGTTCTGTACACCGATGGGCTAAATGAAAATACAATTCCGCTCTCTGACATAGATGGCACTTATACAAAAGAAAAAATACCATGGTTACCCCAGTTAAGGTGCGAGCACAGTACACTTTTCATTCCATTGAATTCCATTCATACGCATGTGAATGCTAGAGTCCATAAATGCACGATTGTGCAAAGAAGTGGTGCATTTCACTACGTTCTAAAGTTCTACTTTGATGCACTCTGACCTGCAAATTCATATCATGTGAAGACATGTGGCCAGTCGAAGATTGCTATGTCACGCTGTGACCTCTAATTGAACACAAACTCTCAAGCTGCAGGTCTGCAGTATTGCAAGAAAATTGAGTAGATTGTGTATATATATATATATATATATATATATATATATATATATATATATATATATATATATATATATATATATATATATATATATATGTGTGTGTATATATATATATATATATATATATATATGTAAATAAGACAAAATAACCATTTCCAGATTCTTCCTCTGCTATACATTTATACATTCATTTATATATATATATATATACAGCTGCTTTGCAAAACAGTCTGTTCATGAATGCCACCAAATCATAGTTTAAAGCTTTGGCTCTGGGCGTTTGACTGAAAGAGCAAATCTCTATTAAAAAAGAGAAGGAAAAAACACATGCAAATGATTGTGTCAATCGGAACAGATGTCATTCATTTAAATTAATATAGTAAAATTATTTTTGTTATATATTATGTGTTATATTCTAAGAAACAGTGCCAAAGACAATGCAATAGGCCCAGACATTCAACTGGATGTGTAGACACAAAATGACAGATTAATTTAAAGTTATTTTTTTATTTACTTTTTTTTTTTTTTTTTTGAAGGTTTACATTTCAAACAGCTAACTACATTAGTACACTACATGTACGACCCATCCAAAAATGGAAAAAGAAAAATGGAAAATGATAAAAAAAATGTGAGATTAGAATTGAGTATAGATATATACATGCCATATATATTTTGTGCTTTTCTACCACCTAAGCATGTGTGTTTGTTTAAGTACACAGTTTTTTATTCATGAGCACATCTGTTGAGGTAATTGGTCATGGAAGACCTCTAGTTTCTTGAAGATCCCTCATTCCCTCTCATCACTCTCTCTTACTGTCATTGGTTTTCTCTCTAGTGTATTGCACTGGTTAATTTAGTTGTCAGTGTAGCAAGCTAGCACAGGTAAAGCTTTAGCTCACTGTCTCTGCATCAGCCATTAAAACAGTTTGTTATTAATGCTAGAGACACATTTGTTGTACCACACTATTGTACCCCACACTTGTTAAAGCCTCTTGCACATGTCTTGTGTTGATTTGTTGTTTGTTTGTTAGTTTAGTTTTTATTTTTATTTATTTTTTTTACATTTCTTTCTGCATTGCCCCATCTAGCTGCCCTGCTATTGATTTGTGTTTCTTCTTTCTTCTCTTTCCTCTTTTCTTTTCTAGCACACTTTGTCTCTTAAATATTCTTTCCCTCCATTTTTCTCCCTTCAGGCTTTTTTGTTCAATTATTCTAATCTTTTCCTTTATTTCCAGTTTTCGCTTATTCTCTTTCGCCTACACTCATCTCTCCCTATATGTTTGTTTTGTTTTTGTCCTTCTATACTGTATCTGTAAGTTCATTTTCTTCCGTTTCCATGTATTTCCATGCAGTCTTCAAGCCCACTGCTTCCACTAACACTTCTCTTTCGTTCTCCATCTGTCACTTTTTCTCTACATCTCTCAATTCTCAGTGGAAAGTTTGGACTCACTTTCACAACCAAACCTTTTATCCCTCTGCAAGCCCTTTATGTTCACTTTTAAAAAGATCTCTGCTTTGTCTTCTCTTTCACACAAAGTATAGAATTATGTCATGTAATTGTGCTGTTGTGTGTTTTCCCTGCTGGAAAAACATCTCAAAACCATGTTTGCTGATCTTAGCTCTTAGCTGGACTCCAATGCAGAAGCCTGTTTCTGACTTTGCATACAAATTAGTATCTCATAATTGCTACTTTTATTATTGCAACTTTATATCTCCCAATAATGACTTTGTCTCAGTGTGATTTGGTATCTCACAGTGTGACTTTATATCTTACAGCATGATTTTTCATCTCACAATGCAACTTTATTTTACAATCTGATATTGTTTTAAGCTTTATCTCCTGTACTGCCAGCCTGATCCAAGTGGGTGTTAAATTAGCTGGTCGGCCAACTGCTCTCCTAGCTGAAAGTACCCAAAACCACTCTAAAACCATTAAAACAGACCAGAATAACCAGGTTTTGCCACACTGGGAGACCAGGCAACTACCTTAGTCTGCAAGTGAATGGCATACTTTGTTTTGAGCATCTTGTCTTAAATCTGCTGTAAGCATTTTTTAGAATACCATGCAATGAATATCCCTGTTACCTGACAGATATCACTGAAATAGGTGCCCTGAGAAATCACACTTGTCTCTATGACAGCCCAAAGCTCTGTATGCAGCAAAAAATAATCTGCCAATCAGAAAATTGTATCATCATTTATAGCTCATGGAAGCACACATACATACACACTACAAATACACATTCATAAACACACATTCATTTTAGAGGCATTTAGGGACATTTATCTACTGTAGTACATTGAGTACAGCACACAATGTATACTGACTTCACTTAATGGACTGGTTACTATTATCTGCTGGAGTGATGCAAACCCAGCAAGAGCATTATAATAGCAGGGAGCTTCTCAGTGATGACATGCAAGTGTGTTAAAAATAAAAAAGTGTGTGTGTGTGTGTGTGGCCTGGAAACTGGAAAGATGACTCCAGTGGCATCAGGCTTAATTAAATCCACATTGATTATTACAGCCTGACTTTATGCAGGGCCTTTATTGATGCATTCATGTTGTGTTTTGAGATGTGTCAGATTAGGACAACAGTATCTATCAGTCAAATGTCCCCAGCAAAAAGAGGAAGAAAGAGCTACCAACACTACATCTTAAATGCATATGAAAGAACAGGGTGATTAATTTCACTAAATTAATACTTTTAGCCCAGTCGTTCCCATCTTTAATATAAACATATATGTCTTTCCTAGGTTTTAAAGACAATTTAAGTGATGACTAATTACTCTGAGCAGTCACTATATCTTGTTAAACAGATTTGAAAAGGCAATCTTATGTCACAATCTGTGTGAATATTAAATTCATATTATGAATATGGAATAGTAGTATGGTTAAATAATGTTTATGACCAAAACTGTGACCTGTACATCATTTGAATGATTTTTGAATAATCTACAGTCAATACAGACCCATGCTCTGCGTAGGGGCAATGATCACGCTGTCTGGCTGCCTGTACATTTTCCAGCTAATTATATGGCTACTTATCAAATAAATAAATAACCAATATGAAATATAGATTTTTTTCTTCGTGACCCAAATAAACCAGCTTTGAGGGAAAGCATGACACGACACACTTTGATTTGTAGAAAATGTATATTTGAAATTCAGACAAAGAGTCTTGAGTTAAAATATATTGATTACTTTTTTTTTTTTCTTCTTTTTTTTTTACCACAAATACCATGATTAAACTATGGTTAGTGTAGCAAAACCATGATAACTTTATTTTTTACCATGGTATAACCGTAGTAACCAAGGTTTTGTTTTTTTTTTTGTAGTAAAACCATGGTTAATTTTCATAAGGGATGGGAGTAAGCAGTCACTGCAGAGCAGTATTGGCACATTTTGTTCACCAGTTTTCTGATTGGTCGATATTTCTCTGCAGAATCATGGGTAGTGTAGTTAAAATTGAAATTGGTGTCTTATGTGAAGCCTTATGTTTGTATGAAGCTGTATCGCTTATTATCCTACAGTAAAGTTGCTGCATTTGTAACACACTTCTCCTGTCGTGCAGGTGTTTCTCTGGACAGAGTCTTTGACTACAGCGAGTACTGGGAAGTGGCTCGTGGTCTTTACGCTCCCTTCGACTGCACCGCCACAATGAAGTCTGGTAATGCAGATGTTTATGAAAATGAGATCCCAGGGGGCCAGTACACCAACCTACACTTCCAGGCCCACAGCATGGGCCTCGGTAACAAGTTCAAAGAGGTGAAGAAAGCCTACGCCGAAGCCAACAAGCTGCTAGGAGACCTTATCAAAGTAAGACCTCCAAAAATCTCATTTTGATTCCAAATGTGTCACCCACTCTTTCTTTTTCTTTCTTTCTCTCTCCTCCTCCCCTGATCCACATACTGAAGAGTGTCCTTGAAGGCCAGGGAATAAAGTGGCTTCTTTCTTTTCCATTGGATTTGCTGTCATTTATATTCCACAAGTATATAGTCAAAGCTCTTGTCCCTGTTGATTCAAACCTAGCAATTAACTTAAAACATAAAAATTTGCTGCAGTGTACCCAAAATGGAGACAAAATAACAATTTGATCACAAGCACACTTCATTCTTTCCTCTGTTCAAATTTAAATAATTACATATTACAAAGTTATTTTAGAATCAAGGCAGATTCTGGATGTACAGTTCTCATTCAACATGATGAGCTGACCTTCTACTACCATCCAGCATCTCTATGGCTAACATAAGAACAAGTTCTGCCGCTTTTTGTCACAGGAACAGTGTGAACAGTGTTCTGGTTATCAGATGATCAGCCTCATAATCTGATACCAGCAGTCAGTGTCACCTGCCAACGTTGGCTTCTGCTGTGCCGCACTCTGCCCTCTAAGGCCAAATTAACCGATCAGCTGAAATGTGTCTGGCATCGCATGCTTCAGTCTTCCGCTCAGTGCAATCAATTATTGGGATTCTCCTAATAGAAGTTTCTGTTTACCTACAGTCTATCTGCATGTGATTGTTATTCAATTTGAGCACCAAATCAGCATAGCAAAATCATTTCTGAATGATCATGTAACACTGATGAAGAAAGTAATAAAGTAATAATATTTCACAATTTTACTGTTTTTATTAGATTTTTAATCAAATAAATGCAGCCTTGTTGAGCACAAGAGACTTCTTTAAAAAAAACATAAAAAAATCTATATTTAAAAATATCTAAATATTAGGCAGCATAGTGTATATTTTGCACAGTAAGCATTATGCTAGTTTTCGGTTCTGAACACAACCTTCATGTCTTGCTCTTTCTTGCTATCCGGTTTGCTGAGACACACACCGGCACACACGTACACACACTCCACTAATTCTGTTTCTTTTGAAGCAGCAGCAAGCACCGACACACACCAACCGTTCTCTTGAGTTCAAAGTGCTCCCTGTCCATGCCGATGGCCAAACAGATGTACCCTGTCAGTTAGCCGGAGATACCCTGCACAATAACACAGGAGAGAGTAAACACTTCTAGACCTGTGTGTGTGTGTGAGAGAGAGAGAGGAAGGAAAGACTGAGAGACAGAAGCAGAGAGCAACTGAGATGTACACAGAAGGATTACAGTACGTCAGAAAAGCAGTAAGAGGAGACACTGACGGGCATGAGGATTACTCTGCGTGTGTGTGTGTGTGTGCGCATGAGCGTGTGTGTTTGATCCTCTCTTAATCCCGTCTCAGTCTCATCTTATAACACTTTTCCCCGACAGCCTCCATCACAGTGACTTGGCCTGACCGAGTTTTGCATTGTGTCTGGGTACTTAACAAATCCTCTACTTAATTAACAACTCATTGATTTTTCTCTCTATTCCAAGTCAAGGCAGAAATTGAAGGATTTCTCAGTAACTGAGGGTAGCATCCTCATAATTTGAATATTTCACCAGAAACATGCTTTCTGTTGGATTCAGACGATCCTGTTGAGCTACAGACTAACTGTGTAGCCAAATATTCAAGACCAAATGTGATTATTTAATTGATCATTGATGAGCCACTATTCTGAATTTTCCGATATTTTCTATGGTAGTGACAGCCCTGTACTGGACAGTATATACTGTTTAATGTCTACTGTTTTAAAAAGTATTGTTATATTGTAATATTACATTTTCAAATGGTAACATGCCACATTCTTGTCACATGAACTTGCTACCTAAGTTTATAGTGACTTCCGGTTTTTACTAAAAAGAAAAAAAAGTAATTTGCATGTTTTTTTGACAAATGCTCTAGTGCAGTCATCATGTGCTGTACCAGGGCCTAAAATTAATTTCTGAAAATGTATTATATATTATTATATTTTCAGTTATTTGTTTCCCAGCAAGGTGTGACGCAATCATGTGCAATATAGTTGTTTATTTAGCTAGAAAGATAGTTAAGGGTATATCATCATAGTTATATTAAAAAACATATAAAGTTAAATAAATGTGTGGGGAAAAACAAAATAAAACAGATAAAATCCTGAGAAAGGAGACCTTGGTGCAAAATCAGTTGTGAAAGTATGTCATCATTTATGTATGAATACGTACAGTATGAATATGCATATAAACAATCAGACTAACAGAAATTAAACCAAAACTGACTGATGATGCAGAGAAAATAGCTGTATGTCACAGATGGGATTGTAGAGAGAGATGAAGATGGCACATATAGCAGGCATGCTATGAATGTAATTTATGTGTTGGGTAGGTTAATATTTACATTTCTGTACCATTAGTTGTTTATGATACACTATAATTTAAATTTTTGGGGACAGTATTTATTTTATTTATTTATTTATTAAATAAATTTACACTTTTTTCAGCAAGGATGTTTTAATTTAAAGAAAAGTGACAAAAAATACAATAATTTTACAAAAATTACAATAATAATAATTGATGATGATGATGATGATGATAATAATAATAATGGCTGCTAAAAATTTAACTTTAACATCACAGGAATAAATAACATTTTATTATATATTAAAATAGAAAACAGGTATTTTAAATTGTAAACATATTTCACAATATTAATGTTGATGTGCAACACTACTTTCAAAAACATTTAAAAATCTTATCAACCCCAAACTTTTAAGCGGTAGTGTACATTATCATATGTTTTACAAACTGAGCAGGTCATCACTATACCTATTTCAAGCCAAGGGTTTAATTACATTTCATTCAGCCAAACATTACACTTCCTTTGCTGAGTGATTAATACTGTCTGATAGAAGAAACTTTAATTCACACCTGTTTTTATGTCTTATGTTTTGAGAATAATCGCACAATAAGCCTTTAACGAGAATGAAGTCATAACATTTGAGAGAAAAAAGTAGTAATATTTTTGCATACTACTTAAAAAAAAGGCCAGTTATGAGTTTATATTCAAAACATTATGGCTGCATTCTCGAAATTAGTTTTTAAACACGTTGAACATGTAACACTAGGTACAGTTGTGAGCAACACCCAAAATGGTACTCTACTATCCCAAACGCAACCAAAACAGGAGCACCCCAGCCACCATGAGTCTTTAGGATCTGATTTAACATGAGCTCCAGCGTCTTGACTTCAAATGACTGTGGCAGGATGAAGGAAACGTTCACGCTTAATTTAGTGAAATCACATTTGATTATCCAGACAGTTAAGTGCTCATCTTATGGAGAGTCTTTCCTCTATGAGCAGTATTCCCTGGCTGAGATGACTGAACTTCTGAAGCAGAAGAGAGTTATGCAAGAGTGTCAGAATTTTAATATTGTTCAAAGAACACATGTAACTCATGTAAAGGTGTATAATGTTGACATTTATATGCATAAGAAGTTTTATAATAGGTCACATTAGAGTTTGGAGGTCTCTGCTGTGTTATCCTCTACAGTCCCAGTAGTGCCCGAGTCACTCAGGGTCTGTGGGGTTGTTGTTAAATCCTTTGCTCTCAAAAAGTCTTTGCACATGTCATGTCTGTGGCTTTGTATTTAAACAAGGATATTAACCTTGTTCAACCTTTGTCTAGGACTCTATTACAAAAGTTAATCCTAAATGTTACTCTGTTTCTTTCTTTTTTGACCTACTCTCAACCATCCAGTCATGGAGTGGTTACAGTTTTTGTTTAGTTGGTTTTGTACAAAAATATACCATGTTTTGGGGCATGGCATCATATTAATACCATGGTAATACATTGATATCCTTTTAAATACCTTGGAGCACAATGTTATAATCTTTACCATGACATATATCAAAATATTTGATATGCCAATACTGTACTATGGTACTTTTTTAAGGCAACACTTTCAAAATATATCTAGCCTACACTGCAAGTTGAAAAGTTGACAGCAGTTTTGCTGTACATAAGGTATTTCTCACAGAGTGCTGAACTATTTATGTGAAAGAAAAATGGCGTGACATTTAACATTTTATTCCTCTCCTTAATCTCTTGCTTTTTCCCTTTCTTCACATTGTGTGTCCTTCCTCTTCTCAAATCCTCATGGATTTCTTATTTTCATACAGTTCTTTTATTTCATTCTCTTGGTTTCTTTTGTCATTTTCTGTATCTTTGCTGAACTCTTCATACATTCACTTTATGGGCTGAATTTGAATGACCTTTAGAGGATGTCTAAAATAGATTTTGAAGTATTTTTCTCTAATTATTTGGTTTAAGGAATAATTCACACAAAAATGAAAATCATATGTTGCTTCATACTCATATGAATTACCTTCTTCTGTGGAACACACAGTGAATTTTTTGAATATTTTTAAAGAATGGCCAGTATTATGAAACTAAATGAAGTTATCATAGTGATACATTTATTTTGTGCACTATATTCCAAGTCTGAGAAAACTAATCCTTCTCCAACTTTTCATTGAGTCATTTAAACAAAATATTCTCCAAACCTTTTGTGTTCCATGGAAGAATGTATATCATACAGGTTTGGACCAACTTGAGTGTGAGTAATTGTGAGTGATGACAATAATAGTTTAACTATTCTTTTAAAAAGAAAGTAACCCCTTGTTCCAATCTGACCTCTCCACAAATAAATTCCTCTTTTGATTTCTTGAATTGTTTTGTTCTTAAAGTTCAAGTTTTCTTCTTGGGGTTTGTAGCATTGTAATGTGAATTGATTATTATGCTCAATTTGTCAGTAGAATCGTGCATTTTGAACAGGGTGAACATTTCTAGCTGACTAAGGAGGTCAGTTTTCAGTTTGCTGTACTTCGCATTAAAATGTGCTGTGTGAGTTTGTTTTAAAAGATTCCAGAACTGAAGAACTCTTTTCTGGACATAATTTTGGTCTCTATCACTTTCGTTTCTTCAGGTGACCCCCTCCTCTAAGATTGTGGGTGATCTGGCTCAGTTTATGGTGCAGAACTCTCTCTCCCGGGCTGAGGTAGAAGAGAGAGCAGACGAGCTCTCTTTCCCTCTGTCTGTTGTGGAGTTCTTGCAAGGACACATTGGAATACCACACGGAGGATTCCCTGAGCCCTTCAGGTCAAAGGTGAGATTACACTGTTTAATGGTTTCATGGTTTTCTGTCACTGTCTGAATATTTCCAAGAAAAAACTATTTGTTTGTAAAATTTTGATTTGAGAAATTAGATTAAGACTAACTAATATGATTTCTATCCTTAAAAGTTGTAAGTTTAATATTTTGTTGATTGTTAAAAGACTGGGGAAATAAAAATGTACTGCATAAACAGGATTGACCCTACTAATTTTTTGGGTCAAGAATACATGAGTGGGATTTTCAGACATGCAAACAAAACAATAGCATTCATTAGATCAAGAAGAGTTTCTAAAAACCCATTGAGACTGATGTAAAAAGTGCCACTTTATTTCTCACAGAAATATTCCCTGGAGAATTGAGCTTTCTTTATTACATTTAGTCATTTAGCAGATGCTATTATCCAAATGAGGAAGAACATAAGCAGTTTTTGTTTTTGCTGTTGAGACTGACAGTGGCATTGTTTTTGAATAATCTCTAGCCACACATAGAGAGGAAGAGCGTGAGAGAGAAGAATAAAATTAGAAGGTAAAAGGATGCGATAAAGTGAGAGAAAGACAGTTCAAGAGACTGAGCGAATAGCTTTGTGTGCATCCATCACAAAGTTTGTGTATATGTGTGAAAGACAGGATGAGAGACAAAAGGTTTAAGGCTGAGTAAAGCTTGTCACTTGCCAGGCGCTTTCTCAGTAGTGGCTGTGGCGTTTCCGTCTTCTTGTGCTCAAAGTCTTGCTGTGAAAAGAAACCATGCAGAGTCAGACTGATCCACTGTAATACACACACACACACACACACACACACACACAAGCACATCTACAGTCATGAGGTCACAGGAGAGACTTTTGCTAAATTTTCCTGCTTGTGCAGTTGGTTGCAAATTTACTTTGATTTACTATTTCTCTGGCACACACACACATAGACAGACAGACAAACCCTTTTGAAGCACTCTGAAGTCCAAAACTGAAAGATCAAACACTGTTTGTCAGCACTGGCAGCATTTCCATGTAAGAGAGCTCAACGTGTGGCCTCAGTTTAACACAGAGCGAAAGAGACAACCAGAAAAAGACGGAGAAAGAGATTTGAACAGTTTATATAGTGACTTTCATTCTGTGTCTTAGTAGCACAGGAAAAAATATAATAAAATCTATATTGTGAATTATTTTGTGGCTCTGAATCAAGTCAACTTTTTAAGTGTGATTGACATTTGCAGCCTGGTTTAAATTTTCCTCAAACAGAACCATGGGGTCACATGATATCTTAGAGTAGAGACAAAAATATGACTGACTTGTCCTCTAGGCAACAAGGATATTTCTGATATTGGCGTCTAAATGTGTGATCACTGATATAAATCTTCCAGTAATAACAACAAATCCTGTACATTTACTTCCTGTCTCTTTCAAGTTGCTAAGTAACTGGAAAGTTTGTTGCTAGTTCATATACAGTAGTTCTTCCAGCTACAAAAAAATGGTGTAGAAATAATTTTCTCTCAGGATTTGTTAGTAAATTTAACAAATAAGTGCAAGTAGCACATTTAATTAAATGTGAAATTTTGAAGTAGAAAGACTGAAATAGTATTTTCTTGTAAAAATCTACTCTAATAATCTGTTTTATATAAAACTTTGAAAAAAAATACAGTGTAGTTTTTTTTCTTTATTAGCCTTTTAGCTGTAATATGACAAAAGTACTTAAAAACAACCATATTTCATTCATTCAAGATTGGCGTGTATGTTAATGTATGTACACATCTGTTGTAGCATGTCTCCCCACTATTTAGTGCCCACAAGCAATTCAGATGATCAGAATGCACTACTAAATCATTTGACTGTGATTTCAGCATCTGTACTTTCATATTTACCTTCACATGCTGTCGATATTGTTTTTTCAGTGAGGTATTCACCTGATCTTACTTTATGATGTGAGATGTGAAAGGACATATAGCTAATAAAATGAGATCACTCTACAATCCTTTCATATTTTGGCAAAGGGTCAGACAAGAAAAATGATACTTTTCCCATATCTCATAGGTAAACATACAAAAACATCTCTTATTCATCTCTTTTACATTGCAAGTGCCTCAAACAAAACTCTTGAATATATTTAAATTTTGTTGAATATTATTTCTAACCCCTCTAACTCGCTTCATGATTTCATGATTTCAAAACATTATTTTTGTGACCTAATATATTCTATCATGTCTCACATTTTTTGCCTTCAGTGTGGAAAGACAAATTACATGTCATTGGATCATTGGATTGAATCATTGGGTAATAGTGTATTGTACTGTTATTTAACAACATACTGATTGTTTTGCTGACAAAGCATCTTTCGGAAAAACAACTTTCATTAGACAAACACTTTATAGCAGTTCTGAGTTTTGAAAATTATGATACCATACAGTGCATGCTATTGTAAAGACTAAATCTATCCCTCAATGCCTCATTATTATGTGTGTTAAATTCAATATGACGTCCAGCCTGACTACGGTCTGTTGCACCTGTTTAGGACACTAATGTTTCATTACACTGCATTGTAGTTATATACTGCACTGATGCGTCATCTCTAAACATTACGCTGAGAAATATCCTCAGTGTGCTATTGTTGTTCTATCACCTTCAGTGACTAAATACAAGTTGGCACAAATGCGCTCCCTAATACTGACTTGGGGCATTACCCATAAAGCATTAAAGCTTTTTAAAAGGCTAATGATATTATGTCCTCTGACCTGGTTAGACGTATACCACCACAGCCCCAGGCATGGTCAACATATGTGTCTGTGGGTGTATTTGAGACACACTCGTCATAATAGGTTAGAAATGTTCATGCGGCAGGGCCTACGGTGACTCACTCATGCATCCGCGGCTCTATCTCTGCCAATCAGCTCATCCAGATAAACTCAGATAACCAGACGTGGTGCGTTACACACCACTGGACAGACGCTGATAAGAGTGGGCAATCCTCTCCCACAGGCGTACACACAAACACACTTTTACACGCACAAACAGGTCGAGATGGAAGAAATACAACCACAGTCTTAATGATATGATCCAAACATGTCATGCACCATCATGTCTTTAAATCTACGATGGATTGAAAAGGAAAAACATGACCACAGGCTTCCATATAAACATCCATCATCTAAATATTTAAAGTTTCTATTTACATCCGTATAGTGACCAACAAACAGCTTGAGGCGATAAAATTCTTCACACCTTTACACATGCAGTTTTAGTGACGTTAGCAGACACTTCAATTAAACATTGCTCCAGTCTCAATCCTAAGGGCAATTAACCACTCTATCTTTAGAAACCCTTCCTACCACACACACACACACACACATTCCTGGCTTATAAATGGCCTCAAAAGCTGTCAAATTAATGAAGAGTGACTGAATGAAGCGTGGAGCATCTTTGAACTGCAGCCACTGTGACTAATAGAATTGGTGAGCCCTCTTTTGTGTCTCATGCCTCCGCCAAGGGAAAAGCCTCTAAACCCTTTCCCGGCAATCCTCAGGGAGCTCCTCCATACACTAATCAGCATGTTTTATGTATTATTTAAAATGCATTAGCTTGGCTGAATGTGCTAATATCTGGCTCATCTAGAGCAGAGACACTTCAGCACTTTAATCGAAGAAGCAGGGCGATCAGGGGAGGGTATGTCACATCGTGTTTAAGATGCGTGGAAAGGTCTGGAGAGCCTTAGCATTACACACTGATGACGTGAGCAGCTCACAAGACACGATTGTTCTTTATATGATGTAGACAGTGGTGCCGGAAAGTATTTTCGAGTGGGCAGATTCTGATGTCACAATATAAAAAAAGGGGCTTATGCATATTTATTAACTGTTTAGTTGCTTACCAATTTCTAGTAATGTTATCGAACCCTCCTCGCTATTTATGAATTGTTGATCTGTGCAGATGTGTTTGAGTTGCATGAGCTTGTAGGCTTATGACATTTTGAGATTTGGGGTTCAGTTTTATGTTTGCTCAGATATTTTTGTAAAACCTTTTTAAAATTAAGCAATAAATTAACCAAAAGAGACATTCTGACTAATTTAACATCAGAGTACGACTAGAAATAAAAAACTTTTAACCGTTAAAACACTTAATACTAGAACAGAGAAATAGCACACTAATTGGATATTTGTTATGTTTTTGTCAGGTAAAAACACCCCGAGTTGCTTCTTTACACTCAAGATGCTGACTGACTGCATCAGTGAGATGCTGCAGGAATTTAGTAGGTCATGAAATCACTGTTTAAAGAGCTTGTAAGATAAAAACCCAGTCCAAAAGCTTTCCCGTTTCTCATCTTCAGATTAAGATTTGTAGGTGAGTCACAAGACATAACCATATGGACTCTCTACCATCACGTGGGTTCTTTATCAGTCCAGACTGATCATACTCATCTGCACACTTCTGTGTTAGATGATTGATTGATTGATGGACTGACTGAGACAGGTTTCAGAGGGTGTGTGTGTGAATGACAGCACACTTCTTTGCATCCTTTTCAACTCTGAGTCTGCCAGATCATTACTGTCACAGCCCATAGGCACAGTCCTAATGCCTTGAACGTACACTTCTCCTATAGGTACCTGTCATGATTTCACATCTACAGCAGTGTTGGGGAATAACAAACTAAAAGTAGCAATGCTAGTAACTTTCATTAGCGTCACAGTAGCTCAGCTGTTTTCAAAACAGAATATTTTTCCAGTAATGAGCTTATTTTACCAATAAGTGAAAAAGCTACATCAGTACTTATTTATCAATGTGTCTCACCTAAAATCTCCATTCTCTCTATGAATCATTGGTAATTCCAGTTTATTTTAATTAATGGTTTGATTTCAAATGCTTCCTTTGAATTAAATGAGCATGTCAAATTTAAATAAAATGAAATTTAGACATTTTATGTGTTCCTTTTTGCAGCCATAGACAAAATTTACTCAAATAATTTGACAAAATAATATACACAACTGTTTAAAAGTTTGGGTCAGTAATATATTAACAGCTGTGATAATAATAAGAAATGTTTCTCTTGCACCACAAAGCATATTAGAATGATTTCTGAAGAATCATGAAACACTGAAGACTAAAATTGGCTGCTGAAAATTCAGCTTTGTCATTACATTTCAAAATATAATAAAATAGAAAACAGATTTTTTTTTTTTAAATAGTACCAATATTTCACCATATTTCTGATTTTACTGAGTATTTGATAAAATAACTGCAGCCTTATAAAGGACAAGAGACTTCTTTATAAACTTTTAAAAATCTTACTGATCTTACTGATCCTTGTTGCCTAGTGAATGGTAGTGTACTTAACAATAGTTAAATTCTGTTGTTCATCTGTTGACTCGGTTATTTAAATGATGCTGCTTATAGTGTTACTTAGTAGTATTTAAACTCATTTGTAAAAATGAGTATTGTACATTTACATTTACATTTACATTTATGCATTGAGCAGACGCTTTTATCCAAAGCGACTTACAGTGCAATCAGGCTATTCATTTTTTTTTTTTATCAGTATGTATTTATTATTTTATACTAATAGTATTTAGTATTGTAATTATTTTTTAAACTGGTAGCCAGTCTCAATGTCTCATGTCAAGTATCACAGTTCTACAAGATATTAAACTGTATGTACTCTGGGCCAGAGATGGTATAGAGAGGCAGTGCAGTCACATGAAAGCGTGCTTATTGATGCTAACACAAACACACATGCACACACCTGCTTCGGCTAAAAAGCTGCTGTGATTTTCCTTCATGTTGCTATATATGATCTGCCAGTTAGTACGTAAACATACTCTCAGTTGGAACAATTACACAGCTCCCTCTGAGGCTCGACCACAGGAAGATGCGTTCAGGTCAGAGAGCGAAAAGCTTCACACTGTTTTATGGCTACATGAGTTCCCATTACAGCCCACTGCTTTGTAGTCTTCTCTCTTGTGGATCCTGTGAGGAAAGCAATGGACCATCACGCCTGACGAATTTGATTTGGGCCAGTGAAATGAGTCTCTTTGTTAGCTAAAGTGCATGAGAGCACTCTCAGACAGATGGAGAGCAGAAAAACTCCTAGTGGATTTTCAGACATATAATTAAATGCGATCTCTTTTATACCCATTTCAATGTAAATTTGGCTGGATTTTGTGTGCGAATATTCCTAGATATTCTAATATTCCTGTAAGAAGAAATCAAAGTGTGAGGGGCACATGAATGTAAATTTCTTATTAATTGACGTATTTAGTGAAGCACCACAAAGAACTTAATCAGTTTAGCTCTTCATAAGTCGCTTAATGTATTTTAAAATTCAATTAAGCATCACTCGACTTCTTATCTTTGCATTGACAGACAGATGTCTGGTGATTAATGGTCACAGACATTGGTAATATTTCGGTGGCACTTTTTTTTATCCAGGCTTATTGATCTTTCCAGGAGGATTGTTTAGCACATGACATCACCCCAGCGATATTTCCAGCCAGGCTATGACAGAACAGAATGACAAACAGCCTAAATGCACGCACTTGGATGGGGACAGATGATTCAGGAAAAAAAAGAGCAAATCTCATCTCCTTCCAATCTGTGTCAACAATGTCAAATATCCCCTTTCACCCAGCCCAGCAACCAATGTGAGGGAAACAGAAGCTCTCCTAGCAACTTATCTCGTCTCAGATGTCTGATATAGTAACTAGCTATTTTCTGAGTTATGAAATTACATAACCTCTGACAAGAGTCCATAAACTTTTCCACAGTTTCTCTGCAAATCACCTGGTAATCCATGTAGCACTGTTTTCAAACTGTAGAGCAGAGAGTCTGAGTGCACATGCCAACAATCTGAGAAAGCGTCTTTCTCCACTGTATGTGTAGCAGCACAATTGCTCTCGCAGTAGTTTATGGTAATGACAGGGCAGATAAGGAATACATAATGCTATGCTTTAACTTACTATGAAATAAATGCAGTTCAAGTCTTCTCCTTAAGCTCCTTACCTTACCTCAGGCTTGGAAAGTTACCTTTTAAGTTTTCTCACTCCCATTGCTTAGCTTTACTGTCTTTACTACTTTCTTTTTTAGGTTTTGTGAATTTTTCCACATTAGTAGGCTACTATATGTACATTCCCTGGAAGAAGACATTAAATGTGGAAGAGATAGAGACCTTTCACAATCTTGAAAAGGATAGTAAATGAAAATTCTGTTATCATTTACTCGCCCTCGTGTCGCTCCAAACCTGTGTGATTCTTTTGCTGGACACAAAGAAGATATTCTGAAAAATGGCTCATTATTTATTTTTTTCTATTCAATGAAAGTCAATGGGGTTCGTTGAAACATTCTTCAGAATAACTTCTTTTGTGTTCAGCAGAAGAAAGAAACTCATACAGGTTTGGAATAAGATGAGGGTGAGTAAATGATCACAGCATTTTCATTTTTTGATTTTAAAGATTTTGATACAAAAAGCCTATATATTTCTTGGGGTAATGCAAAGCGTGTACATCCCATTTGTAATGTATAAAATCACCTTTGTAATATTAATTATGCTCTTTTACGCAGATATTTTGGCCTTTGGGTCATTTTAAGAATGAATTTGCAATGTCTGCCACTGATGCATCCAGTGAGATGTGTTACTCTACTGATAAAAACAAACAGCCTCTCAGTTCTGAGGTATTGAGATTGTTATATATGAATCATAAGCTTCACAGGACTGACATAGGAAAATAAATAAATGCCCCTGTGGAATCTCAAGTGATGGAGTGATAGGGAAAAAAAAGATTAGAAGTAAGGAAGTACACGAGTGAGCTTCTCTACCCCAAAGCTAGCCTGTACAAATAAGCTTGGATACAAAAGCTCAGACGGGGTAACTGAGTCACAGAACCGCTAAAATAAACCTATAGGACACATCAAACAAAATGGAGCCCATATGGCCTGAAATTATGACTCAACTGCTATTAAGTGGCAATTTATTCAAAAGTTAGGTGGGTTGGGACTGCAGGCAGCCTTTTCAACTATTTTATCTGAATAACAAAATTGACTGCTGAGCGTTTTATGAGCTGATCTGTTTTGTTTTCTCCCTCTCTCCTGCACCAGCCCTTTTGTGTAGTCTATTCACTTTGCTCCCGCTAGCCACAGACTGTTTCTCAGTGCAAGTCCAAGGACCATTTTTCAATTCGTTCTCACTGCTGTGAAACAAAAAAGGAGAAAATTTTGTCACTTGGTTGTTGTTGCCTTGCCAACATCAAGAAATCAGCAAGTTTTTGTCCATAATGAATTGAGTCATTTTAATGGCATATTGATGGTGTAGCTTCTTTTTTGCAATTGACCTATTTGTCAAAGTGTTTCTGCCTTTGTTCATTAACGCCCACTCTGACAGCACTAATGATGTATTTAGTATGTTTGAGCTTGCAAAGTCAGGCACTAGCCAGAGGACAAAAACAGTGTAAGATAGTGAATGGTACTATTGTTGATTCATTTGCTAAATATTTATGCTTTTTGTGATGGAATCCATTCAAAATGTGTGCTGGAAATCTCAAAGTTGCAGGAGTGATCCCAGAGAGATGTGACCCATGACCTGAAGACTGGCTCACATTAGTATTTAGCTCTCTTGTTCTTGAGCTATTAGAATCTAAAACCTGGATTGGTTGTCATGAGGAAGTCATTTCACTCAAGACAAATTCTCCTTGGCCATTCTTTCAGTTTTATTAGAGGAGTAATTCACTGAAAAATATCCTTGCCACTGTCCATATCAGGACAGTGACTGTCGAGCCCTAAATTTACAAAAATTGGTCCCCAAGTCAGACATTGCTGCTTCTTCATTAAACTCTTATGAACATGTCAAGGAGATCTAGGGAGGGTTTGTATAATGACAAAAAAAAATAATTTTTGGGTGAACGAGTTAGTGAAGTTGTGTTCAGCTGGTACTCTGATTGTACAATTTTATGTATAGTTTATGCCCATACACTGTAAACAAATAAATAGCAATTGTACCTCAGTATGTCCCTGAGGCAGCATCTTTAAAAAGACAACTTTGTACCTTATCTACACTTAAAAGGTGCATATTTGTACCCTAAAGTAGTAATATGCACCCTACTATCAACCATTTAGAGGTCCATAAATACAAAGATGCTTCTTTAAGGGCACTGCCCCAGTGACAAGCTTTCTGTACCCTTAAAGCTACAGCTTTAACATTTTTCTCAGAGTGTAACAAGTTTGATATTTCTCAAAGGTTCTCAAGTCATTGCCTCGAATCGAAGGTCGTCCAGGGGCTTCACTTCCACCAATGGACTTCGAGGCTCTTGAGTCTGATCTGCGAATGGCACATGGTGATGAAGTAACTCCTGAAGATGTGATGTCGGCAGCCATGTACCCTAAAGTCTTCCAGGAGTTTAAAGAGTTCACATCAAACTTTGGCCCAGTGGACTGCCTTAACACTCGCCTGTTTCTGGATGGTCCCAAAATCGCAGAGGAGTTTCAGGTGGGTCACAATAAGCCTTACATCAGCTGACTTCAGTGATGTCTCTTTTTATTTATTTATACAGTTCTGCTTATACGTTTACATACCACTTGCAGAATATGCAAAATGTTAATCATTTTAAAATAAGAGGGATCATGAAAATTGCATTTTTGTTTTTTTATTTAGTACTGTCCTGAGCAACCTATTATGAAGAGAATCGGACTTTTTCCGTGTTTAAGTGCTATAATCGGGTCCCCGGTGCAACCCAGAAAACGTGAAAAAGAACAACTCAGAAATTTTCTTTGTTTTTTTGTTTTTTTGGTAAGCCTTTTTCTGCAAGCTTGTGAAAAAATGAGCATGTCAGATTTCTCTCCCCCCGTGACATAGAATGGGGATCTTATTATAATATTACCGCCTCTTCATCAGCAAGTTTCCACCCACGCCGCCGCCATTGTGTTTTCACAAGCGACAACATTGTACCAGTCCTAATGCCATGGCAAAAGTTTGAGAAAAGCATGCTAACTGTTCTTTTTTCCTCAGAGGAGACAAGTGAATTTATTGATTTATTTACAGTATATTACGCTGCTGCCACACAGATCTAATATACGTGTGGTTTTAACACAAACTTGTGTGTATTTGACAGTTGAAGCGCAATAAGACTCGAAAGAAAGCTTAGTTTAGCACTGCACGCCACGTGACATCCGCTTTCTGTGTGCATTCAGAAAACCATATATCAGAAAATTTAAACTAATATGGTTTAAAACCCATGATTTCAGCGCGATAGACATGATAATCAAAACCAAACTGTTTTTTAGCAGTGTATCTGACATTGGAACCCTGGAAAAGGGGGCGGGGAGCAGCAGCTCATTTGCATTTAAAGAGCCATTCATGAAAACAGCGTGTTTCTGCTTCCACTCAAAATGAGCATTTTCAAAATGATATAATGAATGATCTGTGCAGTATTTTGAGCTGAAACTTCAATGGACACATTCTGGGGACACCTGAGACTTATATTACATATTGTAATAAGGGGCATAATAGGTCTCCTTTAAGCGATTTGACATAGCAGTCATTTACACATACACAAGGCAAAATAATAACTGAATTTATAAAAATAAAAAAAATAAAAAATTACCCTGTTCAAAAGTTTACATACCCTTGAATCTTAAAACTGTGTGTCATTTACATCCAGGGGGTGTAAACTTTTGAACAGGATGATGTGTACATTTTTCTTATTTTGGCATAATGTCATAAAGTGGCATAATTACCCCAATTATCCAATTCAAAAAGTTTACACGCTCCAGCTCTTAATGCATCTTAACGCATGTATGTGAGTCCCTCAGTTGTCCTTCAGTGTGAAAAGATAGATCAAAATCCTATAGCCATTGTTGCAAAGGGTTCAAATATGCAGAAGATGCTGGAAAACCAAAGAATGTGCAGAACCTATAGGATTTTTCGTGGATCATCCAGGTAACACACTGATATAAGATTCAAGGGTATGTAAACTTTTGAACGAGGTCCTTTTTATAAAATCAGTTATTATTTTGTGTTGTGGACTATATGTACACATCTGTTATGTGAAATAGCTTATTCAGGGCAGTACAAAAAAAAATAACGTAGTTTTTATGTTCCCTCTTATTATTTTAAAATTATTAACATTTTGCATATTCTGCAAGGGTTATGTAAACTTATTAGTATAATGTGTATTTTTCACTGTGCCTTATTTCTTGTACTAAGTTATTTCAACTATATTTCACCCTGTTAAATTTATAACACTGTGGGATTTGACCTTTGAAGCTTTAGCCAAGAGCTTGACTGCTCTCTCATCGGGAGATTTGCAAAATTAGATTTCCTGTGTCCTCAACTAGCCTCCACTTTCACAAAGTTTATTAGCACACTTTATTGCAACCGTGGTTGTAAAACTGATTAGCATAGTAAGATTGAATAGCATGCCTCTTTTGTGTTCAAAATATATTACTTTGAACATCTAGGCTCTCTTTGTGAAAGTGTTGTGAAGTCAGTTAAACCATAAATGATGTTTTACAGATCTAATTTAACAGAGTTTAACATTGTAATGTTCAGGGAGTCTACATTTTTTAGCTTATTCTATGCTAGTTTCTGAATAATCTCAAACTGGTATGGCTGTATCTCTATCTAGTTATGCCCTACGGTGTTTCTAAATGTGTTGATTGGAGCTTAGCCATGTGTTTGGCTCCTAATACCCAGTTATGAGTGAAGTGGGTGTTACCTGGCAGGCATGAATGTGTCTCGGAGTCCTACTGCAGGCACCACGAGAACTGAGAGCACCAGATGCAGGACTCGCATAGCTGATCACGAGAGCGAGAGCCAGACAGGAAGTGAAGCGAACTCACCTACAAAGTCATTTTACTTTGAAAATACATCAAATCTGTTAGATCGAGTTTGCTTGCATTTCTTAATCGTCTTCTGGCCTGATTCTTCAAACCAGGTCTCTCTGTACCCTTTCAAACTGAAGCAGATTTTCCTCGGTTAACTTGCGTAATCGTAAATTTCTCAGGGACTGAAGTTATTTGACGTCGTGTTTCTCCACCCAGTGGAGCTGTCCAAATGAGATGTTAGTCGTGGCTGATTAGCGTAGATTAGCATGAGCTATATTAAGCTGTCACTGAGGCGAACGCAGGCGCACCCCAAAATAGCATTCACTCCACATCCAAACAGCACATGGTAAAGACCTAAAGCCTCCCAGAGGCCTGTGCTAATCACTCATCCCTAAATTTTGCCTTAATTTTGCCCATGTTTTTTCGGCCTATTGTGCTCCAGTCTGGTTTTGTTTGTTTTTCAAGCACAATCACACCGCATTTCATTTCTCATACCTACAGTTGTTACTGTGATTTTTTTATTTATTTATATTTTTTGCTGTTTTTATGCGACTCTGGCTCTTTCCTCTCACAGGTGGAGTTGGAGAGAGGGAAAACGTTGCACATCAAAGCCTTGGCCTTGGGTGACTTGAACAAGTCTGGTCAGAGGGAGGTGTTTTTTGAACTCAACGGCCAGCTGCGTTCAGTCTTGGTCAAGGATACGGCAGCAATGAAGGTAACTGTTCGCTGTTTATTTTCCTCCCTAGATTGGTTTGTTTCATCACTGAAAAGCAATTATCCTGACACAAACAGTACACTCAATCATTCAGACATGTTTTGCGAATGTTCCCTTTTTCTCTCTCGAGGTGTGAATAATTTCTGTCATAAGCTAAAAATGATCTTGCTCTTGCTGTCATGGGCGTTTATCACGTAGAGGCGGCGGTGTTAAAAATCATCTTTTAAATTATCAGGAAACGCAGTGTACGCTTTCATTACAGGTCAATAGTGCTGTGTAGGTACTTTATGTCAGCCACGGACACAGCAATTGTAACTGCACCACACTGATTGTAAAAAATATAATTTGGCAGATTACAGCATGATTTGACAGAACTGAAGATCTCACTTTCATTGCCCACTCATAACACATCATTTTAAAGATGATTCATTCATTATAAGATATTCTCTCTGGTAAACAAACATTCAAATAGACCTAGCCTGGCAAATGGTTTCCTCTCTTTGTAGATGCTCTTTTTGTTTATTATTGTCTTCTTCGGCTTAGTATGGCAGACTGATGACGTTCAAAACACACTTAGTGTCAGATAAGTCAGAGTGATGACACTTACTCAGCATATGCTCAGCAGAGCTCTCCTTCTGCCTGAACACAGCTAGCAAGAGCATTTCTCCTCATGACATAAAGTTTGCTTTTGCGGGTCCAACATTTTTCTTCTGCTGTCTAAAGTTTTGGTTCCTTTGAAATGAAACTTAAAACTGATTTATCTCTACACTGTTTGTTAAAAGTTAACATGAATGACAGGTTCTGAGATTGTCGCTGGTTTCTGCCTTATTTATCATGGCTATGAGGTTGGGGAAACAGTAGTTATGTAACTCTAGTTGTGAAATAAATATTGTATCACTTATGAATGAATCTATCAAATATGCACTATTTATGGGCCTATATATATATATATATATATATATATATATATATATATATATATATATATATATATATATATATATGCTGTATGTATGTGTGTGTGTGTATATATATATATATATATATATATATATATATATATATATATATATATATACACATCACTTTGGATCAATTTAATGCATCCTTCCTAAATAAAGTATTAATTTCTATCATTTCTAAAATTATACTCCAAACTTATTAGAATAAAATTAGACTCCAAACTTTTGAATGGTATAGTGTATAATGTTACAAAAGATTTTTATTTCAGATAAATGCTGATCTTTGGATCTTTCTATTCATCAAATAATCCTGAAAAAATATTCTTAAATGTTTTAAATAATAATAATAATAATAATAAAATATTCCTTGAGCATCAAATTAGCATATTAGAATTATTTCTGAAGGATCATGTGATACTGAAGACTGAAGTAAAGATGCCAAAAAATACTTTAATGTTATTAAAATTAAAATGATTGTGTATTATAAATAAACTGTATATGAAAGTAGTATGTCAGTGAGATTCTTTAATGTTTTTGAAAGAACTCTGTTATGCTCATCAAGGTTGCATTTATTTGATAAAAATTGCAGCACAAACAATAACATTGTGAAATATTATTGTGAAATATAAGATTATCATGATACATTACAATAATATGAGTACTAACTAGTATAACTAAAAGTAATTGACACTGGAAGCCTCACGCATAATGGCCATGTCTGTTCTTATGTTAAATTTTTTTTTTTTTTTTTTTTGGCTTAGTTTGGCTTAGTGTTATGTTAGAATGATTATTATACTCTTATACCTTTTGTTCTTTAATATATTGTTTTTAGCTTTATTTTTTGTTTTCATTTAAATGTTTTGTTGTATGCATTTGTCAGTTTTATTTAATTTCTTTATTTTTTTAAATGTGTATATATAGTATTTATAAAGTTTTAGCTTTTAGTTTTGGATCTGTTTTAGTTGTTTTAATTACAATTACTACAATTGATTGCTTCTGTTGTCCTCATTTGTAAGTCGCTGCTAAATGAAAAAAAAGTGTCTGCTAAATGACTAAATATAAATAAATATATATATATATATATATATATATATATATATATATATATATATATAAATTAATTAATTATTTAATTTATATATTTTGTTTGAGGGGTTCGCTTATTTGAGAGACAGTGGATCAGTGTTACTATTATTCGTTTTTGTATTAAATCTTTCTCATTGTAAATTTTATATTTATATGTATTTTGATGGTTTTATCAAAATACCTTTTACTCATATATGTTTCTAACAGCAAAAGATGACTGTCAGTTTGAAAAGAGCTGTGAGGGAAAATGTGAAAAATGTCTCTGTTGCCCCTGGTCTCCCCTGTAATCATCTCATTCTGTTTTCTGCTCCTCCAGGAGATGCACTTTCACCCTAAAGCCTTGAAAGACGTACGGGGACAGGTTGGAGCTCCCATGCCCGGGAAAGTGGTGGAAGTAAAGGTGAAGCCAGGTCAGAAGGTGGAGAAAGGTCAGCCTCTCTGCGTCCTCAGTGCCATGAAGATGGAGACAGTTGTCAACTCGCCAATCTCAGGCATCATATCCAAGGTGCACGTCAATGCCGACAGCAGCCTGGAAGGAGATGACCTCATCCTGGAAATAACCGAATAAAGTTTAAAAGCTACAGAGGTTAAAGGTTTCTTTTCTAAAAAACATTTTAAGAGTGATCTTGTAATTTGGTGGACTGATGGTGTTGTAATTACTGATGATTTTAAGATTTCAAACATAATGTTCATAACTCTTCAGAGCTTTCAGAATAAGAATTTTTTATTTTTTTTGGTCTATTTAATTCAAAATAGAAGCATATAGGGGAAGCATTTATAGCCTGTAACCAGAAACTCCAGAAGCCTTTGTGATTCACTCTTTGGTATTCAGTTCAAGCTCTGTTAATACACCGAGGACAGTGAATCCAGTGAATCTACTTGCAGCCTCAAGGAAGGGAGGACAAATGATACCTACATTACAGACTGATCATTCATTTTTTAAGTTGAATTAATAATATATTAAAATTAACAAGGTTCATTATGAATCCAGATGACAACAGAATTTTTATGCGTGTGTTTGTGTACTGTATGTGTGTGAGAGAGAAACACTGCAAGTTCTAAGTTTGAAGAGGAACAGCAGTTTCATATTAATATCATGTTAGTGGAGTGTAAAATCAATTTTAAAATGTCTGAAATATTAATACCAGCAGATATTCTAGTAGATGCACATTAAGCACAGTGTCATCATAATAACATCATTCTGCACATCTTGAGTAATCGTGAACTCATATACAGTGGGTACGGAAAGTATTCAGACGCCCTTCACTTTTTTCAATTTTGTTATGTTGCAGCCTGATACTACAATTGTTTAAATTCATTTTTTTTCTCATTAATCTACACTCTGTACCTCATAAAGACGAAGTGAAAACAGAATTTTAGAAATGTCTGTAAATTTATTAAAAAGAAAAAACTGAAATATCACATTTACATAAGTATTCAGACCCTTTGCAACAACACTTGAAATTTTGCTCAGGTGCCTCCCATGTCTCTTGATCATTGCAGAGATGTTTCTACACCTTGATTGGAGTCCGCCTGTGGTAAATTACATTGATTGGACATGATTTGGAAAGGCACACACCTCTCTGTAAAAGGCCTCACAGCTGATAATGCATATCAGAGCGAAAACCAAGCCACGAGGTCAAAGGAACTGCCTGCAGAGCTCAGACACAGGATTGTATTGAGGCACAGATCTGAGGAAGGCTACAAAAAAAATTCTGCTGCACTGAAGGTTCCCAAGAGCACAGTGGCTTCCATAATTCTCAAATGGAAGAAGTTTGGCACAACCAGGACTCTTCCAAGAGCTGGTCCCCAGCCAAACTGAGCAATTGATGGAGAAGGGGCTTGTCTAGACTGGTGACCAAGAACCTGGTGGTCACTCTAGTTGAGCTCCATGATCATATATGCAGATGGGAGAAACCTACAGAAGGACAAACATCACTGCAACACTCCACCAATCTGGGCTTTATGGCAGTGTGGCCAAACTCAATCCTCTCCTCAGTGAAGACACATGAAAACACACTTGGAATTTGCAATAAAGCACCTAAAGGACCCTCAGACTCTGAGAAACAAGATTACCTGGTCTGATGAACCTCAATTCTAAGCATCATGTTTGAAGGAAACCGGCTCTTCTCATCACCTGCAGAGTACCATCCTAAAAGTAAAGTGTGCTGGTAGCAGCCTCATGCTGTTGGGCTGTTTTTCAGCGGCAGGGACTGAGCAACTCATCAGAGTAGAATAAAAGCTCAATGCACCAAAATATTGAGATAGCCTTAATGAAAACCCAGTCCAGGGCATTCAAAACCTCAGACTGGGCCGAAGGTTCACCTTCTAACATGACAATGACCCTAAGCACACAGCCAAGGCAACACAGGAGTGGCTTAGGGACAACTCTGTGAATGTCCTAGAGTGACCCAGCCAGAGCCCTGACTTGAACCCTATCGAACATCTCTGGAGAGACCTGAAAAAGGCTGTCAATAGACGGTCCCCATCCAACCTGACCGAGCTTGAGAGGATTTGCAAAGAAGAATGGCAGAAATTCCCCCAATCCAGTTGTGCAAAGCTTGTTGCGTCATACCCAAAAAGACTCGAGGCTGTAATTGCTGCCAAAGGTGCTTCAACTAAGTACTGAGTAAAGGGTCTGAATACTTATGTAAATGTGATATTTCAGTTTTTTCTTTTTAATAAATTTACAAACATTTCTAAAATTCTGTTTTCACTTTGTCATTATAAAGGACAGAGTGTAGAGTAATGAGAAAAAAAAAGAATTTAAACAATTGTAGTATCAGACTGCAACATAACAAAATTGAAAAAAGTGAAGGGGGTCTGAATACTTTCCGTACCCACTGTATATTCAGATGTATATAAGCAATCAACAATAATCCAAACCAGCCATTACACTGAACTAGTTCATTATAAGGAATGTGAGTGTAGCTAATGCACTGTGGCAAATGTGTGTAATAATGTTTTTGAAATTTTCCACACAACAAATTCCTTATGATTTCTTTCTCCTCTCCCTCATCCTGCTCTTCTTTTTAATCACTCTATCACCTTTGCACCACAGAAGCATTCAGGTTTGTGCTGCTACTATAAGTGAACAGCAAGTCATTACACAAGCAATAATGAAGTAAACAAATGCAAAACATGTCTGTGGGGCAGCAAAGAGAAGCTTCATTTTACAAATGCTTCAGAATGTTTTGCAAATGTAATTGTGTAATATGTTTACATAAATCCCACTTAAAGGCTTAAACAATGTGCAGAATGCTTTAAAACCATTTTAATGCTGTAGAAAAAGAGACTGTAATTACTGGTGCCATTAATAATGGAAGAGTCTTCAGTCTGTGTTATTAATGATATGCTGCACAAGATATTTCCCACTTGACCTTGAAATAAGTCTTGATTATAGTTTCATATAGAAACCTCACTGTGACATTTCAAGGTGGATATGAGCTGAAATTGGGATTCGCAATCGAAAATCCGGATTTTAGCAATATAGGATCCAAAATAGAAATGGTCAGACTGATTAAAAAGTTGATGCAACCCGATGAGATCAGAGGACAAGGGTGATTGTATATTGAGCTCATGGATGCATTCAGTTTTTCTGATATAATCTTTTGGCTGGCTTATCAATGACTTGCACATGGTTCTCACAAATTTTAAACTTGTATTATTGTGTGCTTTAAGAAAAAGCCTGTGCAAACAGTCTGAGTGCATGTATGACAGAATGATTTTGTGTGTATGCATATGAAAGACAGAGACGCATACAGACACCCACGTGTTACCAGGGATACCAAAAAACACATGCAAAATGAACTAGCGTTCATTGAAGTTGCTCAATTAAACATAAAATTGCTTTATGTGTTTGTGTATTTCTTTAAAAATGGAACTGTTGGATGGTTTCGGCCATGTTCTGAAGTTTACAAGGGAACAGCTCAACCGATAAGAAACTGTAAGGTTCTTTTTGGAACCAAAAGCTTGTGTAGATCATTTCTATTGAGCTAACAAGACTACAGTTACTACTTATATAAAAGAAACTTCATAATTATCTTCATAGTTACAAATATTGCTTATCAAAGGTTTTTCTTTGTATCCTTTTGAGATAATTACTGTTAAATTTGTCATTCATAGCACACTCAAATTCTGTGTGTGGGTGGAGAACTGTGAATATTTGCAATTCAGTCCTTGAGTCTTTCAGTTGAGAATTTCTTTATTGAAGCTGAAGTAAAGCCCCAAATGCTTTAGTTTAATCCTTTAAATTGTGATGAAAATTAATGTTTTGCATGAACTATGTATTTGGATGCCATTCACTTTAAGTAACATTTACATTGCATTTACATGGTTTTATGAATGTTTATTTTGTTTCCCGCTTATCCTCAATTTTAAACTTGTCCAGATGGTTGTTGCTTTGTTGTAATCATATAAGAATGATGTTTAATAAAGATAGAAAAATAAAACAATAAATTAAAGAATTACAACAAAAAATCTCTCACGTAAGCTCTTTATTCACAAAAACAGTGTTTATCGCACAATGATGCCTTTTACCATTTTTCACAATACAGTATTTTTAGGTACAGCTTTGAATATGTAACAGATGTTAATGCAAGGACAAATGAAGGTGATGGTACATACTCCGTATGAAACATCTGCAGCCTTCAACATAAAACACCGTTAACCTTACTTACCACATTTTAATGCCATAAATAAATTCTTACCTTATTTAAAATATTTAATGTTGAATAAATTCTTGACTGTGATGTGTGATCACTGATGCATCACTGAAAATTTCACTCCTAAACTCACTTATACAATTATTAACCGTTCACATTTCTGTCCATCTCAAAGCCAGATGTTTTGTTGTTAGCAGACGCTTTGGAAGCACATGACCTGGAGGCTGCCATGTTTGTTTCTGGAACATTTGTCATGTGACTGATCACTCGTCAAATGCGGCAGAAAAGGGAAAAAAATCTGTTGCTGCTAAGACATTTACTATTTTAAAGAAATGGTAACGCTTTAGTTTAGGAACCGATTCTCACGATTAACTACTTGTGTATTAGCATGCATATTATTGACTGTTTATTAGTAATTATAAAGCACATATTAATGCCTTATTCTGCATGACCATATTTTAGATCCCTTAGTCCTACTCCATACCTAAACTTAACAACCACCTTACTAACTATTAATAAGCAGCAAATTTGGAGTTTGAGGCAAAAGCCATAGTTAATACTTCCACAAATTGAAGTGTTGACAGATAAATATTTGTGGTTTCTATTGTATTTTGCTTGTTAAATATCTACCTATATTGCTATACTCTCTCTCTCTCTCTCTCTCTCTCTCTCTCTCTCTCTCTCTATATATATATATACATACATACATACATATGCATGTAACTATCTTCTGTAGCCTCTGAAGGGCAGTGCTAAATGAAAAGAAATATGATATTAAGGCAAAATAAGAAAAATGTACACATCTCCATTCTGTTCAAAAGTTTTCAAAATCATACAGTCATTGTTGGAATGGGTTCAAATACACAAAAATGCTGGAAAGGGTTCAAAATGCTGGAAAACCAAAGAATTTGTGGGACCGGAAGGATTTTTCTGAAGAACAGCAGAAAGTTTAACTGTTCAGGAAAAACAAGGGACTCATGAACAACTATCACTAAACAAAAAAAAAAAAAAAAAAAAAGAATCAAGGGGGTGTAAACTTTTGAACGGAGTCATTTTTATAAATTCAGCTATTATTTTCTCTTGTGGACTATATGCAAACATCTTTTATGTGAAATATCTTATTCAGGTTAGTACTAAATAAACAATAACATGCATTTTGTATGATCCCTCTTATTTTGGTAAAATAATTACCATTTTGCAGTTTCTGAAAGGGGGATGTAAACTTTTGACCTCAACTGTATATAAATATCGATTTACACACACACACACGCACATTGAACTCTATGGCACAAAGCATGATGCTACAGTGTCACTCTCAGTACAGGTCAAAGTTGAAAACACAATTTACCAGACAGTTCACATGTGGGTGGTGCCAGCTAGATTATCGAAACAAGATGTAAGAGAGACTGATCCCCAAGTCTTACAACACAAGGTCATGGGCATATCATGACATTTAGAGAAAAGGAATGTGCTTGCTGCCTTGTATCACAGCGATCGCAAGGACTTTTCCTCTTTCAATGGCTTTCACTACATTATAGTTTACTGAATGCACTTCCTGCACTCTTGCTATGTGGCAACCTTATAAAATAGTCCTCCTATGATGCTATCTGCAACACTTTCATGCATTGAAGCCCTGATGTGAGTCATGTGAAAGGGCTTTAACAGTATAACGACAACATCTAGTGAAAGTATGTAAAACAAGCTTGCCTCAGTAGTACCCTTAGTTCTGTCTTTAACAGCAATAGACATTTACAGTAGTCTCTCACTGCGTAAATAGCTGCATCAGTGCATGAACTCCATAATCTATAACACTGAATAAGTATACTACACTGTAAAGAAAGATAATTTTGTTTTAAAAAAGCAGCTGATACTGATACTAATGCTAGTAAATCATTAGTAATTAGTAATCATACTAATACCTATTTTGTATATAATAGAACCACCATGATACATCATACAGGTGATAAAAGAGGTACATGATCATAAGTAGCCTTTCTACAAGCTGAGGCAAATAATATATAAGCTGAACAGTGTCATAAACACAAATACAAAAATAATAAATAATAAATAAAAAAAATAATAATTAAATATATAAGTATAATATTTAAAAAAATAAATTAATAAATAAGTGCACATAAAAAAAGGGAAAACCTTGATGCATGAGAGTGGAGAAAACACTCTCTATTATTTAAAATAATAATTAATAATACTGTATATAATAATAATAATAATAATAATAATAATAATAATAATAATAATAACAATTATTATTATAATTATTATTATTATTATTATTATTTAAATAAGAGACCATCAAATGTAAAGTGTCATGCCGAGAATTGTGGGAAAGTCAGTTTGTTTTTTATTTCACTGTAAATTACAAGATTACAGTTCTTTTTCACTTCCAAAAACTGTACTTTTAACAGTACTTTACAGTAAAATTACAAAAAAAAAATTACAAAAAAAAAAAAAAGATCTATTATTAATTATCTGTTATTTTTCATGGCGTATAGCAAGGGTATTTAATGTTAACCAAACGAGTATTTTGCTGTTTTACAAATTACAAAAGTTACATGTCATTAGATGCTGTCTATTCTAAAATAAATAAATAAAAACATCAATCTCACAGATAGCTTTCTTTAGTTATTATATAGACCTGCTTAAGGTCAACCAAGGGTAAAACCCTCCTGGGCCATTCTCCCTCATCAACTATCCTGCATTTTTTTCTCCATGTCTATTGCGTTCTCCACATTCCTTGAGCCCCTCCATCTTGTTTGGCAACAATATCCAGAGCAGGAAAGTGATGAAGAGCCGTGGGCTGTACAAAGACAGAGAGAGAACAGAGTAGAGGTGAGAGGAGAGCTGGATTAGAAACAGATTTCGCCCGCAGGTCCTGCTCTGTCTCGCTCTGCAACTTTCTTTCATCTATCCAGTAAGAAGAGATGGACAGTTTTTCTTTCCCTTCCCTTAAAAAGTTAAGTTCTCTTTCCTCATTGTCTGAGACAGTCTGTCCTCTCCTAGACTCTCTCTCATTACTCTTCTCTTTCCATATCCAGTGGTTTTCGTTTACATACTGTCTCTCAGCCTGCCATTTGATTTGTATGTATCATATGCAAGAAAACTACATATTGCAGTCTCTCTTCCATCTGCACACATATAAACACACTTGCGTTCAGACAAACACACAATGTTTTGTTCCTCAGCAGTGATCCTCGAAAAACAAAGCTGCACTCAGTCATACTGACATACATAAAGCAACATGGCTGGGGTGGAAATGAGAAAACAGTACTGAAGAAAATAAACCTTCAATCCAAATACATGTTTGATCTAAGACAATGCTACAAAAAAATGTGCACATAAAAAAGGGGGAAAAAACCTTGATGCATAAGAGTAGAGAAAACACTGATGAATAAACCTGAGAAACAGCAGATAACATTTGGTGAATAAAAAGAAAGAAAAACTCTTTTAATGTGGAGTGAGAAAAAAATATATCCTTGAAAAAAGCAGGCCATAGCAGCAGATAAAAGGAACAACCAAAGGAAAGAGGAAAAGTGTATATTTTAATCGGTTAAAACAGCAGTGTTAATGGTTAATGCAGTATTTTTAATGATTTGACTTAAAGGTATTAAATGCCAATAATGACGGTTAGATGCATGGATGGAAAGTTGAGATTAATGTAATTACACATTATAACAGTATGACTTTGAAATGTATATTGTGAAAAGCATTATACAAAAATAATTTGACTTGACAATAAAGAGGTATTCAGTTTGTAGTCCTAAAACCCAAAAGGCTTATAGAAGTGGGGAGGGGAGGGGGGTCTCCAGACCTTCTGCTGGTCTCCAGAGGTCTGGGGGGGGGGGAGGGGGGGGGGGGGTCTCCAGACCTCTTGCTGGTCTCCAGGATCCGTCTCATCCACACCGCTGCTCTTGTGTCCGATTGCCCTTCTCGTTTGTCTTTTCCCATCTTTCTCTCTTTTTTATCTTGGTGAATTCAACCCTGAGGCTGTGTAGTCGCAAGGACAGGTGGCCTGGCTGTGTGTGTCAGCGCGTGTGTTACTCAGATGACAGGTAAGTGTGTCTGTCGTGTATGCGCCGTACACAGTCACGTGTGAGTGTGTGTGTCATCTCAGTGGTGGGTCCTGAGGTTCTCACTGTGCCCTTTCATCTCCAGGAACGTTCTGTCATTCCGTGTTTGTGTCAACGGCCCCCCTCATGCTGTCACGACAGGGGGGAGGAGAAGGGGATGGAGAGAGAGAGAGGGAGAATGAGGAAATCGTTTCCCAATTTATTTTACTTTGTTTTTACTATTTCAAGCCCCCTCACTGAGCAGTAAAGCAATATTCTTCTGTGTGAACCGTTTGAAGATTTGAGGGCCCCTGATGTCAAACACATATAGATCTATTTATAACAATACTGAGAAAGGGAGAAAGATGGAGAAGGGAGGCCCTTTATGAGTCATATGCTTATTTTACTGTCTCCGCCTCCATGCTGGTGTGTATAAATACTGTGGCCCCCTTGTAAAGAGCACGTGGACTCGCTCTCCCTAAACACCACACAACCTGTGTGCAGCTGCTCTCTGACTCACACACACAGGCTCTGGTTTATTCATCCGTTAAACGAACATTCACTGATTCGGTTACATCCTGTCTGGTCGCCAGCATTTTAATATTAAGGCGGTAATGTGTGTGTGTGTGTGTGCTGTGTGTGGGGGTGTATTTGCCGTCGGCTTGTCTAAAATGATGATATGACGTCTACAAATGCCTATGTGTGATTAACATTAGAGACACCCTGCAGTTTTTTCTTAGATTTTTATAAATGTCAACACGTTTTTAAGAAAATGTCATTAAAAGTATGGACTGAAATTGTATATTAAATCAAATGAACTTGTTTAGAGCCCACACAAAGGTTAAAGGTTATGGAACACTTTCAACAAGTCAAGAAAACTAATTTTACATTGATCATAACAATCATTACAATCAATCATTCAAAAGTTTGGTTTCAGTAGTATTTTTTTAAAGATATTAATACTTTTATTCAGCAAGGACACAAATTGATTAAAACTGACATTAAAGACAAATAACGTTACAAAAAATTCAAATTCAAAGAAATGCTGATCTTTTGACCTTTGAATTCTTTGACTCTTCAAATATTTTAGAAAATGTTTAATGGTTTCCACAAAAATATTAAGCAGCACAAATAATAATAATAATAATAATAATAATAATATGTTACTAGAAGGAAAGTTCTGAAGGATCATGTGATGTTGAAGACTTGAAGTAACGGCTGTGAATTCAGTCTTGGCAATAAATAATATTTTAAAATATATTACAATTAAAAAACAGATAACTTTAAATTGTAACAATATTTTACAATTTTACTATTTTTTTTTATTGTATTTCCAAATGCAGCTATCAAATATGCAGCCTTGGTAAGTATAAGAGACATTTTCAATAACATTAAAAATCGACCATAAATTTTGAATGGTTTTAGCATATGTTAACACAACACTAGCTATTAAATCATATCAAAAACACAAACATTTTGAGTGTTGTTACAAATTGTACCTTTAGGGGTACAGCAGCTTGTTACTGGGGCCAGTGGAGTACCCTCATTTTTGTCCCTAATAGTACCATAAGAGTATGCATTACTATTTTAAGGGTACATATTACTACTCTAAGGTACTACTACATATTACTACTACAAAGGTGTTCTTTGAATGTACTACCCCTAAAGGTACTATACTGCACTTTTTTTCTGACAGTGACAAAATTTGAATGTTCTGTATTATAGATCAGTGGGTAGCTCTGATATGTTCTGAACTTCTGAATCTGTCTGTCTATCCATCCATCCGTTTGTCTGTCTGTGTAATTCTGTTTTACCACCTGGAGTTTGTTTCTGTTTTTCCTTGAATTTTTTATATCCATTAACATGTCTAAAAACGGAGGTGGGATTTGTCATACCCAGAGGCAGTCTGGTCTGTCTGGACAACCTGACAGCCCTCGTGCCCATTCTCCCTCTCACTGGTTCTCTGGCAGTGTGTCTCCCCAGAGACTCCAAAACATGGGTGCTTGGATTGCCAATGAGAGCATGAGGCTCCGATTCTTATTTCAGGTGTTGCTTTGAGGCGATGTCTGTGAGTATGTGTTATTACAGGGGATTAGCTTGAGACTCAAAAGTGTATGTGTGTGTGAAATAAACTCAGGGCCGTTTGCTGGTGTGATACAACAATATAAACTCTTAAAAATAAAGGTGTTTCGCGATGCCATAGAAGAACCTTTTTTGTCTAAATGTTTCCATAAAGAACCTTTAACATCTGAAGAACCTTTCTGTTTCACAAAAGGTTCTTTGTGGCGAAAGAAGGCTCTTTAGAATATAAAAAGGTAAGAAAGAGATGTATCTTCAAAGAACCTTTGACTGAATGGTTCTTTGTGGAATCATAAATGGTTCTTCTATGGCATCGATGTGAAGCACCTTTACTTTTAAGAGTGCACTTCTGTGAAATGTGAACATAGTGCTTAATGATTTACATACATCATGAATGAGTCACACAACATGTCAAGGGTTAGATTAGAAGAAGACAATCAAGGCAATACGAAGGTAGATAGCGTAAAATAGAGAGCCTAGTGAAGAAAAGAGATCTCCCCAGCTGTCACTGAAAGACAAACCTCTGCTCTTACTCAAGGACAATCAATGGAGGATGATATGAACAGATGTGCATGTGTGTGTGTGTGTGTGTGTGTGTGTGTGTGGCAATGCATGTGTGCCTGAATTAAGAATCCTACTCTATGTACTGTATATCACTCACTTTAGCATGTTCCTTAGGGTCAAATAACCTCTCTCTCTCTCTACCCTCAGGTAAAGTTTCATCTCATTTAGTTAATTACTGTCATCTCTGTTTTGTTAAGGGTTTTGTACTACACACAAACACATTTCACACACAAGCACACCCACACTGAACACTGCATCCTAATGCTTTCAGCACACACATTAACACACAAATAAATACACACACGGTATCAAATATCAAATACAATGTAACACGGAACTGAATAATAGCACCTCACATAATGTTTTAAATGTGTTAAGATGCCACCAAAATTAACATCATAGTCTGAAACCCTGCAGTGAGTATCATCATACAATTATTACTCGCATGGTTCAAGCAGCAGATTTCATCATGCTGGCTTCAGTAATGTCAATAATTCAACCCTGGTATAGAATTATTATTTATTAATTTATTTTTATTTTTTTGCACAAAGCACAAGAATACTGCTTGTAAATAATGTTAGGTTATACAATGATATTTACTAGCTAAGACTGATCTTAGACTGATCTTTTATTTATTTATTTTTTTGCACCGATCCATTCAACCACACTATATAAAATGAGATTTTTGAAAGGTCAGCAGTAACAAAATAATGAAATAATAGATACATTTTTCAGAAAATTTCAGGAACAAATGGCACTGTGTCCTGATATGGGTTAGTGGTCTTGTTGGGAAGCAGAACTTGACAAAATATTTTAAATTAAACAGGTACATTTACTCACCTGAGAAATCTTGGGACCTTCTTTATTAAAACACCCACATTGTAGACTGTATACAGACTGTGAGAAAACCTGCTCGGATAAAATACTTGAGTTCTTTAATGCCATTCACAGCACTTTACACATGGGGAGGTTTATGAAAGTAGTTTGAATGAAAAGAAGCACAGAAGAAAACGCATTGACCTTTGTGAGCATGTTCCTGACTCTTATGATTCACTTCTGCTGCCTTGGCCAACTGGGAAAGACTGTCTATGACACACACATGCTACTTAAACACCTGCCTGGATTAGAGAGTACTCCTCTCTGTCTCTATATACCAGCTACAGTGGCCCGATCTGTATGCATGTCTCATTTTCTTTTATTCTATCAAAACACACTGTTACACTTACTAAGTTATAGAATAAAAAAATTACGTAACTGAACCCATTCTATGGTGCTACTTCAAAACTTGGTGAGACGTCTACAAGGCAGCAATTTTAGGCATCACAGACACACTTCCGATGTAAAGATTGTTATAAATGATAGACAGCATAATTATGCTGCCTTGTAAGACTACAATTTTGCCCAAATTCTAAGGCAGCATAAAAAAATAAATAAATAAATAAACCTGGACAATGCGGGAGAAATAACCAATATGCCGCATTCAAATACCAGAAAATATTAATTTTATCCAGTGTTCGTGTGTGTGTGTTCGTGTGTGTGTGTGTGTTAGATATATTTCTGTGCTAATTATAATATGAGACATATTATCTAAGTATCATCCTGTTAGCGTAGCAATATGCACCAACCTCTATTCAAATTAACTGGCTGCATCCAAAAACAGCTTTTCAATTTTCAGTTAGTAATCACTTTGTGACTGCTATGTCCTATAGTATGAATGTAATCCAGATCTACTGCATTTAACCTTTTGTCATTGACATGTAATCTACAGTGTCAGTTGCTTAGCTTCACTGCCTTTCACGACTCCTCTCCCATGGCCTTATGGGATAGATGTACTTAAATGTGCATTTCAGAATCTCACCAGAAGTATTAGGTCATCTGTGTACTTTTTGTCTGCTGTTTTATAAATACTGTGAATTGGGACATACAGTTTTTGTCTACTACCTGTATAGTGGCAAGTGGTGACTTCTTTAACCACGTATGAAAAAATCTTAAGTTAGACAGCTCTATCTTTAACGAAGCACATACAAAATACCTGAACCGGAAGCAGTGCAACCTGTTTTACAGAATACAGAAGTTTGTTACACATAACACTTATTTGCGGACAGCTATGGTTGCACACAAAATAAGCCACATGCCAACAAAACAATGAGAATGCAGAACAATAATGATGATGCACAGCTATAGAGCATAGGGGTGGATTAGCTGTTGTGGATCCGCTTACTTGAATCCCTCCATAATTGGCACAGATATGCAGAAAATGACCACTGTTTGGCAAATAAATAATTTACAGACAGTTACAAACATATTACCAACATTTTATTATGTAAGCCCTATGTTACACCTCAAATAACAAGGCAAATTTATAGTAATGTTGATATTTAGGCAGCCAGCCGAACTCATTCTCTTAAATGACTATGTAGGCTGCTCAGTAGTTTCTAGCGTAGAGTTCACTAGGTTTCGAAACTATTTCTCCTTCCGTCTTTCTCAAATACAGCTCTCCCTCTCTCTCTCTCTCTCTCTCTCTCTCTTTGTCTGTCTCCTACTCTTCACACCCACAAGCTGGGATAATAGCGCTGCGTCTGCAGCTTGGCAAGATGGAGAGTGTGCAGAGGGAAAGAGGAAGTGCTAAGAGATCGAGAGAGGGGGAGGGCGAGCAAGAGAGAGCATCTCCAGTGACATGATATTTAGCACAGCCAAAGATATCAGAGAGAAGAGGAGGTCACAAAACTGGATATGTTAATGAGAAGAGGAAGCCTGGAGCTTTTAAAAAGACCAGCATATCTGGTTACCAGTACGTGTTGTATTGTGATGCTGGTGTCCTCACCAGGCTTCCTAAAAAGCTCAAATTAAGGGAGTTAGTTCACGCAAAAAAAAAAAAAAAATATTATTTATATGTGGAGAACCCAGAAAAACACTGTTATAGAGAGTTAGTTCACAAGAATCACACCAGGATTGAATACAGAAATGGTAGTTGACATTGATGCTGATGTCTATTTAAAGCAGATGTGAAAAATTTGCAAATAAAAAGTGTTAAAAAAATGCTGATGAAAACAAAGTTTATTACTAAAAAACAATCTAAGAACTAGAACTGCAGTTGATATTTCTATTTCCAAAAAGATGAAATTCTGACAGCTTGTAATGTAAATCAATCAAAATCTTTTGAACTGTAGCAGACTAGTTACATAAAAAAACCCATCAAAATATCAGTTGTGATTCTATATTTCCCAATAATATGTCTTAGTAAAATTGAGAGACGTACAAATAAATAATCTTAAAAAGCCTGATGTATCATATTTGATATTCACATTTGATTTTTCTCAAATATTATTTATGTATAATAACATAAACCAGCTTACTGAACTTGCTTCAGTCCAATACGTGCTTTGGAATATTACAATATAAAAGTTATTCTTAAATTTATACCACAACCTGAAGAGGGACATTTTTACACTTAAAATGCCTTTTACTTGCTAACAAAAAAAAAAAAAAAAAGTACAAATGACTGAAGGCATGTAGTAGATTTTATACAACATTTTTTTCAGCAAAGTTTTTATCATTTTGATAATTTAGAGGTCTTGGAAATTTGCATTTCAAAAATGATACAGTAAACTTAATAGGGTTAACTCACAACACAATCCATCCTGTACTGCTAACTCAATCTAGTAATGGCTAGCTTACATCTTTTACCAACTGGAATATACCCTTTACATAAAATTAAGTCTTGCATGATAATTGACCATCGCAAGAAATAAATGACTATACATAGGACAGATAAAACAAACCATGCATTTGCACATTTGACTTTCTTTGTATGCATAAGCTTTTCCCCCCTAAATTTTTTTTTTTTTTTCACTGAAAGTCATATGTTTTGAGTGACACGAGGGTGAGTAAATGATGACAGAATTTTCATTTTTGGTTGAACTATCACTGTGACGGTTGTGATTTCCCAGGGCACTACTGATCTGTCAAGAGCTAGACACGAGAAAAAAAAAAAAAAAACACGTATAGCAACAGACAACTAGCCTATACTTTCTATATATTGAATTATAGTTTCACCAAACCATTATAAACCATTCATGCTGATCTAAGCTGGTCTTTACAGCGGGATATTTAGTGCAGCCAAAGAAACTGGGAAGAAAAACACATGGCAAGAGCAGAATGGATGAACATAAAATGCTCAAATAAGAGTGAGGGAGTGCAATGAAAACTGTGGAGAACAGAGAACAAACAGGAGAGAGTGAGAGAGTAAGGAGTGCTAATAAACACGGACTCTGATTGACTGTTTTTTTAATGGGATGCTGCCCACGTCCGGTACCATCACCCAGGCTTTGTTTTCACTCCATCAAGCCTGCTGTCCTCTCTTCTCCGCTCCGCTCGCTGGAGTGTCTCTGTACGTTCTGCTCTGCCTCTCCACCCCACCGCACATATGAATGATGGGGAGCTCAGAACATATAACTAGGCCAAAAAAACTGGAGGATGAACAAAGGGACAAATTATATGTGAGACCTTATTTTCTATTTTTGCTTGACTCGTTTGAGCAGGAATGAAAGGGTTCATGTGCATGAGAGCAGGTGTGTATACTGTATGTGTTTGTGTGTGCAGGTGTGTATACTGTATGTGTTTGTGTGTGCAGGTGTGTATACTGTATGTGTTAGGAGACAGAGCAAATAATAGGATGTGAGCTGGATGAATTTATAGAAAGACACAGAATGTAAATGTCTGTATGGTAAAAAGAAACAAATCTTGTGAATTGTTTGATGTACAGAATGCAGTCATCATTTCGCCCACCCACCTTCATGTTACTACAAACCCATATGACTTTTGTTCATCTTCAGAACACAAAAAGCTATTTTAATAATCTTTCATCTATTTTTTTCTATCCGTTAATAGTCCATGCAAATAAAATATTCACACAAGAAAATGTCCAAAAATACACTGTAAAAATAATCCGTCTGAATCAAATTGGTTAATCCAAGTCTCCTGGACAGATGCAACCCGTTTATACGATGAACTGATTTAATGAAGGCTTTTATTCATATAAAAACATTGATCAAACACACATATCGTTAGGTCCATATATATTTGGACACTGACACAATTTTCATCATTTTGGCTCTGTATACCACCAGAATAGAATCAAAATTAAACCACTGAGATTAAATTGAAGTGCAGACTTTAAGCTTTAGATAAAATTAAAACATAAAATGCTTAGGAATTACAACTATTTTTATACTCCGTCCCCCCATTTTCAGGGGCTCAAATGTAGTTGGACAAATAAATATAATCATAAATATAATGTTAATTTTTTATATTTTGTTGAGAATCCTTTGCAGACAATGAGTGTCTTAAGTCTGGATCTCTTGGACATCACCAGAGACTGGGTTTCCTCCTTTGTGATGCCTTGCCAGGCCTTTACTGCAGCTGACTTCAGTTGTTGTTTGTTTGTGGGTCTTTCTGCCTTTAGTTTATTTCTTTAACAAGTGAAATGCATGCTCATTCGGGTTGAAATCAGGAGATTGACTTGGCCATTGCAGAATATTTAACTTTTTTATCTCCAAAAACTCCTGGGTTGCTTTTGCTGTATGTTTTGGGTCATCGTCCATTTGTACTATGAAGCACCACCCAATCAGCTTTGCTGCATTTGACTGAATCTGGGCAGGCAGTATATCCCTATACACTTCAGAATTCATCTGGCTGCTTCATGCCATCACACAGCTCCTCCATGTTTCACAGATGATGTTGTATGCTTTGGATCATGAGCTGTTGCAAGCCTTCTCCATACTTTTTTCTTCCCGTCATTCTGGTCCAGGTTGATCTTAATTTCAGCAGTGAAAAGAATCCTTTTCCAGAAGTGGTCTTGCTTTTTTTTTTAAATTGTTTTTTGGCAAAGTCTAATCTGGCCTTGTTTGCACCTTGGGGTGAACCCTCTATATTTGCTCTTGTGAAGTCTACTCTTGTAGACTTTGACAGTGAAACGCATACCTCCTGGAGAGTGTTCTTCTCTTGGCTGGATGTTGTGAAAGGGTTTTTCTTTACCATGGAGAGGATCAACCACTGTTGTCCTCCGTGGACGTCCAGGCCTTTTTATGTTGCTGAGCTCACCAGTGTGTTCTTTCTTCTCAGAATGTACCAAACTGTTGATTTGGCCACTCCGAATGTTCCTACAATCTCTCTGATGGATTTGTTTTGTTTATGAAGCCTAACAATTGTCTGTTTCACTTGTATGGAAAGATCCTTTGACCGCATGATGTGGGTTCATAGCAACAGCTTCCAAATGCAAATGGCACATTTAGAATCAACTCCAGGGGCCTCATTTATAAAATTTTGTGCAGAAACTATCCTAAAATTGATCTTACGATCATCTCTCAAATACGCGTAAAATGAACGTATGTACAGAAAACATATGTACGCGTCTCTTTCAGATGTGAAATCTATAAAATCGCAAATGATCTTGAACTTGCGTGCAAATGAATGGTTTCAGCTCTCTGTCTTGCAAACGACTCCTAATTAATGTCATTAACATGTAAAAGATCACCAGTCATCATCCATATTCTTTAATTTAGAACAGTGAGCTGCAATAACAGCGTACATTTTCAAAAACCTGCAGTACTCGAACAAGAAAAAGTGTGTACGTTTGCTCAGACCCTGATGTGACACTAAGCACTTTTCCTTGTCGAAGCTAGTTTTTACAAATATGAGTGTTGGCGTGGATTTAAGCGTACGCACACTCTAAGACAAATCTGAGCGTACGCATGCTTTATAAATGAGGCCCAAGAACTATTACCTGCTTAATTGATGTAGAAATAAAGAAGGAATAGCCCACATCTGTCCATGAAACAGCTTTTGAGTCAACTGTACAATTACTTATGGTCCATTGAAAAAGGGGGGAGGCACATATTAAAGAGCTGTAATTCCTTAACCTTTCCTCCAATTTTGATGTGAATACTCTCAAATTAAAGATCAGAGTGTGCAATTTAAACCCGTATTCATTATAAAGCTGCAACTTGAATATGTTTTGGTTAGCAGCTAAAATAATAAAAAATGTGCCTGTGTCCAAATAAAAATGGACCTAACTGTAACTGGAAAATAAAAGCAAATTACTTTCCATTAAAATAAAAAAAAGGGAAACTTGCTTGCTTGACGTGCAAGAACCAATGAGGCTGAAAATATAAAATATTTAAATTTGTGCTCAGAAGATTAACGGAAGTCTTATGAGCTTGGAATAACATAAGGGTGAATAAATGACGACAGAATTTTCATTTTTAGGTCAACCATCCCTTTAAAGGTGTTGTACAAGCCTTTTTGTCCCTAGTACCTTGACAAATACCATTCTTTTCTTGGGAAATCACACCTGTCTCAGTATGTGACTGTGCTAAGCTCTAGCCAATCAGAAACACTCAATGACACCAGTGACTCATTTTGCATGTCAAGTTGACATGTCTTGGTAAGAGATGAGAGAGAGATGTGTGGTAGAACAAAATGGCCCACAGCACCCTTGGCTTAAAGCATATAAAAAGTATGATCTCTAATTCAGGATGCTGATTGGTCAGTTAAGCATTTAAGCAGTGCTAAAATACATGACAGTAACAATCAAGATGTCATGCTTTCGCTGTTTAGCATGGACAGCTGTTTTTACACACTGTAGGTAGATGGGCAAAAAGCATCTTATTCCACTGATGGCTACTCAAAATCAGACGTGTGTACACTAAAATTAAATTAAAACAAATATAATAAATATTTAATTCATTTCATACTCCCTGGTAACAGCTATTGTATGACATGAAACATATGTTCAGCGTGCTTCTGTGTATATAATGTGCAACACCCACCTCTATTAACCTAGTTTATCTATCTGGGACTATATCCTAGATGACACATTTAATGAATTAGCTCTATAACATATTTTATTAATATTAATAATAAAAACACTGTTCTTAATAAGGCCTCCGAGGTTGTGTTATATTGTGAATATAATCACAGCCTATCGTCCTTTATTTCCTAAATAAAATGCAGGACACACTCCTGTATCCTTCATAGCTCTCTTGTGTAGAGTATTTATGGTCATTAAGCCATTTTCACGCAACTCTTTTTATGGTCCATCCACCTTAAATCCTCAAGACAAGATTTTACCTCTTCTTCATCTGTCTGCGCACCTCCTCTCTTCAAACTCTATGAATCACGAATCACTTAGAGACTCTTGAATCATTAGATTCATTAAATCTCAAGGACCCAATAACTGAAAGCAGAAGAGTCTGTACTTGGATGTATGCTAGGGCTGGAGTTTTAAATTTTCAAATGTATAAATTAAAATTAGAACTTCTCGAGTTTTCTAATCCCCCGTTTGGCAGAGAGAGAGAATTATTATTTGTTTTCCATTCAATCCTTTCATTGTTTCGTTAGGTGTTAGTCCCATCTAGTGGCTCAAAGCAAACTATATAGCTCATATAGCGCTTGGTTACCCTACAGCGCCCCCTGGAGGGTACAAGCGGTGCCTCCAGCCTTTGAAAGTCCTGCAAGGTTTTAATGAATGAGCCATTAAACAGCAAATGTAATAAAAGTTTAGATTTTAATAATGCTTTTTGTTATAAATACATGATTATCTCGAACACTTCATAAATAAGTTTTAAAAAGCACCCTCTGTTTCAGATCACTTTACAGATGTCTATAAATACTATCTATTACAATAACAGTCTTTCAAAATGTACTGAAAAAAATGTTACATCTCTTGTTTTTCTGAGTGCAATCACAATTCAAGGTGTTTGATTGTGTTCTGGGTAGAGACAGCGCTTTTCCTTCTAATATACAAACGTATCTATTAAAAAAAGATCCAAGATCAGATTAAAGAAGCAGTTGCAGCATAAGATAGAAAAGAGTCAATGTGTGAGTACAGTCCTTTTTACCCCTGTGGTGTCTTTAGTGTACATGAAATGGACTTTTATAATAATTTTAAATGACAATGACAAACAAACAAACGCACAATGATCTAAGTGTGTATCAGACTTCATATAAGGTCAGTAGGAAGTACTATGAATGTATACAGTGTGATAAGCATTATGATACAGAAAGACTTTATATGGTCTTTTAGCATTTAGTCAACAGCCTTTGTAAGTCCATGTTGTGTTTGATTAATGAATGAACTTTAGCTGCACCAGAAATTGCCTATGTGATGCCAAAAGTGTTGCTCTGGAACCAGATCCCTCTTATTATCATATTCATAATAAAATATGTATATAAAAAAGGTGAAATTTATCTGAGATCATAAGTCACTATGCATAAAGTCTCTGGTCTGATCAATACCAGTGCATAGCATTAAACTGGATTTTTATAAGCTGTTCTAAAGGTGTTGGTAAATGTGTGTGTTATTTGTTAATTATTAAAGGGTAGGTTCACACACTCTCTGAGTGTAACGTTTATCTTCTCTAAGCTTTTCGTATGGTGTATTTGCCTTTCTGAAGTTGGGAGACGTAGATTTTGGTTTTGGTGCCATCTGTGCGCTTGAACCAGACCTCTCCTGTGCTGATCCCTGTTATTACGGCCCTGAGAGAAACACACAAGAAAACAGGGAGACCATTTCAATTTAAATGTTTTTGTAAACAAAGCCAAAGCGAAGACAGATGCGGTCTTATGTCTTATGCTCTACTGACTGTGCCGGGCTGTCGTCATTGACTTCTAGAACGACACTGCTGCCTTTGGAGAATCTCTCTCCATCATAGAAGAGAGCCCCACCTTCACATCGCACGGACATCTGCCTGTCTGAGAGACAAACAGACACGCACACCATCTACAACATGTTACGCTTTAATAGCTCATAATGCTCTAACTCTGTATTTTCAAGACATTTTGTGTCACTGTATAGGGCTGTCTAGCTAAAGTGAAACTGCTGTCATTAAATGGTTAATGAAAAAAAAGTACATGTACAAAAGCTGTCACTGGGACGATACTTTTTCAAAAGGTACACCTCTGTGCCTTATTTAGCTCTGAAGGATGCAAATTAGTACCTTAGAGATATGTATTAGTACCTAAAGTGTATATATTAAAATGTAAATGGTACCTTTTGAAAGTGACAACTTTTGTACCTTTTTTCTCAGTGAAAGCATTCAACAAGTGATAAAACGTATCTCTTCCAAGTAAATCTGTAAACTAGCTGTGACCGCGACGAGATGAGTGACAGATTTTGTTGATCAGTTTCCATTTCTGTGGCTGCATTAACTAGCTCTGCCTTACTTTGAAATCCGAATGGTCCAAAATCCTGCTCCACATAAGAGGACAGTATACATCAAATATCCTCTATTCATCTATTCTCTTTTATCAGATCTTGTTTATCAAATGCAAACTGCATCTTTAGATCAGTACACCCTGTGAAAAGACGTATTTAGCATACTTTAAATTAAAGTGTACTGCTGAATGTACAGACTTGCATTTATGGTAAACTAAAATATAGTAATTAAAACTGTATTCATATATTATAAGCAAGTACAGGTTTTTTTTTAAATATACTATACTTTTAAGATTTCAAGTACACTATAAGTGCACATTCAATACAATTAAGCACACTTATTTTCACAAGCGCAGTATTATAACAATGGTGTACAGTATTTGGTTGTAATTGATTCCTATGATGCAAAGGAAGACAATAAAGAAATGGAGGGATGAGAGTGAGAGAAAGAGTGAGATCTGGGAGAAATAAAAAGACAAATGAGAAACAGCGGAATCAAATGTAACATGTCAAACCATTTTTCTTAGAGATAGAACAAGACTCTAAATGTGATATTAAAGCCAAAGTAGTTTCAGTCGATCAGTCTGGAATGACAGAAAGAGGGAAATGGCTCTATAAATCAAACGTCTGTATCTAACTTAATCAGAGGCCAGACAGATAGAGCTTGTGAGTGAGGGTCAAGGCTAATGGAAGCAACTGGGTGTCAAAGGAGAACACGCTTAAGCCTTTGCATCCATTTAAGCTAGAAGCAGACAGTAACTCTATACATGTTGTGTGTGTTTGTCAATGAGTCTGTGAGTATCCCTGAAGGCATGTTTACTAGGAAGTCTAATCATACCAAATAAAGACCCCATTATTTAAAAGCATGCATCAACACATACATACTCAAAAACAAACTTGAATCTCAAATTAAAAATGATTATACAGCATTATGTAGTTACATTGTTAAAGATAGAGAGAATCCTATATTGCACTATGAAATCTATGCCAAACTTGTCGTGAGAAAGAAATCACTGGTTAAATATATTTAGCCCAAGGCAAGGTCTCTGATGGTCAGTGCACATGATTGCCTTCAATAAATTTGAGATAATTCAGTCAGTTTAATGAGGTTCACCTGACTACCATGAGGTCCTTGACCTCCCACTGTAGCTTTCTGAGAACGACAGCGACCGACAGGAAAGCTTCAATAAAGTACTTAAATGAACACAGTGTCATTTAATAACTGACTTACTGTCTACTTTCTTCTTCAGAGGCATCAGTGTCGCTTTTGCCTGGAAGACAGAGAGGTAAAAGTCAAAATCCATCACACACGTTCACCGCGATTGAAGGGCTGATCACTCATCATGATTACCTTCTTGATGGCCGTCCAGTCCTCTAGTATGTCAATGTCTCTTAGCATATACACTATGTATGGCCCTGAAAAATAGACAATGTTGAGCAAGACAACTTCTTAAAACAGAATGAGGATAAGAGGTATAGCATGTTGGTTAAAGTAGCCTGTTGGTTGGCCTAAAAATGTCTTTCCCAGAAAAGAATAAATATTCATACCGTTTAAATAGACAGTTTATTCTATGCCAATACAATGAATGTTAAGACAGATACATTATTTAATGAAATGAGCCATGTGTGATTCTTGTATAATCAATCTGTTAATTGGTGGCTTCTGAAGAACTTTATAAATCTATGTTAAGGCCTTTTGAATAAAGTGTCAGATAAATGACTAATTAGTAACTGTTGGTGCTGGAACAAGATTTAATCCAGAAGGCAAGTGGTGACATAAGTGGTGGCTAAATGAGAGAGGAAGAGATGGATCTCAATCTAAAGAGAATACTTTATTACCTGACACAAGAGCTGCCTTCTTCTTGCTGTCTGGGCGAATCAGGTGACTCCTTCTCTTACATTTCTTCATCCTCACTTCATCATTCCACCACTCTGTATGATAAAGAGCAAGTTTGTGTGTTTACGGATCTTATGAGTATTTGTGTGTTTCTTACCTAGAAATTCCTAGTGAACAAATATGCCTAAAATCTCCCCACAAGTCTGACAGCGAAAAGACCCAGATGCCAAACAATACCACAGATCTGACACAGTGTTTAAGGTATGTTAACCCAATAAGGCTTACTGTATTATATCTGATACACCTCTATATTATCAACATGATCAAAACTTTGCTAACAACCTATTGTATAAAACAGTATACAAGTATCTATACAAGTGTAGTATATACTTGTTTACTTTTAAGTATATATTGTAGTATATACTTGTATACTTGTTTACTTTATAGCAAGTGAAAGGTCTTTTTATTACGATTTCAAACACGTCCTCCTTCAGGTTGCAGTACACTTGTCTTTTTGCTGTGAAATCTTTATAAAACTAAACGTAAGAATAACTGGACAAAAGATTTACTTGATTATAAATACATAGAATAATCACATTAAAATGCGCCAAATAAGATACATCAGGCTTTAGACAAGCGTTTTTCTACATCTCATCATTACATTGCATTGCATTATATGTTTTACAGAGCTTTGATCGTAAAACTAAGCATATGAATATAATTTTGTTAAGACATATTATTGGGAGATATAGGCCACGTACACACCGCAGCTAAATTCGGTTGTCAGTTCACCTTTTACTCCTTAATCGCTTTCTGTACACACATAATTCACTAAAATACAGGAGTGACAACCGCATTAACTCCCAAAAGATACAGGTAGTGACAAGCGCATTTACAGAAATTCTATGCAGTGTGTACGGAACTGAACTGAACAACTAGTTGTTAATGACGTATTTGAACGTGCATCAGAAATGAGTCTTCGTCTGTATGTAAGATGCAAGAAAATAACAGTGAAAGAAATCTTAACCTTAACACATTTTGACACAGGGCTAGTTTATATGAATGTATGTCTGAGGGGAACTTATTGTCTTTAGAAAAGTTTAGATGGTATTTTTTCTTTTCATCTTGCCTCTGTGGCCACGTACACACTGTAAGTTTCAGGAGTGACAACAGCATTTAAACGCTTATCGTTCCATCATACACTATAATACTGTATAGCACTGTATTTAAATTATTTTAAATTGTTATGTTCATTCACTGTTATATGTTTATTCACATTATTCACTGTTTATACATAATCCAGTTAATACCATCATTTTACTTTATTATTTTTTCATCTGTTGTTGTTTCATTGCAGGATGATGTTTATTTTATGTCTGTTGTGCAGCACTTTGGTTTGAACTTGTGTTACGTTTAAGGTGCAATATAAACAAACATTGACCTTGAATTACAAAGATCAAAGGAAAACCAAAATATGAAGTAAAAAAAAAAACTGCCTTGAAATAAGTTGACGAGTCCCTTTTTCTATTAAGGTTAGGGATTCAGAAGTAGGAATAATATTAAGCTTTATATGAAACAAAAGACAACTATGCAGACATACATCCCTATTCTGACAGCAAGGTAAATGTGTGTGTGTGTGTGTGTGTGTGTGTGTGTGTGTATGGTACCTGAGGTGATGTCAAAGCTCTGTTTGTCCTCCTCCAGTCTGCGGATCTTCTCCAGCAGTTCTGTTTTCATGGCATCAAATAAGAGTGTCCTCTCACTCTAGAGAAACAAGCATCTCATTACATACACACACACTGACTCGATATGATTCATGATCATCACTGTACTGTCAACAAACAAACAAACACAACTGTATTGGCAGAGACATCCAAGTATTTATTTACAGCAGTGCTTTTTCACTGTGGTGTTTTTTTATGTGATACTTCTAGATTATGATAAATGTGGTATGTATATGTTTGTGTATGAAACTGCGTATTTAAATGTTTGATTATTACAAGGTATGTAAGTTTGTTGAATCATACAATAGTACTATGGTATTATTATGATACCAATTTCATAATAACTTTTTGTACCATGACATTTCTGATACCCTGGAGTACCATGTAAATTTCATGGTACATGAATATGGCACATTTAATACCATGGTAACACAGAAGTAGCTTTTTGTAAAGGATACTGCATCTAAATATGTGGGTCAGTTGAGCCGTATTACCTCTAGATGTTGTCTGGCCCCCTGGACTTCACATTCATGTTTGTGTCTGACCACCTGCAGACAAAGTTCTCTGTACACACCTACAGGAGAATAAACAGTTGACCTGAGACCTGCGGTTCATAATCATGTAAGAGAGATATCATAAAGCAGATATATGCGTCCTGATGTGTGTCACCTGCCACTTGTGTTCTCTGCTGTAGGTTCTGCTGCAGTGTTGCCAAAGGATCTCTGTACTCTCCTGCCCTTCCTGTCAAAACCTCGTCTAGCTTCATTTTAACCTGATTCAGACGTTCTTGAAAAAGCCTGAAATTAAAGAGGAAATCATCTATAGAGCTATAGTATATAGTTCTTAAAATAACACAATTTGTCTGAACAATTCCCTATAGAATATACTGATAGGGCCTTTCGCACTGCGGGAACCTTTTCATAGTACCCAAACTAATTGTGGAACTACCCACTTTTTGGCGTGTTCGCACCGCAGGAACTAGGAACGGTTTTAGTTACAGGAGGAACTAAATTAGCTCCTACTTCAGAGTAGGGTCTAAAACAGTTCAATAGGAACTATCAGTGAGGTCAGTGTACGCTGATTGGCCAAACGCACGCGAAACACCGGCTACCCCGCATTTTTAAAAAGCCATGTAAACATATTTACTCCACGAACATGGAAAACAGCAATAACGGCATTTACCTGTTGTGTTCTTTCCTTAGCTTCGCTGATATGTAACACTGCAAGTTGTTATAAAGTATTTAGTCTCTTAGCCCAACTTTTTGCTCTTGCAATCGCGTTAGTTTTACTTGACATTCCACCTCCGTTATCATGAAATCCACGACACACAACAAAAACAGCTCTAATCACAGCGTCCTCCTAAAACTAAGTTCCTAGAACCACGCGGTGCGAAAGCCCCTATCGGTGTCCATCCACCCCAGATGACAACCCTGTTCCTATTGGTCAAAAAAATGAAATGGCACCCAGCCTAAACCAATCAGAAAGAAGTATTCTTACTTGTCTTTTAACTCAAAGAACTGTTTTTCCAGGTCAGACATTTCATCTAGGCACTGTAATCGTCTTCTCTCACAATCTTCATCATCCATTTCTAAAAAAGAGAAAATTCACTCTCATTGAATGTTGTTCATTCTGTTCATTCTTCTCCTGTCAATTCCAGTCAGTCTTCACATTCCTATACTTCACATCACTATATGATCAATTTTGGCTATTTGGGTGCTATTCAAAAACACTACGCAGTCAAGTTACAAGATTTGGCAGGATTTGTCAAATTGACAATAGCCATGCAAAAATAAAATAAAATGAAGTAAAACAAAAGGCAATGCAACCAATTTGACAGCTGCTGCTACACAATTGCAGACAGCTAATAAGAAAGCATTCAACAAAATTATGCAACATTCAATCAGCAGACCTGAACTTTCTTCCTCTTCCTCCTCTTCCTCCTCTGGCTCACTCTCCTCCAGGTCGCTGTCCCGCTCCTCTCCACTCTCCTCCATTGTCTCCTCTGCCTCTCCTCCCTCTCGCTCCTCCTCCACCTCGCCGTTAGTTTGAGGAACCGCCGGGTCAGCCTCTGTCTCCATCTCCTCCTCTGGTTCTCTGGCAGCCGGCTGAGCTGGCATGACTGTTTATACCACTGTATTGAATAGTATTATAACAGCGGTAAGATCTCAAGGTGTCTAATGCAAATAAAAAACCCACAGCAATATGTATTAATGTAATATAAACTATGAATATAACATAAATTATAATTATACATTTATCATATATGATTAAAATAATTTATAATTTCATTTATATATCATTATAAATAATGAATTTAATTAAATAATAAAATAACATTGCATATTTATCTTATCTATATCTTTCTAAGCGATATAATGATTTAAAACGTTGTAGCATAAAAAAAAGTACCAGAAGATGTGAAATGATGTGCATTTAAAGACAACTGACCAGACTAAAGACCTTTAGATGACATTAGCAACTATAAAAGCACAATATCCAGAGACAGCAGGAGATGTTTAAGACCCTATTAACCACTTTATGTTTAATTAGAAAGAGGAAAGTCCATGCAGTCGTCTGGTAGTGTGATGAATGAGCACGCTTCAAAGGGATTTCTGAGGTGTTCACAGACTCATGTGCATCCTCTAAAGGCCGCGCTGCACTGACTTACATTACAAGCTCATTACTCATTCTCCACATATATAGCTCATACATTACATGATGTGAGAGACATTAATATTACAGTCTCGTGCTGTTCACATATAATTGCGGATTGAAGTTAGTTATAAAAACTCGTTTTCCAACTGAACAACTCCACGCTTCATTCAGAAACATAAAGTGTCCAGTATAACGCGGTACAGTAATGTTAACGAACAAGAGTGGAAAAACAAACGGTTGCGCCTCTTAAAAAGCCTCAATAACAATATAGTAATACTTCGTAACGTTGTATTGAATCTCTTAACCGCTCCGTGAATGTTCGCAAATTAACCGATACAAGACACAGGGTAACAATACACGACGATCTTACAAACAAACTGTACTAAGTACATAAACAACAGCTAAACAGCTTACCTTCTCGTCGATTATTGTTTAAGTCATGGAAAATATTACATATTGTCGACTGAATTTGCATATTAGGGAAAGTTGACATCGGACAAGTCCACTTCCTCGGCGTTTATACGTTTGTTGAAACACACTGAGGCGCTAGCCAATCAACGCAGACCTCGCTACTTCTGAGAACCAATAGCAGCTCGCCGGTGAAGAATCGCAGTCTCATCGAGTTCAGTAAGGCGGTCAAACTGGCCAATAGCGGAGCTGAAAATCCCCGAATTTTCTGCCAACTGACAAGGTTTCCCTAAAAAGACCGGCTTGAACTATTGCATAATGGACATAGGAGAAACATATATTTTTTAGAAGAATTTTTAATCAGTCAAGAGAAACAGCCACACAAAAATGTAATTTAACATTTTTATTAAAGTTGCATAAAAGTGTAACAAAATTGGGCAAAAAACCAAAACAGTTTAGTATTGCTACAAGATCCTTTTTTTCTCCAAAAGGTATGACCTCCTTGAGTGCGGTCTTGCTCAGTTGTTTACATATTTCCTAAATTCATATTATTGTTTCTCTTATAAATCCAATTGATTTTTTTTTCAATCCTCCTGTCTCATCAGACACAGAAAAGAAAAAAAACAAAATAAATCAACAGCACTGATAAAAAAAAAAACTGATGTTAATAGTTAATGCATCTAAAAATTGCTTGGTATATAACTTCCTTATCTAGAAAAAAAAAGAATCATTGAAAGTACAAGAAACTTGTACTTTTGCAGCTATTTTTCTTGTATGTTCCTCAAACATGATTAAATTCATTTGGTTGTCATAACATAAACGTAACCTAAGGCAACATCTGAAAGTATAGGTAGAGCGACTCATGTAAAATGAAATGCTGAGAAGCAGGTGAAATAAACTGAAATGTGGGGCACATAGAAAAAAAAAAGAGTGAGCAGAGAAAGAGAGAAAATATTTGTTAAGCATCCAAGACAGTTGTCATTGTACCTGACTTCATGTAATTCATAAGTGAACTCAGATGGGATGAGGAGGAGCATCAATGAATGATTAATATCTACAGATGCTAGTGATGTGTTAGTACGTTATGGGAAAAGCCCTCCTAAAACACCTGCTGGAAATGTTGGATTGGTGATTTTCAAGAGCACTGAGTGAGACTATTAGCCCTATTTTTATAATGTTTGATTGGCTGAGACAAAAAGAGCAGATGGCTTCCTGGGAAAGATGATTTAGGAGAGTCGTGTGTGAGGATTAATTCTAAACGTACGTTTGGCAGTGACCGTGACGCACTGCAGCTTGTCTAGCCTGCTCTCCAGTCCCTCCCTATCGGTCTCTGGAAGAGTCAGTGTGCACATCTGTGGATGTGTGTGAGGCCCAAGAGCCACAGCTGTGGTTGTGTGTGTATGTGTGTGGTAATTTCTCCTGATCCCTGAGGGTGGTGATGCCCATGAATTTCAGTGTGTGTTTGTGGTATGTGTAAGACGGGAAAATTAAAGACAAGAATCAAAGCCCCAATTTTTTTTTTTTTTTTTTTTTTTTTACACACAGCTCCCTTCCCTGTTAATACCACAAATCCAAAGTAACTCCCTCACTTTAAATCAGCTTTAATCACTCTCTTTATTAGTTTTCCTTTTTTAATTAAAATGTTCCTGCACACTTATTCAAGGAACAGGAGAATCAAAAACAGAGGGAAAAAATCCACAAGGCCGCTTCTGTCTAATCTCTTCTGATGTCATTTTAAACCAAGTATCGTCACAGTTTCACAAACGGTTTTAGTCCATGTGTTCATTGAGACAGAGCAGGGAGCTTTGAAACACAATTAAAACAAAATTCTAACAAAAATCCAAATTCATAAAATAAAACCATTCTATGCATAAAGATAATATGCACAGTAATGTATGCTAACATGAAATACATTTAAAAACATTTCAAAGCAATGACATTTTTCCCCCTTTACAAAAAAAGTGAAATAGAATAAAATACAAATAAAATTAACAAAATGAGAAAAATAAGCCCTGCTTATAAGGATCTGATTGAATATCTCATAATTTTGCCTCCACCTCCTCCCCAATGGATGCAAAAGAGGCAATGGGATTGGATGAGCACCTGCTCAGGGGTGAAAGGTCACGCCCCTAAAATTGGAAAAGGAGGGATGAGATTGGTTGAGGAAAGGTGGAGATGGGAGGAGCTTCATTTCTTCTGAGGAGTACTGAGCTTCTGCATGCCACGGATCCTGTCCAGCAATTCAGCTACGAACTCCCACAGAGGAAAAAAACAACAACAACAAAAACTTTTAACAAATTTAACAGAGAGGTGGGCTGTTGGCACTTCAGATTCTGCAGATTTTCACATAATTACAACTGTCTAAGTCCTAAAACTGTACAAATCACCTATCTGTGTTTATCCTCATTACAACGAGAATTATACTACGGGGCCGTTGAATGCTTGAATCTGATTGGTTGACAAACATTCTACAGTGAGCAGTTATTTTCAGGGAAATGCACAGCTAAAGTAGTTCCAGACAGTTGTAACCGTAGTGTAAGCAGAATAACTGATGACGGGCTGTTGAATTATTAGAAAATTTTCTAATAATTCAACGCCCCATTGACAATTATTCCTTAATGTTGTCTAAATGAGTAAAATTGAAATATCTTTCTCTAATTTGATTCTGCTATCAATATGTGGATAATTTGCCTGCTCTTAGATAAGAGATAATGTACTCACTTCAGTAGGTTTATAACAGTCTACAAGCAGTTCCTGTTGGACAATAAGAGAAAAAAAAAGTAATCTGTTAAAAACTGAAGATGTAATAGAAAATGTGATAAAATGCTGAATCTGTAATTCTTGAGAAGGATACCTTGACCCTTGCAGCACGGTCTACATCATTCTCCATGTCCAACAGTTCATCCACATCAATCTCCAGCTCTGGAATCGCCTCCTCCTGTGACACATAAGCATAAACAACATGAAGTGAAAGGAAATTACCTGTTTGGATCAAAGATACGTCTATATTCGAAGTAAAATCTAACTGGAAATTACACAACTATTCTTAGTAATTCCCTACAGCTCTTTGACATTCCCAGAAGGAAAAGAAACTCAGTGAGGAAAGAGTAGCTAGGCAAAGACAATGTGACGCTGGTTGTACAGAGGTTTCTGGAATGTTTGTGTGTGTAAGTGTGTATGGAGATCTGTCTTTAAGAGAGTTATATAACATTTCCTTGTTAAATCCCCACCAGAGTTGATGAAGGTCGGTGTAATGTTGCCTCTTCACCACTAGGGGTATCTCTTGTGTCACACAAACAGTTAAAAGTCAGTCTTTGAGCCAAACCATGCTTCATACAAAATGAAGTTATCCAGGTTGTTTGCAGATCAGCACAAAGAGAAGAAAGCTTCTTTTTTTTCAGTTTGATTAAGGTATGTTTCCATTTGCTTTACTTTCCACTTAATCACTTCTGTGGAATTTATTAATCTCATTTATGGGAATGATGGTTATGTTACTCATTGATTTGTTCAAAGATCAGTGTCTACTTGCCCTAGAATGTAGTACAAATGTCTAGATTGTGTAATATTTTTGGGGGGGTATTAATGATTTATACAACAAATAAATTAATACAACCTGTGAAGCTTATCTTTTTTTTTTTTTTAAGTTATACAAAAATTACAAACACTTCTGTTCAAAAGTTTGGGTCGGGTCAGTAAGATTTTTATTTTATTTTTTTTTTTTTTATGATTTTGAAAGAAGTCTCTTACATTCACCAAGTCTGCATTTATTACTGGATTTAAAAAAAAAAAAACAGTAGGAACAACAGTAGCAATATTGATTTAGTAGCAATATTTTTTTAAAAAAAATCCCATTCTAAACTAAGGATTAAAACTGGAATTAAAGTTTACTAAAATATGTATTTCCATATCGACTTGTCCTAGCATGCTGTTTACATGTAATCTGATGCTGCTATTAATCCTGCTGTCTGTCTGCCCATCCATCTTAAAATAAATCTACTGTTTGATGATGAGGATGTCATTAATTGACTGTTAATATGTAAAAGATGTGATGATGATTCCTCCAACTTTACACATCCAGACTGGCAAGTTCCAGCATCATTTAATCATGAGCAAGACAGAAAATCAAGACTGAAAAAGAGAAGAGAAATTGAATACAGTAAGTAAACTTTGGAGACCAAATGTGATTTTGCACAGATTCAGATAAGCATGTTTGTTTTGAGAAATACTGTCATGTTTGGCTATTTTTATCAGTCCAGTTCACATATTTGGCCTTGGGCTGTAAGCAAGGCACTGGCCATGAAACAGATCTGTCTGCTTCTTTTTCTTAAGTCAGACGCCTTTGTCTCTCCGTTCGCAACCAACTTCCCTAATAGCTCTAATTAAAATCAAAACCCTGATTCAAATTCAAATTCAAACTCAAACACTATCTCTCTATGTGAGTTTTAGCTGTGTTTCCAAAAGCAAAAATTCAGCTGTGCCAACGGAGGCTCCAAACCTCAATTATACGCTGCTGTATTTTTGTCGTCTCGTCCATTTGGCCTCCCAATTTGGTTTCTTTCTATAAAGTTGTCTCTTTCAATAAAGACTAGCTAATATATCTCTCTCTCCACAAAGCTATAAATGGTCTTCATAAGACTCGTACCACCCCCACCCCCTTTTCTCTCTCACGTTTCCTCTCCCCCTATTCTGCAAACATTTGCTCCCTCAGAGCCTTTTCCAAAACACACTTCATCTTCCTCTTCCAGACACACACACTCACAAGCCTTATGAACACGTATAAGCTCATTGTGGTTTTGGTGCAGTGACTCATACGGCATATTAAAATATCGTCTGTCTAGAGAAACAAGCGCTGAAGCGAGGAACATAAAACTGCCCATTCCTTCACAATGGAAAATCAAAAGGCACTTGCAAAAACAGGACTATTTCTAGAGCTGATGCTTTTTTTTCATTCAAATGCTCTTTCTTTCTTGTGCTCAATGCTACTATCAGTACTTCATCTTTTCACCAGTCTTTTCCTCCCCCTTGGTTTGAGCTGCCCAGACCAGCTGTCATTGCACCTGCCTGAATACCCCTTGCCCAAATCTCTCTCTCTCTCACCAACACAAGCACACACACACACACTACAGTTCATTCAGGCACGCTGATATTGCCATGGCACCGTCACATGTGAATGGACGCTTTAATTGCTCTATTGAATTAACAAACCTTCAATTTGTGTCTACGCCTGAGTAATGCACATATGACTAGGGTACATGAGTACACTGGAGCGAATGAGCTGTAAAAACCACTTGAGCTGGCTGTTAGGGGCTGGAATGTGAAACAGTACGTGTGTGTGTGTGTGTGTGTGTGTGTGTGTGTGTGTGTGTACGTGTGTGTGTGTGTGTGTGTGTGTGTGTAGACACTGAGACAAAGAGTGCAAGGCACAACATGTGGGCACCATGTGCTACTAGTCACTCAGAGAGACGAGAAAAAAGATTTAAAAAAAAGAGTAAAGTCGAAATAGAAAGCCTCAAAAGCTTCTCACTATCAACTAGAGATTAATTTAATCCACAGAGCTGGTCATTTGAACAGAGTCTACATGCACAGACAACCAATTAATGGTCATTTAGCCTATGCTTTTATCCAAAGCGACTTATAAGAAGCACAGACCCCTGGGTAAAGGGGTTAAGTACCTTGCTGGAGACTGATCTACATTGTTGTTTTTTGACTGATACTGAGTTGTTGTTTTTTATGTTTAAAAGGCCTATAACATTTACGTTAAGTCATTTAGCAGATGCTTTTATCCAAAGCAACTTACAAATGAGGAAATTTGCAAGCAATAATAGTAAATGACAACAATAGGTGATGTACCGCACAAGTTTAAGGATTAAGCTCAACTAGATTAGAACAGAAGTTGAAAGGGAGAACAGTACAGAAATGAAAGAACAAGCAGATTTCTATATGATGTTTGGAAGTACCATTATGGTTTCAGGTTAAAAGTTTGTAAAATATAATGCAATATTGATGATGCAATTTCATTTTCACATGTATTTTTTAAGCTACACATTTCTCACTTGTGAAAAAATAGCTCCTGTGTAAAAAAATAGAGTAATTATTCAAACAATAATTTAGTTTCCATGTGTTGAACCCACATTTGGAGTCTTCCAGCCCAGATCCAACTTTTACACTTACTACAGACAAAAAAAAATGTTGTTATATATTGTTAAAATATGTCATTTAAATGCATAATATTCTATTTGCAATGCACACTTCTTGTGTAGGAGCTCCCAGTTGTTCTTTAAATAATCCTAAATCAAACAGTGCTGTCAGCAACTCAGACACATCATGGGAATAAAATTTCATTCTATTTACTCAAGTATGAGATCCAACATACAGGGACACATATATACACAACCTTTCAAAAGGTTGGAATCAGTAAGATGCTTTTAAATAATTAAATACATTTATTCAGCAACAATTCATACATTTATTTAGCATGGACACATTAAATTGATCAATAGCAAAAACAGTAAAAACTTCTAAATTTTTACTAAAATTTTTTTTTTTTTGAAAAATGTATCGTGGTTTCCACAAAAACATTAAGCAGGATAACTGTTTGCAACACTGATAATTATAAGAAATGTTTCTTGAGCAGCAAACTAACATAGAATGATTTCTGAAGGATCATGTTACACTAAGGACTGTAGTAATGGCTGCTGAAAAATTCAGCTTTGCCACCTATATACACTTTTTAAACTATATTAAAATAGAGAACATTGTAATAATACTTAACAATATTACTGTTTTTACTGAATATTTGATCAAATAAATTAGGCCAATGTGAGCATAAGAAATCTTACTTAAAGGGGTCATCGGATGCCCATTTTCCACAAGTTGATATGATTCTTTAGAGTCTTAATGAAAAGTCTATAACATACTTTGGTTAAAATTTCTCAACGGTAGTGTAAAAAACACCTTCTTTACCATGTCAAAATCAGCTCTGCGAAACTGGCTAAATAGCACATTATTAGGAAAGGCGATTTGCAAAGATTCATTAAAAAACCCTTAAACTTCTGTAGGTGAGGCTGAATCTCGAATGATTCGTGCGAACATAGATGCATTTAGGCAGATCGGGGATCGCCGCATTCCCGTCAAAACGAAAGTAACGTTAATCCTCTGCGTCTTCAGCGGCTCAGATGTCGGGAGTAAATGACGACTGCTATCTTCATTATTACATACAACAACAAAACACTACAATCGCTTATTCGGAGACATCCTGTCTTCCCCTGCACCAGAGACAACACAATGGCAGACAGCTCTCAGCTCACTCAGGGCGGGTCTAAGGTAAGACGGCCTTGTCAATCAACTATCGTGGGAGCGACCTGCGCAGAACTACGTCATTCTGACAGGAATCTCAGAACAGCCTGATTTGAGAAAGGGGATTTTAAAACATGGATTTAAAAAAAAAAAAAAAAAAAAAAAAAAACACTGGGTGTATTTTTATCATTATAGGATGGATGTGTACACACACTTCCAACACACATTTATGTATATATACAGAAAAATAAATCTTCTTATTTTTCTGTATAATATTCGTCAGCCAGTGAATGAACGAACTGTAGGCAGTCTGGGCAGTCTGTGGCCTGTTTGAGCTTAAGACTAAGTGCTTTGTGTCCATGTGAGTCAACGCTTCGGTCAATGTGCAGGTGTGTTGAGTTGCTTTAGTCAGAACATGTCTACCCTGGATTTATGGATGACTGCATTCATGTCTGGAGATGTGTGTCTGTGTTCGTGTGACCTTTATAATTCAGCATATGAGTGTATGAGCATCTACAGGTCTCTTGCAGTCATGAATCTGATGTGACATTATGAGAGCAGAAGGGTCTTGGACTCAGCGCTGCTTTGACCTACATTACACAACTGTCTTCATCACTGAGGATGAGAATGATGGCAATATGGGTTCACTAGTGGGGCCCTTGAGGTGCCAGACATAACTTGAACCTAGCCAAAATGCTTTCAGTTCCTACATGTCCTTCTCCAAAACAGTGACGAGCATTAGATAATATTTTTTTTTCCAAGCATAGCACAGAAGTTGCAATTTGATACGAGTTAAAACATCCAATATTCCGGGTAAAGATAAGCTCTATCAATGTAAAAAAATATATGGAAAACATCACAACTATGGAAGCATTTACAAAGAAAGAAAACTAGACCAGTGTTCCAAAGGGTTTAAAAGACATGTCAAGCATGTAGTTTTGTAAATCATCCTTTTGAGGTGGGAATACTTGTCTAAATAGATAAATTTCTAGTTATGTGTATACGCAGTTCCCACGAGTAGAGTTTACTCCATGTAAACAGTGCTTTAGACCTCCTTGTGATTTACAGATAGTTACCTCACATGCTATTGTGGTATGATTGATGTATTTTGCAAAAGTTACTAGGTTACATCGGCATGACAATGAAGTCAAAATTGGACAGAACTTTACATAGGCAAGGTCAGGAAACAATTCTATTATATTAAGGCCTTTTCACATAAGAAACAATAACTATTTTAGCTCCTACAAGAATGAATGCTCTGTTTATTAAAAGCACTGCAGTTATGTCTTCTGCAACTTAAATGCTTGAGGTCTTAAAAGCTAGGTGCATTCTAACTGTCAATATATATTTTTTGTTCATCAAATTTAAATTAAAAATACTAATGCACTGTTCAAAATGATCAACGTTGTGCCACAGATGTCATTGACAGAACCTGTAATGAAACCCCAGAACACCAGAGTTTCACATGACAAATGAGAAGGACAGAGATTGACGTCATGAAGGGCAAAACAGATCAACAACATTCAACTGCCAGTAATCACAGAGAGATTAATACCTCATTTATCATGCAGAAGATGAAGCAAATCACTTTTTTGTTCATTGCCTGGATAAACAATCTGCCACAAAAGACAATTAATTATCAGTAAAACTTATCAATTGAAACTAATTGAATGAGGTTTGCTGAATAATTGAACTTAATGACACTAAGCTGCCTAAAAACTGAAGTTATTAACTTATGTAATTCTAAATAAAATCACAGATTCTTCAATTTGCAATACTGACACTGCTTTTTCTGTTTATTTCTATATTGTATGTCCTACTGTATATAAATAAACCCATAGATATATAGTAATTATATCACAAAAAGTATGCACAATTTGTTAGATTAAAGGGGTTACAGACAGCACATACCCCAATGATACATCTTACCCTACTCTTGCCTAAAATTTTAACCAAGTTGTCGATGTGCCTTTTGTTTAGGTGAGTTTGAAGTGTCCCATCTATCTGAGCACGTTGTTCTACATTCTTTACGCTCTGATGCAAGTGTATATTTGCTCAGCGCTGACAGAGATATTTATGCCTGATATCTGATCACATATTCAATTGCCAGCATTTCTACGTGTGGCTGATGACTGAAGGGGTTTCCGCATGAGTTGATTAAACTCTGATGCCATGATAAGATCAGGAAACAGAGATAAAGAGGATAGAAGAGTGAGACTGAGAGTGAAAACCTGTGATCAGACAGGAAGGAAATGAGTAGACATCAGACAATCAGTTCCACTCATTTGAATGTATCGATAAATCTAAGAGCCTTTATACCCACACATTCTCTCTCTCTCTTTCTCTCAGGCTTGTACTGTGAGCATATGCAAAAAGTTGCTTAATATTACCCAGGAGACAAATTATGTTTGAGTCCAGGTGTGCGCATTCAACAGCTCTCATCATTGCACAACAATATCCAACTTAACTGGAGGAGTAATTCCAGAATTTCCTTTAGACATTTTATCTGTTGGTAAAAACCCACATCCTGGGCTGCAAGAGCAATACGCAGAAAAAAAATGATTCATTTCATGATGTGTGGATTATGTGAGTAAATACATGTGTGGATAAAACGGTTTAAGAGTAGCATGACATTGATAACAGAGAAAAGAGACATGATGGTGAACACAGCAGATGTCTTAGCTGTCTGAAACAAAGAAATAAGACATAGCTGAGTCTTTTTAAGACCAGGGACGCATAGCGATAAATGGCTAATCCGAAGATGGGAAGAGTTCAGTTTGACAAAGTAGGACGTTTAACACAAAACAGGCTTTGCATGAAGATATGTGAGGGGAAAAGATTAAAGAATGCTTACAAATAGACAAGAAATTCACATTTAGGAATCTTCAAATGGGAACATTTAAAAAGAAGTGTTTCCAAGTTTAATCTATCAATTGAGGTTGGAAATTAATTGTTTAACAGTAAGAGCAAAATAATATCACCAGTGCCAACAAAACAGAGTCTGGCACAGTTCACAAGGAGGTGGTTCTGCCCACCAATAGAGAAGAAAACTAATTCTGGTTACTAGTTATCCATTCATTTCTATGGTCAACTAAACAAAATAAGCTGCAATTTGCCTTATTTTTCAACATGGAAGTAAGCTACTTCCTGTGAATGTGTGAGAATTCTTATTCATTAAACCCTATAGAGCTTAGTCATGGTAGCATCATATTTAATTGTTGATAGGAATGAAACCGAGGCTGTGAGAGATAGAAGTATAGTGCTGTCAACAGATTGTAATGTTGTCTAACAACATACCAACTCTCTGTACACCAAAACTCCATAAAACCGTTTTGAAAGTTCTAAGTTTCACAGTGCATTTCATTCTATAAGTCTATCCCTTACAGCTTCATTTTCATCTGTGTTAAATTCAACATGGCATCGAACCTGATTAAGGTCAGTGGGTAAATAACCAGAAGATTAACAGTGCACTAAATGATAAAACGATAAAAAGTGCAGTATACAAAACTATTTGCTCTACAATCCAGTATGCTTAATATGGCTACAATATAACAAATACTAGTTTGTAACATAAAGCAGCATATTTCTGTACAACTAAAATAATTGGCCAAAGAAAGAATGAAAGAAAGCTGTGCTCAGCAAATGCCATTTCCCTCCATTCATGTAATAATACATACTATTGTTGGTATTATAACATTCAGGTGAATTCTAAACTAAAGTGGGAGAGATACGAGAGATGAGAGGTCTCAAGTCAAGTCTAAAACCTACAGAAATTTGCTCTGAATCGTTAACTCTCCACCTCAAACAGCTCACTTTACTAACCTCTGATCTATCTCATGAAAACACACACAGTGCTGTACTATTGATTTATTCTCAGCGCTGGCTGCAGTCTGACTGTACGACAGACAGAAATGGTGCTGACAGAAACCTGGGAGAGGAGGACTAGGGACACATGCCGCCCCAGGAGAGAGGCCTCTGGCTGGGCTGAAGTGGGCCAGCGAGGGGTGGGGGTGTATTTCCACACACCCGCTGACTCCCAACACACACTGGGGGCTTATCGGCAGATAACTCACTGACGAATACACACAGGAGTAAGCAGGGCTTTTTCCTTTCATTAGAACAAAAAAAAAGACATTTTACCTTTATTAAAACAACAGCAATGCTATAAAGAGAAAGGAACCGATCTTTTGTTGGTCTTTTCTTTAAAAATAGTTTCTATCATTATGTATTACACAAGTAGCTTAGATTGTAGAGTGTTAGAGTGTAGGGGTGTAACCAGGGCTCGAATTGAGGGGGGATGGAATCCCCCTGGTTGAAAAAAAACTGACAAAAAGCATCCCCTCTGTAAAACAACCATCCCCCCTTACCATCCTCGTTGGATCATTAATGTGTATTATGTAAATTATGTAATTATGCATCATGCAAATTTTAAAATTATCTACTTATGATAATTTACGAAGTAAATAGCAGCCATTGGCCAATCAGAACTTAGTACTGTAACAAACTGCACACAAGCTGAAGCAAGTCTTGTAATTTTTCTTGCAAAATGGTTTAAGTGCAACTTTTAAAGTTCTTTAAATTCTAATCAAGGCAAAATCATACCTTCTGTTGTCTTCTTTTTAAAGACATTCCCCTGACATAATGTTATTGTGCTGTATGTGTGACAGGGACTTAGAGACGATAGGAGAGCTGACATTATTGAGTAGCCTATGTCACGTCTGACTTTGCAAACAAACAAACAAACAAGCAAAAAGTCCTCTTGAGAGTCCAAAAGTATTCACTCAGAGACCTTTTCAAATGCAGTTAGAATGCCCTTATAATTATATTACAAGTTTTTGTTTTTACAAGCAATGTTTTGCACGTGCATGAGCACAAATCCGCTAGGCTATTAATTTTATACAACGGTGCAGGGCGACACGCTGTTTTGTTTCTTGAATGAATCTGTTTTTGAACGAATCAAGTGAGCCGGATTCAAAGGTCCATTCCGATTAACTCGCTTGTTTTATTTCTAATTGAATCAGCCGTATTGAATGAATCGCTTGATTTGAATGATTCAGTAAATCATTTGGTGGTTTTGTCATATTTATTTATCCATGACAGGCCTACACCAGCCAAGGTGCCAGCTCAAAAAAACATTCAGCAAAATATCCCAGCAGGCACAAAACAAGCACAAAACGTCATAAGACGTTGATATTTGGTTAAATTTCGGTTGCGATGTCGGGTGACCAAAATTCAACGTAAATTCAACGTCTAATGTCAATGTTAAATTGATGTCCAATACCGACGTCAGCTGACGTTGAGATTTTGTTGTTTTTAGGTTGTGCAACCAAAATCCAACGTTAAGTCAACGTCAAAATGATGTCAAATATTGACGTCAACCCGATTTTCATTTTCAACCAAAATGCAACGTCTGTCCGACGTCATATCCAACGTCAACCTGACGTTACATAGACGTCTGGTGCCTGCTGGGATTTAATTATCACTATTGACCAAAATTCTTCCGTTTTAGTCCCCAGAAGGAAAAAAAGCTTATAAATAATAGGTCATTTAATAAGGCAAATTTTTCATGAAATAAAAAAACTAATTTTGTAAATTGATACAAATTTTGTAATCACCGTGTAAAATTAGCCAAAGAAAACGACCACAAAATCCCCCCTGAATTATTATTATTCTCTTTTTTTTATCATTTATTTTATTTTAATTTTTTTTTTTTTACAATTCGACCACTTGGTGTAACGGTACATGTAGGCCTATTTATACCAAAGATTTTCGGGTCTTTCGGTTCGGTACGCATGTGTACAGAACAAATCATTACATTTTTTCAAGAAATTCAAACAATAAATGCCGTTTTGGCGCTCTTAGATGTGGCGCGACAGATCACTGTATAAGTTCTCAGTTCTAATGGCAGCGCGGAGCACGAGTGAGCGTGATCATCCCTTCATCTTTACTACTAGTTTTAACGTGAAATAAACATGAATGAACAAATCATGCCTCACATAATCGCTCAATCAGTGTTTCAATTGTGGAAAGATGCTAGTAAACAAAATGTCACATAGCATTTCATTTACCTCAGGCAAGTCATCAGTGTCTACAGCTCCTTATTTTCTAGAGAAATTAAGTCTAGAGCATTTTGAGATACTTCATTATAATTTACTTTACCTGTGAGTGATATTCCATAGAGATACTGCAGCTCATCTTAACACAAACACAATATCAACAGGTCACTACACATCTGACCTTCCACTTCCTTCTTGAAAAAAATGTAAGAAAAGGAGAATCACAAACAGCCATTAGAGAAAAGAATCCAGATGGACTGAGAGAGTCTGTAGTGACAGAAAGAAAAATGTAAGAACTAGTAGTGATTGGATGGATTGTTGAGTCTGTGACAAGCGGAGAGGCCTAATTAAGATAAACCATGATGACCTCACACAATGAAAGAAATCACAATCAGTCCATAAGCTTAATCAACTGGCAAACCCACAGAACTGTTAGAGATTTAAGACTGCTAAAAAGCAAGCAATATATTTCGGTTTAGTCTAAATTCATCTCCCTTAATCTGAATGGAAATCATTTACACTCTCTGGCATCCTCTCTTTCAGGATATGTGCAACCAAAGTAAATGTCTGATTATTCAGCACTGAAGTGTGGTGAGTAAATATAGAATTATCTCTAAAGTAGAATTCCATATATTTAGCAACAGTTTTTAACATAAGAGCGGGTGTAGCCAGTTTTAACTTAAATGAGAAGCGTCCGGTCACCCACTTCCAGTTCTGTAGCTGTACAAAAAAGTACTGCAAACTGGTAAATGTTATCATATTAATTTAATACACTACTTACATAACCATGAACACATGTTTTTGTAGCACTTTTACAACAATTTTTACAACATTTACTGCACTTTTTATTCTTTAGTTATTTACCTATACAAGTTAATGAATCTCGCACATTCATATGAAATAGCTCACTTCTGCGTAAAGCAATATGGGTGGAAGAAACAATCATACAATTTAAATTAAATTTAAATACCAGTCTGTCATATCAGATACTCCACGCACAGTTTAAACAGTTTGTTTATATCATAATTATTTAATATGCAAAAGTACAAGTAAAACTCTCCTCAAAGATAGGCCTGTCTAGACATAACTAATTATTCTCTGATAAATCTCCACACACTTACATTACAGATTTATAGTTAGAACATTAATCAAATCCAGGAATAACAAAACATAGTGGCCATTCGATAAGTCCTGTCCCAACTTCCTGTTTCAATAGAAACAATATAGGACAGAAAACTGTTCATAAAACCATATTTCTGTGTTCTTTAACATCATACACTTTAAACACTTTTGTGTGTTTAAACATCTTAAACATCTAGTTGGTTTTCTGTTTCCATAGCATATTTATTTCCAAGCTGTTAGAGATGTTAGAAAAGGATTTCTTGAGCTGAATAAATAATATTAAAATAAAAACAAATCATTAGTGACCATTAACCAACATCAGGGAACCACGAACATGCAGATGTGTTCGGTAAATATTAAAATACTGATTTCAAACCTCACTAGATAATTCAAGTAAATATTGTAGGTTAGAGGGCTGACAAAAAAGTTCTGTGTTAAATAAACAGGCTTCAAAAATCACAACTGCTGTACGCTATTTTATAAAATATCATGAGACCTTGAATCAAATACAGCGTATAAAGAGGTGTGCTTTAGTCTTTATAAATCTGGCTATGTGGTCATTCTTCCTAAAGATAGAACATGTTGGAGGGGAAAAGAGAGAGACAGAGGTGATAAGAGAAACACCAACAGGGCAAGACCTGCTAGCTTCTCTCTCTTTGTCTCGTCTGTCGTTTCTGGAGCAGAATAAAGCAGGCAAGCGTTCATCATATTCCCTAGATTAGAGCACTTTAGGATATTCAGTCTGGGCGCCTGCAAGTGTGTGTGCGCATGTGTATTTTATTCATACTTGATTGAAAGTCCAATTCACTATAAGTCACCCACAATTCCACTAATCCACCAAGTACTTCCAAAACAGGGCAATTCTATTAACAAGAGTTTTTAGTAACAGCAAATATGGCCGACAAACACTGAAAAGAAACATCCACTTCTGCATAATCCAGCCTTTACATGAAGCTAGAAATCAAAGAGGGAAATAGGAAACCGTCACTGTGCTCTGCTGCTCTAGTTTCTGTAATTACAGGTTTCTAGCGGTAATTAACACGAAACCCTTTAGCCTAATGAAAGTGTTTCGGTATCATTAAAAGTCTGAAGGGTATATATTGCTGTGACTACACCCATTGACCTAATATATGGCTGGTAATGTCACAGGTACAGTCCAGGCCCTGCAGATGTGTTTGCGTTGTAGACATTGGTCTGAATGTTTAAGAAGGGATGAGAACTGATAGAAGGAGATTTTTTTTTATCTCTTCATTTAAAGGTCTAATGGCAAGCTGAAGGCAGTTTTACATGCCCCCTCCAGCTCTCTAAACACATTTGTCCAATGTACAATCACAAACTCAACACACATCAGGTGAAAAAAAAAAGCAAGAATCTGCTGTAATGGTTAAAGACACCCTTTGAATTTGTACTGCTCTATTTAAAGCATCATGGCTTGCTAAAAACATCAACATTTTCCAAAAAATTCCAAAAAACAAATCTGGGGAGAAACTTTTGATCAACTATTCCACTGCACAAAATGGTTGTGTAGTCAACCATTGTGACCCATGGATAATATGAAAGTATAGTTCACTAAATCACTATTGGCTTCAATGTACAGTGACTTTCAACAGTAACACAGAATTACTTAACTGGATTATAAAGAAGCTAAAGAGCCAGACAGTCTGTCTGTTTGCAGAAGTTATCTTAGTTCACTTTGCTGAATCCTCTGCTCTTGAATTAGGCTGTGTACAAAAGGCAAAGCTATTTCCAGCCAGATCAGAGCCCTTTTACATAACGATCACTGAGTGACCAATGGAAAAGGCAAGAACTGAAGACATCCTTTTGCGGATGTTCAGATCAATAAGTCTCTCTAGGTCCATAACTGAGGACCATTTAAAATGGTTTGTGGTTCACTTTTCGAGAAAAGAACATAATAAATGTAGATCATTTATAACACAAGATGATTTTATTGAGATCATTTGAGAGGTTGCTAACTCTTAGGTTACAGTGAGGATAGTAAGGCATCCGCATTAGTGTGTATACTCACCTCTCCCTCTCTGTAATTAGATTCTGTGATTAGTGGGTATGTAAATATACAGTTATGTAAACGGTAGAATGTCGAATTAGATGTTGAGCAAATTAAGACAATGGCTGCATCCACATTCACACTCTCACTAAGAACAAATCATATACTACACTGGTGATAGGAAAGTCCATACTTTTAAGAATTTAGCAATATTGTGCTATTACTACATTATAAAATAACATCTTTATACTACTATATCTGCTTGATATACATTTTGGCTTCTAGCTAAATACATTAGCTTTAAATTAATTAATTAACTGTAACAATTCATGTTTCTTGACCCTTAACCAAAAGGTCTAAAAGAAAAAAACAGAAGCTGCTTCTACTCTTTAGGATGCACCATATGTGAATGTAAAGCATGATATGATTACGAGGAAGTGCATCTAATATTATAATGTATATGTCAGCAGTAATTATAAATTAAAATTAATCAAAATTGAAAATTAAAAAACTAAATAAATTTAATCAAGATAAATACAAAAAAAAAAAAGAAAAGCAAAAGTTTCCATGTCAAAACATGACAAATCATGAGATATGAAACTTTAAAATATGAAAAAGGTTTGGTAGGTAATGTGTTCCATAATTAATCAGCTGAATGATTCATAATTTTTTTACATAAACTCTGAGAAAACTATGTGTTTACTTAAAGGGAGTGTACTGACCTCAAAAGTGAAAACAGTCAGTAAACAACTGAGAATCTTTTGAGACACATGCAGAGAAATTACTCTGGGTATTGTTACGAGTTATGTGTACTGCCATTCAAAATTTGCAGTCGATATGATTTTTTTTTTTCATAAATACAACAAATTAAAAATATTGTTAAGTATTAGTATAGATTAAAATAACTATTTACTGTCACTAAATAAGTATCGCTGAACAAAAAAACAAACAAACAAAAAAAACAGATACTGACCCCAAACTTTTGAATGGTAGTGTAGATTAAGTGTGCATTTTGTTTTAGCAAATTTCAAACAGACATGCAAAGCTGTTTATTTAAATGTGTATTCTGTGACGTCAACATTATAGACATGCCTAAACCTGTTCTTTCCCCTACACACAAAAACACACATGCATGCAGAAACATGTAGCACACACACACACAGGTGCAAAGAGGAGGGGTGGTGTGCCTGTCAGCCACTAGCAGGTGAGGAACTGAAGTATTCAAATAAGGTCTGAGACTGAGTGTAAAGAAGGAAGGAGATAAGAGAACTCAACATGAAGCAAATATAGAGCCAATAAACAGAGTGGCTCAACATCCAGACACGATGCATCAATGCACACACACACACACCAAAGCTGAGGTCACGCGACTGTTGTGACCTTTACTGCCTTCTTAAAACATCACAGAGTCACAACATACACACACGCTTCCTGCAGCTTCGCCTGTCACTGGTATTTCCTTTGGTCATGACTCACGGTTCAGCAGTCTCCATTATGTGGCATCAACCCAATGATCGCAGAAACTGCAATTATGCCTCTCCTTCTCCTCCTAAGCTTGTCAGAAGATCCTTCATCCTCTTTTTCTTTTGCCCATTTGCCTTTCTCCTTCTTATATGGAGAAATTTGCTGATTCATTCCAAAGTGAATGAACTAGTGGCAAATGTGAGTTGTGGACAAACCCTGTTACTTCAGCAAGGTGAGTGTTTAAATATACACACTTGACTCTTGATGTTTAACCCTAAAGTCCAAATAAGACACTTATTTTGCAATTACACCATGTGTTAAAAAGTGCAGTTGTATGTAGCAAAGTGTAACACTGTGTGAGTGTTAATGAGAGGAAGGAGGGAAAAAAACACCATCTTTGTGCTTCTGGCCAAAGGCACAGCTGTCCCTCTCTGTACCTCCCTCCCTCCAACTCTTTCACAGACCGTCTGTTAGACCGTCTCCATCAATGATTGTCTGTTTACTTCTCCCTTGATTTTTGCATCCTCATTTTTTTAAACTTCATTTAACATTGCCATCAGTTCTTAATTTCTAAACGACTTTACATCATTAACCGAGGATGTCAATCTCAGTCAATCATGCCCAGAAAGCACAGTAGCTGAGCTTAAAAAATGATTTTCTTGCCTCATGCTTCACCCTCCCAGTCTGTATTTTTATTTTCTCCTCCCTTTTATTATCCACAGCAATTTTCCTTAACACCAAGCCACATCTGTAACATTGTTACTGAAGCGTTTCTGTCTAGTCTTTTAAAATACTATACACTCCATATCCAGGGAAACCAAACACTTGCTGGGCAGAAAGTGAGATTATAATGATTTGATTGCTTCTCCCTATGGCAGTATGCCACACCGGCTCCTTCCACGCCAAAACTCGTATCTTGCTTCTGACAATTTAAGCAGTTTTAAATGAAAAGGATTAAGACTCTCAAGGGACTGCCACGTCATGCATTATTGTTTACTAAAAAGCTAGGAAAGTTGGCAAAGCGGATTTAACATGCTGACATGGGTTTGGATAACGTGAGGAAGCAACCGGGTACGTTTGTTTCTGGTTGTGTGGTTTATAGACGAGGGGAGGGTACGAGAGACATGAGGAGTGTACCAAACCACATGGTCATCTCTCTTTTTTTTCTCGAAGTGCTGGAGGTTTCCTCCTGAGACAGGTTTATAGTTAATCTCTTCACTCATCTTTGACTTCACGTAAACGAAGCCTTCACAAACCAGTATTTTAAAAGTATAAAAAAACTTTAGATTTTCCTTTTACTTACACTGAAAAGGAGCCACTTGGCTATCTAAAACACTGCTGTGCCACAAGCCCATAGGAACCGTCAAATTAGAAAGTACAATGGCAGAACAGTGTAAGTAGGGCTACCTGGAGAGTTGTTCATCACGGTTACATTGAATGAGTGAATTATTTTTGTGGTGGTTGTTATAAGCTAGGCCTATATCACAGGTCAAAAGATATTTGCATATAATAGCTACGGGAAGTATGCACATTTCTGGAGGCATGAACACAATTCTCGCCACCTATTGGTGTAAAGATATAGCTTGCAAAAAAAGTTCACTGAATTATTTTTAGTGAACGGAAAAGAATCTAATCTTTGTAATAAATGAATATGTGTTCTAGAGACAGGAAGCCATGTTCATCACCTTTGTCACAGTTCTACAATTTCCCTGCTGAGACGGTATATATGGTCCTTCTCACATTTTCCAGACTTTAGACGCGTTTTCATTTAAATTGTGCGCCATATAAAATATTTAACTATTAACTTAAGAGTTCCTGGTTCATCGCTTCACCGACTCGGCGTACGTGTTTGTGACGTCACCGCTAGTTACGGGATAACGCGTGCTCGCGCAGGTAGTTAAGAAGTCGAAATACAGTTAACTTAGTAACTAATGCGCTCTCCCTTTAGCGCTTAAAGTCTCTGGAGACAGAATGTGGGTCAACTGCAGATTGACGCTTAAACACACACTTACATTCAGCCCATGTAATGATGTTACAAAGATAACTTAAACACTGCTGCAATTACAAAGCGCACTTATCTATGAATATACAATGGGTTCTTGACCTGCTGGTGACTTTGTCACGGCTTTTGTTTATTATATATTACCCTAATATACTGTTTAATGGTTCTAAACGATTCATAGTCTCGACTAGCTTACTTTTAGACGGTAAAGGTTTCACAAACGAGTCTTACCTCACAGTCGTAGAGATCCGTTAGCTGGTCAATAATCCACTCTTCCAAATTAAGTCTCTTTCTCAGTTCTTTCCGGTCGTATTTCACTGTGACCCGTCCTTGCTTGCGAACCGGGGTCTCGGCTTCCTCGGTTGAACCGGGAGGCGTCTGGAAGTAAACGCGAGCTTGCTGGCTCGATTCTGGACTTGTTACCGCCGCCATAGTCCGCTAATAATCTGTGAATAACCGGCTGATACAGTAGATCAGGGTTTCTTCCCCGTGTTTGCTGAGCAGTGTGATTTAAAAGGCCACTAATAGAGCTATTTATTCCTTCTCGCAGAACTCAATGGCATTTGGCAATTATTTAATAATATTTCTAAAGTCATATAAAGTTACTTCTATATTTGGCTGTTTGCTTCGCTTGGTCTTGTCACAATCTATCAAGTCATTAAGCACTTACAGGACTGCAAACCGCGTGTCTCCCTTTGCTTTAGAAAGTAAGCCACAAACACTCAAATCACTTCAAACTCCAGCGTCTTCCTCGTAGCCCACTGTTTTCCCTCAAATAAAGATGGAAGCCGTTTACAAAGATTTATCCGTTCGTTTAAAGAGAAAGGCAGACTTTTCCCCCCTCTAATACAAAGCAATAAATACGAAAACAAACAGTGCAGTGTCCCCCTTCTTTCCTTCTTTTTTGTCCTTCCTTTCCCCTCCTCTCTCTTCCTACTTCTGCTTTCCTCACGAGTGATGTGTATGTAACCCCCTCTGAGCCAAGGCTGTCCTATCTCTCCCTCCCTCTCTGCCTGTCTCTCTCCCTCCCTCTCTGCCTGTCTCTCCCTCCCTCTCTGCCTGTCTCTCTCCCTCCCTCTCTGCCTGTCTCTCCCTCCCTCTCTGCCTGTCTCTCCCTCCCTCTCTGCCTATCTCTCCCTCCCTCTCTGCCTGTCTCTCTTTCCCTCTCTGTCTGTCTCTCTCTCCCTCTCTGTCTGTCTCTCTCTCTCCTTCCCTCTCTGCCTGTCTCTCTCTCTCTCTCTCTCTCTCTCTCTCTGCCTATCTCTCTCTCTCTCTCCCTCTCTGCCTATCTCTCCCTCTCTGCCTGTCTATCTCTCCCTCTCTGTCTGTCTCTCTCTCTCTCTCCCTCTCTGCCTGTCTCTCTCTCTCTCTCTCTCTCTCTCTCTCTCTCTCTCTCTCTCTCTCTCTGCCTATCTCTCTCTCTCTCTCCCTCTCTGCCTATCTCTCCCTCTCTGCCTGTCTATCTCTCCCTCTCTGCCTGTCTATCTCTCCCTCTCTGCCTGTCTATCTCTCCCTCTCTGCCTGTCTATCTCTCTCCCTCTCTGCCTGTCTATCTCTCCCTCTCTGCCTGTCTATCTCTCCCTCTCTGCCTGTCTCTCTCTCTCCCTCCCTCTCTGTCTCTCTCTCTCCCTCTCTACCTGTCTATCTCTCCCTCTCTGTCTCTCTCTCCCTCCCTCTCTGCCTGTCTCTCTCTCTCCCTCTCTGTCTCTCTCTCCCTCCCTCTCTGCCTGTCTCTCTCTCTCCCTCTCTCTCTCTCTCCCTCCCTCTCTGCCTGTCTCTCTCTCCCTCTCTGCCTGTCTCTCTCTCTCCCTCCCTCTCTGCCTGTCTCTCCCTCCCTCTCTGCCTGTCTCTCTCTCCCTCTCTGCCTGTCTCTTTCTCTCCCTCTCTGCCTGTCTCTCTCTCTCCCTCCCTCTCTGTCTCTCTCTCTCCCTCTCTGCCTGTCTCTTTCTCTCCCGCTCTGCCTGTCTCTCCCTCCCTCTCTGCCTGTCTCTCTCTCCCTCTCTGTCTCTCTCTCCCTCCCTCTCTACCTGTCTCTCTCTCTCCCTCCCTCTCTGCCTGTCTCACTCTCCCTCTCTGCCTGTCTCTCCCTCCCTCTCTGCCTATCTCACTCTCCCTCTCTGCCTGTCTCACTCTCCCTCTCTGCCTGTCTCTCTCTCCCTCTCTGCCTGTCTCACTCTCCCTCTCTGCCTGTCTCTCTCTCCCTCTCTGCCTGTCTCTCTCTCTGACTGTCTCTCTCCCTCCCTTTCTGCCTGTCTCTCTCTCTCCCTCCCTCTCTGTCTCTCTCTCTCCCTCCCTCTCTGCCTGTCTCTCTCTCTCTCCCTCTCTGCCTGTCTCTCTCTCTCCCTCTCTGCCTGTCTCTCTCTCTCCCTCTCTGCCTGTCTCTCTCTCTCCCTCTCTGCCTGTCTCTCTCTCTCCCTCTCTGCCTGTCTCTCTCTCCCTCCCTCTCTGCCTGTCTCTCTCTCTCTCCCTCTCTGCCTGTCTCTCTCTCCCTCCCTCTCTGCCTGTCTCTCTCTCTCCCTCTCTGCCTGTCTCTCTCTCTCCCTCTCTGCCTGTCTCTCTCTCCCTCCCTCTCTGCCTGTCTCTCTCTCTCCCTCCCTCTCTGCCTGTCTCTCTCTCTCCCTCTCTCTCCCTCTCTGCCTGTCTCTCTCTCTCCCTCTCTGCCTGTCTCTCTCTCCCTCCCTCTCTGCCTGTCTCTCTCTCTCCCTCCCTCTCTGCCTGTCTCTCTCTCTCCCTCTCTGCCTGTCTCTCTCTCCCTCCCTCTCTGCCTGTCTCTCTCTCCCTCTCTGCCTGTCTCTCTCTCCCTCCCTCTCTGCCTGTCTCTCTCTCTCCCTCTCTGCCTGTCTCTCTCTCTCCCTCTCTGCCTGTCTCTCTCTCCCTCCCTCTCTGCCTGTCTCTCTCTCTCCCTCCCTCTCTGCCTGTCTCTCTCTCTCCCTCTCTGACTGTCTCTCTCCCTCCCTTTCTGCCTGTCTCTCTCTCTCCCTCCCTCTCTGTCTCTCTCTCTCCCTCCCTCTCTGCCTGTCTCTCTCTCTCTCCCTCTCTGCCTGTCTCTCTCTCTCCCTCTCTGCCTGTCTCTCTCTCTCCCTCTCTGCCTGTCTCTCTCTCTCCCTCTCTGCCTGTCTCTCTCTCCCTCCCTCTCTGCCTGTCTCTCTCTCTCTCCCTCTCTGCCTGTCTCTCTCTCCCTCCCTCTCTGCCTGTCTCTCTCTCTCCCTCTCTGCCTGTCTCTCTCTCTCCCTCTCTGCCTGTCTCTCTCTCCCTCCCTCTCTGCCTGTCTCTCTCTCTCCCTCCCTCTCTGCCTGTCTCTCTCTCTCCCTCCCTCTCTGCCTGTCTATGTCTGCTAGATTTTGGGTACTCATCAGTAGCTTTTTTATTGCTTTATTGATCAGGAAACTAAAGGTAAAACAACCAGTTAAAGGTATACAAAATATATATATATATAATAATAATAAAAAAAGCTAAATAAAAAGTTTTACACTTAAAGAAATAATGTGTTTGAATCACTTTCAGAATGATTTCTTTCCCCTAGTTGGTAGAAAAAAAACATTAAAATTCCATCGAAATCCACCCAGCTTTGAGCATTTAAAGTAGTAGAAGACATTATTGTAAAGCACACTCAAAATACACAGAACGTTATCGTCTGTTTGTGTGGACAATAACTATCGTTTTTGTCTGTGACCTCCGGACAAACCAGTCCTCTAGAAAAAAAAAGCATATTATTCTATGTGGAGCGGGTCGCCCCCTCGTGGGCGCTACCAAATTGACATCACATGACAAGCCTTGTCAAACAGTTGACTGAATTACTAATAATGAACCTTTAATATCATACAACAATTTATTGTGACTGAATCTAAAAAAAAAGCCCAATATGTGAATGTGTGGTATGAAAACAAACAAAAACCAACGAAAGATAAACAAACAACATCATTGAAAAAGCAGCATTAAACAAATTTAATGCATCTAGTCACCACTGAAATTACTGGGACAAAAAAAGTCAGCTAAACAGTTTAATTTGAAATAATATGCTAGTTTACTACTCTTGCAATTATGACATAAGGAGAGTACTATGCCAATTTGACATTTCAAATTAAGTCAAAACTTACTGAGAGCAGCTTTAAGAAGTAGGCTACAGGATAAGTCTTCCATCATTTATTAAAATACAAAAAACAGACAAACAAACAAACACAAAATAATGAAAAGTGGAATGTTGTTAGAATGCTGTAGGCTGATTATAGAGGCTACATAACATTCCTACCTCTACTGTAACGTTTTACAAGTGGCATGAAGATAATGATTTATTCAAAATACTGTGTCTGGATCTTACAGTCCAGTAAGCCCACTGCATGCTGTGACACAGTTTTTCTCATACATGCATTCATACACATAGACATATGTACAAATATTTGAATAATTGAATATTTTAAGACATTATTACTGATTATTGATTTGCTACTGAATTGTATTATCATGTGCAAATAAATCTAGAGCAGGTTTGTATGTGTACTCTTGCAACCCCGCTATGCTCTCAGCATTTTACAATCCCTATGCAGGCGTGTGAGGGTTAAGTGGGTAAAGTTGCATGTGCTGCATTTGTGACTTGATTCTTGTTTGAACTTGTAATAATCCCCTAAGAAGGGTTAATACTAGAGAATATACTAAAACAGCTAAAAAACACAATAAATCATGTCAGACCCACCTCATGAAATTAAACACTTGTCATTTTACTCATGTGGTGTGTAAGATGAATAGTTTTATTATAAAAGGTGAAATTATTGTGTGAGCTTGGATGAAAAGGAGGGAGGTAAAATTACTCAAAATAAGACTTTTTTTGTCTTCCTCGATTTCCGCAAGCAGTCACCCAGGCAAAAGCTCAAGGTGAGAGTTCAGGCACATTCAGTCCTGAGTAATCAAAAATGGCAGCAGTACAAGTCTGAAATAAACGCATATGCAATATCTGTGTTTCCGTCAGGATTCTGGATTGCCTTTCATTTGACACTGTCCTGTGCAGATTTAAAGAGCACATTCTCAAAACTTTATTCATGAAAATAAACAATGTAGTTTGCTATGTCTCCACTTGTCAAACCCCTCCTTAAAAAGCATTTCTCTGAAATCACAACATGATTCATGGTCTTTATGACTGACCCAGTATCAAATGACTACCTCAAAATAAATTCTGGCCAGTACGTATCAAATTACGCAACCAGCACAGAGAAAGACAGTACATATAGTGGTGTGAATTAACAACCAAGACATTAATCTCAGTGGTGTTACTGCTGCCACCTGGCTGAAGTGAAAGATGGCATCACAACAAACAACAGATAGAGAAAGAGAATTGGCAGAAGAGTGTTAGGCAAACTGAAAATGACCTATATTAGGGGTATAACAACAGTGAAATAGGGATCTGGGGAGGAACAGAGTGAGTGAGGATGCCTGCAGTGGGTGGGGAGAGGAAACAAAAGCGCCATTTTGATGAGAGATTAGTTTGATTAGACCACAGCTGTGGCCATTGAGAGAAACTGAAGGAACGATGAGGAAACCGATGCATTTATAACACAGCTGTTGTGTTAAGAATTTGTGTTAAAATTCAGGCTCTAGCGCAGTGCTTCTCAACCTTTTTGAGTCCAAGACCCCCTTTGTTCACAACATTATTCAAAGGCCTTGCGACTTTTCCAGTTGTTTATAATTTACTGGATAAGGATTAAAGATAAGATTTTAAAGAGAGAGAGAGCTTGACTTATATATTATGGTTCTTCAGAGGGAAAAAAAATGTCGTTGAGTGAAAAAAAATTAAAATAAGAAACATATTATATTAATGCTTGTGTTGTGTATTTTAAATCTTAATTTTAAGTCATCTTGATGCCTCTTGTAAGTTTGCTGAGGTCATTTGGTTGAAAAACATTTATATTCAGACCATTTATAAAATATTATATCAATCACATGCTATAGTTTCATAATACTATATAGCATGTAGCCCTGTGTTTGGAACAAGATTAATTCATTCCATGTTCTCTGTGTATGATATAACACTAGATGGCAACAGTGGACTGTTGGACTGTGGTAGACCTTAAGTCAGTCCTGCCTGACTTTAACAAAGAAGCTTTTGAGGAGGTTTCAGAGCTTTTGGCACACATTTCTGCTATCTAAAAAGAAATGTGATCAGCCTTTGCTGCTACTGTAGACTGTGTCAGGGATTTCTCATTAGGTAAAACGGAGAAAAGACAAAACAAATAATAAGGAAAGAACTTTGTATAAAGTTCAGATGACATCTTTAAATGCCATATTTTTAAATCAAATATGTTCTGGATAAAGATGTGTGTGTGTGTGTGTGTGTGTGTGTGTGTGTGTGTGTGTGTGTGTGTGTGTGTGTGTTATTAACTTGTGTCTCTGGGCTAAAATACAATGTGCCTTTGTAAGTGCTTGGCTGTTGGTCAGAAATAGTCTCTGATTAGAGTGACTGGATCACTCACTTATCGAAGTTTCAGTTATCTCTCCTCTCGTGACCTTATATTCTCATCTTTCCCTCTCTCTGCAGTGGTTATTATTCTGCATCAAACTTTCTGTTCCAGCTTTACCAAAGTTGCATGCCCTCTTGAGTCCACAAATCTCATTCTTCACAGCCAGGGTTGTATGACACATTCAGAGCACAGAATGAGATGCCTAGCTGGGCTTGACATTGAAAATACGTGTCTCTCTGTGTGTGGTGAGTGTCCCAAAAAGTAATAAAAGTTGAGAACATTTGCACCTTTGAAGGGTCACTGTTTGAATGACTTTCTGCTTTCTTGCTCTCCCAGGAGAATTGCTGTGTATTTTCATCTGGGAAGAGGACACCTGTTCAGGAATGAGGAGGGGGAAGGGGGGCAGTATTAATGGGTGCTGACAAGCTGGAACCTTCCTGTATGCAGCAAAAAGAAACCGAGAAAGCCTACATGAAGACTGAATCATAGGCTGTTGTCTCAAACATCCAGCTGATTCATTTGATTATCATAACATTTTAACTTTACTGTGGTTAGTTAGTTTGTTTAGAATTTAATCGAGAGATTTGATCAAACTGGAATGCTGCATCCACGCCATGTTGAAATGACAACATGTAACGTTCTACTTGACTTGGCAAAACTATCAACGCTTAAATAGGCTGAATCTGTGGCTGTCAGGTGATACAAGTCGTAGCTCTCAGAACATTCCCAGTTTATCAGGTGTAATTACAAGTTCTACGAGGATGTGAATGCTTTTTACAAGATGGAAATCTCATAATTACGGTAATAACAACATGGCGTGAACGCACCTGAAGTATAGACAACATTTAATCAGAATCACATAATTATTTATATTTATATATAGGCTACATGCACACTATTTGGATTAACTATTTATACAGTTCAACAAGTAATCAACACAATAATTCAAACAAAATTGTCACAAAAGATGTCGTGGCTGTCACCTCATAACCTCATTCAATGTTCCCTACATTACTCCTCTAATATTGTCCACAGAATGAGTGAATGAAAATGAATAAGCAAATTCAGACAATGAGTATGCCGGAAATGCTTTGAATGCTGTCTTCTGGAGGTGCTGGAATTCATTTGGCACAATGCTTAAAGAGCATGCATTCTCTAGTGCCTACACTCTAAAAAATGCTGGGTTAAATACAACCCAGTGCTGGGTAAATATTGGACAGAACACATGCTGGGTTGTTTTCAACCAACAGTTGGGTTAAATTTTAACCCAACCTTCTGGGCAGTAACCCAACCGCTGGGTTCGTCCATATTTTACCCAGCGCTGGGTTGTATTTAACCCAGCATTTTTTAGAGCAGGGCTGGGCAACTTCGGTCCTGGAGGGCCGGTGTCCTGCAGAGTTTAGCTCCAACCCTAATCAAACACACCTAAAGAAGCTAATTAATGTCTTCAAAATCCCTAGAAAGTTACAGGCATGTGTGTTTGATTAGGGTTGGAGCTAAACTCTGCAGGACACCGGCCCTCCAGGACCGAAGTTGCCCAGCCCTGTTTTAGAGTGTAGCGGTTCAGTGTGCATCGTTGTACACTCATTGAGGTGCAGTATGGAACTGATGCGAGTAAAGTTGAATGTCCACTATGGTTTCGGACAAATAGAGCACTGTATAATCGTAAAGGAGGGGCAATTTTAGACACAGCCCAAAACATTAATCTTTGCATGTCACTTCTATTTCCTCCAGTTTGAGAAAGAATTAACCTGAAGCCAGAGAAAAACGCTATGGCTACATTCGAAATCACATACTCTTTGAGTAGGTACTTTATTTCAGTTGTTCTATATCATTGGTCTCAAACTCAATTCCTGGAAGGCCACAGCTCTGCACAGTTTACCTCCAACCCTAATCAAACACCTGATCCAGCTAATCAAGGTCTTCAGGATTAATAGAAATTTACAAGAAGGTGTGAGTTGGAGCTGGTTGGAGCTAAACTCTGCAGAGTGGCCCTCCAGGAATTGATTTTGAGACCACTGCTCTATATGTTATGAATGTGTGTATGTAATCTGGACATACATTTGTCATGTTGTCATTGTTATGCACCTACCACCATCAGCCATTTACAACTCCTCTCCCGTGACCTCGCGGGATGGCCTAGTGTCCACTGGATGCGTATTTCTGAACTTTGTAGTAGTAAGTCACCCGGGTAGTTTTCACCTACTGTTTTATGAATACTATGAATTCGAACACACTACTTTTCACGTACTGTTTTTCGCACACTATCCAGGTGCATCTCAATAAATTAGAATGTCGTGGAAAAGTTCATTTATTTCAGTAATTCAACTCAAATTGTGAAACTCGTGTATTAAATAAATTCAATGCACACAGACTGGAGTAGTTTAAGTCTTTGGTTCTTTTAATTGTGATGATTTTGGTTCACATTTAACAAAAACCCACCAATTCACTATCTCAACAAATTAGAATATGGTGACATGCCAATCAGCTAATCAACTCAAAACACCTGCAAAGGTTTCCTGAGCCTTCAAAATGGTCTCTCAGTTTGGTTCACTAGGCTACACAATCATGGGGAAGACTGCTGATCTGACAGTTGTCGAGAAGACAATCATTGACACCCTTCACAAGGAGGGTAAGCCACAAACATTCATTGCCAAAGAAGCTGGCTGTTCACAGAGTGCTGTATCCAAGCATGTTAACAGAAAGTTGAGTGGAAGGAAAAAGTGTGGAAGAAAAAGATGCACAACCAACCGAGAGAACCGCAGCCTTATGAGGATTGTCAAGCAAAATCAATTCAAGAATTTGGGTGAACTTCACAAGGAATGGACTGAGGCTGGGGTCAAGGCATCAAGAGCCACCACACACAGACGTGTCAAGGAATTTGGCTCTTGTTAAGCCACTCCTGAACCACAGACAACGTCAGAGGCATCTTACCTGGGCTAAGGAGAAGAAGAACTGGACTGTTGCCCAGTGGTCCAAAGTCCCCTTTTCAGATGAGAGCAAGTTTTCTATTTCATTTGGAAACCAAGGTCCTAGAGTCTGGAGGAAGGGTGGAGAAGCTCATAGCCCAAGTTGCTTGAAGTCCAGTGTTAAGTTTCCACAGTCTGTGATGATTTGGGGTGCAATGTCATCTGCTTGTTGGTCCATTGTGTTTTTTGAAAACCAAAGTCACTGCACCCATTTACCAAGAAATTTTGGAGCACTTCATGCTTCCTTCTGCTGACCAGCTTTTTAAAGATGCTGATTTAATTTTCCAGCAGGATTTGGCACCTGTCCACACTGCCAAAAGCACCAAAAGTTGGTTATATGACCATGGTGTTGGTGTGCTTGACTGGCCAGCAAACTCATCAGACCTGAACCCCATTGAGAATCTATGGGGTATTGTCAAGAGGAAAATGAGAAACAAGAGACCAAAAAATGCAGATGAGCTGAAGGCCACTGTCAAAGAAACCTGGGCTTCCATACCACCTCAGCAGTGCCACAAACTGATCACCTCCATGCCACGCCGAATTGAGGCAGTAATTAAAGCAAAAGGAGCCCCTACCAAGTATTGAGAACATATACAGTAAATGAACATACTTTCCAGAAGGCCAACAATTCACTAAAAATGTTTTTTTTTTTTATTGGTCTTATGAAGTATTCTAATTTGTTGAGATAGTGAATTGGTG